>CM038720.1:23369714-23969714 GCA_021613375.1 Megaleporinus macrocephalus | reverse complement strand
ATGAGATAGAGAGAGAGAGGTTGAGAGAGTGTGGGTGAGAGATATAGAGAGAATTTGTAGAGAGAGAGGGAGTGGGTGAGAGAGATAGAGATAAAGAAAGAGAGAGGGAGAGGTGATAAGAGACAGTGAGTGATCGAGAGAGAGAGGGGGGAGTGGATGAGAGATAGAGAGAGAGTAAATGGTAAAGGGGGGAGAGAGAGAGGGCAGATGATAGAGTGAGGGAGTAAGAGAAAAAAAAGATAAACAATTTCTGAAAAGTGGAGGCAGACTGCAGACACTGGTGCTAAGAGAAGGAGAGAAAGGAGGGAGGGAACAGAGAGCGACACAGAGGCTTAGCATGTGAAGGAGCGAGAGAGCGAGAAAGAGAGAGAGAGGGTGAAAGAACGGAATGAGGAGACAGTAGGAGAGAACCAACGGAAGCAGAGATGGTCAGAGGATGGCAGAGTGAAGGAGAGGAATCGTAAGAAAGAGGAAAAAAAGGAAGAAGAAAAGGAAAACTGCACGCCTACCATCACATCCGTCTCCATCATTCTTGTCGCCGTGACGACGCATCCCTCAATCGTTCCCCTACTTTACCCTTTTCTCCTCCTCTCACAAGAAAGGATGCTTGCTCTCTTTCATCCAGCACATCTCTTAGTCCACAGCTGGAACAATACGCACGAATGAACGAGAGTCTGAGCCTTCATCACAGCATATATATGGATCAGCATCAGCATCATCATCATCACTGGAACTGAATACGCAGGTAAGACTGTGTTTTGGATGAGGCTCAAGCTGAGTTCCTATTTTTCAGCTTTTTATTGGATTTTTTCATTCCACCTTAAATGGTGCAGCAGTGACATTCTGCTGTCTGTGGTTGCATTTTGGCACCTATACATCTACCTGCCGTATAATTTAAGGCAGAACAAGAAATAAATAATAAGGAGCTGACTGGAGGTTTGTGTCAGTGTATGTATGTATGCTGTTTGGTATGTATATATGCTGTTATTGTCTATGTATATTTATATATATATATATATATATATATATTTATTTATTTTTTCCAACTGTTATAGGTACTAGGTTTGTGTTAGTGTACTATGCCACTCTTTTTCTCACTGTCTCTACATAAATAGGTGTACAATGCTTACTCCTTAACCTTCTTAGTTTTAAATGAAACAAAAGTGAAACTGCTCCTCATGATATTTTAACACAATGTAAAAGCTGCGGTTTTCGGATTGTGCAAAAAAGAAAAATACCAAGAATAAATATATGCTAATATGTGCATATGTTTATGTGCTCTGTAACTGACATGTACAAGCATTTACAAAGCTTTGGATTGAAAATGCAGGTTTATATATACATTTCTTTACTAATAGGTCAGAATGTCAGTGTTTTGAATGTGGGCTCGAGACATCGTGTTTGTATGTCCATTATAGTACAGGTGCCACACAGTCTTGTGCCATTAGGACACAAAGGACCCAGGAATGCAAATTCCACGAATGACTCATGTGGTGTGTGCAGGCATCTTTTGCACACACACTGACTGACAGGCAGCTGAGACAGACCTGTATCTGTGTGGCTCCATGCTGCCCATGCAAGGCTGCTGCAGTCACAGCGTGTTGCTCCGATTGCATAACCTCCACTGCTGCTGCTGGCAAGCACCCCTCCCTCCGTGTAGCTCACTCACTGCATACCAACCACCATCTCGCTCACACCTCCCAGAGAAGCATCCCGATCGATATTCGTCCCAGGTCACTGTCACAACTGCCTCATTGTCCACATCCATTAATAAAAATGCTCAGCAATACGCGCCCATTAGCATGTGTGTTAATGGATGCCTTTACAGCTATAATAGCTGGTTGCTTTGTCTGTCTAATTGTTATGGTTGGTTATTATCAGTATTGTGGTTTTATGTAAATGTCAGCATGAGCAGCAGGTGCAATTATTCACACTGGTGGCGCTGGAGAAGCTGCAGTAATTGTCATTAACGTCTTTTGTTGTTCTTATGAGCAGCATTCACTGTTATTACCACTTACAGTGTATTAAAGGGACTGTGTTTGTTTTTGCTCACAAAAGCACTGTGCATTGCACAAATAATACTAATATCACTGTTGGGAAGATGAGGGTTTACAATGTTTATATTAGTGTCTGTATTATTATTGTTGCTAGCTTTATTTGTCTATAATATGTAATATGTGGTTAAAATGTGGTTTTGTACAAATGGCAAGTGTTTTTTATCTTGGTGGTGATGGTCATAGAAGCTGCGGTCACTGTCAATAGTGTTTATGGTTGCCATTTTTACAAAGTATAAACAATTATTGGCATTAACAATGTGCCACAGGGAACAGCGCATGTTTTTATTTATAAGAGCACTGCGCATTGATCTGAATAGGTAGCACTTTGTGAAGACCATTGTTTACAATATCAGTGTTACTAACAGTGTTATTGTTATTGTTAGCATCATTACATTTATTGTAATCACATGACGTTGCCATAATAGTGGTTGTTTTGTCTTTGGTTAATATCACCAATGTGGTTGTAAAAAATGTCAGCATGAGCAGCAGGTTTGATTGATAGTGTTAGTGGTGGTTTGAGAACCTCTGTTGATTAATGTTGTTATTAGAAATTTTGATGTAAGTAATCATCAAATATCATAATAGCAAGCATGAACTTTAGAGAATAATAGTGTTAAATAATACTAATATTGTTTAATATAATAGTATTATACTGGTCTATATGAGACTATTATATACTAGTACCTTACCAGTACTTTATAGTATACTAGTATTAAGTCTAAATTATACTAGTACTGTATAGTATATTAAGTATTATATTGGTTTATATATACTTTTTTTGCTTACAGTGTACTGGAACTCTAGATTACTCTACATTATACTAATATATTTGTACATAGTTGTGTACTAGTAAAATATTAGTAAGTATTACACTATAACTAGTGCACTTGTTATATATTAGCAAATATTATTCTCAGAAATCATATGCCTAGAATATTAGTATAATCACTGTGTGCAGTATGCTGGTATTCTAGTACTTTATTATGTACTAGTATTATGTGTACTGATACTGAACAATAGTGTATATTGAATAGTGTATATTGAATGCTAGTTTTCTGTTATAATATAACTGCATGCATCTACATAGTTTGTATTATGCAAGTATTTTATAGTATTGAGTATTTTTTCACAATGTATGCCAATACTACTATATTATATCATATCTTACAGTATTATAATAGTATCTATTATTTTTTTTTATCTTCATTGCTGTGAAAAAGTGTTGTTAAAGGTGAACCTAAGTACTGTTAGGGTTGTGACATTATGAGCGTTGTGAAGGTGTGTGTTGTGTACTGCTGTGTAATGATGAGCAGATGTGAAGGTGAGTGTGTATGTGAAGGATTTGCAGTAGCAGCAGCTGCAGCAGGAACAAAGCGTCCTCCTCAATGAACTAGAGGCAAAATGGCTGACGCCTGCTCTGAATGACAGCCACTGAATTATTAAAAACTGCTGCCTTCCTCACACACACATGGCTGAAATAACCCACATACAGGATCCAATCCATGGATGACAGATAAGGTTTGGACATATGATCAGACCAATAGTATTGGAGTTTAGCATACCTGCTTATATAGCTTACATTCAATACATCATCTCTATCCAAAGTGTGTGTGTGCACATTTTAGTTTACTTTTAATGTAAGTTTATATAGATTTTTTTCAGTGAACATTTCAGTCTATTCATCATGACAACACAATGTAAAGGGTGGTTGACATTTGTTGCGCTCAATTGATGTAAACAACTAAAAATGGCCAAAAAATATATTTGTTTTCATTGGATAGAGACCATATGGATAGATAATTGTAATACTGAATGTATTCAGAAGCATTCGTTTAAACATTGGAAACAGTTTCAAGACAACCTAAAAGCAAAAGAAACAGCAGGTAGATCTCCACACATCTAAAATTTATACACCATCATTTAGACAAACTGGAACAGTAAGATATTAAAGGAGAAATTAATCTGATTGGCAAAAACAAACTTAGAGAAAAAGACCCCAACAGCCAAAATAACGAAGCTAATCTCCTGACTCGACTGCTTTTAAAAATGCAGAGGTTTTGATATTGTGCGTCCAACAGAGGGACGCTTGTCACTTTGTGGAATTGAAGAATGTTTACCAGGAAGAACTAGCTTAAAATGAAAAAGCAAATAAAACGAATGCTGTAATAAGAAAGTGACTTCTTATCACAGACATCTCGAAGCTGTAAACATTTCATTATTGTCCAAAGTAACACAAGTATCTCCAAAACATTCTTTACTCTTAATGGAAGTTAGTGTAAAGAGATGCAAGCAGTTTTTGGAGCGTTTCTGTTAGTCTATTCATCACAAGTTTCGAGTCAAGTCCCAAGTCAATACAAGAAAGTCTCGAGTCAAGTCACCAGATGTAATGTCATTTCAGTATTTAACACAATTGATGCAGTTAATCAGTAGTTTATTAAATTGACATTAATATAACATTAACATTTTTAAAGTTTGTATTATAACAGAAATAACTTGCATATGAAATCAGATCATTTCAAGCAGTTCTAATCACTAATCACCTCATTGCCAATCCATTACAGAGTTAAAATAGGTATTGAAGCAGAAAAAACACTAAAATGTGAGGCAGTGGGCCTCGAAGGACAAGGCTGAGAAACACTGCACTGTATGGAAGTATTAGTACACATTACACCTACAGGAATTTTAATAACATCACATTCTAAACCCATAAGCATTAAAAACCTAATTCTAGGTTACATATAACCTGAGCGGCGCAGCTCAGCTTCCTAGCATTGCGGCACCATTGAATACAAACTGATCCAGTTATTTGATTCAGTTATTTATTAATTACGTTTTCCTTATTTATTATGTTAAAATAGGGTGGTGAGTCTTTTAAAGTCTTAAAGCTCAAGTCTAATTCCAAGTCCAAGTCAGTAAAGGTTAAGTCACAAGTCTTTAGTGTTGTTGTCAAGTCGAGTCACAAGTCATCAGTTTAGTGACTCGAGTTGGACTCGAGTCCGAGTCATGTGACTCGGGTCCACACATCTGGTAAAGAATGATGCAGAAAACCAAAACTAGCAAACACTCGCAATACTTTAGTTAAGAGCAATATCAGTGTTATTGTTTATGAGTGTACTTACATTACTACTTTTAAATGCAAAGACAAAAGACACTGTGTATTAGTTTGAAACGTTGAAATATATACGCACTGTAGCAATATTAAACAACAATACTTGTCTTCCTTCATGGTAGTTAATACATATGAGACTTATATATGAGCCCAGATATTGAAAAAATATTAGTAAAGAAGAAAAGTGTGTGTGTGTGTGTGTGTGTGTGTGTGTGTGTGTGTGTGTGTGTGTTTGTGTGTGTGTGTATGTGCGTGCGTGTATGTGTGTGTTTGTGATAGAACAGATTGGGACATTGACAGCATCTGACAAAATAACTTGATGTTCTTTTCCTGATCTGTCTGGGCAGGTGGAATGTGTCCAGCACGCACGCACACACTGAAACACACTCATGCCAGCATGTGGACATAGATAGCAAGAGATAGGGAGATTGAGGCACAGTGAGAGAGGGAGAGGAGGATGAGGCTGAGGAATGTTCTGGGTGGTGCATGTGCGAGTGTTGTTTTTATTTAGAGGGCACAGGAGTGAATGGGGGATGTGTACAGGAATGTTGCAGAAGTGGATGAGTCTGCAGTGTTGGAGAGTTTATTCACTGTTCATTAGTATGTGAACTGGCATGGAGTGGGTCATGCAGAGGTGGAGCAGGTACAGAAAACTTTATACTACAGGCATGTGACGAGTGTGTGTGTGTGTGTGTGTGTGTGTGTGTGTGTGTGTGTGTGGGCATAGATCTGTATCTCTAGGTTTGATGGGTTGATAGTGAAAGCTTCTGGTGTAAAATGTCTCCAGTATCAGTTCCTGCCTGTGTATGTGCTAGTACTGTGAAATGTCTGTGCATACAAACTTGAATTAATCACAGTCTGAGTATCTAAACCTGAATTAATCACAGTCTGAGTATCTAAACCTGGATTAATAACAGTCGGAGTATCTAAACCTGGATTAATAACAGTCGGAGTATCTAAACCTGGATTAATAACAGTCGGAGTATCTAAACCTGAATTAATCACAGTTTGAGTATCTTAACCTGAATTAATCATGGTTTAATGATCTAAACCAGGATAATTTACAATATGAGTATCTAAACCTGGATTATTTGTAGTATGTGTATCTAAACTTGGATTAATCACACTCTAAGTATCCAAACCTGTATCAATCACAGTCTGAGTATCTAAACCTGGATTAATAACAGTCGGAGTATCTAAACCTGAATTAATAACAGTCTGAGTATCTAAAACTGGATTAATCACAGTCGGAGTATCTAAACCTGAATTAATAACAGTCTGAGTATCTAAAACTGGATTAATCACAGTCTGTGTATCTAAACCTGAAATAATCACAGTCTGAATATCTAAATCCAGAATAATCACAGTCTGTGTATCTAAACCTGAAATAATCACAGTCTGAATATCTAAATCCAGAATAATCACAGTCTGTGCATCTAAACCTGAAATAATCACAGTTTGAGTATCTAAACCTGGAAAAATCACAGTCTGAGTATCTAAACCTGGAATAATCACAGTCTGAGTATCTAAACCTGGCATAAGCACAGTCCGAGTATTGAAACCTGGATTAATCATAGTCTGAGCATGTAAACCTGGAATAATCACAGTCCGAGTATCGAAACCTGGATTAATCACAGTATGAATATCTAAACCTGGAATAATCACAGTCCGAGTGTCGAAACCTGGATTAATAACAGTCTGATTATCTAAATCTGGAATAATCACAGTCCGAGTATCTAAACATGGATTATCACAGTCCAAGTATCTAAGTCTGAAATAGTCACAGTCCAAGTATCTAAACCTGAATTAATTACAGTCCAAGTGTCTAAACCTGAATTAATCACAGTCAAAGTATCTAAACCTTGAATAATCACAGTAGGCGTATCTAAACCTTGAATAATCACAGTCCGAGTATCTAAACCAGGAATAATCACAGTCTGAGTTTCTAAACCAAAAATAATCACAGTCAAAGTATCTAAACCTGGAATAATCACAGTCTGAGTATCTAAACCTGGAAAAATCACAGTCCGAGTATCTAAACCTGGAATAATCACAGTCTGAATATCTAAACCTGGCATAAGCACAGTCCGAGTATTGAAACCTGGAATAATCACAGTCTGAATATCTAAACCTGGCATAAGCACAGTCCGAGTATTGAAACCTGGATTAATCACAGTCTGAGCATGTAAACCTGGAATAATCACAGTCTGAGCATATAAACCTGGAATAATCACAGTCTGAGTGTCGAAACCTGGATTAATAACAGTCTGAATACCTAAACACAGAATAAGCACAGCCCGACTGTCTAAACCTGGAATAATCACAGTCCGAGTATCTAAACCTGGAATAATCACAGTCTGAGTATCTAAACCTGGAATAATCACAGTCCGAGTATCGAAACCTGGATTAATCACAGTCTGAATATCTAAACACAGAATAATCACAGCCCGACTGTCTAAACCTGGAATAATCACAGAATTAATTACACCCTGAGTGTGTAATTACATGACAAGCAAACACAGCTTTGAACAGTTGTACACACATAACATCATAGTATTATTAAAACACTAAAATCAGTGCTTAATTTGTACCGGATCTTGCTGGAACAAGATCCGCCACCTCTCTTATTTCAGGCGCCTGCGTTCCAGAACTTATTTATGTGGATCCACCACCTCTTTGATGTCTTTTTTTTTTGTAGGACACCAAAAACTATTCATCCAGTGGCAATCTTAGAATTTACGGTTGCAGCTCCTTACTGCAGTCATTAAAGCTAGGATTATTTTATTGCATAGATTGCTACTATGTTAGATGGACACTTGAAGCACTGTTCTGCCTATGCGTTCCAGGACCTTTTCCATCACTGCCACTTGCTGGATCACTCCACCTTTAGTGTTCCATTACCTGATGCTTTACAAATTAAGCACTGACTAAAGCATTTACTTAATTACAGACGATATGTGTTTCGGTAGTGACAGTTTTTTAAATTTAATACCGATTTTCAGACTTTGGGACACATTTACAATACAAACTGCTCACCATGTCGCCATGGCTAAAATAAAATTCTTTGTGTTTGTATAGTGAGAACTTCAGTTATTTTCATGAGCATAAATGTAGTGGTTAGGGTTTGGGACAGAAGCCTCTTTATATACAGTACCCTATAAACAATGACTTTGTATATCATTAGGATACATCATTGACTGTGGGGCTGCAGTTCTAAGTAATTCTGTAGAATGATCCATCAATCAATCAATCAATCATTCAACATTTATTTGTATAGCACTTTTTTTTATAACCAGTGTTGTCTCAAAGCAGCTTTACAGAAAAAGCAGTTTAAGAAAAAAGAAGAAAACCGAAAGAAAAAAGCAGCCATGCATGAGCATATAAACATAAAATAGGGTATCCAGGACGAAGCCCCCCTAGAGCAAGCCAGAGGCAACAGGGGCAAATAAAAAACTCCCTTGGTATGAGGAAGAGCCTTGAGAGGAACCCATCCTCCTCTGGTTGACTCCGGATAAACAGAGATCGACAAAGTTAATGAGATGAGAAAGCTATATATATATATATATATATATATATATATATATATATATATATATATTTCATGTGTTTAAGATGCTTGTGCGCATTCAGATATGATTTTGGTGCAGGGCATAGCAGCAGGCCGAGTATTAGCCTTAGCATGGCGCTGCCTGGCCTGCTTTGATTCTCCTGCTGCTTCTGGGATGAGCCTGTTACATAATGCCCTGTCTAACAGGAGGAGGCTTTAGCGTCTCCCACCTTTTCTGCTGGTGTATATGCCTTGAAATGCTGTCTCATACAGTTTGTTCTGATGTTTCTCACTTACAGCGAACTGTTAACAGAGGAGAAACTGTGTGGATATAAGTGCAGATTCTATAACTTTCATTAAAGATCTATTGATCTGAAGATGTCAGTTTGGTGGTCTTAAAATATTTATTTTTTCAGTTTTTCAGTTTTTGGAAACTTTATTTTTCTTTTATTTTCTCCATCCTTATGGAAGAGGATGGTCTTACATCTAAAAACATCTACTTTAGTCTCAGTTTTAGCTGCGTATTAAATAAATAAGAAAATGGTCTCTGACTTTTACACCATGCTTTTGTATGTGCTTGGGGCTCTTAGAGAAGACAATGGCAGGATGATGCTTTTGTGGTGACTCTTTTGTATACGTCCAATGCATCATCAGTCCTCAACAACAGGACTCTTATTATTTGCTCTCTGTCCAGTGGAGATTACTGTTTGGTGTTTAAGTATGTCAGTTAGCCTTAGCATCTTCAGTCTAGCCCACAGAAATAGAAAAGAGCTGCCCAACATGTAAGACGTGATAAGATTGGAGCTGCTGTTTCTGCAGTATGCTGATATGCTCTTATCGTGGCTGTTTACTGTGAGGCTGAGAGTGCAGCAGCCATTTTCTCCACCACATCTCACGCATGCTGATGTCTGTGTTTGTGTGTAGGTGTGTGTGTGTGTGTGTGTGTGTGTGTGTGTGTGTGGTTGTGTGTGTGTGTGTGTGTGTTGTGTACACTGCAAAAACACTGTCTTGGCAAGTCAAATCATCTTAAATGCAGACATTAAATAATTATTAAAGGACCCATATACTACACTTTACTTGCATTGTAATGAAATCAAGTCAATTCACTTCTCCCCCCTTGAGGGACATATAGTTAATAGTGTGTTGTTTTATGGGTCAAAATGGCCCTTTTCTAACCTCTCTTTATGTCTTACAATTAAACAGGCTGTTTATGTTTGCATGGGCAGAGCTTAACCGCTACAGGCTAATTAAGTGGATATATGCCAATGCTTTGTTTTTTAAAGCAATTCCTTTAAAACATGGACTGTAGATCTGGGAGTAGATATGTATGTAGGTATGTGTTTCTGGTTTTGATCACATATGAGAAATTTGAAAAGGCCTGTTGTCTATAACATTGGGTGTAACTAGATGAATAGTTTAAAAGAAGTGGTCTAAAAAGACTTAGGGAAAACAGTCAGGTTACATTGACAGACATTAAAAGTAAAGTATGCATTTCCTTTTAATTTTGGATTATCACTTATATCATTATTATATATCTGTTATATATATATTGGGCCTGTGACCCTCTAGTTTACCTCATGGACACCCTGCTCCACAGAATCTGTGGGGTGCCTGAAAATAAACATATTGTAATGTTATGCTGTCTTGTTTCACTGCTTCACCCACCAACCAGGGAACTTTTGTCTTTAGTATTTTTAACTAACCAGAGATGCAGCACTGCAGGTCTGCAGGTGGCGCTGTAGCAAATTGGCTCACCCATTTGGTCCTTCATAGCCTAGTTATAGTAACTATGATAGAAAATCTACAGTAGTGAGCCAACATGGCACCCCCCTTGAATACCAGAGGGTATTTCACACAATAGTTATATGTACCAAAAACATATAATGTTTTTTTATTTTGCAACCTTTTTGCCCATTCTGTTCACTAGTGTCTAAATGTCCTGTTTTGCAGCTCTGTTCAAAATCTGTATAGTTCATATATTTTCAAATATATGAACTATATGTACTGAGTACATTTTTTACAGTATTTATTACATCGAATGTAATACATTATGCGCCATCTAAATTCAGCATAAACAGTAATTGTGTATTAAATGGTGTAGAAGCATTTCCTGTGTTCTGCTACATACATAACATAACATATAGCACGAATTTAAAATGATTTCAGTTGCCAAGAATTTTTTTGCCCTACATGTATATGTGTTTGTGTGTGTGTGTGTGTGTGTGTATGTGTGTATGTGTTTGTGTGTGTGTGTATGAGAGTGTGTGTGCGCCTACACTTGGTTATTTCCAGAGTTGCCTTGCAGCTCCCTGGCACCATGGCAACGCAGTCAGAAAAGAACATGAGTGAGAGGCAGTTCATTAGTCCCGCCTCCTGCTCCAGGATTGGCTGATACAGTTTATACAATACAAGACACAGATCAGTCAAAACAGTGTTATATAAATGTACTAGATATCACTATAAACAATAAACCATGTGAGTAAGAAACATGTTTTAACTCATCTGTGTGTCTGTTAAGGACAAATTACATGTTGTTTTACTTTTAAAGAGGAATTCCACAATTTTCATTAAGGTGTAAAAGTTACTCAGAGTGGTTTAAAAAAAGTTCTTTATAGTGGTGGTTCTGGTAACCAGGGATCATGATGCCTACAACACTAATATAGTCATTTTATTTAATCTCAAAAACCACCAGTGAACCTATACAAGTCCTCTGAGCTT
Source organism: Megaleporinus macrocephalus (assembly GCA_021613375.1). Classification (NCBI taxonomy): domain Eukaryota; kingdom Metazoa; phylum Chordata; class Actinopteri; order Characiformes; family Anostomidae; genus Megaleporinus; species Megaleporinus macrocephalus. The sequence goes on along the minus strand of CM038720.1, from coordinate 23,958,283 downwards.
CTATATGTAATGGTGATGATTGTAAAATGGTGATAAAACTGAAAAATATCAGGCACTGTTTCATTCAGCTGTGCCTCTCTGCCATGCAGTATAATGTATCTTAACCCAAATCCCCTCAAAACCTATGTAAACAATTCTCAGGCATCAAGCAGTGTATTTGTACTCATTTCATGTAAGGGAGCTGTTAGGTGGACATCTGGTTCCTATCATCACCACTGTAAACAATTCTGATTCGGCAGTTTCTGTAGAACTGAACATTTCACACTAAACCACTGATATGTCAACCATTATTATTATTATTATTATTATTATTAGTAGTAGTAGTAGTAGTAGTAGTAGTAGAAGTAGTAGTAGTAGTAGTAGTAGTAGCAATTAAATTCAAGAATCACAAATTTAACAGTAGAATAACATTGTTATACTCATGTTATGGTAGCAGCTTATGAATATAAGGGAAGATGCTGTGAGTAAAGTGCTCTGAGGGAAACATTCAATCAAAATTAGTTTTGACCAACCAGGCAAAGGCTTACCAACCTGCCTAGCTTTGGCTGGCTTCTTAGGAGTTTGAATATAGTGTGCATAAAATGTGTTAATAATTGCTTTATTTGTCTGCCTCTTGTACATGATGCTGGTGTACTGTGGACTAGTGCCTTGTTGTAGTCTAAACCTCAAACCCTCTATAACCCAAATTGTACTGTAAAAAAATAAGACCCCCAAAATATTCACAAAGTAGAACTGACCTTGCACCAGATTACTCTGTATTTTGACAGTCATTTGTCACAAATACTGTCTTTCTGTCTTTAGATCAGCACTTGACTAGGACTACCTCACACACACAAACACACACACAAACACACACACACACACACACACAGGACTTGCATAGCATATCTTCGCTGTCCAATAAAACATGTATCTCCATTTTTGTCAATTTTAAGTTTTCTACATAACTTGAACACGACAATTGTCTTTTATATTGTGTGAAAATTTCATGATGAGTGAACCAATAGCAGTGCTCCAAAATAGATTGGTAAAAATTATGGTTCCATTGACTTACATTGAAAGTAAATTATGTTTTTGGTCTCTCCTGTAAAGTTCATTGGACAGCGACGATGTTCATGCACATTGCACATTTCTGTTAATATTCCATACTTCTATATTGTATATACTATAGTATAGATTTATGTATATTAGTGTATATATTGTAACTGCTTTTATGTTATTTTTTATATATTTCAGATATTCTATTTTTATATTATATCACTGTTTCATGTGAGCGTGTTATCAAAGCATTTTACTGCTAGTTTTACCATGTATGACTACGTATGTGAAGAGTAAATTGATTTGATTTGATATAGGCCTGAATACAGTGGTCCAAATTGTTTGTTGGTAGTTTTGCTCATTTTTGTAGCTCAGAGTAAATCAGACTGTGTCCTAACGCACATTGTCTGTATGGCCTTTATCAAATCAAATCAAATCAAATTTATTTGTATAGTACTTTTTACAACTGATGCCATCACAAAACAGCTTTACAGGAATTTAGTGATAAGACAAGTTCAACAGAGCATAAAATATTAGGAGCACAGATAAGCATAAGAAGAAGCATAAAATCATAAACCGCGCCCTGGTGAGCAAGCCATAGACGACAGTGGCAAGGAAAAACCTTGGGAGGAACCAAGGCTCACAAGAGGGGTACCCATCCTCCTCTAGTCAAACTACTCATACAGTACTGATAAAATCACTGTACCACCATATACTTCTGTTCAACTGCTCAGGGGTGCTTATATCATCATAATATAATAAATCAAGTAATAGTAGAACAGATGAAAGAACAGTGAGAGTAATGAAGACACTTAATGAAGGTTAGTAGTAACTAGTTAGAGTCCATGTTCATTTCAATCTAGTCTGTAATGGAGGTTAGGCAACTAGTCTGAGGCTAGGCAGCTGGTATGACGTGAATGAAGACCTGGAAGTAGTGTGAACAGTACTAGTACTAGTACGAGTAACAGTACTAGTATCACTTCTCCAGTTCTAAATTAAAAAAGCAGACTCCCAACATGTCTCGGCTGATCGGGTGTAGCTGGTGAAAAATTTTGTAAATCAGATTTTCTCGACAAACAACTTAAAAGCGGCACTGAAATGGGTTGATAGTCCAGCTTGTTTGTGTAGCATAACTGATGGTTGTGTAGAGAATGTAAACAATGTGCGTTCTGTAATTCTTACAACAGCATCCTCACAACAGCAGCTGGGAGAGAATGCTTCTGTTTGTAGGTCCACAAACATGTTGGTGTATTAGTGCATTAGAAAGAGGATGGGTGTGAGTGACTGTAGGTGGATGCTGGAGTATTATTAGTCATCATTCAATAAAGTCAGGGTGGGACATCAGTATAAGGCCATTCAGCGTGCGCATATGTGTGGAGGGAACGCTTGCTTGTGGGCAAAGTGGAACACTGTCAATGCGTGAATCTGGTTGTGGTGGGCTGCCGTGAAATGGAGGGGAGATAAAAATCTCATAAATAGCTACTCTGACTAAAAGAGCTCTCTCTCTCTCTCTCTCTCTCTCTCTCTCTCTCGCTCAGTACTCATACAGCATCTAGGTCACCTCTCTCATTCCTCTCTATCTCTCTGTGTCTCCATCTCTCCATCCTCCCCCTCACTCTGAGGACCACTGCAAATGTGTCAGTTCTCCCTACTGTTTCCTGTCCTTGGCGTGCATGCATTCTGAGAGTTTCTGACAGATGACTGACTCATACACGTCACACCACGGAATAAAGTATCTTTTGTTTGTGAGCCGTTCATATGGCGCTGACTCACTCCAAGCCTACACAGTAACGTCCATTTTGCAGTGTAGTGAGTGAGTCTCCATTACAAGCCATAAACGTGCATGAAATTAGGAGTTAGGCAGATATTCTGTAACGCTTGGACAGGTTGTCCTGCAGCAAGGTCAGGTTCTCTCCCTGCTTTAGCGCTCAGCCCCCTGCAGGATCGCAGATGGCTGCTGGTCTGAGCAGCTTTTTGGCATTGAAAGCAGCTAGTGGCTTTAACTGTAGTCGTAAACTGCTAGTCACATGTTTGGGGACACCTGCCTTTACAAAATGGTTTAATACAGAAAATGAGTTCCTTTGTCATTTACTAGAACACCCTCTTGCTGGTGTACTGTTAGACACTGTAGACCATCAGTTGATATGCTAGTTGTGTAGCTGTCATCTAACCCAGTTTTTTTTTACCAGTCTAGTTTTAGCCACAATATGACCCACTAGCTCCACCTTGACCGCCAGCTAATTAACTTCATCAAGTGTCCTTGTTTAGCCGAATCAGACAGGTGTTTGTGCTCTACCCTTTTATCTGTGGTCAGTTTTTGAGCACAGATCTATTCTTGGCTGCATATTGAGAGTGGTTTACCATGTTTAGTCAACAGTAGCCTTGTGGTGACCGGTGATAGACAGGTTAGATGGGGGCTGATAGATTGGGCTGCAACAGATGGGGGTTCTAATAAAACGGACAGTGTGTTTAGCGTGTTTTAATAAAAAAACTTAAACTGCAAAACAGTGTGAACACTGTCTAAAGAAAAACAAATATCTCCAAGATTGCAACTTTACTTTTACTGTAAGTTCATGGACAAAGCTATTTTGAAGCATTTTTATTGGTCCATTCGTTATTAATTTTTCACACAATGTAAATGGCAGTGGTCATGTTCAAATGATACATAAAAATAAAAATCGACAAAAAAGGAGATAAAGGTTTTTCTTGGGACAGTGATGAATTAAGAAAAGTACCTTGGGAATGAAGGATGTTTCCAAAAAAGGACAACTCCAAAAAGAATCTTCAAATACACATCGATAACCATACAATACATAGTACTTTGTAAATCCAAAACACTGTAGCAACATAGAAGTTGGACAGAACTGTTGTATGACTGATCTTAATAGACACAAATTGATATAGATGCTTTCAAACAGTATGAAACTGCAGTGAAGTTCTCTGGGAGCATTCCAGTTGAAACTGTGTATTGGAAATTTGGAACTTCCCAGTTCAAATGGTAACTGTATATTACATAGTATTTTGTGAATCCAACATGCCATATGAATCTAGGAGGAGATTCTGTGGTGGTGGTTTTCCTATTTTGGTCATAATGTCTAATCATTATTAAGATAAAATCTGATCTTCATTCTAATGAACATGAAGCTGGCTTTATGCAAGTGTTATTCAGATGTTGTTGTTCTGCTTAGTTGAAAATTACAACTGAAAAACAAACATTTTAAACAGAAGATAAGAGTGTTTCATGATTTTGAGTTTTATTTGTTTCTTCCTACTCGCCTTTGTGTATTGTAGAAGGTTCCAGGGCTTACAGACAAAGGACCTAAAAAAAGATTGCCTTGTCATTTTATTACATAACAATCACCTGGCCTCTTTTGTCTTTGTCAACAGGAAAAGAAACTACCTAAGAGACTCCACATCCGGCCCACTTAAGAAACAAGCCTAGATCTGGACATACTCCTGTGACACTCCTGAACCTGTCAGACCACTGAAGAGTGGACAAACCCCCTTCAAACAAAACACATACTCACTCCTCTTGAGGAATTCCAAGCAGGGTCAGACCATCTAGATCTTTCTTTTGCGTCAAGAACATTCACCCAAATAAGCTACTGCTTATCACTTCTAAGGAGGCTGGATCTTCAGAGCTGAGCTCAAAGGAAGTTATGTCAGTTGTCCCACTGGCGTGGATGGGGTACCCCACCAAAAACTGCTCAAGTTCCTTCTAGAAGCCTCACAAGAACTGTGAGAACACAAACCCAACAAGCTTGTGATTCAGTCCTTATATGCCTTCTTAAGGACTTTTCTGTGTAGGTGCTTATTGTATTTATGTCATTCTAAATAAATATTTATAATATAAACTTGAATATTAAGAATTACCTTTGTGGTTAAGTATTACGTACAATGCTGTGGTCAGCCATTTATTTGTATAACTGGATATAAAGTATTATTTTTGCTCATAGAGACACCGACGTATTAATAACCAGGGTGTAAGTCTTTAACTTAATGGACATTGCAAACTGCTAGACACTGGAAACCACTGGATATTGGAATCTTGGAATCTAAGATACTCAACAGTGTTCAGTTCAATCTTTCAGACTGGACATTGCCAACTGCAAGGCATTTATACTTGCTTTACCATCTGGTGCAGGACAGGACCCTCTGTTCAAGATATCTAAACTCTTATTAAACTCTTAGAGCTACAATCTTGATCCATTCACTAAAATTGGTGTGACCGCATAAAAACTGTGCTTGACCAGCAAGAAACTTCAACAGAACAATGGACCAAAGCATCCGTCCATATGTACCCTCCAATGGCTGAGTGTCGTCCTCTGAGTATACAGAAGACGCCGTCCACAGGGCTGTGAATCTGACACCACAAACACACACTCAAACACCTGCAAACACCACCTGTCACTTCCCGGAGCGAATGTCCTGTCTGCGGCGCCAGCCCGTGACCATCCCAATGGATACTGTCAAGATCATCCAATCTGAGAAGTTCCCCCGGGAGTGCCCAGTGCCAGTCACTCAGCCTCGTTTCGCGCCTCCCCCACGGGTGGCCTGGGATGGAGGAGGTGAAGGGGAGGTCATTGTCAATCAAGCCTGCAGTGACTTGTCCCTGGAGGTAAATGGAAACACCGTGGTCAATCCCCGGCCTTTGGTATCCCCTCCAGCTCCAGTCTTGCGCCGGGAAGCTAGCTATTTAGCCCAACGCAAGGCAAGTACCACCGAGATATGCTACCACCAGTTCCACTACAAGATGGATGACGTAATTGTGAATCAGTACGTGCTTCGCTCTTCCTCCACTTCTTCTTCTTCTTCCTCCTCGACATCATCTGGGCCGGTGATGCCATGTGAACCACTGGACTGCCCAACCTGCGGACACATGTACAACTTTGCAGGAAAGCGCCCCCGGATCCTCTCCTGCCTGCACTCGGTGTGTGAGGAGTGCCTGCAGATCCTGTACGAGTCTTGCCCCAAGTACAAGTTCATCTCTTGCCCCACGTGCCGCCGGGAGACCGTCCTCTTTACCGATTATGGCCTGGCTGCGCTGGCCATCAACACCAGCATCCTGAGCCGGCTGCCATCCGACCCTGGAGGGACCGTGCAGTGGGGCGGAGATGCTGACCGCAGCTGCTACCAGACGGTGCGCCAGTACTGCCAATCGGCCTGCACCTGCCACATTGCCAACCCGCTCTCATCCTGTGGCATCATGTAGATCCAAAACAGGCCATCAAGAGGTACTCTTCGAGCCAAAACTACAGAACTCAACCACCCCTGTCAGCCTGCTTTTCCAAAGCTTTCTTCCTGTAGATCCAAAAAAACAGACCACCAGATGGCACTGTTTGAGGTAAAACCTAACCCTTCCTACAACCTTGCTTTTCCAAAGTTCTCCTTCTCACCCACCACCTGTCCACTTGCAGCATCACATAGGACTTTCTAAACTGCTGGACAATGCAAACTGCTGGACCAAAACAGGCCATCAGCTAAGAAACAGGCCATCAGTTGGCACTGTTTGAGCCAAAACCACTTTGTGACCCTGCTTCTTCCAAAGCTTTCCTTCCTCTTGGATTATCATCTAGATCCAAAACAGGCCATCAGGTGGCACTGTTAGAGCCAAAATGCCAAAACTCAACCCCTCCTTGCTGTGACCATGCTATTCCAAAGCCCTCCATCTCACCCACAACAGATGTATCTATAGATCTAATAGCACAGACGGTTGCTGTCTGGACTTTTAAGTGAAAGAGACACTTGTGTGCGGAGCCAAGAAAAATGAAATATCAGAGTAAATGTATTTTATGTACGAACTGACTGACCCCTTCCCCGAACCCTGTTTCTCTTGTTTGGATGTGTTTGTCATTGACATCTCTTCACATGGGAATGCCAAGGAGACTTTGTCTCCCCCCCTCCTGGGTAAAATAAAGCAAATAAGTTAATTGAGTGAAATCTTTGCCTCAGTTTTCTTAAAAAGTCAGTCTAAGATTGCAATGCACAGACATTTTATATGTGTTAGTTAACGTTCCTGGTCTCTTTAAACACAATTCATCTTACTAAAGAAATTTTAAAGATAAAATTCCTGTGTTGTCCTGTGTCACCACACACCAGTGGGTGAAGGAAAAATAACATTAGCCAAATCATGTTTCACCTCGCCCTCTCACCACCACACGAAAATGATTCATGTTTTCTGATTCATGATGGCTTTATACATATATAGAGATAAAATACTGTTTAGTTTAAATGACGTGAATGTTCAGGGATACACAAATGCTAATGTAATTGTATTTAGACAAAAGCCTTTACAGTAAACAGTGCTATATACATCCACAAAACACAAAACATACAAAACACAAGAGATTCATACAATTTATATAAATAGCTTGGAAAATACTGTGAATAATATCAAAAATATGTGGAGTAGTGAACATTTTGAGAACATAAGAAAGGAATGTACAAGAAACTTAGCATGGAACACTCTAGACATTCCACAGAGAATATATCATCTACAGCCTTACTGAGAGAGAGATACCTGCAAAACCTTTCTTCTCTTCTCATCTTGTCATTGTTTTAGCAGCAGAAGGATTTGCAAACAACTCATAATGTAACATAATACAGATTGATAATAATATATATAATTACAATACACATATTCTCTAATACCTCTGTACATCACTCTGAATTCTAAGGATATAAGTTATCATCGCTGTAAGAACAAAAAACCTTGAATCTCATAATTGGATAATGTAAAGTAAAACAGACTAACAAAAATTATCCAAATATATAATATAATATATACATAAATGCTGTATTGTCTTCAAAAAATGATTTTTTTCTCTTATAAAGTAGCCATTTTGCTTTTACAAGGTTTTGTTCAGGTAGCGATGATACAGTAGTCTCCAAAAAGTTTGGGCAGCCCTGGTCAAGTGCCATGTTTTGTTGATTTTCTAAGTGAAAACAAGTTAACCCATCCTCTACAAAGAATGCATGCACTATTCCTGCTTGTTGGGGGTAAAATACAAAACACAATACAACAATACAACAAAGAATACAAAACAAAATGTGATCTGTATGACATTTTTTCCCATTGTGCAACAAGTTGTAAAAACAGTATTTGGCTGGAACCTCGGTCCAGATCTGGCTCACACACTGTAAAGTGAGTAGAAGTAATGAATGTGGCCCAAATCTGTCCAAACTGTAGTGATGCTCAACAATGCACAAGGCAAAATGAAGCTGTCCGGCACCTGACCCTATTCCGGCCTGCAATCCTAACATCTGTCTGGTAGCAGAGGCACAGCTAAGAGGTGATCACCTCAATTATAGGCAGTGAGACAGTCAGCCATTATCAAGAAGACAATAATAATAGTTACATTTGCTACAGAACACTTTACAATCAGTGTGATGTGTTAACAATGAAAAGAAATTCTATTCTAATAACTTGCTAATCTCTACTTACAGTGAAATACTGTATATAGTGCTGTTCAGCCACATCTCTAATAATTACTCATGTCTAACTTTTTTATTTACTTTTTTTCGTTGCAGCAACATGAAATCTCATCTACCACATTCTAAAAGATCTATCTTTGCCGCTGCCTAGTAGTCAAACTACACTTGCGTAAGATAGAACTGTCTGCCCATCTCATATTTAAGTGTACATGATGTAACTTATTTTCACTTCATGTAATTCATGAAAATCATATCATTTGACAAGACGTGTTCAAACTAGCGCACACACCTGTGCGTTCTTTTACCTGAGTTAGAAAAAAAGCTAAATATTAGGTTTGTGTAAGAGTATAAAGAAAAGGTAAGTCATCAAGACATCACTAGTATAAACTGTTACACAGTGTGATGCCTAAGTGTGATGTTAAGTGCTTTCATAAACAATTATAACATGTGAGAAAATTATGTAGACCATTATTATTATTATTATTATTATTATTATTATTATCAAGGAATTCCACTGATTTTCTGTATGTTTCAGCAGTTGAGATGTAAACAAAGTAATTCATAGTGGTTTGATGTGAAATAGTTCACTGTTGAGAGGGGTCTGCATGCATACAACGAAAATATAGCCATTTATATACGAACCAAACTCACCAGTGTACCTACACATTTGTATATATAATGAAAAAATAAGTTTTAGGCCAAAAAGAGCAATCCGTCATTTGGCAGCCTAAGCATAAGCATTTGTGGAATAACCTTTTGAGCTTATCACAGTTTGGTTCCTATTTAAACCACTGAGTGCAATCCTAACTTGGTCAGTTTCTCTAGAACAGAGCATTTCCAGTCTGAATGACTGTTCACATTTTTTTACCATGTTATTGTGAATGTAAAATCAGTGGAACTCCCTGTTATGTATCCGGCTGAGTATCATTATGACAAGATTCAGGACTGGTTTAGGCCAGCCTGTAACTGGCCAACTCTTACCCCGCCTGACTCACTCACCTACGAGGCATGATGCAATATGACTGCGGTAATGTAATACCACAACTGTAGACAATTGTGCAATTTTACAACAATACTCTAATGTTTCCCTGCTGAAAACCCCCAGCACAGACCAGCATTAATTCCACTCAGGTTTATGTTGGTCTAACGCTGGTCAGGTTGTTGACCATCATAGCAGCATCCAAAACACAACATATGCGAGTCAATGCTGTTTTTTTAGCGGGGCTGCTGGACATAATTCCTCCGAAATTATCATGGTCGGAGGAGTTTCTTCCTGAGTTAGCATTAGCTTTAGCATTAGCTGAAGCAGTAGTCTGTGAAAACAAGTCCATAATCTTACAATGCGGTGCAAATCCACCTCAATGCATTGACTCCCACATTCTTAGCAAAGAGGGTTCTGTACAGTGTTAAAGTGTATATGACTGGTAATAACAGCAGAACCCTTTGTTTGTGCTATATAGAACCATGAGATATGAGGTTCTTTAAAAATAAAAACATATAAAACAGGTTCCCCATCATAGAGAAGAACCATTTAACCAAGTAATGAACAACTTAAACATACAAATGATTGTTTGATATGTAGTCGTATGCAAAAGTTTGGATGCTGCTGACTCCTGACTTATTTGCTGAATTTGAAAATTAACTTAAAGTCAGCAAAACATATCATGTAGCCAAGGTTGTTCAAACTTTTGCAATTGACTGCACAGCCATTGCTCATTAAAAGAAAGAATCATTAGGAGCCTAATTTTTACGGATGTATGTCTGAAGGACAACACATATTTCTTTTTTGTCCTTAAGTCTCAGAGTCGTGTAGTCTTTCTTCTGTTCCTGAACAGTCTTAGAAATGACTTCTCGCCATGTGAGCTGGAGGGAGACAGAAGGGACAATTTTTATTTTTACTAAAGCATATTAAAATTAGCTTAGCAATTAAAGTTATTATACTTCACTGGGTTTAATAATTTAATAGCGGGAAATTCAGATGCCATTTTACATATAGGTTCATTTTGATTTTACATTTGGTAGATATCCACACAAGTCTTAAATATAATAAGACCAGGTTTATTATCTGGTTAAAAATCATAAGGGCAAACAAAAAAACAACACAATCAACACAACATGCAGCAATCAGAACGCGATACTGCAAAACTGCTAACACTAACTCTGTACACCAAAATCTCACCTGCCGCTCCTGGAGTGATCTAACTTTTCATTCTTTCTTAGTGAGCTAATCCTCTGCTTCAGGCTGTTACCCGCCTTCTTCTGCTCTGTTTCCACAGGCTGGATAAGCAAACAGATAAAGGATAACCATGTTAGTGCATTCACACACCATTTTAGCATTCAAGGCGAGGCAAGATAGGTTAACCCTGCTGAAAAAGACCATAAGATCTGTTAGGATTAACCCTCATGGCTTTGCTTTCTAATGGGAACTGGCTTAAAGGGAACATTACATATAAAATCTCAGAAGATATGTGTGGGTTCGCTGGTGGTTTTGGATAATAAAAAATCACTGCTGGATTGTAGACATGGCAACCCCTTGCTACTATCAGTCAGTATGTTTCTCTAAAATAAATAAATTTCACATCAATTCACTCTAAATGACTGTTGGCATTGTTTATGTCTCAACCACTGAATTACTTAGATACTTTGCAAAAACAAACAAAAAAATGTAATTCCCCTTTAATAGTTACCATTGGTGACCTAGAGACCACCAGTTTCTAATAGGACAGCAACAGATCCTATTAAAAAAACATTAAATGCGTCCATCAGAATCATTTACACTCTGATATCAACCCATCAGGAAAATACAAAACTAGTGACAGTTGGAGACCACCAAAAATCATCAGATACTTTAAAAGGGCTCCATGATTTTTCTTTTTTTTCAGCAGGGGTAGATTAGTATTGGTTTAGTTTTGGAGAATGTTAAAATGCTATAATGTTAAAATGAATTACTTCCTTAAAAACGTATACTGACTACTTTCTATTGATCAAACTTCATTTCAATAGTAATATTACACTCTCCAGCTCGTGTTTCAACATGTTGGCCAACAGAGTCAAATCACCACACACCTAACCAGTTTTGCTCAAAGAGTTTCTTACAAGCTGTCTTACCATGTGCAAGTCCCCGTCAGGCTCTTCCACTAAAATATCTGTGGACGTGAACTGTTCAGCTTGAGCTCTACCTTTTCCTGCAGGAGACAAAACACAACTCCACACATCAGCTTCACGTGGCTGCAGCTGGATCCACACAAAAGCTGACTTACAGATAGTGAAGGCATTTACTATTATAGTAAGATAATAAATCGTCTCGTTTATTATATTTACTGCATGAGTGAAATTTATTTGCCATTTATATACTGAGGCGATTACATACAGTAATATTGCAGTGATAGATTATAAATAGAATGACTCACTTCGATGCCTGAGAAAAGCCCATGTGTCAGAGACAGTCCTGCGGCGGAAACTGTGAGAAGACGGGTCCTCAAGGCACAGAAGCTCAGGCTTTTCATTAGCCATGGAGTTGGTTTCACACCTCTGTGAACTGGCGGTCTGCAGAAAACATAACTGTTATATAATTGTTACCATAAATACAGTAATTCAAATATACATTCAGACCTACATTAAAGGAAGTGGTGCCCATATTAAAGCCTTCATTAAACAAAGCATGTAGTTTAGCACATTTACAAACATGCCAAAAAATTGTATTGTATTAACACACAGCACACAGCACCACAAAACATATTGGTTTAAGGAACATTTCAACAATTTTCATCATTTCTGTATAATTAAATAAACAATGTTGGGGTGGTTTGATGTGAAACGCTTCGTTCTAGACAGTCACTCACAGTGGTGGTGATAGGACCTCTAATTCTAACCTCTAGTTATAAATACACTGCTTGATGTCTGAGACACTGGGAGTGTTACGTGTATTGTAATAAGTCCCCAAGTTTATGTAACAATCTAAACAGTTAGTTGAATGTTTTCTGATCTAGGCAGAAAGAAAAACCGGCTGGGTTGTCTAAATTCTCAGTTTGCGAGTCCCCTTTATGCTTTTTTGTGTCCCTTTGTTATGTTATGTTTATGTCATATGTTCTTCTGTGAGTTAATTGGTTTGATGCAAAAAAAATATTTATTATCGATTATTGTCTGATTTATGTAGACTTGGAGTATCCCCATTGTCTGATAATCAAAGTACCTGCAAACCCATTGACTAGAATACTGACAAAATCTGATTACCTGCAGTTAACAGTTCATTAAATGCATAACATAATTTGTATTACATGATTGAGGTTGGAGGTACATGCAATAAATCAAAACACAGGTGTAGATTCACTGGTGTTTTGGGTTATTAAATCAAATTGCTGTGTTTGTGTTACAGACTGCTCCTATCACCAGTATTGTAAATGAGCCATTTTACATCAAACCACTCTGAACGACTGACCTCAACGACTGACCTTAACAACGGACTTTGTCGCTATTGTTTATGTATGGTGGTGAACACAATATAACGAAATGCAGTAGGGCTACATCTCCGGTGTGTAAACATGCAGACCTTTTGAAAAAATGTGTGGAATGCCCCTTCCAAATTCTGAAACAATCTAAGCTTTGATTAACACAAAAGCTACACTAATATGAATAATGTGCACTGCAAAATTTACGCAAACATTAAAAAATCAAAGCCTTATTGACAAAAACCCTGAACAAATAAACATCTTATTGACAAAAAACAAAACACTATGGATATAAAACTAATCACTAAACAAAAACCTAAAATTAGTCAGTGCCTTAGCAATGTAAAACACAAATTAAATCCTAAACAAAAACACTGGGCCAATCAAATCCTTGGTAATAAAAATATTAGTGCCTTTATTGACACAAATGTTGAGGAAATTGTAGGAACATCATCAACAACAGTGCTGGACAAATCAAAGCTCTGTTTAAACAAATACAGACCAAAGAAGCTACATAGAAAATATTTAATGCTGGTAACTTTCTGGGGACATAGAGATGTATGCATTATTCATGTAATGAATACTAGTTATCCTATTAGGTTTTTCAGATATGTTTCAGTTTTCAGTTTGATTTACGTAAATAACACTTTTACGCAGCTTCACAGCTTCTTACTTTACTGACTGATGAGATGAGGAGATAGAAAATCCCCTAATAAGAGGAAGAGGGAACTAAAAAAGTAACCTGATCTCTCCTGGGTACCAGCTAGTGAGCTCTAGATGAAAAATAAGATAACATAATGTCTAACAATAAACAGGTGCAGCGAGGTGCCTGGCTCCAGCGCATGGGGTCAGAGGTGCTATAGTTGCAGTATAGCTTTAGCCTAAGTCTCCTGGTGATAAAAAAACAATATGGTATTTTAAACCCTCTGTTTAAATCCAACACTGAATTAACTCAAAGCCTTTCAGCACTTTTATATTCATTAACTCAAATCCCAAAACTGCAGTACTGAGAATTTGTTAAGCACCTTTCAGGAGGAAGTATTACCAATCTGATATTGTCTATAGAGTCTGAGGGAACAGAACAAGCTTAGAATTTTGTCGCTGTGAAAAGCAAAACCTGTATTTCCATTTTTGTTGATTTTTATTTTCCTATATCAATTGAACATAATAGCTGATCTTTATATCCTGTGAAAGTTTCATGATGAATGGACCAATAGAAATCCATTCACATTAATTTACATTCAGGGCATTGTTTGGCCTCACCTGTAAATGTACTATTTTGGAGATACATGTTTCCTTTTGGACAGCAATGATATATATTATTCTGTCAGGATAGATAGAGTCACATGCAAAAGTTTAAACACCCTGGTCACAACACTCTCCACTACAGAGAACATACTTATGCACATTTAAATGGATGATTACTGTTTATTTACTGAATCTAACATGTTTGAAATTAATAAAACATAAAAAGTGGTAGGAAGTGATACTAAATTGCCTCATGGTGTAAGTGTGAGTGAATGTTTATGCCTGTGTGTCTTGTGATGGACTGGTGGCCTGTCCAGACCAGGTATGTCCTTGGGGTCTGTTTTCAAGCAAACCCCTGTCTATAGGGGCTGTGGAGCAGTGGAGCTGCATTCTCTGGAGTAATCAGCTCCATCCAACACCTTTGGGATCCAGAACTGATCATCCAACATCAGTACCTGACCTCACTAGTGCTCTAATGCTAAATCCAATCAAATCTTCACAGCAATGGACTATTGCAAAGCTTTCCCAGAAGAGTAGAGGCTGTTACTGCAGCAATGAGGCAAGCAAACTCACTATTAACACCCTTGTTATCAAAAGCTGAATGAGCATGTGTCTCCATATGTGTCTTCTTTTCCGTCTTGACCAAGGGACCAAGATTATTACAGTCCTGATACAAAGCAGATTAATAACCAAATACCTCACCTTCCTCTGGCCACAGATGGTGTCCACCTCCTGCTGGAGGTTTTGGTTCTGCTGCTGTAATCGGGCAATTTCTTCCAGCATCCGGCACATCTTCTCCAGGTACAGCAGCCCAGGAGAGAGTCCATCCCAGTCAGGCTCTCGGTCGCATGCAGCCTGTTGACACATACACACAGTTTCAGTTATTCTTGATGTAGTATATGTTATTCATGTAGACCCAGATTCATGTGAACACATACATACCCATACCACTATAGCAGTCATGCTCAGTTCTGCATGTCTGTACATTTAAACACATAGGGCTAGTTTGTCAGAGCCATGTGTCTGTTCCTGGACAACAACAAGGTTTTTAATGGCCTACATTAGATATAGTAGCAGGGCCGAGGGGGCAGCAGCACCCCCATATTTTTGTATATTTTCTGCCTACCCAAGATCCTCCATAGGGTGGAGGTTGCATTTTCTTATATATATATATATATATATATATATATATATATATATATATATATATATATATATATATATATATAATTATAATTAAATTATAATTAAATAATTATAATTATATAATATAATATATATATATATATATATATATATATATATATATATATATATATATATATATATATATATATATATATATATATATATATATATTATAGCCACACAGTGCATTTTAGAACCAAGTGAATCCTTAATATTCAAGGAGGCCTAATATTTTTTCTTAAAAACTAAAAGGAGTATTCCATCATGGTTTTTAGAATTTCTTCCTTTATTAAGTGATTACACAAGCTCTTTCAGGGAATTCAGTGTGAAGCATACCATTTCAAGAAACTTATCATGTCCACAGTCACAGTTGTGCTGATATGAAAAGAGTTTGATGCCTTCGAAAGTTGCCTTATAGAAAGTTATTACATATAATATTTACAAATGCCTGTGATGGACTGGCGGCCTGTTTATTTTCTGACCACTGAGAGCTCAAATAGGCTCCAGACCCAGAACGAATATGTGGTATCTTGAAAAGATTTTGGCCTAAGAAAGCTTAGATTGTCAGATCTTTCACTATTTTACAATCATCAACATTACATATATTATCGCTGTCCAATGAAAAACATGTATTTCCAATTTAGTTGATTTCCATTTTCCTACATTAATTAAATGCAGCAGCTGCTGTTTATATTGTGGGCCAATTTCATGACGAATGGACCAATAGAAATGCTTCAAAATAGCTTGGGAAAAAATCTGGTTCCACTGACTTACATTAAAAGTGGGGTTGTTTTTTGCCTCTCCTGTGAAGTTGGCAATTTGTAGATACTTATTTTTCATTGGACAGCGACAATATATAAATATGTAGATTCCAATTAATTGTTTTAATCACTGTTTACGTATAAACTATTGGTTGTACACATTGATCGTGTCAACACAAAACCAGCATAGTAACAACATTACAGAAAAAAATGACTTTTAAACTGTACTTTACTTTTAAACTAGGTGAATTAAATTAGCCTTTTTTTTACAAGTCATTTTAGGCCATTTCTTTTGGTCCATTTATCATACAAATAACACACAATGTAAAGAACGTAAAGAGGAACACAATCTTTCCCACTATGTCAAAAACTGCAAAACACCAACAATAGACATACAAGGTCTTGGTGTGCAGTCTGATTGGTTGATGCTCAGCTAATTTGTCTAAAAGAGATCAGAGACGACAGGACGAGCATCAGCTATGGTTGCTGTGTGATGTGTGTGCAGCTGTGTTTGATCATCTCTTTACAAACGATTCAAATGAAAAAGGAAAGAAAGCACATATATGTACCATGACGCCCTGGAGCGTATGAGGAACCGTTGCTTTCAGTAACAGTTAATTATAAACACCTGCAGGTGTATGTGCCATCTCCTGCCAACTGCACACAAAATCACAGCATGGAAAAAAAAACTGTGAAAACATTTCCTTTTAAAATGCCAGTGTTCAGACATGTCCTCCTCACACTGCCATCTCTAACCACACACACACACAAGCACACATACTCCCACATTCCTCACACTCCGCTTTACACTCCTCACCTGAACAGACTGGTTCAGAGACGAGGGGAAAGAGCAGCGCACACGCAAACAAACAAAGACCAATGCGGACGGAGTGACTAATGAGCAGGCGTGTAGCAACTGTAGGCATGCAAGAATGCACCTGTCTGTGTGTGATTTTGCATGTTTTTGTGCTTTATAAGAACAAAAGTGTTGTTTCTTTATATTAGGCTAGAGAAGAGCAGGACTTACATACATCTTAACAATATAAATTACTTTTTTTTGCCATTTCTTTCTCTAAAACTGAAAGTGGCAACCCATTTCTTTTTTGATTCCAAAGTTAAGGATTAGGTTTAGGCTTGGTTTGCCAGGTCAACATGCAGCCAAACTAGTTTTATTCAACTCACATAAATACTTGAATAAATTTCATCTCCTTGTTTCTACACTCAGTATCAATTATATCAGCTCCTCTCACCATTTAGTAGTTCTACAGTTACAGACTGTAGTCCATCTGTTTCTCTCTGTTAATCCCTCTTTCAGGAGCCCCACAGGGCCACCAGAGAGCAGGTTTTATTTGGATGGTGGGTCAGCACTGCAGTGAGACTGATGTGGTGGTGTGTTAGTGTGTGTTGTGCTGATACGAATGGATCAGACTGTTCCCACTCACTGTCCACTCTGTTAGCTCAGAGAGCTCATCTGTTGCTGTACAGTTTGCTGGACTAGTCCAGCAGTGACACCGAGGTGTTTAAACACCAGCACAACACATGCTAACACACCACCACCACAGCAGCATCTGTGAATGATCGACCACACAAATAATTCCTGCTCTATGGTGGTCCTGTGGGGGTCCTGGCCATTGAAGAACAGGATAAGAAAGTATGCAGGGAAACAGATGGACTACAGTCTGTGATTGTAGAAGTACAAAGTGCTACTTTATGGTAAGTAGAACTGATAAAAATGACAATAAGTGTATATACAAGGAGTGATACCAAATAGAAATGAGTTTAGGTTATTACATATTGTCACTGTCTAATGAAAAATATGTATTTCAATTTTTGTAGATTTCTATTTCTATGTAGATTTTCTACATCAATTAAATGCAGCAGCTGTCGTTTATGTTGTATTTGATTTTTTTAATGATGAACGAACCAACAGAAATGCTTTAAAATACCTTGTAAAAAAGTCTGGTTCCATTGACTTACATTGAAAGTGAATACAGTTTTTGTGCTGCCAAATTGCCATTTTGGAGATATTTGTTTTTCATTGGACATTGAAAAACATATTGACATATCGACATTTCATTGACAATATGTATAATATGCATGAGCTGTATGCCCTGAAAAGGTCGAAAACATCCTATACGTGTATTTGTTGCCTCAGTGTAGTATGTGAGAGGTAAAGAGCTCATTATCAGAGTTTTGCTTATGAAAGGTCATTTGCTCCCCATTTAAAGTCATGTGAGTCATGTCATGTGAATGAATTGTACAGTACGCTCAGTGCCAGCATCATATATATAGCCTCCTTGTGATCTCCATATATATAAAACAAATTTACAACTTTGAACCTCCCACTCAGTTAAAGAGCTGTTAACATTTGTTCCTCATGGAAGAAACATGACTCTCTCAGGAACACAAGGCATATAAATACAATAGTCAAATGTTAATACAACATGACAGAGGAATTTTAATGGAGTTTGGAGCTCAGCCAGAGTACAATGAGAACAGGAAACACATTAATATACATCTTTTTACGCATGTCCACACCTGTGTAGCTGCACAGTATTATTAATAATGGTTCCAGCTACTAATGGTTTTGACATAATATAAAGACATAATATAAAGGTTTTTATATATATATATTCTTTTTACTTTATACCAATATATCAGCATGAGCCTTATCAGTATAAAATATATTTTGTCTCCAGTGTAAACAGAAGCAAGTGCAGTCTACAACGCAGACAAGCATCATAACCGCTCCCTGTTCCTGGTGCTCAGGTGGTGGAATGAACTTGCCGGCTTAACAGCAGACCAGTAGCATGCCTACAGCTGTGCCATAAATCTCTCTTATGAGTGAGATTGTACAGTTTAAAGAGTACAACCGACCTTACCACCTCCCCCACTTCTTATGATGTAACCTGCTGGTGACTTCAAATTTTTGTGGGAGTTGGGTCAGATCGTTAATATTACTGCTGGGAGGTGTGTACATTAGTGGGCTCTCCAGATCCCACTAATCAGCTCATTAACAAGTACTTAGTAAGGTGAAGTGGACATACTGTTGTGAGGAAAACACTAAAATGTTCAGGACATTGGGTCTCCAGAACCTGGGTTGAGAATTGCTGTTGTAAAATAACCTCTCCTGTAGTTTAAAGAACACAATTTCTTTGAAGAAGCTTCACATAATATAAATTATCCAAACCATTTTGGGGTTCCTTTGAGAACCTTCACATTACATGGTGTGTCATCACCCTCACAAATCTCATTTTTTAAACTAGTATAAAAAACAATTCAGACACCAGACAGTGTGTTTATAGCCATTTCATATAAAAAACATTCTGTGTGGGAGATTTTAAAGGTGGGTGTCTGGTGCCCATCACCACCACTGTAAATAATTCTGACTTCTCTAGAAAGGAAAAAATAGTAACAACACAAAAACTATGCTGTTTTCTACACAGCAAAGAGATCCATACCTCAGTTAGGTCTTCGTTATTAAGATCAAGCTGCTGTAGAGCATGCGCCTGTCTGTGCTGGTCAGCAGGCTGTGCATGAGGCCTTCCTGACCCCAGACTTCCAGCTCTGTGGGGTGTTCTTGCTGTAGCTGTATGAGGGGCTCTGATCAGTGAAGTTGTGTTGCTGCGCCTGCGAGGTCCATCATCTAGACCTTCACTCAGGAAAGGGGATTCTCTCCCAGTAGCCTGAGTCCAGTCTGTCTCATTTCTTCCTAAAGCTTGATTCCCTGAGGCTCTATCTGCTGCTGTGGACAAATTCTGAGCCTCGGAGAAACATGAGGATGATGAGGAGCACAGAGATGGACCTGGTGAAGAACATAAAGGTTTTATATCTTCTTCAGTTTCATGTACGGCAGCTGTTTTGAATGTGAGGGAGTCTACAGAGGCCAATACACTTGACCTGGAGTCTTTAGGGCTGCTCACATTGGATAAATCCACTCCAGAGTCTTCAGATTCAGACCTTAGATTCAGATTCAGACCTCCTGTAAGTCTAACGGAATCTGCAGACGCAGTGTCACTGCTGGTGCTATCCTGATGCTTCTCCAAAGGTCCTTCTGAGTAACAGGAGGCTTCTGGGTATCCATCAGCCACCCAGTTCTCCAGCATACAACCGAAATTCCTGTACAGATTCATTAGTCCATGGCTTTCTGTCTCCAAATGCTGTTCTGGTCCAGGAAACCACAATGGCCCCTGTGTTCCTTTCTTGGGATTCCTCCGTGCAACTCCTTTCCTACCTGACAGGTGATGACTGACTGCAGCCACCAGGAAGCAAGTCTAAAGCTTGTGACAGAATTTGAAGCATCCGCCAAAACTCCACCCACATTCCACTCTTTCCCACGGCTCGGAGCGGGTTCAAGCTCTGTGAAGTCACACGTTTTTTCCCCATCTTCCTTACATCCTTTTCTCCCAACCGTCTGATCTGTCCCAACACGTCCAAACGCACCAACACTCGGAATTCTCAGAACAAAGACGTGCCGAAACTGCAACTATGCAGAAAGCAACCGAAACTCATAATGAAAGCCTTGAAGAAACTTCCTGACCTGAACTCTGAGCAAAACGGCGCTATGTTGTATATTCTATTCTAGGTTCTAATACCCCTGAAGAACCATGTTCGAGATATAAATGTAAAGAACCATGACATAATATAAAGGTTTTGCTGCTGTGGAGTCTTTACACTGTGTAGAGGTTCTTCACTCGTCTCATGTCATTTACATAAAAAGGTTTTTTTAGATTAACCAAATGTACTTTGCACATTGAATATCTTCTGCATAGCTCTAAAAAAATTGTTCTTCATGGGTTCTTTGGTAAAGACAATTTTCTATAAAGAACACTCAGAGAGCTTTGCATGGTTTGTCTCTATGATAAAAAAAAAAACAGTTATATACATAAAAAAGGCACTACTTATCAAAAAACAGTTGCTACATGATTATTAAATAAAGTAAGTGGGTTATATAAAGAACAGTGTGGTTCTTTACATGTTGAAGGGAAACCTACATAGTTTGTTCAATAATTTGTTTTAATGGATTTGCATAGCACCAAAATAGGGTTCCACTAGTCTTAAGAGGCAGTGGTCCTCTTCAGTACTCAGTAGCAGAACCAAAGAACGTAGAGCCTATGTGGTGCTATATAGAACCATTTATAAGAACCGATTAAGAATGTTATGCATTATGTTGTTTTAATATTTAACGATGCAAAGTGCTCAGGTATTCAAATGGTTTATTGAGTTGTCACAGTTAGATATATTACCATTTAGTTTACATGGTCAGAATAACAAACTACATTCAGCAGCATGTAACAGTGATATAAATCTACACGTCATCTGTCATACTGTAGCTCAGATCGCTACTCATCACATCTACTGCCACTGATGACATAAGGAATTCAGGGTTTCCAACCACAGTCCTTAAACGACACCAATACAGTACATGTTTCCTCTGTGCCACCAACCAGCACATCAAACAATAGCGAGCACTAAACCAGGCAGAGTTATGCTGGGAGCTGAAACAGGGGTTCATGAACATTGCCGTTTGAGTCTGAATATCAACTAAAATTTAAAAAAGGCCCCTGCATTGCACAATCATCAGATATGTGCGGAGCTTAAAGCATGGCCTACGTAATTCTTTCGGCTGATAAGGTCTGCATTCCTGTGTCTGAGCTGAACTGAGGCATTTTCATGAAGTAGATTTTTTTTACAAAGCTGTCAAAGGATCAAAGGATAACACTTCTACTCAAGCTCATTTTATTCATTAGCTTTTTCTTCTCAATTTTATTTATTTGGCTTTTGTGCTTTCTGTTGTGTGGTTCAGTTCCTGTTCTGCTTTGCTCCTGCTTACTCCTCTTATTGTGGAGCATTATCATTTTATTTTATACCAAAAATAGAGAGAACAGACTTAAACAAACTTGACAATTACTTAGAAGTACATAAAGAAAAAGTCCAATGTTTTTCAACATTTCTGTATTATTTAATCCTTGATATGTAAAAAAAACAATAACATTAAGAGCGGTTTTATGTGAAATGTTTAATTGTAGAGAAACATACAGGTTCAGACTGTTTTGTGATAGAAACCAGGGGTCTTCAACACAAATATATTTTATTCACTATCCAAAATCACCCATGAACAAAATTTTGAATTCCCCCTGAAAAAATTAAGGTAGTTTACTTATTTAAGACTTATTTAAGGGACACAACAGGCACATGTATCATAGAACTTGCCTATTCTTCTTTTAATAAAAAAATCGATTTAGTACACAAACATTGCTAAGGTTTTACGACATACCAGAAACTCCTCTGATGTAGAGTACATAAATAACAGCTAAGCTACAAATACAGTCTGTTTACAATGCAATTCATCAGCCTGTTTTCAATTGATTCGGTGATGTCACAAAGAAACATCTCATTTGCATACGTCTATTATTAAGCCTACAAACAGTTTAGCTCCACCCGCTTACTCTGACCCAATAAGTAGTGTTTCAGTCCAGACTGCTTTTTGAATGAGATCCAAAGTAGAAAAGCCAATTAGAGCAGAGCTTATTTGCATACATCAGTCTTATATGAACAGTTTCATTGGCAATTCCTCATGTAGAGAAAACGTTAGTAGCGATGCTGGTAGAGTTTTCCGTCAAGGCTCTGGTGAAAGCAATCGAATAAGCATTACTGATAAAAAGAGTTTGGAAAGTTATCACATAAAAATTAGTTACATCTAATTTTATACATAAACACAAAATGGTTCTCACAAAAATAGGTCCAGACAAACGTAGAATAGTTAGAATATTTACACTGTTAGTAACTCAGGAGAGAAAAATATAGTCCTGCCTGTTCAGGACCCTTGCTTTATGACAGTGTGGACATACAGCAAACAATGTTTTGGCTTTATTCATATTCACAGGGTTTGGCTGTGTTTGTGTGAGTCTTTGTCTGACTTGCAGTGTTATGTCTGACTCCACTAATCCAGCCCAAACACATACAATGCGTGACAAACCGCACAGATTACACCTTCCACTCAGCTGAATCCTGACTTAAGGGCTTGCACGCGTTCAAATACCACAAATTCCACATACGCACCTCCGAGTTTCAGACACTGATAGCAGAGGAGAACAATTAGCTTTTGTTCTGCAGAGGGTGGGGTGGCTCGGTGGACGCTGCTGCCACTGAGCCTCAAAAACAGCACGTGTGTATAATAAAAAGTCTTCTTCCAGTCAAATAGCAGTTTAATAATGAGACGTGCTGAGGACAGCTGCGGCTGCGTCTGAGCCTCGCCAGTACACAACACAACCCAACTAATATCACCTATTAATGTAGTTTTGGCACCGGCCGCCAGAGGCCGCTACAGACCAGCCTCACAAACCAAATCCCTCTCGAAATGATTCAAAGATCATTTTCACGCTGCAAACTGAATCTTCAATGCTTTTCAAAATTTCTCCAGTATCTATCTATCTATCTATCTATCTATCTATCTATCTATCTATCTATCTATCTATCTATCTATCTATCTATCTATCTATCTACGTTGATGTAAAGCTAAATGACCCATATTTGCTAAAATAGCTAATTTTAAATAAGTTTAAATATGTGACAAATTTAACAGCCACATGTAAACACACATTTTAAATAAATATAAAAATGGGTTATGAATAAAACATTATGAATAAAACATTATTTCCAAACTACAAACTGAATCTCAGATGCTTTTTGAAATTTCCCAGTTGTTGTCACAGTATTTTTTATCTATCTATCTATCTATCTATCTATCTATCTATCTATCTATCTATCTATCTATCTATCTATCTATCTGTGAAATAACGGAGCCCCATGTTCTAAAGGGGGCGGAGCCAAACTGAGCGCTACTCTGATGTAACTCACCTTGGAGCGCTGACTAGCAACCACTTGAAAACACACACCGGGTAGGAGTGACCCACAACACACACACACAACACAATCACTCCCCCGTGCGTTCCGAGTCCTGATGGAGAAATTTCCTCCTAAATTCAGCAGAACTTTAGTGACACCTGATCCACATTACATACCGGGGTGAGTATGAGATGAAGTTAACTTTCCTTTTGTATCATTACATTCTGTTCATTTGAATCATTGGTGTTTTATGTTCATCAAGTATAATGATTATACATTATCCCTCCTATTAGTATATAAGGCTAATTTCAACACAACTACCGTGTAAATCAGATTGAGGGGAGACATATAGTGAGATCTGAGCTCCAGGGCGCTGATCGCCTGGATATATATTCTCTGCTATTCTATATTCTGTGCCCCCTGCAGTCTGCTTAATGCAGATCATATTTCATGTTTTCCCATTGTTATGGTACAGCAAAGAACTTTATGATCAGCAAAGAACTGAACATATGAGCTCTACAGCTCTACATTTATAAGATATCCTTCTATCCTTCTCAGTTTAGTTATTTGTATGAACTCTACAGGTATTCAGGTTACTGTCCACAGCTGAAATATCACCAGGGAGAGACATATGGTCAACTGACAGCAAAGCTTCTGACCTCTCCAGAGATTTCCCGCTCTCAGAGGTTGGTTCTGCACTCAGGACGTTATGTCTCCACACAGAGGGACACAGAAGACGTTGCCCATAAGAAACGGACAGGACCGGGCAGACAGCTGGTCAGAATGATACCAGGATTCACAGGTTAAACCTTTACCTTTAGACCATTACCTCAAAGTGATCAAAAGTTTGGAATCACTAATATATGACAGAACTTATTTTCACCACTCCTGCTTCTCTGTCCATATTAGATCATGTTGGTCTACCACTTTAGCTCCAACTGAATGCTGTGGGTGTTTATGTGTGTGTTATGAACTCCAGGTTTTGTTCCTAAAAGTCAGAACTTCTTCTCAAAGACATATACTGAGACGTGCCGAGACGCTCTCAGTGAGTTTGAGTCAGATCAGAAGAGGAGGATCCAGCTAAACTCTGCTGATCTGCTGCCTGCAATCAGTTACTCAATGCCGGACTTCAAAGTAAGACAAAAATACACACACACACACACACACACACACAAGGAGCAATTTGTAAGATGATGCAAACTGTCAAATTCATATTTTAACAATAGGGGGCAACATATTAACTTGTGGTGTCCACGCACTGTCATAAGACTCAGGGAAATACACATTAACAGGTGTTTACTTACCAGTCCTTGAAGAATCATTGCGAGTTCAGCACCTTCATCACTTTACACTCCAAGAGCTTCTCCTAAAGTGAAAAGCAGCATCAGTGTGAAACTCGTTTTGCTTCTATTTATATTGCTTCTTTTGTCTGCTGCTGAACGTGGTTTCTTGCTGGAAGCAGGTGACGGTGCTAGTGATAATCATTGATGTTGCCAAGAGCTTTGGCCATTGTTGAGTTCACTATTTCTTTTATTGGCTATCCTTAAGAGATCTAACTGGGAGCAAAACCTTCAACACAACTGCCGAGGTAGTGCTATTTCTTAATTTTCTCATGTTGGACTGACTTACCTATATGTTGGCAGACTCAACACTTGAGTGACTCACTATCACCTCTTCAGGTACAAAGTGGTATTACAACACAGGACAGGTTAGGGCCAGCATGTTAGCATGCAAAGTTCAGTAGAAATTAAGCTTATATTGTCATATCCTCTTTGTACAAGTACACAGTGGAGTGAAATTATGCTCCTCTAGGAATAACATGGTGCAACATGGAACAAGAGTACAAAGTGCAAACGCGCAGACCTGAGTGTGCAACCAAATTTATACATGATATGTAGACATCTTTGACACATTGTCAAATGTTATTTTTACATGTTATTTTGTTTTAGCCTAAATGTTTTAAACTGGAAATTTTACGTATTGTTTCTTTTTAGCCAGTAAAACACTACATAGCATTAGAATAAATACAAGCAGACATACACATGGTAAAAATACAATATGCTAACTGCTCACCATGAGGGACAGGGATGCTGCTCTAAAGTGCAGATGCAAAGTATATCCAGCTTCAGTGATAGCACTCTCGGCTGGAAGTGCATCATATGTTCTGTGCAAGTTGTATGGGGTGGGTTGGGTGGGGCAAAGCAGAAGGAACAACGTCCTGACAGAAGGCAGAGAAGAGAGAGTGCTGTGGGCTGGGGGTACCACTGTGGCTCATTGCCTTCTGTGCGGTCCTGCCCGTCTGCACCATGTGTGGAGCTGTCTATGTGATGAGATGTGTCTGGTTATAAATGTGTATCTGTGTTGTGTGTCTGTTTCTGTCTGTACATATGCATACATACACATACACTACCAGTCAAAAGTTTAGAACACTTACAACACTTACCAAAATGTATTAATATGTACATCAGTCTGCCTTTTTTCTGTACATGTAAAGGGGGCGGGGTTCTCGATTATAATTTCTATTTAGATATCATCTCTATTAATGACTTGTGCCGAAATTTATCATACCACAATCATAATTATAATACTTGTTTTATGTATATGTATATTTTATAGTATAATTTATTGAATGTAAAGAATTTTGTCTTAGCTCAACTGTAAACCTAATCCTAAACTGAGTAACTCAAAATCTTGCAGCTTTAATAAATGAAAAATGGGGGTTATTGCAAGCTCTCCATAGTCTTCAGTACATTGTTAGTTCTGTTTGTTAGCAGTGTTTTTCTCTGGTTTTACTCCAGAGTCAGGGCAAACACCAACAGCAGTTTTAGGTAACCTTTGTTACCTCTTCTTGGCCTGCCAGAGCACCTGAGGTGTTCAATTATGAATGCAGGAGAGATTGAGTATCAGAGCAGGTTGTGTAGCACGCACTTATTACACAGGACAAAGCCAATCTGAATCTACGTACTCAGATTTGCTGCAGTTACAGGTTCATTGTGTAAAGCAGTCTGAGCTACACTGACAGGGCAACATCACTGTTTCTCTCCAATAAGGGAAATCTCCAGCTTATTTTAACACGATCTGTATATGTCGTATCACTAGCCACATCATTACACCACCTTTTATTTTATCAGCTCTACTTACCATATAGGAGCACTTTGGAGCACCTTTAATTACAGATTATAGTCCTCTGTTTTTTCTGAGTACTCTGTTAATGCCCTTTCAACCTGTTCCTCAGTAGTCACAGGACCACCACTGACCAGTTATTACAGGGGTGTTGGATCATTCTCAGCACTGCAGTGACACTTTGTTGTTAGTACTAAATATTGGTCCTTTAAAAGGTGGAGAAAACCTCTCGGCCGAGTTACTTTAACTTCTAGAATATGTATTCAGCTGCATATTACATACGTCCACCTGCTTTCTGTGCTATCAGCTGTTGGATCCAAACCCTATTAAAGCCAGGGAGCCAAATGTCTAGAGCAGATCTTTATTTTGTCTGAACACGATATAATGGATGTTATATAGGCAAACTGACCCGAAAATCCATTGGCAGGCTTGTGGTCATATGGCTTCCACACATTAGAATTTGGTCAGTTGCCAACAATAGAAGTGACAAAGCACAAGTGTGATAGAAGAAACTATATAAGGAAAGGCAGAAATTGGAAGACTCGAATGTCCTAGGATTTCCTGGGTACAGTTTCACAGCAAACACATACAATACACACAATTTAAAGCAGAATAGTATATAATTCAGCACTGCATTCTTTCATAGTCCATGTTTTGCTGTGATGCTTCCTTTCATTGTTCCATACACACAAATTATGCGTTTAGAATTTCTTTGTCTGAAACTGATGCAAACGATGATAATTTAGCCCACTTAGCTGGGCTTCAGTGGGAAGACATAAACAGCATGGAAAGTCTGCCCTTCTAAAGTCAAGGTAAACTCCACCTGTGCTCAGTTCTTGGGGTGGATGACACCCCGTCATTTTGCTAAGCTGTAATACTGAGACTGCAATTAGGCTAGTCTGAATCCTCCTTATGATTATATCACCCTTCATCACACTAACACTCCCTACTACCTCCACTAACTGCTCAGCTCAGCTCAACCTCTGGTCTCTAGGTAACACAATTTAATTGTTTTAATTGAACTTTTCAGGCAGCGGGGACCACCTGGATATATCCTTATTGTTTTATGTGTTTATATATTTTGTTTATTTAAAGGAGCAATGTGTGAGATGATGCAACCTGTTGAATTCATACTCCAAAAACATAGGGGGCAACATTTCACCAGAAAGTTGTGGTTTCCACTTCTATCATAATAAACAAGGAAATGCCCTGTCCCTCCTGCCCCTCCTGCTCAATGTTAGCCTTAACAGCTGTTTACTTATCAGTCTACCAGAAGAAATGTGGCGAGTTCATTATCAAACCTCATCCCTTTATTTGCCCAGAGCATCTCCAGCAGTGGAAAGCAGCACCAGTGTTAACTCTTGTTTTACTATTTATAACACTTCTGTTTGCTGCTAAACATGGATTTTTGTGGGGAGTAGTGTTTCATTGGCTACTTCTCCTTTCATGATATCACTGGAACCAGGACCATCAACATATCTGATAATGTGTTGTTGGTGCTTCACCCATGTTGGACCGATGAAAGACTCAGTGCCTCAGTGACTCATGAGGTACAAAGTAGTATTACATGGCAGGACAGGCTGGGGCTAGCTGGTTAGCATGCTTGTTTTAGTAGATATCTTTACAACACAATACATAGACATTATTGACTGATTGTCAAAACTGTTATTTCTTAATATTCTGATGATAATTTTTTTTTTACCTAATTTTTAAATAAAATATAACTAACACTAAAGGCTACAGCCTACTGGATGTGTGGGTGAGTGGTACTATGGAATGCCACCAGAAATAGCCACATTTCAGTATCAGTTTAATACGTCTACACAGACTATGGCAATTTATCATCTGTTTTATGTAAAAGGTTAGCTGCTTTTGTCTGTGTGAGTTTCAAGTCACATTGAGGAATTAAACAGTGCTCCGAGTCGCTGAGCATCGGTGCCGGTGTGCGTACCTCCATTGAAAACTATGGTTTTTAATTTTTGGACACTGGCTGATGTGGCTGTCGGGTGTGTGAGAGCCTTAATTTAACACTTATACATTTTTCACAGCAAAATCCTGCATTCATCATACTATTGTGAAAACTTCTCATCTAATTTTTTTTGCTGTAATAACAAATCGAGGTTCATGTAAAGCTTTACAGCATGGCATTATTAAAAAATATCAAACAAACAAACAAAACACTTCTTGTTTATTTGGTTTTGGTGTTTTGAAGATTTACAATTGATTTTTTAATCAATTAATTTAGTTCTCATTGTTTAAATGCTGGAACATTTGACAAAAATTTAATTGTTTTTTGATATCGCCAAGTATGAGTCTAACTATAAAAAAAGTTAAAATGTCTGCTAAAGGCATACCTGCACTTTTAAAATGCGTATCTGAGGTTTTCTGTTTTGAGCTTTTACAGTTGGAAACATGGTGAACAAACATGTAATTTAAAATCTTTTAAAAAAAATCTGTTAAAGTTTAAAGTTTTTATATAGTACTGCTGTTCAGTTGCATTACTTTACAGTCTTTATGTAAGTTAAGTTAATGGTGTTCTCTAAACCTGTAGAAGCCGCTGGACACACTGTGTAAAAAGGCTACACTGCTCACGTTGTTTTCTTCTTCAGCCACGGAGCCTGACCACCCCTTTAACAGCGGTCTCTATGGAAGCTGCTCCTTATAAACCTGTGGACCCCTGGAAGCCTTATGGATCGCCTTATTTTATGGATGACAGCAGTCCCTACAAGTACTTCATTTCAGGCAAGCTACATTGGCCAAAATGACATTGCAGTCTGCAGCAAACACTGTTCTAATGGTTCTCAGTCCCAGAGGGAGCTCTTCACTGCACAGTTTCCTGTCTTGACAAATTCCAACATGTTAACCTCTTCAAATAAATAGAAATTGGTGATGTGTTCACTTATTCTCAACAAAACATGTGATTAGACAGGAATTCCCAAAACGTTTGATTATGACTGTTTAAACCTGTTAAAACAATGTAGAACAGTGTTTGGTGTGTTTGTAAAAATGTTGGTGTTATGATTTTTCAGCATCACTTTACATTGTGTAAAAAGTCCATGATGAGTGGATTGATTAAAATGACCCCTGTTATTAAAAATATTATCATTAAATTAAATATAACAGTTAAGAATATTTGGTGATAGGTTGTTTGTCCTTCTTGGTGCCGCAGGTTTTACCGGCTATGTCCCCAAAGCTCGATTCCTGATCGGAACCAGCTATCCCATCACCACCAACAAGGCTCTAATCCAGTTCAATAAGGAAATGAAGGTGGGTCACACCCAGAGAGGGGGGGGCAACAACCTGCCCTCAGCACCTACCATCTACCCCACCCACCGTGGCCTGCTGCCCTGCTATACAGGCCATGTTCCAGGTATTGATGTTCTAATCTGCGTAACACTCATAACAACTATTAGTAGCTGAATAGGAGACGCAAAAAAAATATTTTAACTAAAGCTGCACTATGTAACATTTGGGGAACTGGAAACACATAATTGCAGGCACATGCAGAATATTTTGCAGCTTGGGTTGTGCTTCATACTCCTTCCCCAAACAGATGAATCTGATGCTTGATGGAGAACTCCACTTTAACTTGGGGAGGGAATTGCCTTCTGATGATTTGTGTTAATTATCTATTATTGGCATCATATCTTCATCAGTACAAACATTACGCTCAACCTTTCTTTTGTATAACACTAGTAATAGCTATTTTAGTATGAATTAACAAACCTATCATCTATGGTCTATGGGAATGTTGAAAGTAATTTTTTCACTTTTAGCAAATGTACAGATGTGCAAAAGGTTAGCTGACATTTTCTTATTCCAACAGGTTACAAATTTCGATATGGCCAGACGTTTGGGCAGCTGACCCACGATGCCCTAGCACACAGTGGTGCCAACAGAGAAATAAAGAGTTAAAGAGAGATAAAGAGCATGGCGGGACTTTTAGTTGGACTCTACCGGCTATAAAGTTCAACATCCAATGGCAATAAAAGAAATCTGACTAAAATGCAACATGAACTAAGCTGCTTTGGTCATGAAGTTAATAAAATGTTTTAGTTTGGTCACAAAATGAATTCTACAATTACTAAACAAGCTTCCAATGATATTATTAGATTATGCAACAAAAAAGACTTTTTTTATTTTCTATATCCATCTAGTTGTGTTCATAATGTAGGCATACAGACCTTAGTTCAGATACAGATATTTTAGATGATAAGATTACTGTATCTAGAATTTTAGGATGTTTGTAATTCATTCCCGTTCCCATAAAAAATTTCAAAGCCATAGTTGGTTTAACAAAACTTTATTATCACAGGGATCTCATCAAACACTGTTTTAACACCACTCACCGAGGAGAGAAGGGAGGCACTCACGACATCACTTTTGTACTACTGGAGCTGGATTTCTTTACAGTCTAATGCTAATAATTGTGGAGTTTTAATCCACTATGAATCTGCAGTCTGTGCTGTTTTTTACAATCTAACAGTAATCATTATGGAGTAATTTTAACCCAGTATGAATCTGCAGTGTGTTCTGTTTTTTACAATCTAACAGTAATCATTATGGAGTAATTTTAACCCAGTATGAATCTGCAGTCTGTTCTGTTTTTTACAATCTAACAGTAATAATTAGGGAGTAATTTTAACCCAGTATGAATCTGCAGTCTGTGCTGTTTTTACAGTCAGAAAATAATAATTGTAAAGTAATTTTAATCCAGTATGAATCTGCAGTCTGTGCCATTTTTACAGTCTGACAATAATAATTACAGAGTGATTTTAATCCAGTATGAATCTGCAGTCTGTGCTGTTTTTACAGTCTGCCAGTAATCATTATGGAGTAATTTTAATCCAGTATGAATCTGCAGTCTACAGTGTGACAGTAATAACTGTGGATTTATTTGTCTTATGTAATGGGCTGAACCGGGAGCTGTCTCAGTAATAGCAGTCTTGTTCAAATCCACATGTCCATGTCAGGTGTTATCATAACCGAGAGCACCTTTTGGCGTAAAGCTGCATAAACATCTGTGCTATGACCTTTTAATCCAGGCTAAATGTAGAAATTTGGGGAGATTACATAGATACTTTATCTCAAACCAATCAATCAACCTTATTCCACACATTATGTTACATACTTCCTTCAGGGAAACTAATTCAGCTCCAGTAGTGCTTAACACTGCTACTAAAATATGAAAGTTATAATCTGCAACGCCTCAGATTTGAACTGACCTCTACGACGAGCACTGCTCTTTCTGTGTATCACTGGCCTCGGGTCAGGCCTCACCTTTCTGCATAGTACATCTTCATTTGTAGGAAAACTCTTCTAATACTAAACCTGCAACACTCAGCATGCATTTGACCAGAAATGTTCATAGAAACTGACAACATATGAAGTGATTCACAGGAAAATATCTTTGTTGAAGTTTATCACCATGCATTAACCCCTTTGTCAATCCTCATGCTAAGGAACACTGAGATGATTAGAACTCGCTGAGCTAACAGTGAACAGTATTACAGCAAGTGGTCCAGTTTAATGTTCTTCGGGCATGAAGCAAAGTCACTTTGTGCTTTCAGGGTTTTTTCTTTATAAAGGATTCTTGTATACTCACTGCACGATACACACCTTTTTATAGCTTTAATTTCTCCATAATAGCAAATATTCCAATGGTTCCAGAGGGCACGGTACCTCTCCAGTGAACCATATGAGGAGGAGATGAATAGGCTAGACTGGATTTGTCATAGTATACAGAGTAAACAGGTTTGTCAAACTAGTCATCTGTTGCCCTGAGAGACGGAGAATACAGAGAACAAGTAAACTTCAAAATTGTCAAAATGTGCAATTTACGGTTTCATCCACTAGAGGGAGATGCTGGCCTCTCTTAGCCTGTGTGTTGGCCACAGAGATGCTTACAATTACATATATGCTAAGACAATGAGCAATTACCACAAGTGCATTGCTTTGCTGGGGAAAATCTCACTGGACATCTTTAGGAAACTAACCATTTATGCTACGTTGCATCTAAAATAGAATAATGTGTTCTACCAGCAATGTTCTTCAATGGGTGTGAGCCATGATGCTGAACTCAGTTACTGTTTAACAGTCATATTTAGGTACTCACAGAAACATCTTATATGCTTTCACATAGATTGTAAGGTCCATCACTTTGCCAATGTAATTAGTGTTAAAATACCATTTTATGAATGCAGTTGCTGCTGCAGGCTGATTGTGCTTCTTCTGTCCATGTTGTTCTTGTGCTTTAACCTGTGTACACACTGCCTCTGTTTGGGCTGTGGTCCACACAAGGTTCTATTTGCCTCCCTACCCCAGACTGATTGAGTCAGCAGGTCCACCTTTGATGCTCCAAGCTTCAGCCATTGGGAAGGTAGCCTGAGGAATGGGAAACATGTTGCTATAATACAAACAAACCCACATGAAGCAGAGTGCTGTACACTGGCTCTCGTGAACAATGAAACAGCATGAACTTCACAAGTGTTTTTAATTCAGTGACCATATGGCTCATTCTCTATTTGGAGGGGGAAACTATGTTACAATGTTTGCAGGGCTTGTATTAGACACAGCTCCAAGAGTCTGTATGTACATGTACAGAGTTGAACTAGATGTGTTAGATTAAATAACACATTCCTTTTATGATTTATCTTGTTTCATTGTCCCTCTGCGTATGTAAAACTGCTTGTTATATAACTGTTTTTCAACATTTGAGAAACCAGTTTAAATATAACTAATTTGTTTTTTAAGTCTAACTTGAGAAAAGATAAAATTTTAGAAAAAGCTTATTTTTGTGCAGAATTTTGTCTCAATTTTATCTACATTTTTTTGCACAACAATTGAATTGAATGAGTAGCATATGGAAGTTTATATACATGATTGTTCATGTTGAATTTCTTCAATAAATACATTCAAATGGAAACATATACACATTTATGATAATAAATAATGCCTCATTAAGAGGTAACAAACAAACCAGTGACGAACTGACTAAATTATTGCATTGTACGATAATATTAATGTACATATTAAGGCTCTTTGGTTTGGGATAAAAAAAAAATAGATTTTTTTTCAGTTGTATCCATGTGAATTCCCTCTTCAAATGAAGAATGGCCCAAGGGGCAGGCAAGCCACCCTTCCAGCTTGGCAGCACCATGTGAAAGAAAGACACCTATCTAGGGTTCAACCTAGCCATGTACAACTTCTAGACACTTGATCAAAGACTTTTTTTCTAGATATAGTGGATGGGTAGTTATGCTCATGATGCAGTAGGTACACAGACTTTAGTTCAGCTACAGAATCTAATCTTCTCAGATGTTGCAGTGGTAGTCTCCACAACATTACAACATTTGGGTCTCTGGACATTTTGGTCAAGGAATAGATTTTTTTTTCTGGAAATGAAACTAAAAGCCTGCACAATTCAGAAAGGTCCAGTTAGAGGGAATTTTCTCAGGCCAAAGTCCGGACCATCATAATTTCTAACTTGTGTTATGATTCAGTGCCATATCCTGTTTACTGAAGTAGCCTAGTATCAGCATTTTATACTATCAGCAACTGAAAAACATCCACATACCGCTCAGTATATTTCTGAGTTACCTGTCATTCTTTCTCCAACTTGCTTTACTTTCTGATAGCTGCTTCTCGCTTCGAACCTCACCTGTGTGCGCGCCGCACTCCCGAATATGCACAGATCTGATTGGCTGAGGAGCGCCTTTGGTGATCTTAGAATGCACGCGATTGGTCTGTGAGGTTAATGCGCTGCAAAGCCCGTATACCGTAAAGACAAGAAAAGCTCCGTATAAAATCGTTTTAACGCTTAAACACTTTTAAAATTAAATCGCTCTTAATAGTTTATCGGTTTGGGACCACATTGGACAACGTCTGGGTCCGGAATTTGCTTGGTAAAAAAGCCACACAACCCCACCCCCACACACACATACCCATATGAAACATAGATCTATATTAAATGCTCAGATTAGCAGGTACTGACCTTGTTCTCTGGGTTTGGTTGCTGTTTTGTTGTGCCCTCACAGCCCCTGCTGAGTTACCAATTCCAGAACCAAATAAGTGGGCCCAGCGCAGCTCTTTTTGGTTATTCTCCTGTTGAGATGCTTGCAATAAACCCTCCGCCGTTCTTTCACTATTTTCCACCAATATCTCTTTATGTTGTTCATTTGGAGTGCTGTCGGAGCAACCCCCCAACATCACTCCCTCAGTGACGGGTGTCTGACTGAGCCACCATCTGGCACTCTCTCTTTCTGAAGACTTCTGCTCATCCCTCTCTTCTGGAGAGAAAGGCTTGGGCTTCTTGCAGAACTTAAATGCACAGGCGTGGAGGTTCACAGCAATGTGGGTTCCGCAAGCTGCACAGCTTTTGTTCTGACTTTGAGGGGGTAGTCCTCTTTCCTCTATCACTTTAGACCTTTCTAGATGTCCACTGTTCTTCTGGTTGGAGGGTTTGAGAAGGAACGGACAGTCTGTCACAGCAAGAGGTCTTGAGGGTTTCTGAACAAGTCTCCTTTGCAGCCTTGGCTCGGAAAGGAGGTGGAGGTCAAAGGGCAGCTGGCTCAGTGGGTGAAGAAGAAGCAGAAGCTCCTGGAATAAAGACTTACATGCTGGGCCCTGAGGCAGAGCCAGGAACGCCCAATGGTGGTAGTACTCTGCCACCACATCTGACAAAGAGAGGGAGATAAAAAGATGGAGTACTCTATGAGTAATGCAGATATACATTACCCCTGACCACCTATAATTCTGAAATGCCAGCACTTACCTACACAGGAGTACAAGTGATGAAACCAAGACTCCAAAGCACGTAAGCTGAGAAACAGTATTAGTGTTAGTACATAATGCACTTTCTGTTCCCCTTTTTCTTAGTATTAAAAATGTAACACATTTGTTGAGTAAGGGACTCACTTCAGTAGACCCAGGAAGAAAGCATTAACCCTCATACTGTGGTTGGTCAACTGTGAACACTCCCTAACAACTGAGACCAGGCTGTGAAGAATGCGAGTAGATGGGCCTGAAAAAAGAGTGAGGCATACATAAAACCACAATACTCACAAGCCCCTGGTGAAAATGAGTATGAAGACAAGTGTCCACAATCATTACTCTACAAACCCGGAGAGCCAGCAGCAGTTCTACACCCACGGTTTCAGCCCAGTGCATGTTATAGTTTTAGTTTAGTTTAGTTTCAGAAAATCAACAAACCCTGGCATTTGACTAAGGCTGCATAAACTTCTGCACACAACTGTATCTTATTTATACCATATGACTGTAGTAACTATAAATAATCACCCTAACAATGAAAAGTATTGCCTGCAGGTGGCTATGTCCAGCCATACTAGACCAAATGCCAATCTCTTGAACAAAATTCTCAAAATTGATAGTCAAATTAGTTTCAATATTTTACATATTTATAATTTACAAATAAAATCTGTAGAGCTTGACTGAATAATATACAAGAAACATGATTTCCCACTATGTCATTTAGAACCCCCTTTCATAAACCCTTTTCCATTTATGGGGTAAGCAGCAAGCCAACTGATTCTTTTTCTTGAAGGGTGAGCCATAAACTGAAGCCATGTTCAGAATTACGAGCTTTCCCACTTTAACCAGTGACCAGTATACTTACTTATAACATCTGTGTGTGAAACGTTATGTCAGAAACGACTTATATGAGGAGGACACCAAAATCAGCAAGGTGGCCTCTTGGCTATCCTATATCTAAGCTATGTTTGGCTTCTTTACTCTTTTGAGTGCATTTCATCCTAAAGATCCTGAATCCTTCATAATTTTGTACAATGACTAAGTTTAGAGTTACAATAATGCTAGCTAGATTGAATAAGTGGGCACCTTTTGGTTGACACCACAGAGATTTCCAATGGCTGTATGATATATTTGTGTAATGCATGCTGGGTATTGTAGAACAAAAGCAAAACTGCAACGAAAACATGCAATAAGTGTGAATTAGTTCAAGTCAATAAAGTTGAGAAATACAATGCTGAGGAACAGGATACTGCATTACATAACAAATGACATTAAAATGCAGAAATGCAGGTCATTTAAGGGCTTACCTTGTAAACAAACGGGAAATTCTGCACATTTTTCATGATGTTAATTGGTATAAAAAAAAAAATTACAGCCAAATACAGGGGGTCCAGTATAGACACTCAAAAACAAATTCAGGGAGAGGTCCTTCACTTTTTTCCATGACACCACTAAAAATTTACAATATCCTGCCTAACATTATTGAAAGTGAAAACTTGATCAATTTTAATTTTTTACTTTTTATTTCTGAAACCAAATACAAAAGAGGAGATATGTAAGACCTTAGTTAACGTCTGTAGGAAAACGTTTCCAAACTAGAAACAAGCATTTTCAGAACATTTGTTAAACCAAACAGTTTGTTGTCATCGGAGCTAGGATCTGTGCCATGGTGGCAAGCCAATTAGCTGCCAGCCAACATGGGACCCCTGACCCAATAGCATGGGATATTTCACACAGTTTACCTTCATGCCTTAAAAATGCAGGTCTATAACTACTGCTGGTTTTCCAAATGGTTGCATCTCACTGCATTTGCATCAAAATCACAAACCTGGCTTTGTAGAAGCCTCCACCACACTCCATGGCTTATTGCGGCGCTGTCCAACAATCAAGTCCAGCTTGAAGGCTTTCAGCCCATCCTGCAGAATGCTCCGGATGGCAGGGCAAAGTTGACCCAGGACCAGCTGGCTGATGCTTGGACACAGTGAGCTGTTCCCCAGTCTGATCTGAGATCAGATTGTAACCCAGTTACTAAAGTCTTACTAAACAACCATTAGCAGCTTTAATTGTTAATAGTTAGAAGCTCAAATCGTGTTATTTTCTGTTGCTAGTGCTGCTCTAATTGGACCTCATGGGATGTGTTTTGCATTGCAGAAACATGTTTCATGTTGATGTATTTGCCCTATTTTGCCCTGTTATATAAATCACATCCTTTGCCTCTTGTTTGTCTCCTGATACTACCTTCTCCTCTGAGTCTCTGCCGGAGTTGAAATGCGCTGTGATCAAATCCACCGCTAAGCTTACGCGTTTCAGCAAGCCTCAAGAAAGCACAACACAGAAGAAGAGAGAATTATGATTTGTAACAAGAGAGGCAGTCTTGGAGTTTGACAAAAATGCATCAATTATGTGCATTTATTATTGCATGCGAGATATTATGGATCGAATATACATGTGCATCAGTGTTTTATACAAAAACCATCAAATTAAAACAAAAATAAGGAATGGAACCTTGAAGAACAAATAGGCATGTATTAGTATGCCCAGAGTAGCGCACACTCTCTTATAGGTCTATGCACACATGCTCACTCATACATGGTGCATTAGCCAATCCAAGGCAAGGAGAGTCAAAAGTAGGTCACAATTCAAAGCAAGCCCCTACAGGGAAGAAGAGGCTGCAGAGAAATTTGAGTCTGTCTCTCTTTGTGCAGAGCCGGCATAAAATACTGCACTTCACTGCTCCATGAAAGCCTGAAAGCCTATTAAGAAGAGCCCTCAATACTGAGTTCAGTCCTGCATACAGGGGTGATGACTAATCAAATGCAGAGCTTCCGATGTCATTTAAAAAAAGAAATATACAATGAATAGCTAACAATCAGAAAATAAGTTCAGAATCCTGATATTTAAAAAGTATTGAGTTGATGTGAAATGATTAATTGTAGAGACCAGGGGTGACCGTATCTACAAAATCAGATATAGCCAGAGTTTTCATTTGTAATGTTGATGATAGTAAAATATTGTAAAATAGTGGAAAATTTTGTTTTCATCTGACTTCACCCGCCACGTACCAACATGGCATGAATGGATTAAAATATGTTTAAGCCAAACGCTTTTCCATATTATCATAAAACAGACATCAGGGAGAATATTTATAACCTTTCACAAAACATTCTGTGAGGGAGCCTTTGAGGCGTTAGATGTTAGATGTCTGGTTTTATCAGAACCTCTGTGCACAATTCTGACTTTTTTCCTGTTTCCTATCAAACCACTCTGAATGAATCTGTGGAATTCCCTTTAAAGCGCTATAAAGGTGCTAAGTATCTACAGTCATGGTCAAAATGTGGAGCATCTTGTAGTTCTACAATTACAGACTGTAGTCCATCTGTTTGTTATCCCTCTTTCACCTAGCTCTTCCATGGTCAGGACGTGACCACCACAAAGCAGGTATTATTTAAATGGCCGATGGAGTGTAAGTCTGTGTTGTGCTGGTGTGAGTAGATGAGACACAGCAGTGCTGCTGGAGTGTTTAAACACCTCAGTGTCACTGCTGGACTTAGAATAGACCAGCAACCAGCAACATCCAGCCAACAATGTCCTGTGTCCTATTTCATTCTGACTTTTTTATTTATGTACATTTACATTCCAGTAAAGATTACTGATAACATGCCTTTGAAGTTTAACTTTTGGTACCATTACAATACTTATAGACACCTAGTCATCATATCTTCTGCTCCATGAAACACATGTTAATGCTCAGTAGTACACAGATATGCTTCTCTAATATATTCAAATTGTACTAAAATACATTCATGTTCAATAGCCATTATGCAGCTGAAACAGGAAGCCTAGCGCATCCTGAATTTATCAACATTAACATTTTAATATAACATTATAGTCATTATGGCTTTTAGAAGAATGTTTTTTTTTGAGGAGGTGGGCTAGTGCACTATAGACCCTGTGGTGTGGCCTAAGCTTTTGTCCTTAATAGCATTTTTTTCCTTACATTACTTTTACTGTTATACTTTAAGTAGTTTTGAAAGCAGTACTTTTACACTTTCACTGGAGTAAAAAGCTTCAGTTGATACTTCAACTTCTACAGAAGTATTTATAAACTCTAGTACTTCTACCTGAGTAACAAATGTGAATACTTTTCACATCTTTGGTGGACATCTTTGGTGTTTAAAAACTTCAGCAGCGCTGCTGTGTTTTACTCGCACCAGTGCTGAGAACGATCCACCATCCAAATAATACCTGCTTTGAGATGGTCCTATGGGAACTGGAGTGAAGAGGGGATAACAAACAGTCGGACTACAGTCTGTACTTGTAGAACTACAAAACACTCCCATATGGTATGTGGAGCTGATACAAGACAAGTAAAAGACTAATGTATTGAAAAAAATCTACAAAACATGCTATAACTTGCGCAAAAGCCTCAAGTAATGGTTGCCCCTCACCTCTCTTCAGATCAATAGACAGGGACTCACTGATGGCGTCTGGTGACAGGCAGAACTCCTCAGGTGGTCTGTCAGTCAGAAAAACTGAGTCACTACGCTGATGTGTCTCGTTGACCAAGAAACCTACAGGGGCACAAAGACAGACAGTGTCCAGAATGTGGCTATACTGTTCAGACATATGAAACCATGGTGATTTAAACTGATGTATGCAAATTAGCGCTATTCTTACTGGTTATCTAGTATTGTGACTTGTATTGTGTTGTGTATTATGAAATTCAAAAAACTTGCCAAAGAAAAAAAAGAATAACAGTGAGGAAAATGATTTGTTGCATGATATGGCCCCGTTAATAAACTCATACCGTGTAGCTTTCTTGGTCCAAAAAGTGTAGATGTGGTGTTGAGTCTCTCATCAGCATCAATAACATCTGATGGGCCCCAGAATCTTTCTGAAGGTTTGAGGTCTGAGGTTAGAGAGGTCACAGAGGTAACGGCTGGAGAGGAACTGAGAATACCTTGGACAGATTGTACTTGAGTTGCTGGCTTTGGGGCTGTGGGTTCTTCTCTCAATACAGGAGACAATGAAGACACCAGCTCAGGACAGGGGTCCTGTAAAGATTCCATGGTGAGAAAAGGCTTAAGAGAGGTCTCTTGCAGGCCAGTCCAAGATTGTTTAGTTGTTGAATAAGTATGATCTGCTTTTGGGATCTTTTCAGCCAGTTTGCGGTCTAATGTCTTTGAACTACTTTTCTTCTGGTCTGCTTCTGGATGCTTCTGAACCAGCAGTGGGCTGGGTTGAGCCCAGTGGGTCCGACTGTGAGGCTGAACTGGACTTGGGCTACAGGTGGAACAAGTATCAGAGCTAGTGGCTGCCTCCAGGTGCATTGATGAGTAACTGCCCAAAGGTGAGGGTCTTAAGTAGCTGGCCAGCCCTCGGCATTTTCCTGTGCTTTTGGACGTGCTGGGCTTGCAGTGTCTATGGCTAATGTACTGGTTCAGCAGGGAGCCCAGGCCTTTACTATGCTGCTTTCCTGGCGGAGGTTGAAGGACAAAAGGCTGGATGGGAAGAAAAGTGGGCCTCTGAGCTTTAGTGTAGCGGACCACTTCTGGGGATGAGGCACAGGCTCCTGTGGAAGCAGCAATGAGAGAAGAGCTCTATAATTTACAATTTATTTTACAAGCCAATGTCCTGTTCTTGTTTTCTTCCTATTATGTTTATTTTAAATAAATACTTTATTCTATTATTTGTATTTCATTTATTTACCTGTTGTTAATACTCCTTCCCCAACAGCTTTCAAGCTAGGACCACCATATTTTACACAATCATAAGGTCTATATTTGGAATTATATCTGGAATAATTTCTGATTGTAGAATACTGTAGCAACCATCTCACATAAGTTCAAAGGTGCCATAGAATAGAAAACCATGTTGTCATAGTTAAATATGAGAGTTCAGCACATATAACCCAAACACTTCCTTCTTCAATATAAATTCTGCTTTTACAAAAGTTGATGATAAAATGATTCATAGACTTTTAGGACTTTTACATAACACTCTTGATATTAGATTGACAGCAACAAACCTGGCAGACTATTTTAAGAAATCTACTATTCCAGACTTTGAAGGGGATATGAGCACTTTTCATTGCCTTCACAAGGAGCCGAACTGTCACAAGACTGAATTTGGCTTTCTATTTGCCAGCTTCTTAATAAAATGTTTCATTCCACTTAAGAAGCTACAGCTTGTACAGGTGCCAGAATACCATTGCAGCACCATTTAAGATGGAGCAAACAATTTGTAAAACAAGCTGCTGAATAGCAAGCCCAACTTCAGCTCCCACATTTATTACAAGATCCTGGTCAACTTTAATTCAGAGTTGTTAGTTTTCTCTGCACATTTCACTCAAGACAGTTTCTCAAACCTTAGACAATATCAAGCACCTTCTATTGCCTACCTATTTGGACATGCTGCTTTTGTGTGGCCATTGATGTGTCTCGCTATAAACCAGCCAATCAAAGCAGAGCTCATTAAATTATTCATGAACTCATTAAAAAGAGAAACAGCTTAATTAATTCTAGGACCAAATCATAAAGTGTAAAAGGGTGTGTAAAATTACATCTGGCATTTTTACCCTAACCAAAGCGATATAGCTTCTATGTAGACATCAGAGGACCATTTAAAATACTAAATAAATGCATTCTATGACACCTTAAAGGCTTGGCCTAATTCTTACTGTCCATTCACTGAAAAATCACAAATTGAACACCCACTAATTGTAACCAGCTGCTAGTTTCCAATAAACTAAATTAATTGCTAGCCACGTTAACAATTAATTACGTTAAAAGGGCCACATCCTGCGTTTTTCCTGTACTAATTTTTTTTCCAGAGGTCTATTTATAAAATTTGTGGTGTCTTTAAAAACTAATTTTTGTAAATAACCTCTGTCCTGTTATTGTGCCTCATTCAAAAAAGCCATCCACGCCAAATTGCACAGTTTAACTTTAGCATGAATGTGTGGAGCTAAACTGCTGTGGGTTAAAAATTCAGAAATATGTTAATGTGTGACACCAAAACAATAACGACTTTTATTTTTGCACTTTAATTTCCACATGAGGCGTTAACAATGTTTATATGGTTTGATGTAGTTCTTCCTAGCTTACCTTCTGGTTTAGATGGATTGTCCCTGGCTTTTGAGCTTTCTGGCTTCTCATTGCTCTGGTCTTTAATTAAAGTTGTATTTTGTCCATGTGGAGTTTTCCTCTGGATGGGGGAAGAGTTCTTAGAGAACTTGGAACAGCTAGGTGCTTCCATGCTATTTTCCATTGATGATAAATCCCCAGCAACTTTCTTGCAGCGGGCAAGCTCTGCAAACGAGGTGATGTGTTGCTTCGGCACATGTGAGGACGGGTCTAAGTTTATCTTACTTGGACAGCTTGGCACACGTGGCAGCGCTTCCAGCTTTGGTAAGGAACGGTAACCCTGTCTTCCGTCCCAGCTCTGAGATTGAGTAGCACTTCTGTAGTCATGGTTATTGGGTTCTGGATCTCTGGACTTGGGGTTATGTGCTGTGTTGTGTGCTTTTTGTTCTCTTGATGGCTTTGAAGAGTCCCTGATGGTTCTTTTGCTTCTCTTCAGCTCAGTATCTTCATCAGCCTTGGGAAGAAAGAAAATATGCAGAGAATAGGCTAAATTGAAAAGAATGAGAAGAATGTAAGACAAAATAAAATGATTTAACTAAGAGATGTTGGTGATGCAATTCAATTTTACAGTGCTGTGCAAAACCACCCTGCATTTATAAAACTCAAGTTGTTTTTTGTTTTTTTAGACCAGATGCAACATCTCCAAAGTTCAGTCTTGAAAATTGGTTACATTTTCAGTTTCTCACATTCAGTAATGCTCGTGTCTGGACCCTGGAGTGGTCAGCCCATTGTCCTGACATGTTCGCTCATAGTGTTGAGGTGTGGGATCTGAAGACGAGTGGAGCTAGATCTTCTCAATTCTTAAAGATGACAGTTTGAAGCAATGTTTAGCTTATAGGGAAAGTTTTGGTGGGGGGTCTACCAGGAAGTCCCATTTTCTCTGTATCTTTTCACCATTTTTGGAGTTTTGGAATCTCCTGTTTCCCACCGTACTTAAGTGCAAATGTAATCTTTTAAAAAAAAAACCTCTTGCAAACAAATAAGTTGTACCTAATGACCATTCTGGCGTGTAATTAAACAAATGAAGGGTGGTCTTTGACTTTTGCACAGCATTGCAAAA
The DNA here is from genome assembly GCA_021613375.1 of Megaleporinus macrocephalus. Lineage (NCBI taxonomy): Eukaryota > Metazoa > Chordata > Actinopteri > Characiformes > Anostomidae > Megaleporinus > Megaleporinus macrocephalus. The sequence continues at coordinate 23,914,221 of CM038720.1, read as the reverse complement.
TTACCATTAGCGTAGATGCAATATAATGGCTGTGGCACCTGGAGGTCACTTTGGTCATCTTTAAGCACATCCCCTTCCTCCTCTTCTGGCTGTCTGAAGAGGAAGTATTCAGTTGGAGGGGTCAAGCTTCCCTGGCTATGAGCCTCAGAGCAACTGGTCACTGAGGACCATGCTGGACTCAGAGAGGACTGTGACGAGAGGTCACAAGTCACCAGTTTGTAATAATTTTGTGTAGACGCCATCAGCCGTGCTTGACTTTGTAGACAAGCAGCGAGGTCAGAAATTTCAACGGATGCCAGACCATCAGAGTCCAACGGATAGATGTTACAATTTGGATCAACTCGACAAGGAGACCAGCAGGGAGCAGGCTTAAAGTCCTCATCCTGGGACATAGATCCAGATCCATGAGACTCCTTGGCAGGACTGTCCAGATCGTGTGGTGTAGCAGGCACTGCATTGTTAGTTTTGTGGTAAATGGCACTGAAGTTAACTAGCACCCCATCAGAGCTGTTGCAAGAAGAGTCACTGACATACTCGATCTGTTTTTGGGATGATTCAGAATCTGAGGTTTTAGACTGAGCAGAGCTACAATCCTCATGTTTTTCATAAGCTCTTTCCTTAAGAATATATGCTTCATAGTCTTCGTCATCCCCCCACTCTTGCTCCTCACAGTCCATTAATATCGGTGTGTTTTTACTGTCCCTGCGATGTTGAAGACCTGAGTCTGAGAGGCTCATGATTTGTTTCTGTTCTTGTGGGGTCCCAAAAAGGTTCACATCTTGGCGCAACATCTTAGGCTTGTGGCTGTATACAGGGCTACTGGCTATACACTGGCTGCTGCACGGGAGCCAGATCTCTGTGGTGTACCCCAAGGTTTCATCCTGGGTCCCATTCGAGTTTCCATGAAGCTGAAAGGAGGAGCCCTCGCAGTACTTATGCAGATTGTCTCCATCTGAATCATCATCCTCCTCTTCATACTCATGCACCTCTACATCAGGAAGAAAGGGATTTTGCCACCGTGGGGTGGTTCTGAAGCCTGTGAGTTCCAAATTTCTTTGAGAGGGGCTTAATTGGAAGTTTGGAGAGGAGTTGTATCGTCTAGTTTTTTCAGCACAAGGATGTATGCTTACTGCCTCATCATTGGAGCTGGACTTGCTACTGTGACTCTGAAAATCAAAGTCCAGCGCTTCCTTCGGAGGTTCTTCCCTCTCAGGCAGTGAAATACTGTGGGTCAGTTTCAAAGAACAAGGCCTTGTGGGTCTCGGTACCGAGCTGTAAAGGTGGCAACCCACAGACTGACCATGAGCCAGGGAGATGTGTCTTACAATCAAGGTTTCACCCGACAACTTGGTGGAAGCAGCCATTTTAGAAACATCTATTTATTAAAGGAACAGGCTCAGCAGGCTAAACGTCTCAGCAGTAGGTCCTGCAACATCATGCTTCATGTCCAAAATTAAAAAGAAAGACCTGAGAAAGAAAAGCAGCATTTGATATGTCATCTGCTTGGGTGAAAGGATTAGGAAAAAAAATCCATTATTCAGTTTGACGCAAAAAACAATAAGTACACAAATATTTCATTGCTGCCCTCTAAAGAGTTATTAACAAACATCAAATAAACAAACATCACTCACCACCGCTCTCTAAAGAAGTTATTAACATCAAATAAACAAACATCACTTACCACCGCCCTCTAAAGAAGTTATTAACATCAAATAAACAAACATTACTCTCCACCGCCCTCTAAAGAGTTATTAACAAACATCAAATAAACAAACATCACTCACCACCGCCCTCTAAAGAGTTATTAACATCAAATAAACAAACATCAAAGACCACCACCCTCTAAAGGAGTTATTAACATCAAATAAACACCCATTACTCACCACCGCCCTCTAAAGAGTTATTAACAAACATCAAATAAACAAACATCACTCACCACCGCCCTCTAAAGAGTTATTAACAAACATCACTCACCAACGCCCTCTAAAGAGTTATTAACAAACATCAAATAAACAAACATCACTCACCACCACCCTCTAAATGAGTTAATAACAAACATCAAATAAACAAACATCACTCACCACCGCCCTCTAAAGAGTTAACAAACATCAAATAAACAAACATTACTCACCACCACCCTCTAAAGAGTTATTAACATCAAATAAACAAACATCACTCACCACCACCCTCTAAACAATTATTAACAAACATCAAATAAACAAACATCATTCACCACCACCCTCTAAAGAGTTATTAACATCAAATAAACAAACACCACTCACCACCGCCCTCTAAAGAGTTATTAACATCAAATAAACAAACATCACTCACCACCACCCTCTAAAGAGTTATTAACAAACATCAAATAAACAAACATCACTCACCACCGCCCTCTAAAGAGTTATTAACATCAAATAAACAAACATCACTAATCACTGCCCTCTAAAGAGTTATTAACAAACATCAAATAAACATCACTAATCACTGCCCTCTAAAGAAGTTATTAACATCAAATAAACAAACATCACTAATCTCTGCCCTCTAAAGAAGTTATTAACATCAAATAAACAAACATTACTCACCAACTCCCTCTAAACAATTATTAACAAACATCAAATAAACAAACATCACTCACCACCACCCTCTAAAAGAGTTATTAACAAACATCACTCACCAACTCCCTCTAAACACTTATTAACAAACATCAAATAAACAAACATCACTCACCACCGCCCTCTAAAGGAGTTATTAACATGAAACTGAGTACCGTGTTAGCCTCAATTAAACATTTTTAGTCAGTGTTGCACTGTGCACAATATGCTGAATAGCAAAACTCAATTGAAATTTCAATGAACTTTTAGTTTAGATAATCCATTAAACAAAAGAAGACCATTTCAAACACATGCAGTTTTAGATTAGTTCATTTTAGACCTCCATCACTGCTTGTTCAAAACTACACTGGCCCAGTGAAATAACTGCTGTATGGCCAGCACCTGTTTTAAAGGAGAATTTGTAGGTTCACTGGTGGTTTTGGATCGTGAATATAATGTCTATATTTGTGGTATAGACATGATGATCCCTGTTTTTTTATCACCACCTGTAAAGAAAGCAAAGATTCTTTACAAAGGAACCATTTCACATCAAAAACACTCTACACGACTTTCATCTCAGTCACTGAATAAGGCAGACGTTAAGAAAACATTTTGGAATTCCCCTTGAATTTCTTTACGTATCATTCCGTATTCTCCTCTATGAGACAAAACAGGATCAAAAGCTGAACGTAAAGGAAAGATCACTGTAAACTCTACGACCCTAAGGTGAGACCACTAAATTTGGGCTACTGCATCAAAACTCACCCAGCCGTGACACTGTATCCTCAAGCCAGGAGCCAACAGTGCACAGCCACTCTGACTCGGTCTGTGCGGTAAGTGGGGCAAACGCACCCTTACTGCCCTGTATCCTTCACTCACACGCAAAATAACACGAGCAACCACATTCACGTTACACTGACATGAACACTTACCAGACCCAAGACATCAGAGAGAGAGCAGAAGGTGAACGTAAAGTCATGTTCTTGGCTCAGTTTCAGTCATACTTCCTTTGCTCATTCACTCCTCCACTGACTGTTTATGTCTGTCTCTTTCCAGTCAAGCTTTTTTCCACCCACTGTCTCTCTCTTTCTCTCTCCCTCCCTCCCTCTCTCTCTCTCTCCCGGTACAGCGGTTCTGAGCCCTGCATAGTCCTATAGCAACAGCATCAGCGATCCCTCTGAGCATGCTCAGTGATTTGCTGAGAGGGATCAGACTTGCGGGGAAGGCAATGCTGCCTCTGCTCTCACCAGGAGACTAAACGCTGACTCACACGCAGGCGAGATCACCCAACTTGGGACAGCAAACTTTAATGGTTTTTAGCAATGCTCTAATGCTCCTCAGCTTTAAACCTCACTGGAGTCAGAGATCACTGTTTTCGGCTTTGGGTCAAATAATCTGGGTACAGAATACTCAAAGCAAGTGTGATAAACATCTTTTACAAGTGTCTCTGAAATCTACTTTGTTTGGTTATACTTTACTGAAGGACAGCAATCATGAGGTTACACAACACCTACATAAACCCTTCATGACAACTGAAATAACCCACATACACTATTCTACCTAGTTTGTTCAAACTGCAGCCCCACAGTTAAAAAAAGACAACAGACCTATTAAAAACAATGAAGTATTTAGACCTCAGGCATGATGTCAATGTATAGAGCTCTTATTATACCTGCATTCCTGCTACGCTCCATCATTTTAGAGTAAGAAGTGAAGTGTTTCGAGAGAAAATCACTATTCACACAAGAATGCAAACACAAAACTTCGTTACAGAGCCAATAAGAATGTCTGACCGTTTTAAATAACCATGTATGTGTGGACAACGTCTGAAATTGCAACTGTGTCCCTCATGGCCACATGGTGAGCAGTTAGTTTTGAAGTGAATGTGTCCCAAAGCATGAAAATCAGTGTGCAACATTGCAAACTGTCACCAGCAGAACACATATTTTCTGCAACTAAATAAACTTTTTAAATGAGTCATGCTAGCATTATTGAGTCCTGCTTAAAATTTTATTTACTGAAACATTCATTGCTACTAAAAGACTCTGCGTAGTATTATGATTGTTTTGGTAGTGACAAAATGGAATTTTCAATCATTCATTTTAATAATAGTTAAAAGATTTTAGTCTAAAGTCTTATCACTGACTTTAAACCCATTCAGTAAAATAAATATTTCAGCAGGCAGGTGTCAGCTCATGAAACAATTGCTGTGATCAATTCCAATCATAACAGATAAAAATAGCTTTCATGATAACTGACACTTGTCAATATGTTCATGCAAGTTTATGGAATAATAAGATTTATAGAATAATACGATTCTTATAATTATTTAAACAGGAGCAGCACCTTTAATATGATTGAGAAGTGGTTAGAATACACCATCAGGGCAGTGATACATCTTTATCCTCTCATGTTGGACTGATGGCAGACTTGACTACCGTGACTCACTATCAATGACTCACTCTTAAGGTACATAGTGGTATCACAGGACAGGACAGGCCAGGGCTAGCTGGTTAGTACATCTTCTGTAAGTACTCTTATTTCTTCATATTCTGTTGACAAATGTATTAGTTTTAGAACATAAATGCCATTAATTGCATTTTTAAATATGATTTGAACAGTTTTTATTTTTGAAAATCTAGACCTGAAATAATACTAGAGAAACTTAAATGTGAATACTAAACTTTTGCACAGGCCAAATTTTTTTCCAATGTATGAAATTCAGCAAATAAACAGTAAAAGTGTATTAAACTGAGCAGACATATGTTCTATGTGGATGGTGTGTTCACTTTTTTACACATAGAAATTCAACAAAATATGTCATTTGATTGCAATTTTGCCTACCATGGTACATGGTATAAAGCAGTGTTATGATTAAAAAACAGGCATTTAAAAGCAAAAACAATATAATTCCATGACTGTGGTTTAAAGCCTCAGTAGTGTCGTTAATGATCTACATTTAAAAAATCCTTCAGGCTGGAATGAATGAGCCACCTTCGAGATTATTTGAATACTTTTCTGTTATCGCAATAACAGAACAAGCATTTGAGTTTGAAAATGTAAATTTAATGGGATAAAAGACAAAAAAAGGAATTAAATGTGCTCTGGCTGTTTACCTTAGCTATTTAACCAAATCAGAATTACTGTAAAGTACAGATTCTGAAATGAGTAGCTCCACTGCTGAGAATGTGAATCCCTAAAAAGAGTGGAATATAGAACATCAACGCTATCACACTTCTAAAGTATTTGTGATTTCTGCAGATATAAGATTTCTAAGATATAAATGCTGCTTCAGCAAGTCAGTTTAGTTTGTTTACCATGCTTTTGTTCATCAGTGATGTAACCACTCCCCCTCCCGCCACCCCCCTGATTCCAATGGCAGCCGGCAATAATCTGTAAATAATCTCCTAAACATCTGCTGCGGAGGCTGAAAGAAAGGGGTATCAACCCCCCACCTTACCCGCCTGTCTCAATAAACAACTCCACAATGACTCCAACCCCATTACTGTAATAAACAGAATGCAACAAACATGTTGGAGACCATCAGAAGGGATGCTAATGTGGCTCTGATGGTAAACCAACATCTGGGTTCAATCATTTTTTTAATAGTAACCATTAAATATTCTGCCTGCCTGTTTCTGAGGTGTGAATCTAAACACCGCTAGTCAAATAACATGTTTTGTTGACTTTCTAATTGAAATCGCACATCTGTTCTTTCTAAACCAATAACACATCCTCTACAGCAGGCCCCATTTGTGGACAGTAGCATTAATAGTTCTAATAATTATTAATAAATAATTCTAATCATTTTCAAACATTCTTCAATTCAAACAGCCACCCACCTTAGAGAGTCTGGAAGTAAATTTATTAAATAAGCTCTCTACACCGATCGGCCATAACCAGCTCTAAACCATTAAAACCACCTCTTTGTCAGCTCCACTTACCATATAGGAGCACTTTGTAGTTCTACAATTACAGACTGTTATTTTCACCCTTTTTACCCCCACGACCACCGCAGAGCAGGAATTATCTGGGTGGTGGGTCATTCTCAATACTGCAGTGATACTGACGTGGGGGTGGTGTGTTATTGTATGTTGTGCTGGTACGAGTGGATCAGACACAGCAGTGCTGCTGGATTTTTTTAAAACACTGTGTCCACTCACTGTCCACTCTATTAGACACTCCTATCTTGCTGGTCCACCTTGTAGATGTAAAGTCAGAGACAATAGCTCATCTGTTACTGAGCAGTTATTTCCAGCAGTTTCCTCTAGTCCTTTATTAGTGGTCACAGGACGCTGCCCACAGGACGCTACTGGCTAGATAGTTTTAGTTAGTCTGGTCATTCATGCTACCAACTTCCCTGACCTCCACACCCACACAACTAAACCCACTCCCTGACAAAATAACACAGCCGAACACATACACAAAACTAAAACCAACACCAGCACAACCATAAACACTTCCTTTTAAATAGGACGTGCACCGCCCTTGAACCTCTTACCTGCATGGCAGCTTCTGGTTGGCTGCGTACCCCATCACCACAATATGAAGAAAGCTGCAGTTGTCTGGTTTACCTCTAAAAAGAGAGGTGTGTAGTTTTTTGCAGCAGGGGCTTTTCATTGCTCCGGTTTCACCCCTAATTGTTCCCTAGCAGCTCAACAGAGCCACAGCATTTTACATGCAGTGAAAAAACAGTGTTCTTGTTCAGTTTCGGAGGAAAATATTTTAAATTAAAAATAAATTCCACTGTTGGAAAGGCCACTAATAAGGGCCTACTAGAAAAGGCTACAAAGCACATTGCAGACTCTTTAATAAATCTCTGACAGCATTCAAATAATATTTTCAATTCGAGCATGTACTGTATAAGATGACTGAATATTAATAGACAAACACATTGACAAAAATCCACCCTAAACAAACTGATGTTTGCCAGCACTGGAAAGCTCACACAAATAGGCAGCTATGAGTAAGCGTATTTGTGGGCTGAGGCCAATTCTGCCTTTTTCAGCCAGTGTCCTCTTTTATTAAGTACCATCATTCAGCACCATCATTTCATTTTAGGTCAAACGAAATGCAGCTGTGCACGGCGTCTTAGTTCCTTCGCATCCGTGGTGCATGCAGTTTCACAGGGTCAAAGTCCAGTGTGACATCAGACTCTGACTAACCTGGATATATTGGTCAGGTCTGTCCTCCATGCTCAGCCAGCGTGTGAAATCGGTGTGCAGCGTGACTCTGTGATGTACAAACATACAGACTGGCAGAACCATCTCTGCCAATAATAAGGCTCTGTAAGGACAGAGCTACAGGACATCATTATGGACCCTTCGTTTGATCCAGAAGATTCATTTTCAAAAAGAGCTGGAAAAGTCGACTTGTCTGGAACTGACAGAGACAGACACAGATTTTAGTCATTTCTGTGTCCGGATGTGCTGGAGAAGAAAATCAAAGCTGACACACAGCACCAATGCCATCCTGTGTTCCTACGAAGGCCTAGATATTTACATTACAGCATGTGGGCTACATAACATGCTCAGAAATCGGGAACAGGAAATATGCCTGCTTAAACAATGCTCCATCTGTTAAGCATCAGAGAAAATGCCATCTTTACTAATTCCCTCTCTTCAGTACTGTTCAAACTGAATTTTCTTCTACTTGAAGATGTAGTGGTGATAAAATACAACCAGGTATCTCTGTGATTCGGGTGGCTTTTACTTACCATATAAAAACTATACAAGCATGTTGCATCAAACACTGTGAATCAAGCCCATGCGAACTGACATGTCATTAAGTATTCAGTAGTTTTGCGGGGTTTCTTAGGCCAAAGTCATACCAGCCTAAGACTTTGACACTATTAACAATTCTGTACATCACATTTCCTGTAGGTCAAACATTATCTCTTTAAACAGAATTGATGTAATGACTTTAAGAAGCTATTGGTTGGCCAAATGTCAAAATTAAAACTACTCTGTGGCTATATTTAAAGGCTATCCCTTACATTTTTGTATATACTGGAAGCATCTCCTTAACCCAAAAAAACCCCTCAAAATAACATGGACCTCCACAAGTCTAGTACCCCCCCACCCGAATACATTGTCTTTCACTACATTGGCTTTCTTAATTCAACATACACCTATACAGTAATATTCATACTACCTTACTAGCATACCATAAACTGCTGCTACAATCCTTTACCCCTAGACAGGGTCGTAACACATGTTTCCTTGGAAACGGCACTGGTGATGAAGGGGGATTATGGAGAAATACTGAAGCAACCAGAAGCAGCCAGAAAGTTAAAATGAATAATAATATTTGAAGCAAGACAGTTAAATTATGTCACCAAATACTAACAAGGTATGTGTAAACTTTAACGTCTCTGAGGTCCTCTTGGCAGTTTTTTTTATTCTCATTTTATGGGTAAGAAAACAATCAAATTGACTTCAAATTGAAAATCAAATTGAAAAGTAACAGAGTTGTGAAAAAATGAGTTTGCAGCTTGTGTTGATGTTTGTCTTGAACTTTACATTAAAATGCAAAAAATCTACGTGAGAAAAATCTTAGTAATGTAGTAATGAACAAAATTTATTGAAACATTATTCAGCACATAAAACATGACGACACTTCCAAACAAGCATTTAGTGGTACATTACGTAAAGCCAAACACAAACATGAAACATCCAGAAAACCTGTTTAGCACTTAAAGCATTAGGTTAAAGCATTCCATATGAATTAAGACAGCAAAATAATCTCTCGTCAGCTAGTCAAGTTTAGTTTTACAGTATCCAGTGTCCAGACAGGAGTGTCAAACTGCAGTCCTGAACGTGAGTTTAAACTTTTCCTTGCTTTATCACACAAACACAATAGATTTAAACTAATGGATTATTTGAGTGCTTTATAGTTTAAGCTGTTACCTACATTAGTTCTCAATATACACTATACCATGATGTACTTGGTTATGTAGATACATGCGACTCTCTTCAGCAGTGCACAAGCATTTTGAATCTTATGAGGGGAGTTTTTGTATAATTTGATAATCTATGTATGTTATATGCATAAACCCAGCTCCATAATTATTGGCACTCTTGGGAAAAGAATGTGTATATAGTTAATTAATGGAATCTCACACCTGTGCTGTGGGACTCTGGACTGCAGTTTGACACATGCAGACCATACAGTCCATACAACATCATACAGACATTTTATACATGAAACACCAACATCATACATGAAGTTAAACTGAACAATAAAAAGGCACAATCACATTGTCAGGCGGTTTGGGTAAACCTGTAGAGTCCCCTTTTTATCAGGACGACATAGACCCCAAAGATGCACCCATTCAAACGACCCTGACTATCTCTCTACCTTCACACATTAAAAAACACTTCATCTTTGGTATTTAGGAGGTGGCTAACAACACTTTCCAATTCAAAATGATGTAGATTTTCTCTTTGAATCAAATTCACAGTTGGACAGAAACCTTTTAGAGGCACAGAGGCCTTGACAACATCAAGTCCTGTCAGTTAATATTGTGTTCGTGTGCATGCATGTTATTTATATTAGAGCAGCGCTGGTTATTTCTACTGGCCTTGGGCCTTTGGGCGTAAGGACTCTATCCTTTTTGTAAAACTATAGCAATTTTGTCATCACTTTAATAAATATGTTTGCTAGCATGTGAATCTAGCATTAGCCAGCTATCAATAAGTGATATAGCTCATTTTTTGAGCTTACAATTAACTGGCTGGATCCAATAAGTTAACAAGAAGTTGTTAGTTAGCTAACCTAGGTACATACATTAAACCAGAAGTCTACATATTCTATATGAGTAGAAGGATCTTTCAGAGATTGATAAATCATTTAATCCAGACCTGTATCTGATTTACTAATCAAGCTACGGCCTATAATACAGTTCTGTAAGCTTGTCAGAGGAGCACAGGTCTTGTTACCATTGCTAAGGACAATTGGTATTTTGGGTATTTTTAGCCAGGGTCTCACCTGTAGAAGTTCTTAATTTTAGTTGTCTAAAACTAAAAAATGTTGTCAGTATAAATTTAATAATTTGCTTTCAATTTTTCATATACAATCATGGTAAACACCAAGGAATTTGCATTTTTATGTAAAATGTAAAAATATGTAATGCGGAGGGAGTTGAGTGCCAACTTTTTTATAAGCCACAGCAATAAAATGCTTTTAAAATGCTTAATATTTTAAAACAATAACATTTTATGTGTTCGGGATAGCTACTCTTGTTTACATATGGCTGCTGATACATTACTGGTTTTACAGCTAGTAGGCTAAAGGCTATATAGCTAGCTAACAAAAAAGCCACAATCCCACAGTTCTAATGCAATGTTTTCAGCCAAACACAGTAATTATAGTGATTGAAGTTGGCGAGGTCTTGTTAAAAAAAGGTACTGATACATGGCCTAAACAAAATATGAAGAAGTTTCTGTATCATATTTATTAACTTACTTATTTAGCTGTTAGCTTTCTAAATATAATGCAGCTTTTGTTGTAAAACAACTGGAAAAAATGGACAGCTATTTGTGGATTTCTTTGGTAAATGTGACACTGCCCCCTAGTGCACATGTTGAAATAACGTGCAGGTAATCCAGCAAACATATTAAAAGAAGTATATAAAAATGTGAACAATACTAACACATGGTTGCTGATTTACAGATGTAAGAGTATCATTAGACTCACAATGGGGCGAATGAGTATATCCCTGAGAGCGCCCCCTGGTGTCAGGCGCTTTAGGAGATTGGCGCTTCTCCTCCAATGTTGCGATAGATCTGAGGTGAGTTTTCTGCTATGGGTGACTCCGCTAGAGGGAACAGGGTTGGCCTGCTCTTCACTGGCCTCCGCAGGAAACCACCTGATGTTACCAAGTCACCGTAGCCACGAGCGTGGGAGAAGGCGTAACCAGAGCGACGGGTGCTGATGCGTCGCCGTGGGAACCGGCGAGGAGGAGGAGGGAGCACTGCTTTGGCCTGCTTTACTTTATAGCGCACCTGAGGAGAGGAGAGGAGCAGAGAGGAGGTAAAATAGGAGGCATGGAGAGAAGCAGACAAGGGATAAGAAAAGAGGAGAACAGAAGAGAGGAGAAAAAAAAGAGGTACAGAGAAGGAGAAAAGAAAAAAGGAGATAAGATGATAGGGGAAGAAAGAAGAAAGAAGAGGAGGAGAGAGGATATGAGAAGAAATGAAAAGAAGCAGAGACAAAAGGGGGGAAAGGAAAGGAGAGAGAGAAAAAAACAGAAGAGAGGAGAGGAGACAGAAAGGGAGAGAGTAGGGTAGAGGGTAGGGGAAAAAGAGGAGTAAAAAGTAGAAGGGTGGAAAAATAGAAGATACAAGAAGACAGGAAAACATGCGGGAAAATAAGAAGAGCAGAGAAGAGAGGAAAAAAGAAGAGACAGAAAAGGAAAGGAGAGAGGAGGAATAAGAAGAGAAGGAAAGAGGAAAAGACAGAAGAGAAGGGAAAAAAGAAGATAAGAGGATGTGGGTAGGACAAACGAGAAGGAAAAAGGAAAGAAGAAAGAAGAAAAAACAGTGTGGGACAAAGGAGATAAGACAAGAAAAGAGAGAGGAGAGGAAATAAAAAGGTAACAGGAGAAAAGACAAGAGGAGAAGGGAAAAAGGGAAAGAAAAAGGACAGAAGAGAAGAAGAGGTCAGAGGAGAAGAAATAGGGCAGAAGAAAAGGGGGATGTGAGAGAAAAGCATTGATTTTATATTAACCTGGCAGACGTATAAGGGAATGTGAGATTTCTGTGTAGAACATGTTCATAAATAAGATAAAACTGCAGAACTGAGCGAGTTCAGATGTAAATGTAAAAGCAGAGAGATGTTTAGTTGTGAATGAGTGCAGGTCATAAGACTGTGACTGCAATCAGCCTGCTGCCAGAAATAACTCTGCTGATATGAGTCAGCACAGAGCCCTCCTACTGCTCCAACACTGCAGTGCGCACGCGCACACACACACACACACACACACGCACACTGCATGTAACATCTGTGATATATACAGTACTATGACAGACAGGGTCCACCTTTCAGATATTTATTGACAATCACAGGAAGTTAATTTTTCATTTTAAAGACAAAACAGAAAACATTTATCAAAAAAACCCAGAAGCCTCAACAAATAAATATAATATTACTTCATTCTTTTCCTTTATAAACTAAAAATCTAACCTTAAAATATCTGCTACAAAATCATTCTGATGGTACTCTGACTTAAAACAGGGAGAACGGGTCTCTGTCATTGCCACTCAGGACCTGAAACACCCACTGAAGCTCTAAATAATGATGGAGGAGTGTGCGTGAGACCTCTCATGAGAATTGCATAATGCTTTTAAGGGTACTATTGTATCATATACAGACAATTATGGGTCTTCGACTAGCTATAAGAAGAAAATAGATCTGTATTCCCAGCATGGACATCATGGCAGAGACTGAGAAGAGATGGAAGCAGATGTTGTCGCAGGACGTAAAGAGCAGAAAAATAGAGCAGGACTGAGGAAGAGACTAAACAAGAGTAAATCTTAGACTGTTTTTTTTTTTTGTCATTCTTTGTCTTCTGATGTTGTCATTGCTGGTGTTGTCCTGACTCTCTGTAAGAACCTGATGCGCACATCACACAGGCATATGGGCACTACCTAATTATTGTAGTACATTATAATGTATTACACTACGCAACTGTAGGGGGAACCCAATCGCAAAAATATGAAGTCATGCATGATGCTGCTTTAATAGACCTTTGGTCCGGAAATGAAACGAATAAATGATAGTCTGTGTATGTAGGTCGTGTGTACTGATCTTCTACCTTGTCATTAATGGTCGGCCGAAGCTGAATGAGCAGAAATCTAAGGGCCACTACAGGCAGCACACACAGGATGGTGGTCAGGAAGACGGTCAGCCAGACATTTGGCTGGTTCAGAGAATTCCTTGCAGTACCTGGTGCACACATAGAGACACAGATCAATGTTAGAGCTGTAATGGACATGGAACAGTGACCAAAACCTAGTGCATTTAAATTGACCCAGGCTTTTTTCTTTCTTTCTGATCTAAGTTTTTTTCTTTTCTTCAGTAAATATATATAAAATACATAGAAATATATTTCTTTCTAGAATATATTTACAGTGCCCGCCACAATTATTGACACCCCTCAGTAAGATGTGTTAAAAGACAAAAGAAGAATTGTAGAAAAAAATGTAACCTTTAACTCAAACTTAAACTTTAACTTCAAGTTTATAACATTGATCAGAGTTTTTAGTAACCTTTAATTAGTAATTAGTCACTTCCTGTTTCTCTGGGGTATAAATATGTTGTGATACAGAGGCCCATTTTCACTCTTCAACATGGGAAAGACACGAGAACACACCATTTAAGTAAGGTCATGTGTGTTGACCTTCATAAGTCAGGCAATGGATACAAGAAAATAGCCACTCGCCTACACCTGCCCATATCTACAGTCAGAGGAATCATCAAGAAGTTTAAAGCAACTGGAACAGTGGCAAACAAGCCTGAATGAGTTTATCTTTGGTTGAAGATCCCTTTTTCTGTATTCTCTTGTGAAATGTTATAGGAGAAGATTAAGTGCTATCTTGTTGGCAAAGTTATACAAAGTATGAACATCAGGGGTGCCAATAATTGTGGCACAGATGATTTCATGTAAATTAATTATTTCATAAAATGGGATTTTTTCCCACTGAATAAATGCACTTGAATTAAATGTTGGATTTTTCTATATAAGAAATTATTAGAAGCCTAAGAACACATCTTAACGAGGGGTGTCAATAATTGTGGAGGGCGCTGTATGATTTACAAACTGGAAGTGAAACAGATTAGGTCTTCCTAGGTGAGCAATCTAGTCAACATTTGTAAAAAATAAAAATCATGTAAACAATATTTATTTCGTAGTCATGGTTAACAGTAATGACAGCATGTTATATAAAAAAGACAAACATTTAACCTACTGCTCTGACAAATCCTCATTAGCATTCATGCATTGTTGCCAGGGTGAGTACTTGTGGATTTTCATTTAGCTCCCTCTCACACATGCTGAGTACGGAGTCGTTGGCTGACTCACCAATGAAGGGGAATGCGGAGGTGAAGATGAGGAACATGCCATTGCTGTACAAGGTGAAGATGATGGCAAAATACACAGATAAACTTCCCCACAGGAAAAAATGATTCACCGCCGTCCAATAGTGTGTCTCCAATCCGAGCTGCAACATTTAAACACAATCTGTGGATAAAGTCACACTCTGGCCATAATGCGAGACTCAACTCTGACTACATCTGTACACATGCTTAATCACCTCCAACAGTGGTTCCACAGCAGTTTTTAGACTACGACTTTTCAGGAAATTCTAAGTAATACACACCTACTTTGTTTGTTGTCTACTACTCTTGTCTAATGTCTTGTCTAATGTCAGAACAAATAAATGTACTGGCTTGACTTGGCCAGATGGGTCACATGGGCCAGACGAAATATGGGAGCAGGCCTATAAGACTGTGCAGTTGCCAATCAAGAGTCAAAACTTTCTTAGAGGATCTCTGTACCGCGGTATCTTTAAAAATAAAGCAAATACAGTGCATCCGGTAAGTATTCACAGCGCTTCACTTTTTCTACATTTTGTTATGTTACAGCCTTATTCCAAAATGGATTCAATTTATATTTTTTTTTTCAAAATTCTACACACAGTACCCCAAAATGATAAAGTGAAAAAAGTTTGTTTGAATTTTTTGCAAATTTAATTTCCATTTTCAGATCTCTCCAGAGATGTTCCACCGGGTTCAAGTCTGGACTTTAGCTGGGCCACTCAAGAACATTCACAGAGTTTTCCCGAAGCCACTTCTTTGTTATCTTGGCTGTGTGTTTAGGGTCATTTTCCTGTTGGAAGATAAACCTTCGCCTCTGAGGTCCAAAGCACTCTGAAGCAGGTTTTCTTCAAAATGTCTCTGTACATTGCTGTATTCATCTTTCCCTCAACCCAGACTAGTCTCCCAGTTCCTGCTACCGACGAATAACCCCACAGAATGATACTGCCAACACTATGCTTCACTGTAGGGATGGTATTGGCCAGGTGATGAGCGTTGCCTGGTTTCCTCCCGAAATTACGCTTGGCATTCAGGCCAAAGAGTGCAATCTTAGTTTCTCCAGACCAGAGAATTTTGTTTCTCATGGTCTGAAAGCCCTTCAGGTGCCTTTCGGTAAACTCCAAGTTTCTTGTGCCTTTTACTGAGAAGTAGCTTCCGTCCAGCCACCCTAAAATGTAGGCCTGATTGGTGGATTGCTGCAGAAATGGTTGTCTTTCTGGAAGGGTTTCCTCTCTTCCCAGAGCAACACTAAAGCTCTGTCAGAGAGATCCATGGGTTCTTGGTCACCTATCTTACTAAAGCCCTTCTACCCTGAACACTCAGAATACCCGGGCGTCCAGTTCTAGGAAGAATGGTGGTTCCAAACTTCTTCCATTTCTGTATGATAGAGGTCACTGTGGAAATGTTTCTGTACCTTTCCCCAGATCTGTGCCTTGATACAGTCCTGTCTCAGAGGTCTACAGACAATTCCTTGGACTTGGTTTGTGTTCTGACATGAACTGTCAACTATGGGTGTTTATAGAGAAAGGTGTGCCTTTCTAAAATCATGTCCAATCAACTGGATTACCACAGGTTGTCAAAACAAATGAGGGATGATCAGCAGAAACAGGAGCACCTGAGCTCAGATTTGAGTGTCATGGCAAAGGCTGTTAATACTTATGCACATGTGATTTTTTTTTAAACTTTTAATATATATATATATATATATGTCAAACAAACTTTTTTCACTTTGTCATTATGGGGTATTGGGTGTAGAATTTTAAGGAAAAAATTAATTGAATCTTTTTTGAAATAAGGCTGTAACATAAAATGTGGAAAAGTGAAGCGCTGTAAATACTTTCCGGATGCATCATACTCTGAACTGGCCATTTTGACAGCAAGAAAAAAGCTACAACAGAGATATATATGATCAATTGATAGAGGAGGTCTGTTAAACTGATGATGTTAAAGTGATATGATGCACTACATAATACCGCATAATGTGGCAAAAACATATTAAACTCTTGTTTTAGGTTGGAATGCTGCTTTAACTGCAGTGCAACACTGTCAGCCACGTCAGTGGTGAATGGAACTAGTATCTGCCAGTTACTACAGTATTGTGCAACTTGCAACAGTCTTATGCATTACATTACTGAAAATGTATTCTCTTCTAGCTAACTGGTCCACAAAAAAAGAATATGAATCTAGTCTTCTATCTTTGCTTACTCTACCACTGTTAGTTAGTCTGTGACTGTTTACTGTGGTGTGGTAGGAGGACTTTGATCTAAAGGTAGTGATTCATTTGCATGAAATATAGAAAGTTAGATAAGATAATTATTGATCACAATAATTCTTGTTAAAAAGCATGTAAGACCAAGCTCACATATGGCAGGAATGTGCACATTTGTGCATAACAGTTTAACAACCTGAGAAAAATGCTTGATTTGCAGATGAATAACCAAAACTAGCTTAGACCAAGTATATTTACATGAACACTGGTATAAATGTTCCATTTAAGGACACTTCACACTGTGCTTTTGTTTTACACTACAGACTCATAAACATAGCCAGTGCAGAAGCATCTCATTCACTGCAATAATACAGCATTTCAACATGTTATTTTATATGCTGTCATTATACTGGCCTCCTACGGAAACCTCTACATGAATTAGGGTGTGTTTGATGTTTACCCGTAAACGATTTTGATTTCATGCACTGAAGCTGACTCAAATGTAATTTTCACTCCGTAAAATTTCATGAATCAGACACAGATCAGTTTGTATGTCAGTGGGAGGTCAGACAGTTACACTCTGCGTAAGGTCCCCTAAAAGTGTTGTTAGTGAAGTAGAGGCTAGTGGTCAGAGTTGTATGTTAATTGAAGTCGCTCACCTGCGCGTTTACAACAAAAAGCAGGCAGGTTTGGGCCAGCAGGGCGAAGGACTGGTAATCCGCAATGTCTTTGCCATCATCTCGAACAGTGTCACGCATTGCACCATAAGGGATAAAGAAAAGGATGAGGGAGCTGTAGCAGCTGTGCAGGAGGATTCTCACAAAGGCCATTTTATTGAAGTACATGTTCTGCTGTCCTGGGGCGTACAGCTGGGGGTACTGGGAACTCCAACGATCATTTACATCCTGGACGTTAAATATACACAATACATATAAATTCACATCACTGTTGTCACATGTTTGCTTTGTCATTGTATTTATGTGAACAGGCTAATGAGTCAAGCTAATGACTTTATTTAGCAGTACTCCTGTACACAGAGTTTTTCATGTGGACTAGGATGAGGAGGTACAAACCTGATCAAAGAGACTGAGGCCGATGACGGGTAATGCTGTGTACACCAGGTTATACATTGTGATGAACCACTCATCATACACAGTCTGTGTCAGTGAAAGATAGCAAACATTTAACAAACACTTAGTTACAGTTACAGTTTCTATATTATAAGCTTCTTTTTTCAAGTGGTGTAAAAATGAGATTAAGCCACTAAACGTGTTCATGTGAAATAGTCACCTGGGCAGAGAAGCCGCAGAAGTATCCATACCAGAAGTGCAAAAAGGTGAAGCTGAAGTTCTTGTAAAAGAAGTAACGCAGGAACTTGCACATCCGCAGGTAAGACCAGCGGCCGTGGACCAGCAGGAGGCGCTGTAGGTATCGGAACTGAGCGAAGGAAAAATCACTGGAAAGAACAGCCTGCATGCCCTCTTGGCCGCTTATACCCACTCCGATATGGGCAGCTAGGGAGAGGGAGAGGGGGTAGATGAGTGTGAACAAAAGAAGAAAAGAAACAAACAAAAAGTAAAAAAGAAAGATGAAGATAGAAAAAACAAAAGAAATAAAAAAATAAAGAAAGAAAGAAAGTAAATGAGATAGGGGAGGAACGGAAGAAATGGTACACGTGTGAGTCGAAGCAAGTGAAAGAAATGAAAAAGGGGAATAAAATGTGAGAGAGATAGTGAAAAAATAAAGAACAGTATGAAGGGAGGGCAGGCAAAAGTGTGAGTATTACAGAGAAATTACAAAGATTACAGAGAAATTACAGAAAGGAACAGAATGTGTGAGAAAGGAGACAAAAAAAGACAGAAAGATAGAAGGAAACAAGTAAGAAAGAAAGAATAAAGAGCCAAAAATGGGAGTAAGAATGGAAGAAAGAAAAAAAGGAAAAAAATAAAAAGGGAATAAAAAGAGGAGAAAGGGGAATACAGCACATAAGAATGAGTAAAAAAGAAAAAAAGAAGAGAAAATAAATTGTGAGAAAGAAGGAGAGTGATAAAGAAAGAAAGAAAGAAAGAAAGAAGGAAGTGCTTTGGTGTATACATATTGTGGATAAGGTATTGACTATGACACTTCTGGACAGTCATAACTCATCACAGCTCATAAACTCAATGATTTCTCATGTTATCAGATAATAACTGATCATCAGCTGATTGGGTCTCTGGTCATCAGCCACTGAATCGTAGAAAACTTCACTGAGCCACCACTGTACATCAAGTACAGGTGTACATCCCAGCTACACCAGAAACCTCAGGTAAACTAGGACCATCTAAACAGCATTAGATCAGCACTTCTCTTCCTCTTTTCCACCCTGATCCTCCACCTGTGTCATCACTCCTAGCCACACCCACTTTTGATCATGCTGACATCATTGGCTCCATCTCCAATGGCGAGGGTAACTGCTTTCTTGTACTTCTTGACCAGCTCGACCACCTGGGCTTTCTGCAGAGGAGTGACCCTGCAGCATATCACTGTCTGACACATACAGGCCGTCCGCAGCAGCTCCAGCTGAAGGTCCTTCTGCAGACCATGTGCCTAGATAGATAGATAGATAGATAGATAGATAGATAGATAGATATTTTCAACTGTTTTACTTGTTTTTTTTATTACTTTATGAGTTTTATTTGTACATAATTTGCCTCGTTTTGAGCATTTTTCTCTCTAAACTAATTTATTAAACAAAGTTGGTACAAGTAAAAACAAGAAACAAGTAAAAACAAACAGGTTGAATCATATAATTTTTGACATTTTTTACCTCTCAATTCCCTTGAATTCTGCATAAGTCTTATGATTTCAGAATCTCACACAACATGTAAGGGGGGCCAAAGAGAGCATGCAAAAACATAAAACACAATACCACCCGCAAATCCCATTTCCAGGAACATTGTGTAAAATGCAATAATGTCAATCAGTGATTTGTTAATTCTTTTCAATCTTTATTTAACTGACACAAACTCAAAGAAATAATATTTAACATGTTGTTTGACCAGCTTGATTGTACTATGCAAATATAAAATCATTTTTAATTTGATGCCTAAAACACATTTATTAAACCGTCAGCCTGGGGCAAAATAAGAGTGACAGAATATTTATCATTTTAAAACATTCCACAAGAAGCAGGTGAATTGGTAACAGGTGAGGGGATCATGATCGGACATAAAAGGAGCTCCACAAAAGGCTCAGTCTTAACAAGTAAAGACAGGCCATGGCTCTTTGCACCAAACTTCGCTAAAGAATCATCAAACAGTTCAGAGAATACATTCCTAAATGCAAGACTGCAAGAAATGTAGGTCTTTCACATCTACTATGCATAATACTGTGACTCACAGACTCAGGGAGCCCAGAGAAATCTGTCTGTGTAGATCAAGGCCGGAAAAAGCTTTTAAATGTATGTGACTTTTGAGCTCTTAGATGGCTCTGTGTGAAACACTGTCGTGCTGCTGTGGTAAATGTGGTCACAGGGCTTTGAAGTACTTTGGAAAACTGTTAACAGAGTCTGCCGCGGCAGAAACTCTAAGTCAAAGAAAAAGGCATGCATCAATTATATAGAGAAGCAGTTACAAAGGATAAAATAGACAATAGGACAAAATTCCACTTATAAACCTGCAACTGTCAGTGTTCCCAAACCAGAGAAAAATCATAATATAATATAGTGGGAAATATGTCTCTGTCCCAACTTTTTTTTTTTTTTAATATGTTGCGGGGATTAAATTGTAAAAATAAACTAGTGTTTAAGAGAACTGATTACTCAGATTCTTGTGTTTTTTGCATTATACATCGGCCCAAATTTGGGGTTTGTATTGCACTGGAGGGTCATTTAAAAAACTGTGGTATGTGTAGTATTCTCTGGTTGTCTTTGTGTATGTTACATTTTGTTTAAAGACTTATTTATTTAACCAAATTATTGTATGTGTGTAACACGCTTGATAGAATTAAGTGGTTCTGATTCTAATAAGTGTAACTCATATGCAAAATCAGAGCACTGTAACAACACCAGCTGCTAAATCTATGGGTTACAGTCGGAGCCTATTAATAACAAGCTTAATGGTTTGAGTGGAGCACATTAATGTATAGGTTGGTATGGCACTACACAATGTAGACCGGGGGTCAGTCCCCTGCTTGGGTAAGCACTCTAAACTTTACCAATAGGAGCTCTTGGGCAAGACTCCAAAGACCAAATTATGATCAAATCATGTGTGGCCCTGGAAAAGCATGTCTGCCAAATGGCATAAATGTAAATGTATGGTGACTTCTTGCAACCCTTGTAATTTAGAAAGGATCCAGGACACATTCAGGGCAAAAACATACACAGAACAAAGCATGTTGACTTGGAAACATTTTGCTCACCATGACTTTTTCCAAAGAGAGAAAACCAAAATAGACCCAGAGGTCCATACAAAATCTATAACGTGGCAAAATGATGACATCTGTGCTCACCAAGCTGTGTCCGTTAATCACCAGGCCATAATCACCATCCGCCTGCTCATCCAGCACGACCTGAGATTTTTTACCCATAATCCTGCTCTTCTGAAAGAGAGGCTCGTCTGGTGAATCAGGTGACATCTTTTTTCTGGCATTCCTAAACATTTCAGAAGAGATGAAGTGAGTGTCAAATCATGATGTCTATGATATCTAAAGAATGTTTTGGTAAATAGTCTAGAAGCAGCATTAATAGGTGTTGAAGGACCTCCTTTATAATTTATGATGTCATTTACCATACGATGCATAAGTTATAGGCATGTGGGGACATTATTATTATTATAATTAAACTATATTTGTAGAACAGAATTATTGTTATTTCATCATTTGTTTTGTTTTACATATGTCGGTATGTTTATTTAACCCTTTTCAAGTTTTTCCTTGTGGCAACCCAGTATTATTTACAGTTATCTATACCTGCTTTGACTACTCAGTACTTCATTAAGCTAAATCAAGATTGCTGCTGAAAGAATTGAATACATTCATACCATAGAGCATCTAGAAGAAAAGTCTTCAAACTGACTTGAAAGATATTATCTACTTTTTACAGAAAAAGTTATTCATGTTACTTTGTATGGTATTCATGCTTATTGACTTTTGCACAGCAGTGTATCTTTAGAATCTCTTTTCTTTTCCTCTCTCTTATTGGTAGCAAACGTTCTGCTAATAATAATTTCCAAGCTGATGTGACAGTAACGGAGGGGAGAATTACTCACACTAGCTCTTCTCTGACGGCTTCTGCTGTGTCAGCGGCTATGATGAACACCTCCCTCATCTCTTCTCGAAGCATGTTGCAGGAATAGCCGATATTCTCAGCCGTTTCTGCATGACAACAGGACGATAATTCAACATAGTTATGTATTTCTTTACATCTTATTGAATAAAATTCAAGTTCTGTATGAACTGTTATTAAAACAATAGAAAAGTTGCAAAAAATTTTGAGCAATGCCAGAGAAGGACTGCTTCCAGTTCTCTGGAGGACTATTCTTGTGAATGTGAAAAGCGTGTTAAAGGTGTAATGATATGAAGGTCCTATACCAGTTTAAAGTTGCACTATGTAAGATTGATTTGTTAATATTAACATAAGTATCATTGCAGAGTCACAAAAATAAAACCAGGTTAAAATATGTGTTTAGGCTACTGCACGTAGCTTGAAAAATCTCAAATAACCAGTCAGAGCCGACAGGTTGGAAGGTTTTTCGAATATGTTGTACATCTTTACATAATAATCTCACACACAGGTTCAAAAAGAAGCTCTGACACAAGGTTTTGGACCCAAACATAATACTTATGAAATTTTCTTCTGTTTGTAACGGCCTTGTAATGCTAGAACTTTTACCTGAACGTAAAAGAAAGGTACAGCAATAGTAATATAGAGGCCTGACCCTGTTTATCACCAGTTAAGACCCAAATCTTGATGTCAGCCTTGGAGAGTTGCTCAATGGTCTGCGGAACTCCATCCTGTAGCTTATCCTCCACTGCAGTCGCTCCTAAGAGCTATTCACAAACCCACATCCACCATTACCTGTCAGCAAACTTCACCAATTCCAGCTAAAAGAGACATGCTGATCTTATCAAGTAGTTTGACATACATTTATTCTACAACAATCAGTCAATATTAATTAGCTTAATTCTTCGATTCTATTTTTTATATGAAAACATAAATTTAAAACGTGAGCTTTTACCACAAGGTCCTTTTCGATTTCTTCATATATGGCATCCAGTTTTTCCTCACGGTCCTCCAGTGCAGTGCTGGCTACATGGTGGCGCTCTCTCCATATCTCAAACTCTGCTTCATCCAGGTCTTTATAAGCCAGAGCCAAAGTCCGCAAGCCTTCTCCAGCATACTCCTAGACACACACACACGTACGTACAGAAAGTCAGTGTTGCTTTTTTTTTTTAGCAATGAAGCTTTCCAGCCAACTGAATTGCAAAGCACTACAGACTGGGTCCGGAGAGACCAGGTGTTTACTAAGCAGTCCATTAAATAAGCCCATTTAACCTCCCTGCTAGAAAAACCAGCACATACTGTGGTTTGGATGTGGTGTGCTAGCCAACCAGCAAGAACATGCAGTGTGACCAATTAAACCAGATCTTACTGATACAGTACAGTTCTTAATTTACTAGTCATGAAAGGCTGACACTTCATTTGGTAAAGCTTCCTGTATCTACAGTTATTGTCAATTGTATCAGCTTCACTTATCATATAGATGCACTTTGTAGTTCTACAGACTTTTTACTCTGTTCTTCAGTGTTCAGGATCACCACAGATGAATAATTGGAACATTCTCAGCACTGCAGTGACACTGATGTGGTGGTGGTGGTGTGTAAATGTGTGTTGGTGAGAGTGGATCAGACACAGCAGCGCTGCTGGAGCTTCAAACACCGTCCATTCTATTAGAGACTTGTTTTACCTTGAAAAATCAACATTACCGTCTGAACTTGGAAACGGATAATCTATTCATCAACACGCTCAGGATCAGTGAGCTAAAGTGGCTTAGATTAAAATGGACACTTCAATCAGAGAAACACATATACTACTTGGTCACAAACAGCAAAGAAGTAATAGAGTGTCTTGCATTGTCAATGAGAAGAATAACAGAACCCTGCACTGCTCTAATGAGTAATTTCTACACTCATCAACAAGCTATGGTCAGGACAGAGCAGGACAGAGTCATACACGTTCATACATGTTCTATCTGTATGCACATCACATAAAGGGAAAAGCAGGACTGAAGAAAGATGATCAAAGATTTAAGATTTGTGAAGGAACTATTAATAAACTATATGCAGATGATACAACACTCATAGAGGAAAATCTGTAAATCCTGAAGGCCACTATAAGGAGCATTAAAGAAGAGGATGGTCAATATAATGAAGAGGGTTAAGACTACTAACTTAAAATAGGCCACTTACCAAACCTATCCAGCCAACATTGTTAAGGATAAACAACACAAACTGTGCAGCAACAGATGAGCTATTGTCCCTGACTTTACATCTACAAGGTGGACCAAGAAGGTAGGAGTGCCTAACAGAGTAGATAGTTAGTGGCCAACATTGTTTTCATACTGCTGCAGCACTGTTGTAGCGATGTTTTAAATTTTTCTGCAAAATTACCATTTTTGGAGCCTAACATTCAGTATGAATGCCTGAGGGAAGAGCTCGGTAAAGTACTAGAACTTCAAGCTAATGACTGAATCCAGCACAGGTTGATTGCAGTACTGTCCATGTGTGGTCTGCTGATAATCCCAATCCAGTCCAGCTGTCTACAGATGACATGCAGATTTGCTCATTAACTCAATACAATTTTGTTATTACCCTCAAAAAGAGAGTATGATGATGCACTGCCTGCAGCATATGCAGAGCCTACAAACTGTTTCAACCAAATATAGCTAAATTGAAACATGCAATTTGGGATGGGCTCACTTTGGACTGCATCTGATTAGTCTTCTTCTACTGAGGTTTGAAGGTAGATGGCAAAGAATACTTGAGAGCGATAGTGCCCCCTACAGCATTTGCTATACATCCCATTTTAAATGCTGCGCTTGGAAAAGCTAATCAGCCACAGCTGAAAAGAGTTTGGTGAAACCATGTGGCATGTTGGGTAATGTCAGCTAATTGAGTGCCTTTAAAAGAAGTTGCTAAGAGGTTTATGAGTCATGCATTTGGATTTGTGCTTTCAGTCATTTGGAACAGCGTGTATGCTGAATACTTGGCCTCACTGACTTTGGAGACATGGCGTGGAGGAGAAAAAGGTAGAAATTTGACTTGTGTATTGCTTATGGTCATTGTGTATGGTTAGTAGCTGTACAAATGAGATTTCTTTTTGTTTTACAGACTTTGTTTACTTTTCATGGTGTTCCTTCTCTGGAAAAATGCTAGTGGACTTGGTGGTAAGAGAAAGTGAGAACAGATTTGGAAAGGCAGTTATTAAAAGTATTTTCTCTGATTTTATCTGATTATGTATTCCTTTCTGTCCCTTAGTTTGGAATGGAAGGTCTGCTCAATACTGGCAAAGTTTTGATATGAGAGCACCTGGAGATCAGCCTCTTCCTTTTGCCCAACAAGCCTCTGGTGTTGCTGCAACTGGAGTCCAATCTCCTGAGGTTGGAGCCGTAAACACTGGAAGCTCAAGTAACTTTAATACAAGGCTTGTCAGCTTGAGCCAAAGTGTTCAGGGTGTTTCTATGAACAGTGATGGTCTAAGCTCTGGTGTTTGGAGCGCTGTTAGCAGTCCTGGTTCTGCTCAGCCTCCAAGTTCCTCTGGTAGTGGACAGGTTGTAGGGCTTGCTCAGGGTTTGGCAGGTCAACTTGTGAGCAGACAATATGCTTCATCTCCCCAGCCTCAGGATGCCAAGCCAGCTCAGTCCACAAGCCCTTTTAATTATGCCTCTTCTTTGACCCTAAGCCCATCTAGCGCTGTGCCTGTGAGGCCTCAAAGCCCCACAAACATGGCTGTCCCTGGAGTTCAGACTCAGCAGTTTAGTAAGCCTGTGTCACCATCCCACATTTTAGCACGTGAGTCCCTTTCCTCGCAGCAAGGAAGTTTTGGCCTTCTCTCAGGGTCTCCAAATCCGTATGCTCCTGTGAGACAGAGCTCTCAAACCTCTTCCCCTCAGAGCCTTCCAACTCAGAACATCCCTGGGCTCCAAGCATCAAGGGCTACAGCCCCAGTCCAAAGTTTAGCTAGTAATCCAGCCTCCCAGCAAAGTGGTTATGGTGTTCAGTCTAGCTGGCTTGCTTCACAGGGACAAAGTTCTCAGTCAGCTAACCAGCCAAGCCAGACTGCCCCTCTTGTGTTTCAGACCCAGTCAAGCAGTCCCTTAGCCCAAGCATCCTGGGACTCTCCAAATCAGTACACCGCTACATCTACAGGGCAAGGGGTTCAACCAACAGGCTCTTCTAGCTGGCTTGCCTCTTCAGGGAGGCAGAGCTTGCAGTCACCCTCTCAGTCTCAGAGCACACAAAGCCAATATGCTCCTGGATCTTTAACCCAGCTTGTGTCCCCATCCCAGATTGCAAGTGGGTCTGCTCTGGGTGGATATGTGGCTCCATCCTCAGGTGTTTCTGATAGCTTCTCTAGCTGGTCTACATCTTCACAGGGCCAGAGTCTTCAGTCAGCCACCAGGTCTGATGCCTCATATCAGGTGGCTGATGTCCAAAATCAGCCATTGTCCAAGCCTGTGCTTCCTTATGCTTCTCCCTCACAAGCTGGGCCTGACCCCTTAGGACGTGCTCAATGGTATAAAGTAGATCTTTCCCAGTTCCCAGCTTGGCAGTCCAATAAGCCTTTGTCCCCATCCCAGAGTTTAGGCAGTCAGTTTAACCAGGCAGCTCAAAGTAGCCATCCCTCTACATCTCAAAGCCAGAACACCCTGGGCATCTGGGGTGTTGCATCTCAAAGCCAGGATGCCCCATCCTCAACTGCAACATTAACTCAGCCTGGTGTCCAATCTCCAACCTTCCAAACCACTAGCAGGTTTTCAACATCACAGAGTGCTGTGGGTCCTGCAGCCTCTGCATCCCAGCTACCCCAGAGAGCCCAAAATTCAGTGACTTGGAGAACCCCATCTGTGGCTTCATCCCTTAGTCAAACATCCCCTGGTAGTGCTGCCTCTGTAACCACAAGCCAACAGCTCCCTAGTAGTGCATTGGTGCCTCAAGCTGCAAGCCCTGGGCAAACTTCTGGAAGCTATCGTCCTGGGCTCCAGAGTGGTGCACCCCTGGAAAGACGCCTGGTAAGCAATCTCCCAGCCTCCTTGTCTGCTCAAGCTACCCCAGGCACCTTTGGGCTACAAAGCCAGGTATTAGGGGTTCCTGGCCAACAGAGCTTTGCTGTGGGCGCTTCTCCAAACCAACCAACTAGCCCACAAGGACCATACAGTGGCTTCACAGCTGCTTTTTCACCAAGCTCTTATGGTGCATTAGGGGCTTCTGGCCAAGAGAGCTCTGCTGTGGGCTCATCTCCAAACCAACCAACTAGCCCACAAGGACCATACAGTGGCTTCACAGCTGCTTTTTCACCAAGCTCTTATGGTGCATTAGGAGCTTCTGGCCAACAGAGCTCTGCTGTGGGCTCATCTCCAAACCAACCAACTAGCCCACAAGGACCATACAGTGGCTTCACAGCTGCTTTTTCACCAAGCTCTTATGGTGCATTAGGGGCTTCTGGCCAACAGAGCTCTGCTGTGGGCTCATCTCCAAACCAACCAACTAGCCCACAAGGACCATACAGTGGCTTCACAGCTGCTTTTTCACCAAGCTCTTATGGTGCATTAGGGGCTTCTGGCCAACAGAGCTCTGCTGTGGGCTCATCTCCAAACCAACCAACTAGCCCACAAGGACCATACAGTGGCTTCACAGCTGCTTTTTCACCAAGCTCTTATGGTGCATCAGAAAGCTCAAGTTCAAGCAGCTACAGCTTTTCTCAGGGCCTGAGTGAGCCATATGTCTACAAACCTGCTTCCCAGCGATCCCCTGACCTGTTCAGCTCAGTCAAGCATTAAGTTTTTCTACTGTCATGTATTTGTGAAACCTCATCTGACAGGAAAACCTGTCTTGTCTGAATGTACAATAAAGCATCAAAAATCTTTGGCTCTTGTGAATTTAAACTATAGCAATACTGGAGTTCACTCAAGTTTAGGTCTTTACTCTATTGCGTCTTTTAAATGCAAGTGTAAGCTTAATTGTTTTCAGTGCTAAATTGTGACATAATTAGCCTCTATAGAGTTTTTAACCCACAATGGTTATTAGGTATGTTTATAGTATAGCTGGGTGATAAGGAACTTTGAGCAGAACAGGAAGCATAACTGTTGAGGCCAGTCAAGCATTGTTTCTATTAAATTTTGTTCATGTAAAGGGTGTGCATTCTTCCTTGCACTTGGTCAGAGATGATGTAACTTTCATATGCAAGTGTCTAGAACATGAGGACTGGGTGATGCATACAATTGGTACAATACTCTATGAAAACAGTTCATTGCCTTAAACTGTTTGCTTTTTGTAGTGCTAGCTAATTTAATGAAATCACATAGTAAGCACTACTGTGTGGCTGAACCTCTAGTAATACAATATTTAACTTGCCATTTGTACTAAAGGTCTTGCTACAAATATCTGCTTTCATCTGCTACTGCTCTCTGGTGTGGGTTCACAGCTGTTTCTTTTTAAATGATAAAGTAATTAATAGTGACCCTTGTAAAGACAAAGTGTGTGAGTAAAAGAGCAAGTTCCAAGACTGTCATTGTGCCTAATATAAACAAGGAAGCTTTGTGTGGTGGGGGAAGTGTTCTGAAATTCCACTATAGATAACTCAGTGGACCATTTTCTCAATATGCTCTACATTGTGGAACTGGTCAATAATCACCCCATCAACAACCTACTAAAACAAAAACTCTAGGTTCCTGAAGTGTAGCAAGCAAAACACTCTCACATTGAGGTGCTCGGTGGTGACCTCCATGAGTTTGGTGCAGGAAGGGTGGAGCCTCTCATAGATGATGGTGTCTGCACCTTTACAAAACAGAGTTAGCCTGCCCGCTGGACTCCGCACTAAAGAAGAACACAAATGCACAACCATACGTCAGTAATGTGGAAAGTTCAGAAACCACAGTGTGTGTGTATATATATATATATATATATATATATATAGACCAGGAGTACATACTTACCAATAACAGACATCCTTTTGCGAACATTGTTGAAGTCCAGCACTGCTAGCAGCTCATAGGTGACATTGACGCCCATCTCCACTACAGTAATAGTCTCAGGGGTACGAGCACGAAACACAAAACCAAAATTCCGAGCAGCAGTGACCAGAGCTCCTTCGTCAGGAGACTGAGCCTGGTAAAACAACTGACCTGTAGAGGAGCAAAATGTGAACTGAAAAGTTGCTCAAATATATTTTTATGGTGTTACATTTAAAATGTGGACCATCTGGGTGGTGTATCTAAGGACACACACTCATATGTGTAATTGGTAATGTGTAAAGTCGGTTACCTCTTGCAGTTGTAATGTGTGGCCATATACTGTAATAATCTGAGTTACTTTTGTAACTATTTCACACTAAACCACTTTGACTAACTTTTGTTTACATGTTAAAAGTTTATTTCTGTATAATTGCAAAATCTGTGGAATTCTGAGTTAACCAGTAAGTTTAATGGCTCTCACCCTCAATCTTCTCCTCTGGCATAACGGTGTGGCACACAGCAAGCAGACGGAAGAAAACATGAACTTCGGTGGAACCCTGCTTCACTGCCTCCACCAGTGCATGGTCATGGAAACAGAACTTCGGGTCTGCAAGTGAGTTCCATGAAAAGTCCACCTTCTCCGTTTTCTACATGCCACACAAGCAGACGAACTGTGAAGCTCAGAATATTTTCAAATAATAATACTTCTTCATAGTACTCAAGCTTATTTGTGGAGTGTTAGTGATGATCTGGATGCTGTTGTGCAAAGATTTCGTGCTGTATTTTTACGATTCTGGGTATGTGGTAACTATTGAGTTCTAGTGTTTGTTAGCAATGTTAGTCTTGTTGCTCCTTTCTAGAAGCATAATTTGGACAAAAACATGTCTGAGCCGATCTACATCTACCTCTACAATCTACAGCAACAGTCACCTGACATAGACTGATGTTCAACATGACTTTGGACTATTAAAAGAAGCCTTTAGAAATGTTGATAAAGGTATATCTTAGGTATCATGAAGGGCTTATGTTGGTACCATATAGCCTTATAAACACTGGCCGACAGTAAAAAGTGAATAAATTTGTTTGCTTGTGCATTAATCTCCTCTGTTCACAAGAGTAATGGAGGAAAGTACTCATTCACAGTCAAGTCAGCGCATAGGTGGCGGGGGAGTGGTCTGGGAAATGTTTTCGTGGCATTCTCTGGTCCCACCCATCCATGTGGAAGACACTCGCAACCCATTTGAGAATGGATACATCCTTGCGGATCACGTCCACCCATACATGCTGGGATCTTCCAGCAAGACAGACAGCAGCTAGATGGAGCTGGGAGTGACTGAATAAGGTCCTAGTAGGTCGTCACAGGTATCTGGAGCCACAAGTGACACATCACACAGCTAGAAAAGTCCCACATTGGTTGGAACATTTGACCAAGACTTCCAAGTACTACCTTGAACCCCTAATTCCTCAGACTTTAAACTAATTGAACATTGTGTTGGCTCTATGGATACCCCCTTATGCTCCCTCCAACAGCTGTGGGATGCACTGCAGTCAGCATGGCTCCAGATACCTGTGACAACCTACTAGGACCTTATTGAGTCACTCCCAGCTCCGTCTAGCTGCTGTCCGTGCTGCACACAGTGAGTACCCTGGATATTAGCTGTATATTATTTTGCAATGTGACCCGACTGTGTATAAACTAGCTTAACTGGCTGCTCACCTCAGTAATCTCCACCCGCTGTCCAGAGAAGTCCACAACTTCACCTGGAAAAAAACAAGCAACCAGAGAGAACATGAGAATAAAAGATCAGTTTAATTAGGTAATATGTGGCTAACTAGCAGAATTAGTTAGCATAAGGGACGCCCTTCTAGCTTTCATTTATTATTAGCAACATTAGCTTTATGTGGTGGAGTATTCTACTGGTCAGAACATCTCACCGTATGTCTTCCCATTGATAGAGCACCTGTTGAAGTTCATGATGTTTTGGGTCAAGGTGCCAGTTTTGTCGGAGAAGATGTATTTTATCTGCCCGAGCTCTTCGTTTAGGGTAGTAGTTCGAGCTTGGGCTGGAGTATCAGTCTTACTGTGGTACATCTTCCTGTCCCAGTCTATGTAGTAACTGTTTCCCAGCCGGAGGATCTCCACACTGTGTACAAGGCAATGAAGGCTCTTTCAGTTAGAGGGAAATTCATTAACATGTGATAAAAACATTCAGTGTGGATTTATGTGAAATGCCTCAATATAGAAAAATTACTGAATCAGTTTTCTTCACAGTGTTTGTATTAGGAACCAGGGACCATAACGTCCTCACCACAGATATAAACATTTATTTACCATCCAAAACCAGTCTTAAGGGCAGTGTATTCATAATCATTTCATGCAGTAACTTTTTGTATGGGAGCTTTTAAAGGTGGTAAGCTCAGAAATATGTGAATAATTCTTTTCTAGATTGTACTTTACATCAAACCTCTCTAAATAACTTGATGAGTTAATTATGAAGATATTTTAAAGACAAATAACATGCAATTCTATACTATTTTAAATCAGTTCAACCAAAACCCCACCCAGTACAGCCCCGCCCAAATCCCTCCCAGTATATCCAAAACCCCACCCAGTACAACACAAACTACTCCCAGTACAGCCAAAATGCCTCCCAGTACAACACAAACTCCTCCCAGTACATCCAAAGCTATTTATATATAAATATTGGTACAGCAGATACAATTAGGTCATAGAATGGAGTTCAGATTCAAATTCCATGGACATTCTAGATTTCATTAAAACTTTCTCAGTTCAGTGGCAGTGTGGCCAGTGTTAACCGACCTGACATAGAGTGAGATGGGCACGACGGTGTTGAGGATGATGACGTAGGACCAGAAGGCGAGGAAGCCAGAAAAGGCTGCATTTGCCTCGTTCTGCCGCGGAAGGAAGGCTGTAAATGAGGTGCCCTGCTGATACTCCCAAATCCCATTCCCAATGGCCAGAATGGTGCACATGAAAACCAAGATGCCAAAGATCTACAAAATAAAAGTGCAGACTTTACTGGCACAGCTCGGCATCAGACCAAGCACAGTTTTAAACCATTAATTCACTCAAAAGATGAAACACTTACAAACAGGACCAGGACATTCATCAGGTGGTCAATGCTTGTGCGCTTGAAAATGGACTTCCCCGAATTTTGCATCAGCTTTGTGTCAGGACCTAGTGGGGTTCAGATACGTGTACTGGTAAATATACATTTAAGTGTGAATCCAAAGTAAAAGCAGATGTAAAGGTCATGTAAGGTCATGTAAATGCAGAGGTAAAGCAAAAGTAAAGGTAATATCAATAAAAGTGGAAATACACAGTAAAGACTAAAGTGTAAAACAAGTGTATACATGAATTACATTAATTAGCATTAATAAAAATATAAAGAAAAACTGTAAATTGAAGTGTAGCAATGAAAATGTAAATGTAGGAGTAAAGTTTATGTAGATTTAAGTGTGAAGGTGATATATGAAATATTAGTGTAATTGTAAATATAAGTTAAGAGTGATATCAGTGTAAAGTCAGTTTTACTATACAGCACTATAAATGTAAAATTTAAATAAATTTATATAAATTTAGCAATGAAGTCCTATGTCAGACTGGGGCCAGATTAAGACTTTTTTAGAATAGAAAAATAAAAAATATATATTAAAAAATATCTGAAAATCATTTGTAGTATATTGAAATATAGTATAGTATAAAATAATATATTGCCAAAAAATGATTATTTATTATTATAATCTATTCTTAACACAACTTTGCTTTGTAACTGGAAGCAGTAGTAAGGTTTGTCCTTTTTTCTTTAAAACTGAATCACCAACTGAATATAAAACAAAATCACATGCATATATTTTCGTTTTGAAATGAAGACATATCTCACATGATTGTTTGAGTTTTGGAACCAATAAATGCTATCAAAAAGTAATGACTAGTTAATAATCAATCATTTTAACCTGTGGCCCCCCAGTGCGTCCCCTAGTCCCCCAGTGGGTCATGGTGGTGCTGTGATTTTAAATATGACAAATTATGATTATTTAATTTTTATCAATCTCATATATTGTTTCTGTAAAAATGTCTATTGTGGTTATATTTTCAGTGCAAGCATAACCACAAAGAAACAAATACAGCAGTGAGCATGTAGTTCTGAACTGAGAACACGTAACTACAGCTTTGTGCTGTTTGCTCGGGGGTCTTCTTCAAATGAAAATTTGAAACGCAGCAATTTGCACCGTTATTTGGAGACCAAACACAGCAAATATGTCTCAAGGCCTGTTGACCTCTATTCAGCCTGACATCCAAAACTCAGCAGCTGCCAGACTGATTTGTGGTCATGTGCGTGGGTTTTAGTAGTTGACTGAGTGTGAGATGCCAGGGCAAAAAAATGCCTTTTTAATTCTGTTGATTCTGGTTTTGTTATTATTTAATATTAATTTAGTTTCCATTTGCCTCAGACTAGCACATCACACTCACTGGTCTACACAACTAATAACAATTCTTAACCCCTGCCTGTGTCAAAACTAAGACCTGACTCGCACTACAAATCTCCTTCTAATGTACCTCCGAACAACACCAGCCCGAAGCACCACTCAGTATTGCGCAGAGTGCAGCCTCGGAGCAGAATCCTCTCGTTATCCAGAGCGTAGGTCTCTCCTTGCACCGTTAGTGTACCCGTGAACTTATCCAGACGATTGTTCGGAGCCTCACAGTGCACTTCACCTGAACAGCCACACAATCAAACAGTGGGTGTACATAAATGTAACTTTTAAATGTAAATGTAATAGTTGTAACTTTTTTCCTTTGTGTTTAGCCATCTTTACCTACAAAATCGCACATCACACAAAAAACACAGTGATATAATCCACAGTTTTTACAGTATAAACATGTACTGACATACTGACTCACCATTAAAAGAAGCCAGTTTGTCAATGTTATCTCCCAAATCACCTGTTACTGTAAGAGCCTGCTTCACCTTCAGATTAGTCTCACTGAGAGAGAGAGAGAGAGAGAGAGAGAGAGAGAGAGAAGGAATGAGAAAGAACTAAAAGAATGTAAATTATACATACTTTTAAAAGAATAAGAGAAGCTTTTTGTGTTTGTAATGAATAATTACAAACCCGTCCAGTTCAGCAGTCTCGATATAGACCAGGTTCAGAGGCTCACTGCTAGACAGTAAAAGCAGATCAGCCTGAACACAGAGGCGCAGAGGAGAAGTCGTTATACTGACCAAAACACAGACATATAATCTACAGCATATACACAATGTAATACAGTACACTGGCAGAATCAGGACCATAAACTTCACACAGAACGATAAACTTCAGACAGAACCACAAACTTCACACAGAACGATAAACTTCACACAGACCCACAAACTTCAGACAGGACCACAAACCTCACACAGAACCACAAACTTCACACAGAACGATAAACTTCAGACAGGACCACAAACTTCACACAGAACCACAAACTTCACACAGACCCACAAACTTCAGACAGGACCACAAACCTCACACAGAACCATTAACTTTACACAGGACCACAAACTTCAGACAGGACCACAAACCTCACACAGAACCATTAACTTTACACAGGACCACAAACTTCAGACAGGACCACAAACCTCTCACAGAACCACAAACTTCACACAGAACCATACACTTCACACAGAACCACAAACTTCACACAGAACCATAAACTTCACACAGAACCATACACTTCACACAGGACCACAAACTTCAGACAGGACCACAAACTTCAAACAGAACCACAAACTTCACACAGGACCACAAACTTCACACAGACCCACAAACTTCAAACAGGACCACAAACCTCACACAGGCCCACAAACTTCAAACAGGACCACAAACTTCTGACAGGACCACAAACCTCACACAGAACCACAAACTTCAAACAGGACCACAAACTTCACACAGGACCACAAACCTCACACAGCACCATACACTTCACACAGGACCACAAACTTCACACAAGACCACAAACTTCAGACAGGACCACAAACCTCACACAGGACCACAAACCTCACACAGAACCACAAACTTCAGACAGGACCACAAACTTCTGACAGGACCACAAACCTCACACAGGACCATATACTTTACAAAGAACCACAAACTTCAGACAGGACCACAACCTTCACACAGAACCACAAACTTTACACAGGACCAAAAACTTCTGATAGGACCACAAACCTTCACACAGAACCACAAACTTCAGACAGGACCACAAACTTCTGACAGGACCACAAACCTCACACAGGACCATATACTTTACACAGAACCACAAACTTCACACAGAACCACAAACTTCACACAGGACCACAAACTTCAGACAGGACCACAAACTTCTGACAGGACCACAAACCTCACACAGGACCATATACTTTACAAAGAACCACAAACTTCAGACAGGACCACAACCTTCACACAGAACCACAAACTTTACACAGGACCAAAAACTTCTGATAGGACCACAAACCTTCACACAGAACCACAAACTTCAGACAGGACCACAAACTTCTGACAGGACCACAAACCTCACACAGGACCATATACTTTACACAGAACCACAAACTTCACACAGAACCACAAACTTCACACAGGACCACAAACTTCTGACAGGACCACAAACCTTCACATTAAAACCACAAACTTCTCAACTATAAACATTGGTTTAAACTGGACTGGACTATAAACTTCACACAGACCATGAAATAGACCATAAACTTAACTGAGGACCACAAACTGCTGACTGGACTGTACACTTCACATATGACCATAAACTGAACATACAACCACAAACTGCACAGAGGACCACAAAATACACACACGCAACCACAAACTGCTTACAAGACCATAAACTTCACATAAGACTGGAAAGTGAACATACGACCATAAACTGCACAGGATTGTAAAAACATAAACCATGCACAGGGCTCTCTGTACACTGTGCCTAAACCTCACAACCTACGCATGGGGCTGCAAACGGCGCTTAATACCACATCCAGAGTCAGTTAGATCTGGAAACAACCAAAACGCAAAATTCTGTGATGAAAAGATTCTTCCCCAACAAATCGTTCAACAGGAGCGTTATTAAATAAAAAAAATAGATAAACTAGATATATACTATAATAGATCACATCAACAGACATTTGGTGCTGCATCACATAACATCTGATCATTTGAGTATAGAAAGGGTTATTCTGCAGCTAAACGTTCAGCACACATCTAAGACTTGTGCCCCGTCTAACTCCTGCGTCTGCTGTCAACAACACATCAACAAGCTTACACCGGTTTACACAAAAGAACAATCCATGCAAAACAGGCCACTAGCTGCTGTTAATGAGTATATGATCAGATACACATTTAACATCTCCACCCACTCATATTTCCTCATGCATCCTTGTGCATGCACTATTTTTTCACTATATGTAGCTACGAAGCAACATGCTCCTGATACCACCACAAAAAGAGTTTGTGTAGAAGAGATGTGTGAGCTTTCTTACTGTGACAAACTGGTTATTCTCCAGTTTAATGATGTCTCCAACTTGAACATTCATCCATTTCTCATTCTTCATCCTATTGAACAATACACAGAGATATTTATATCACTTATTAGACAGAATTAAATCAGACTACTGGTAAGCTGGGCTTAAGCAAGGCCTACACTACACAGCTTTAAAATCATGTAGTCATGGTTTTGAAATCAGAAACCATCACACACTGAAGCCTGAGGAACAATAACATACAGCGACTTCCACTGCTGACTACATTGCACTTGAGGACTTGTCTGAAGGTTTAAATGGGTTTTAAAATCGGGCCCAGTTTAACTTTCTTTGTATCACAGGGTGACTAAACGTATACTGACACTGATGTGACTAAAGCTTTAGATTTGTACCTTAGCTTTAGAAATAATCTAGACCTGGTCCTATCTACAATATCTACATTACTTCTGCTTAAATTTGTATATAGATGCCAAATTTAAACATTGTTTGCTATTGCAGTTCTTCTAAATCTCTAATGTATAAGGCGCATGATTGTCTCACACTGATGTTTATTTCTCAAAGTTTGACCCAGATACTCACTGTCCATCAATGAGGACGTCCACCTTGCGGTTATTCACCTGTCTGTCGTTTTTGTGTCTGTTCTACAGAAAAGAATGGAAGAAAAGAAACAGATGAGGGTGTATATGAGAAGGAGAATTCCCTCAGTTCTGGTTCAGTTGAACAGATCAATTCAGTTTGTTATCATAACTTCAGTTCAGTTCAGTTGACTTCACTTTAATTTAATTCAGTTAAAACCATTTTTATGTAATAAAAAAAATTACATTTTATGTAAATAATGAAATAACCATTTTAATTTAGATCAATATATCCATCTACTATCTGCTGCTTTATGCCTCTAGTCAGGCTGACAGGGGGGCTGGAGCCAATCCCAGCGTCATCGGGGAAGGCAGGGTACACTATAGACAGGTCGCCAGTTCATCACATAGCCAACATTAACTCGCGCACACACTTACACCTATGGCAATTTAGACTGACCAATCAACCTAACATGCATGTGTTTGGACTGTGGGAGGAAACCCACTCAAGCAAGGGGAGAACATACAAACACCACACAGAACGGCCCGGACCGGGAATCCAACCCAAAACGTCTTGCTGTGAGGCGACAGTGCTAACCACCACACCACCGTGCCACCCAGATCAATATAATTAATATCATCAGTGCTTTTGAGCTCATTTCATTTCAGTTCATTTAAGTCAAACTCATCAAAATAAATTCAGTTTAATGCAGTTACATTTAACTGACTTCACTTTATTTAATTTTATTTCACTTCAGCATGTTCAGCACTCACAATGTCATCTGAGCCATCTTT
Organism: Megaleporinus macrocephalus; assembly: GCA_021613375.1. Taxonomy (NCBI): domain Eukaryota; kingdom Metazoa; phylum Chordata; class Actinopteri; order Characiformes; family Anostomidae; genus Megaleporinus; species Megaleporinus macrocephalus. The sequence goes on along the minus strand of CM038720.1, from coordinate 23,876,199 downwards.
AGCCAGAGTGATTGACAGCACCAGCAACAGAGGAACCACAGTGGTGAACCAGGAGAGAGAGGAGATCGCTGGAATCAACTGCAACACAAACACACACAACGCATACACTTGCTGATGAAAGGGTTCAGTTAATATAAGCACTGAAGAGTCAAATGGTCAGCCCTGGTTAAGATGATCGAAGTAACGTTTAATGTTCACACTCCTCCTATTAAAATGGCTTTAAGAGCTGTATATCTAACGCGTGGACAGTGTTAAGTAATAAGGAGTCTCTGACTTTTACATGAAACTGTACATTCTGCAGCTTAGCGTGCTTAATAAGGAAATTAAACCAAAAATTAGTGAAAATATAGTAATAAAATTTAATTTTTGAAAATCATGAAACGTGAGGAGCAGCCAACATTTTCAAACGTAGTTCTGTTTTTTGTTATTTATAAATTTCTTATCACTTCCCTGCAGACAGATAATCCAGTTTTACAGTAGTTCAGTATCTTTACAGCCAGTTTGAGCGAAATAAGACACACAGAGCTCAAAGACGACCGCTCACCTGAAGTATCAGCAGAAAGACGAAGTAGGCGTTGGCCAGCCTCTGGAACTGCTCGAACAGGTTGAGGGGCAGGAAGGTGAAGATGTTGTATTTGGAGGTTTTGATGGCATTGTTCTGCAGAGACACGCAGAGAACACATTCTAGTGTAGTCACATGTATCGACACTGTATAAAACACAAGACTGTTCTACACACTGTTCTTACTTACAGCGTAGTTGAAGGAACGATTAAATTCTCTGTCGTTAGCTCGCAGGTGCCGCTCCACTGCTGCAGAGGAAAACAAAACAAACACAAATTTGTAAAAACTGACAATTTTGACAACTTGACAAATTGTCTAGTGTGAGGTGAGGCGTTGAAAAACTGGGCTTAGGAAAGTGTTGGGAAAACTGTGGGGAGTTCAGTACATAAACATACCATGAACCTCAAACTCTGTTAAAACAGTCTTGTGTGTTACAGTCTTGTTTCATTAATATTTACACCCCCAAAATTCACATACACCAGCTTATGGTCTAGCCCAGCAAAACAACGTCAACAGAAAGACAGGAATGAAAATGTAAATGAGAGTAAAAGCAATGTCAACATTTTTCATTCTCTTTCTAAGGTATTGAACTGTCAGTGGGCATTATCAACGTTCGTCCTAGTATGAGGTTGAACCTTCCTGTTCGCCAGAATCAAATGTTCTATTACACCTTGTACAGGCACCAGAATGTACCTGTAGCTAGTTTAGGTAACATTAGCTACTAGCAAGCCTCAAGTAATTAGCTTTAGCATATGGCTAACTAAACAGATATTAGGCTTTAAATAAATGCACTCTATGGCACCAGTGAATGTGTGAGTAGTGTGTCCATATCAATGGAATATGTATGTATGTAAGTATGGCAAAAACATATAGTTATATACTGTAGCATGTTTATCAACGTAAAACATACTGCATCATTTAAGTTTATTCCTTAAACTTTAACTTAAACTTGTTTTTGTTACTGTCCCTGCAGGACTGATGTATGTAAATCAGCTCTGTTCTGATTGACAGCCCTGTATTTTTGTCTCATTCAGAAAACAGCCTGTTCTGAAATATTCCTTATGATGTCAGTGTAAGTAGGTAAGTCTTAACTGCTGAAGACTGAACAGGCAGCTATACGTAAACGTTTTAGTTTTAATGACATCACAAAAAGCTGGTTTTGCACTTTAGTCCCCATATGGACTGGAGAATTAATAAATTACATGAAGTTTAATGTTTACACATACTCTTTTCATTTCAAATTTTCAATTGGACAAACTTAAAGTAAAAATACTTCAAAGACTTTTATAGGATAAACATTATGATTATTATAGGAATGAGCAGATGGTGGTGTTGGTAATGATGATTTACCTTGTACTTTCTCCTTCTTAAAGTTCAGTCCACACGCTGACAGCACAGAGCCCATCTTTCACTCTACACATCCAGCAGCATACTGAAGAGAGAAGAACACAAAATAAGTCTTGTACTCATAATATTTTATAAATGCATTTATGAGCCACTATAAGGCATACATAATGTTATTAGATTTTTAAAAGCATATTATAGAATATTATAAACACAAATGTCATTATTCACTGTTACACAAAAAGTGCTGCTATTAGTGTGATGATCAGTGTGCTATCAGTCTGATGATCAGTTATTAATCTCAGTGTTACTGAGACCTCTACTAAAGCCTAAATAGACTGATACATCAGTGTGATGATCAGTTATTAATTTCAGTGTTACTGAGCTCTACTAAAGCCTGAGTGGACTGATAAATCAGTGTAATGATCAGTTATTAATCTCAGTGTTACTGAGCTCTACTAAAGCCTGAGTAGACTGATAAATCAGTGTGATGATCAGTTATTAATCTCAGTGTTACTGAGCTCTAAAAAAGCCTAAGTAGACTGATAAATCAGTGTGATGATCAGTTATTAATCTCAGTGTTACTGAGAGCTTTTTAGCCACAATATTCCTCAATAAAACAGTCATAAACATTTCAAAACTCTGTATCTCTACAAGTGTAACGTTAACAGAGAAGGTAAAAATGCTCCAAATTTATGTCAATTACTTAAACTTACCATCACACCATGTAAATTAAAGTTCAAATGATGTAGGAAAAAATAGAAGACTCTTTTTTACAGACAGTACATAATAAATAAATGTCTTCTACAAGAAAAAAATTACAGAAAAAAGCAAGAATACAATGCATTTGAAGTTTTACTTTTACAATGGCGTGATGAGGAAACTAGTGATCGGCTGCAAATGACATATGAAGCCGCTCGTGCACAACAGCTAGATTTGTGGTCTGTAAAGTGTGTTAACAATTGTATAAACAGATTGTTTAAAATTGTGTAAACCGGTGCAGTCTAAATGACACTTCTCACTTTATTCAGCCCTGAGTGTGCCTTGTGCAGGACACTACTGCAGCTCAGATGGAGTGAGATGATGAGTGAATTGAAGGTGTTTCTCGCCTCCATATAGTTAATATTAAACTACAGGAAGTTCAGGAAATACACCAGCCAGTTATTGCTGTATCACTTATCAGAGCTGAGCTGCTGAATTTACATTGTACTCTCATTGTGTTTCTCTCTGTGTGTTACACTCGTGTTTACTTTTTTTTAATTTACTATTTGCGAGTAGGGTGAGTAGAGCAGTCTAAACCCACACTCAAGTAAAATATTCTTACTTTGATTAAATAATGTCCGCAGTGAAAGTAAAGCACCTTTCCAACAACACATCTACAGGTGAAACTTAGTCCATCCAGCATATATCAGCATTTGAACTAGTTTGTCTAACTCTATTCACGTTCAAAATAAAACACTGAAGCTCCAAAGACAAAGGAACAGGCAGCAGCAAAGCAGGAGAGTAAATGAACCAACACAACAGACTGAAATTCAAACCTCTTATCCTTCCGGGTCATGGGGGTACTGGAGCCTATCCCAGTGCTTATTGGGCAAAAGGCCACCAGTTCATTACATGGCAGACACCCAGAGGAAACCCACGCAGACACAAGAAGGCAAGCCTTCTCTATAGTATGTTATTGCCTGAAATTCCACTTAAAGCCACACACCCTCAACACTTCTGCACATTTTAATGCACAAAGAGATGAATTCAGAATGTTTTATTACTGAATGTATTATGTTGGGGGACAATGCAACATAAAATCTGACCTGGGTATAATTTATCTCCTGTTAAAAATTAAATGATAGGCTTGTCCTTCTCTTGTAAAGTTTGCATTTCATTGTAGCAGCAAATATATTTTTCAATGTTTCAAATATATAAATATATTTCAAAACATCATCTAAAATCACTGGAATGTATTTTCATTACATTCCTTTTGTGCCCACAACATTCATTGTTCAGCCCTTTGAGATCATTACAAATGACAGAAGTGATAACAGGTAAGTCGTAACCCTGAACATTAGACCTGAGCACTCTCACTCACACCCCGTCCTATCTTCATTTATCTTATCTCATTTCAACCATCTGAAACTGCTGGCTCCAGATCAGGACAGAATAAAGAGTAATAATATAATAATAATAACCCTAAAAATAAAATCAAACTCCTCCCAACTTTAAAATTCCACTTCTAGTGAATCCAGCATCCTACAAGTAAATGACTAAGTTCACCAGTAGCTGTAGTTCTTATGTTCACAGAAGAGTTCTCTGTTTTTCAATGCCATACCGCATGTTGGTAGCCATTGTTTTTGGGGTGCACCCCATACTGTTTTACAATAAATAACAATATATATTATTGTTTTATATATATATATATATTGCTACTGTCAGAACTACCCATTGTAGTTTTGGACCATTTGTTTTGGTTCATACTTCAGAAAATTTACACGAAATATAAAAGACAATAGGCTTTTTTTTAAATTGTGTTAAAAACTCTTGTATAATAATTTGTATCTCTATAAAAGTCATTTTTTTAGTTTTTGACACATTTGACAATTTGTAATGGACATCCCACACATTCAGACGCAAACATTCACAAGTGGTCTGGTGTAAAATTTTCTTTTATAGGAAGTGAGGACTGTCAGAAAGTTGTTAAATGATGGATATGAATATGCTATATAATGTTTGAGACTGTGTTAAAATAGTTTTGATAAAAGAATTGGTCTTATATAAACTTATCTATATGAAATATATACTAAAGCGTATTCATGTTGGGGACTACAGCATGTTGTCTTGCAAAATAGTCTACAAATCAATCAAATAAACAAATACATTTTTAGATTTATCACTATTTTACCATAATATAGGACACGTGGAGGTTCACTAGTTGGTTTTGGTAGTAAATAAAGTGGTTATTTTTGTGTAGACATGATGACCCTAGGTTCCCATTACCACCACTGTAAAGAAAATTTAAGTGGAATTCTGGTTTAACTATGACCACAAGCTATTCAGAAGACTTCTTATAAAAAAATACTCTTTCAAAGAGGCGCTAAATTAAATCAGTCTCCGACAAGCATATAACCCAGATTAACAGGAAGTGATACTACATTCCAGTAAAAGACAGAATAATTAACTGCACAGGCAAATCAAATGACATCATTAGTGTTTTGAATGCTCAGTTGAGTTTGTCATGGCCACTCGAAACAGGTCACTGATCACAGCTATGCGTGACATTGGCTGGGTTTTAGTGTTGAGAATGAGGGAGCTACACTCTGTATGTCTGGTGTGGATTGATTTCTCTCTGGAACTGAATCATACTACACTTTAAAGCCGGCAGATCTGAAGAGTTTACTTATTTACTTATTTACTTATTTAAAGCTCAAATACATACCTGAGTCAGAAAGATCCCATCCAGTTCCTGAATAAAACGTCTCGCCTCAGATGAAACTTCGTACGCACACATACACCAGCACAGGAGCAGAGAGAAGTGGACTACGGTTCCCAAAATGCAACACTACAATACACTTTTCTTCAATCCTCTAATCCAGAGCAAGTCCAAATGGTCTGGCTGATGGTCCAGATGAAGGTTTAGCACTGGTCCTCAGGTCAGGGTCGACTGAGGTCAGGAGAAAAGGTCAGAGGTCATGAAGTGAGGAAGTGAAGCGGGAGAAGTGTGGACACACCTGTGGCTGGAAGGAAGTGGAGGGGCTCTGTAGAAACTAGCCGAGCTTCATGCAGAAAGCAAACATTAACTGATCTTTGGACTCAAGGACAGGCCAGTAAAAACACAGGCTGGATGAGTGACGTGGACCTAAACAGGACCAATGCAGTCGCTCGCTGAGAGGAACTACCTGCGCCTACAGTTCAAAATAGTTAAGGTCCACCTGCCTTGGACTCCACTCCCTCACCCCCACTCACTTCGCCTCTATAGGTCGTTGGTGTCCAGGTACAGTCTGTAGTCTGTTACTGTACTGTTTATCAGCTCTCCTCTTCTCCAAGTATTGATGAAGAAGGCCTACCATAGGACCATGCCTGACCATATATTAGTTAAACAGTGGTCTGTTCTCAAACATGGTAGTGTATGTACAGCTGGTGGTCCTACATGAGATACAGTCTGCAACTATAAACCTATGAAGTACACCTACAGTCCTGCAGCAAATTACAAACCTGTTTCCAAAACTGGAACTCATCATCAGTCATGCTTTACTCTTGCTTCAGACCTGAAAACATCCACAGGTGTTTCTGTCTGTCCTCCCACTGTGAGAGAACACACTGTGGATCTGAAAGGATGGATCTGAAGGGGTGTAGCTGTTCAAGAAGGCCCCCCCCACACTGAGAAACGAGATAGACACATCAAACAAAGAAGAACAGAAAACAGATTCAATTCTCATTTCGCTTCTCAACATCAACTCAACCTTCATCACACAGCTGTTGATTTTAAAACGTGGATGTACCCTGGTTGTGTACTCAAGTTTACTGCTCCTACACCTTAGGAAAACTAAAATATACATTTATGAACTAAAAATTGGGCCATTATATGCTGCGTTGGAGTGTTGTCAGAAAATGGGTGATACCAATTGTCCTAATTGTGCCAATAAAGTCATATTTATAAACTCAGGATTTTAGATGATGAGTTTGTGAGATGTGATGTTATGATGTAACATTTGGAAGTGAGGAAGTGACCACACTCGAAAAGTGAGAACTCAGAGGGCTTGGGCTGGAGTTCCATGCAGCTTGGTGCTTGTGCGTGAACAGTGCCTCCCATCCGGTCTTTGGGATAAAGATGAAATGTAGGGAGGAGATGGTGATGGGGATGTTGTTCGGCACGGGAATGGAGCGAGAATGGGGTTGTATAAATAGTAGGTAGAGGTAATTAGGGCGTGGTCCAGCTCCCAAAACAGTTTACAGTTACGTGGTAACTCCACTGTGAGTGAGAAGAGCTAAACTTGCTGTCATTGTGGAGAAATATGTATCTGACGATCTAACACAGTAAATAAAAAGCAGGACTGTATTCTCTGGATCTCTGTGCTTTCTTTTTTCATGTGGTGGGCTTATCTAGGAACGAGCCCATGAATGGCATGCAGTCCTAAATACTAGTTAACCATCTTGTATATTGTCGCTGTCCAATGAAAAACATATATCTCCATTTTTGTCAATTTCTATTTTGCTACATTATTTGAATGCAGCATCTGCCGTCCACATTGTGTGAGAATGTATTGATGAATGGACCAATAGAAATGATTCAAAGTAGCTTGGAAAAAATTCTGGTTCCATAGACTTACATTGAAAGTGAGGACAGTTTTTGGTCTCTCCTGTAAAGGTGGCATTTTAGAGATAATAGTTTTTCATTGAACAGCGACAATATATAACTTTACGACGAGCACTCAAACACAGCATTAGTCTCTGGAAGTATTTAAACAGTACACTTTGTATAAAGCGTAGTACATATATATTGATTTCAGTGTTTATTACGATTATGTTGCTACATCATCATCAGGCAAAGGCGGGGTACACCATGGACAGTTTGCCTGTCAATCGCATGACCAACATTGTTAAAAAAAGTAATTTATTGTAGTATATATATATATATATAGTAAGATTACGCTGCATCAGGTACACCCCCTTTTATTCACACTCATTGTTATTTTTTCAGAGTGTAGTTCTACAATTAGAGCATGTAGTTACTCTGTTACTCTGTATACTTTGTTGATACCTTTCACTCTGTTCTTCAATTATCAGGACCCCCATTGGGCCACCACAGAGCAGATATTATTTTGGTGATGAATCATTCTCAGCACTGCAGTGACACAGTGACTTGATGCTGGGATGCTGCTTGAGTGGATCAGACACAGCAGTGGTGTTGGAGTTTTTAAACACCTCAGTGTCACTGCTGGACCGAGAATAGTCCACCAACCAGCAACATCCAATCAACAGTGAGCTGTGGGCAGAGTCATGTGCCCACTGATGATGGACTAGGGGACGTCCAAAACAAACTGTGCAGTGACAGATGAGCTATCATCACTGACTTTACATCTATACGCTGGACCAGTAAGGTAGGAGTGTCTAATAAAGTGGACAGTGAGTGAACACAGTGTTTAAAAACTCCAGCCGCACTGCTGCATCTGATCCACTCATACCAGCCCCACCCACTTACACAAGTTATAAGGAGTGTTTCAGCTTGGTGTACAACAACCAATCAGAACAAAAATCATTTTCAATGTGTTTTTAAATTATACAAAATACAATAGAAATAAAACTTCATAATCCTAAACGTTCTTCTGGTTTTGGTTGCATCACATAAATAGCAGGACTGTTTTCTCCGGATCTCTTTGCCTTTTTTCCATGTAGTGGGCTTATCTTTGAATGAGCCCATGAACAGAGTGCAGTCCTATTTACTAGTTAACCATCTTGTATATATAACTTTACGGTGAAGTTCTATATACAAGATGGTTAACTAGTAAATAGGACTGCACTCTGTTCATGGGCACAGCATTAGTCCCTGGAAGTATTTCAACAGTACACTTTATATAAAGCATAGTACATGTATTGATTTCAGTGTATATACTACTTAAATTATCTATACAAAAACATACTTAAATTTTATTTTATAAAATGACCACTGCTGTGGACATTTTCTGGGTGGTCCACTGCTGACTAAACTTTTACTTTGTATCACGTCACACTCACTGTCCAATTGATTTACATATATTTGCCTTACAGCCTGTTTACTTCTATTCTATTAATTAAAGATAAATGTAATGATATTTTATCTAATGGATATGGGCTCTGTATGAACGTTGCTACTGATAACTGATCATAAGAAACTCACATCACAGCAGCTTATACTTTAGTTTTTATATAAAATATTTAATTTGTTGGAGTGTACACATACACACTTTAATCAGCACACCAACACAAAGTGTTTTTTGCAGTAGTGACAGAATACAATACAAATAAAACCTCACAATCCCAAACGTGTGGATTAAACAGACCTCTGGCTGCATCACTCCAACACATGCTGTTTTTTCAGTCACTGTTATCATTTAGTGCAAGATTTCACATTTTTTAAAAAATACATTTACAAAAAGAAAACAAAAGTGAACACTTGCACAAATTGGCACGAGGAATATATATATATATATATTACAAAGAGTGGTAACGTCGTTCTCCTCACAGTCCAAGAAAAGCATTGTCACGGTAACTAACGGTGTATATACAGTGTACAGTGTGAAAGTGGTTCTAACACAGAAGTGCTGCGTTTGGCGGTCTGTCTATGACGGTTGGCAAGAGACGTCTCAAACGTAGGCTGTGTCTTTCGTGAACAGTAAGCGAGTTTTCTGCACATTGCATGATGATTTTACAGAGTAAAGAAATGCAGGACCTATACAGTAATACTAAACTCTTCAACTGGAGAAAAACAAACAGGGAAATATGGATACAAATATTGCTCTGATTTATAAACTTTCCACAAGAAAAAGGGGAAAAAAGCAATAAATATAAAGGCGACAATACACAGGAACGGAAAACTCACTCATATTTACTTCACAAAACAAAGAAAACAATATCAACATCAAGAACAGCGACAATAAAAACAAGGTCAATGTAGATCGTCTCAAAACCGAAACTGAAATAAGGCCGCTTAGCAGTGAGAGAAAAAAATCTGGATGCTTTTTTTGATATAACTCTGTGATCATTTAAGCTCGGGATCCATTTACACCACACTGATACGACACCTTCGCACAAATTCATACCGATTCATTCACAGTACAGCACAACAGCCCTCCTCCTACAGCAGGAGAACACTCCAGATAGAACTGACCGACTGACTGACTGGATGTAAGATTAAACCAGCACAATATCCGCACAAGTGTTGTGTCATAATCTACATTAGTGATGTGAGGAGTCACATGAAAGAAAAAAAATCCAACCAAAACAACAACTGCTAATAATGAATGCAAGACTAATAGCATCATGCAAACTGCATTATGCTAATGAGGGCAGCCACATTAGCATCTATGGTTGAGTTCCAGTCTCGGTGTATTGCTGTGGATGCTGAGGTTTGTCTAGACCTCTAGAAAACAGGTCCTCATCACCGTATGACGTTCAGTAGTGTGTTTTAGGCTAGTTCTTATGAATAGTACCAACTATTTTTAAACTTGAACAGAATTCCTCAAATCTGGACCTTAAATACAGATTCCAGACCTGGATTTTGAGTCCTGATGACATACAATGTCCAGTTACATTTACAACAACAGTTCATTTAAGGGGCAGCGTGGAACCTCTAACGCTGAGGTTGCAGACATTATTTTTTACTATACTAATTACATTTTCCCAAAAGGACATTGGGCAGCTTCTTGTTTAAATTTTCCTGTTCCACCTTAAATGGTCCTGCAGTTACATTCTGATGCCTGAGATGTAATACTAACTGCTCGCTATTTAAGGTGGAACAGGAACGTTTGAATAGGAAGCTGGCAAATTAGAAGCCAACTTCATTCTTATATTTATTTTATTTTAATGCTAGTAGTATTATTGAGAAGGAGATTATATATTATATTTTTTTCTATTTCGGATAATAGACACCCACCCCTAAATCTTACATACTGCTCCTTTAACATCCAGTGACTACAAAATTCAGAACTGGACAAAACTTTTGAACTAGAAGTCCAAGTTGTCTTATATGTTTTCATTTTACTACTGCCAGAACCAAACTCCAACATAAAACCTACAAAGACACATCATCACTGTCGAAGAAAACCTTCATTGTTGTTTTTACTTTCTACATATTATGACATCAGTCATACGCAAAAGTCTGAACCCCATTACATGTTTTTTAAAATCCTCCAGCATAAATAAGTTAGCACATCCTCTAGAGGGAACTTACATATGCCATTTGTCTGCTGATAAATATGACTGTATTTTTGGGTGGAAGGCATCTTTCTCGCTCTCTGTCTCTCTGGAGTAGTCTCTCTGGAGTAGTGTCTCTGGAGTAGTGTCTCTGGAGTAGTGTCTCTGGAGTAGTCTCTCTGGAGTAGTTGGGTACAGAGGGCAGAAAGACCACCAACAGCAGTACGGAGTCTGTAGTTCTAAAGGCACACAGCTAGCTGTCATAAACTGCTCTCACAGCAAAGTGTTGGAGTTCCTGGAGATCACCGTTTACAGGGTATGAAACACAAACCCAATGTTATGGTGAATAGTGAGAGACACCACATCAATGAAATAAGGCATTTATACTCATGGCAGATTGGAGGATGCTAAAAACAAGTGCACAATACATCTACGGACCCCGTGTGCTCAGGATATACAAGACACAATGACCAAAAACTACAACACAAATAAACCTCACCTCAGTGAGAGTGAATTAGGAAAAACACATCAGTGTTGTTAATGTGTATGAAATCAACTTCCAGTCCAAATGGACTCTTTGCTCTCATAACAGCTTCCATTCGTTTCAGGTTTTTACCCAAAGCTCTTCAAAGAAATCTGCAAAGATATCTTTCCGCACCTCCAGTTGGTTTTTCATGATTTAAACAATTCCAGACTTTCAGACTCATCAGTCCATGAAACCTAACAGACCTAACAGTCTTGCTGTTCTGCAGCCCCCTTTCTTCTTCACAGCTTCTTTGAGACACACAGCGATGAGTTGCCTTCTCACAGTGGCAGGATGGACAGAAACACCTGTGGATGTTTTCAGATCTGAAGCAAGAGTGGAGCTTAAATTTACCCCCCCCTCTCTCTCTCTCTCTCTCTCTCTCTCAAAGTTTATCCGATGAGGCCAGTGTTGGTGGTCTACCTGGTCTTCTATGTGGTTGTTAAGAATCCTGTTTTTAGAATCTTTCTTTGACTTTCTTCTTTCTTATACATGTACATACAGTCTCTTACAGTCTCCTCAGAAATATTGTCTGAAAAATAAATAACCTTTTGGCCTTTTCACTGGAAACGATACATAAATAAATCTTTATATATACAAAGAGAGAGAAAGAGAGAGATTTAGAAAGAGAGTATGATGTCAACATTGGTGAAAAGTGAAGCTTCTCAACAAGCAGCCATGTGAGACCAGAACAGTGCATCATTAGAACAGAGGAGCGGGAGTAGGACATTACTGACTCTTCCCACCATAACACAGGAACCTGGACCAAGCTCTCTCACAAGCTCTCTCTGTCCACTCCTCGCATTCTTCCTCTATTGATCAGCAGCATTTTCTTTATTACTAGCAGTCAAGTTTCAGACGTCCGTCCAGATTCAGGCAGATTCCTCTCTGGAATTCCTCCCATTCCTCATCTGCCCTCCTCTGCCGAGCGTGTTTCCGACTTCAGTTTGACGAATTCCTTGGCCACCTCGTCTCCGGAGCGCTGGGACAGGATGCGCATCACGGTCAGGCCCGTGTCGTCCATGTGCACCTGCGTCCCCAACGGGCACCAGCAGGCACAGCTGGCTCTCTGAGCCACGTCCCGCAGCTGGATCACCGCGATGCCCACCACACGGTCTGCACGTCCAAAGCAGTAATCCTTGACGCACACCTGCAGCTCGTAACACTCCGGGCCGTCCTCGTTCCCCAAGATACTGCAATTCACGCATGCGAACAAAACGTTTTTAAAGGCCAACACAGAACAATGGCTATTTCTGCTGCTGTATCTAATCTATTCTGTTAACAAAGCCATGGTGATTGTGGTAAATGTGTTTACTTTAATGAGAAAAGACTGTCAGACTGATTCAAATTAGACTGTTTGTAGTCTGAGAAGTCAAACACAGGCTCCAGATGTACACAAGACGTAAATAAACGTTTACTCACAAGTGGAATGTCTCGTTGAATTTTGGTGCCCAGCTGTTGTTCTTGGACTTGGTGGTGAATTTGCGTTTCTTGTCGCTGAGGTGAGGGCCAATCATGGTGATCTCCACAAAGGGCCGGAACATTCCAGAGGTCTGCCACTTCAGATCATTCGCCGCCACAACTGAGGGTGAATAAACAGCAAAGTGATTAGACAGATGGATGGATGGATGGATGGACACTGTTAACTATATACAATAAGGAATTAATGGAATACAGAGATTTTTATTGTTTATTATTACTAACCATCACAGTCTGAGATTAAATGTGTGGTAATTAAGGCCTGTAGTTTACAATAGGTAAAAGATTCCACTACTTGTCAGTTACATGAACCTCACTGCTCTATAGCTTCCGTTTGTTTGTTGTTTCTTGTACACTAAAAGTATTTTAAGCAAAAATGGCTCCACACTCATTCTGAAGTGAGAAATAACATACATCTTGGAATCTCAACAATTTTACATATATTATAACTGTATGAACTACAGTTGGTTACAGGGCAGTAAACTCACCTTTCACTGTGACCTTGTGCTCCCCTGTGCCTGGATGGGTAAACAAGTCAATCTGAATAGACACCTCTCCCACAGGTTTATCCACACCTGACCCTGAAATGCAACACACAGAAAGTAAGAAAAGAAGGCAGATGGTGTTGTTACGGTTATCTAGCTAGTCAGTTGGGACAAACAAAACTGCTCTGGGGTCAGTATACAGATAAAACTCAGATTGTATGACAACCATTATCTGCTGGTAGGCACACAATGACATTCTACTAACAATGTTTTTTTTTCCCCCCAAAAATGAGATGGTGCAGCCAAATAAGCCTTCATCTGTGTTTTGTCTGGAAGTTACAGTGATCTGGCTACTCTGACACAACACCTGTCTTAAACTAGATCAATAAAAGAGATGACAGGCTGTGGGTAAACTGATCTGGGGTTAGCACCTACCCCTGGATGGCTGGACTCTCTCACTAGAAGTTAGCCTCATCCCCTTCCCACCATGCACTGGGGCAGAGAGGGTGTGACGAAAGCACAGTGCAGTAGAAGAATAAGAAGCAAGAAGAATAAACAGGACAAGGAAAAAATGAGAGAGCAGAGAAATGTAGCAAAGAACAGACAGGTTCAGCCAGCAGCGCCAGAAAGATGTTTTCCCTAGAGCTGGAATAATGCTGAACTAGCTAAGCACACTATTGACCTCTTGTGGCTACTTTGTATGTGCACACATTGACATAATGAATATATATTGAGTCTTGTGTCTGCAGACAAGCTGCTTTGACACAAGAAAAAGCTCTCTATAAAGAACGAGCAAGGTACATACAATTATTTCTAAATAATATTTGTATTAAAATGCTGTATATCAATTCATAACAAATTTGGAAGAAATCACAGCTGACCCAGAAAACATTTTTATTCCCTAATTATAACATTTTAATAAATGCTCATACAGCATTGATATTTCATATGTGTAAATGCCACTTTCAACAATGTGGTGGTCTATAACACGCAAGAAACCCCTCCTTACTCTAAAACATAAAAGCAGAAAAGACACATAAATAGATATTAAATGAGAGAGAAAGACTGAAGAGTGAGCATGAGAGAGAAGCATAGAGAGAAAAGACAGTCATACCCTGTGCATGCTGTGTGGTGACGAAGGTTTTGATGAGTGTGTCGGTGGTCTGCGTGTAGAGAGACAGAGCATGGCGGAGTGACGACAGCTCCGGACTCTTCTCCAGAAAAGCCTTCTTCAGTCCGTTCCCGCCAGCATGGAAATATTGCTGAAAAAGAAAGAACAAGACACCAAAACATAAAGCATTTAAGAGACAACAGCACAAAAATAAACAAAGGAAACAAACGTGTTTGCTGCTAATTCAAACAGTCCATCAGCAAAGATATGCTTCCTTAGTTTTGCAAAAGCTTCAAGATATCTATTCCTACTGGTTTTATCCATGCTGCATTTTTATGGTCATTCCCGACCTACACCAGGTCTTCAGTGCTCTTACGTGCAGCTCCAGGCTGGGTTAACACTGAGGAACTGTCATGGAACTTTAGCTGTTTGAAATCTACATGGAATTCTACTGCGCTTGAGTTGAGGGGTTTGAATTATATTGCTGTTCCTTTTTTGGGGAAAACAAACAACACAGGACACAGACTGCTCAGTAAAGATCGCAGTACAAAACAAAACCAGTAGAACAACCAGAACTGAATTAGTGTCTTTGGTCCACTCCACCTGCCATAGCATCAATTTGCTCCTCAAGTAATGAGCATTAACCAGCATTAAGTTCAGTGCAGTAACCCCACTGAATTGCCAGAGTTGTCCCAGCCGGGCTTCTGGTTTTATCTTGTTGAGTCTCCAATGTTTGACAAACATGTTTTTGACAGTAAACATATTTTGCAAAGAACATTTTATAACATCTGTGAAATATTTTACTTTCCAGTCATCACTCCGAATGACGTACAGCTGATCAGCGAGAGTTGCAAGTGTTCCAATTTAGTGAAAATGCTGATACACATCACCTGATGATGTTGAACAGTACCGATTTAAAAACGACTTTTATGCAGTATCAGCTAATGCTTCTGTGAACAGCAGGTTTAACTAGCTGGTATACGTTTAAAAGGCTACTTGTGGCAGCATTATTACAGTTAAAAAAATAAATAAATAAATATAAACAACACCTTGAGATGACTTGGAAAAAAACAAGCAGCTCACTTTCCCAGTAAGTGAAGCAAATTTGATTGTTTTGCAACTGCATTACATAACTGTCAAGCTGGAACTGTCAAGCTATGGCGTGTATAAATAACTGCATGAAAGCTGAATGGCCTCATGTACTGTGTTGGGAATTGGGTTGGAGTGAAAATGTGGAAAGGCTGGAAGCTCAAAGGACTAATTTGAGAATTTAACCTAATTGCAATTTTCCTGACCAATATTTTAACTTCTACACATTAAGGTCTCAATTTGTCTTCTTTTTGACCAGGAGGTCCAGCATGTCCACTTTTTCTGGTTTGAGTCTTGCATGCAGTCTGTAGAGTGCCAGATGTCCAGTTAGTTGGGGGTGTGTTGTTGTCGAAACAGAGTATAAATGCTGAGGTTGACTCGTCTACAAGCAGTTCACCTGCTCCACTAAAACTATGGCTATATATGGCTACATTAGGGATCTCAAAAAGACCAAGAGAACAACACGCCACAGTTTAGGGCAAGTTAAACACAGTGAGTGGATAGAATTGCAGGTGATTCTACAATAAAATAAAACTTTGCTCTGCTGATTACAGCTCCATCCAGAAAACAGCTGAAAATATCACTGTGAAAGTTTTGAACTGATGAATGAAATGAGCTGTAACAGCTTCTGATACCTTTATGGTGTCCAGCGCCACATCCATTACAGCACACTGCTTCGGTGTGAGGCTTTTAGCCTCTCCAGACATGTGATCCTGCAGTCACAAACCAAACCACACCACACATTAGGGTTCATAATGTAATATGTAACTCATGATCGTCTGACGACTGAGAAGCCAGAGATAATCTGGAACACGACCCACTGGCTCATTTGGGTTCAGCACTCAGTCTAAAACTCAATCCTAATTAAAAGAACTGTCTGAAGGACTCTGATTCGGAAGATACTTGTGGTGTGACTCTAAATAAGGTACTTCATATTAAATTCAAGCGACTGGAGCTTTAACAACCTCCCAACTCGAAAATTTCCTGACATTTCATAATAGCCAGAATTGCAGTACTGATTAGAAAGGTCAGTGTTACATATTTCAAGAAAGAGGTTGCTTTAAGAAAAAAAAAGTGATACAAACGTCTGAAACAGTACCTTCAGTTTAGAGAGCTGCCCCAGGTCTTTAGCTGCTGAAAATATTGTACCCTAAAAGAGAGAGAAAGAAAGAAAGAAAGAAAGAAGAAAGAAAAAAGGAAGAAGAAAGAAAGAAAGAAAGAGTGTTGTGAATATTTGACTGAAACCACATACAATTTTAAAACTGAAGCCAAACTGAAGTACACAATACAAAACAAAAACATACAGACCCTAAAATAAGTCAGAATTAAAAAGGAACCAAAACTAAATAAAAACTAAACAAACCCAAACAACCCAAAACCAAACTAAGACCAAATAAATAAATAAATAAATACATACATTTTAAATAGATTCTATTTACTTGATTGGATTGTCATGTAAATTAATTAATAATCAGGTCAAAAACAGCAGCAAGATTTCTCCATTACTTCGTGTTTTAGTCATGTCTTGGTTTTGTTTTGTTTTGTTTATTAATTTGTGTATGTGTGAGAGTTTTACAAAGGTGTCGTTGCTCTGCGGCAGGACGATGGTTTTCTCCAAACTATTCATCACGATCCTCCACAGCTCCTTCAGCACACGCTTCAGCACCGTCTTCTCACACACCGACGCAAACAACATCAGACTGAAAACACATGATCATGTGTCAGGATTAATACTTTCTGATCCATAGTTAAACTCTACCAACACAGCACAGTCGGTGATCTACGCCATAATTTAGATTCAAACTACAGATTTATCTTTCCACCACTGAAGAACAGCTCAAAGTATTTAGACAAGTCTCCTATAGATTCTCTACTAAAGTAAACGTTTTGCTTTGTGCTGGTGCAGCTGTGACTCACTTTCCATCCAGGAAGTCCATGAGCGGTCGCAGCATGTTGTCTGAATCTGCCTCCACCTGGTTGCGGCTGTTGGCATTGACCGGTCCTTTGATCTGGTAGAGAAGACTGGCCATCTGCCTTGTGCACTCATCAATACGGCTCTGGAAGCTGCACAGGCACAGAGACGTCAGCTAATAATAAACTGATCAAACAACCGAGAATAATAAAAGAAGTGAATCTTAATGAGGAAGAAAATTATTTCAATGAAAAACTTGATTTTTAATTTAATTTTTAATATTTAACTGAAGTTCATACACAATAACAGTAGCCTCTCTGTTTGTGGAGAGAATCTGAATGAAAAACACTGAAGTAAGAACTGAAGCTAGTGCTGAGAGATCGCTACTGATACTGAATGTAAAGTACACGGTCGATGACAAACACACTCTTTACTGTAAGGTTTAAAGCAAGTCTTGTTTAATTTTCAAAAAAATAAATTTTGGTTAAGTGACTGTGCAAACTGTACTATGCACTACACTATATGAGCGAGAGATCCTACATTTCAGGAGGTTATGTACACGTAAAAAAAACGAAAAAAACCCAAAACAAAAACAAAACAAATAATTCAGGCAAATAACATAACATCTGTATTAGCCTTTTTACTTTTAATAGATGTTTCCAGATGTCAGTGTTTAGATGAATGAATGACTCATGTGACGAATGATACAGAGCTCAGGTTACTCACTGTACTGGTGACCCTGTGTGATGAAGTGATGAATGAACTCACGTGTTTGCAAATGTGGAGCTCAACTCATCCAGCACATTGTTCAGCTTCACCTGGAGTTCATTCAGGATGTCACTGGCTTCTGAGTCCATCTGCACACATACGCACGCACATATACACACATACTCTTATTACACAAACCACTGACCAGCTCTGTTTGTACTCCAGCCAGAACCTTCAGGACTACTCCAATAGAACTAGCTTTGATTAAAATATACCTTCTCACTGAATCCACACAAGACTCAAAGAAAGCTGCACGATGATAATGCATATTTGAAATTCTCCAAATCTCCTTAAACCACCTTAAACCTGGTGTGATGAAAAACAAAAAGAGATACAAAAGATACCCCAGCACGCAGCACCACCCCTTCCACCCAACCCAGAGTTACAGACTGGAGGAAAAGTAACTACACTCAACACCTATTAGGTTAATGATTCATCTCCTGTTAAACAGACAAGCCGTGTAGCCTACAGCCGGCTCAAACCCACCTTTTTACTGCCAGACTCCACCTTCAGAGGAAGAAAAGTAAAGACATACGTTTAATAACTTCTTGCCGCATTACTACCGCTTCAGTATAACCAACAGCAGGGATCCAGAGTTTTAGATAAACAGGGACAGAACCAAGAGATTTTAGCGGTGCTGTTTGATTGACGTCCTTACAGGGGGATTCTAGCCATTTTTCAAAAGGCCTGCTTAATTAAATGGTTGTAATACAAAGACAGCGTGGTTTGGTGTGACAAGATAGTTTGAGAGTAATGTAGAATTCTTGACACTTGTGGTGATAGGAACCAGAAGACTTTCATAAGCTCCCTTCCCAATATATATTGGTTTAGTGACTGTGATACACAACCACACACACACATATACATATATCATGAAGTTGCAATATTCTTTTAAAAAAATCATTTATTAGCAGTTAAAAACACTGGAACCAAGCTCATATCAGCTGATATTGATACTGGCAGGACAATGTCAGTCAGCCTGAAATATGAAATGGCTATGAATATGCAGCATAATGTCTGAGACTATGTTTCACAACAGTTCTGCGAAGGGTCTGGCCTAAAATGATGTATTTTCTGTATTTGTTTATGGAGGAGGGCTACATGCAGGCTGTTGTGGGGCAAAGAAGTCTGCAGATAAAGGGGATTTTTTCAGAATCATCAATAATTTACCATCATGAACACTACATATAATGTGAAGAAACCTGTTTCTCTACAATGAAACATCTCAATTACTAAATTATGCAGACAGTTTGAAAGAAAGAAATCAGTAAAAATTCCCCTTTAACATACATTTTGTTCTGCATCATTAAAGAAGGAATTCTACAAATTTTTAAACTGAATTTAAACTGCTAAAAAGCAAAGAACCCAACTCCACATTGTTCAAAGTGGTGCAATATGTTATTCACATTCATTCATGAGCAAAGCTGTTGCTATAGCATATTTCTGCACCATCATTTGAGGCAGTATTTCCAACAGAGAGTCTCAGTAACTACATATCTCATTCACTCAGTTTGACCAACAGTAAGCATCTACAAAACAGGTTATTAAAGAGATAAATATTTATATTTGGAAAGAAGAGAATGTAAAAATAACATGGGAGGAGGATCTGTGTACTGATCCCTCAACTCACCTGCTTCTCACAGTCAGTTTTCTCAGGCTAATCATAGAGCAGCAGGAAAGAGGAAAAAAATCACTGTTGTGGTTTTTGTTAATTGAATCTACTGCCAAAGCCTGCACTTTAATTCCTCTCTAATAACTACATACTTTACAGACTAGTTTCAGAAGTTACTAAGTAATACATAATAACTAAAACAAGCCCGTAGATTTAGGGGTTACAGAAATTACTGCTCCACCCACAATTTGTTCTTTCATAACGACCGTTGCTAGGTTAGACAAGCTATATGAAAGTCCTATTCAGACTAATTAGAAACTCCAGGGCTCATTTATATACAACTAGATAACTACATTTAGAATTATTTAATCACTATTTTCCATTTTGAGTATATCAGTATGTGTAAATATGGTGTCCCTGGGTTACATGGCCAGGGACGCGTGAAGGCTATTGGGAGGTACCTCGGCTGTGGCAGGGAAGACTTCATGTGTTCATTTTTGCACTTAGTTTGAAATGTGTGCAGTAAAATGCACAGCTCTAAGTGGTGACCATGCACTGTGGTGACCTGCCTGTTATCCTGGACGTGCAGTAACGCTGAGTGTGGGTTTTTCTCTGTTACTCCGTTCCCTGACCAGTCCTGCAGATGTGCTATACCTAGTGCTATTCTTTCCCTCAGAGTTACTATGAAAGGACACATTTCTGGGTGGAGCATAGAAGTGAATCTGTCTGCAGTGTAAAGAAATAAACAGGCCATCGTCTAAATAAAACTAAGAACTATGCAGCAACAACAACGTCAATGCAAATGTCTGTTTCTGGTCTACAGAACTTTGGTAGGACATATAGGGCAATTCCTAAATAAAGCTGTAGAAGATAATTCCTAATGCATCACAGGAAATCACCTCTGGGCCATATTATTTAAAGTTAGGATTTAGGACAAATACAAAATGATTTGCGTCATTATCTTTAGAATTTCATTTCAGAATGTTCAACTCAACCCACCTTCTCTTTATCAGTCTTTTGGAAACAGAACAGAGAACATGGAAACAGGGTTATATGGGTTGATAAATGGTATTTTCATAACATACAAAAAGTTTGTTTTGGTACATATATGGAATTTGTCTCTCTCTCTATATATGTCTATCTATTCTTTATCTAGTTACGTTAAGTTCAATGAAATACACAAACCCACCTTTTCCTCATCGGTCTATTGGAAAGAATGAAAGAACGCAAAGAAAATTAACCAACCAATTGTGAATTGGAGGAGAGGGGACAGAACTACAGCCTTTAGCATTGTTTAAATATCGTGCACATACAAAATCAACAAGCTACAGACTTGTTACTGTTTGTGTTTTGTGTTTTGCATGTGCACACCAGTGCTAAAGATACTAACAGAAGGTTTGATAAAAAGCAGTTTTTGGGTAACCAAACAGCAGTACACAGATATACTGGGTGAGTTAGTTTGTGAATGATTTTGCGCAGATGAGTCCAAATCTTACCCCAACTTTCCCCCAGGCTGATGACCGTGACAGAGTACAGTGTTCAGGTTGAGTTCTGGTCGTACTGTGGACATTAGTACTGGGTGAGAGTGGTGAATGGACAGTATGGGAATGGAGAGTGGGAGTTAGAGTTGTGTGTTTAAATAGTTTGGTAAAAAATCAACACAATTTCCCACAAAACGCAGACCATCAGCCCAGACAGGTTTGGTGTCTTAAGTGTGCTTCTTTACTTGTAGCTAATGTAGCTCAGACGCAAACCAGTGAGGCTTCATGCCTGCTGCTGCCACTGTTTCAGATATGTTATGTACTTTTGCTGGTGTTTATAGTAAACTGAATGTCACACAGTGTCCGACGTCACATAAGCTAGTCTATTACAGTTTATTTAACAACTCCACACAGTCAGAGAGTGAATTAGTGCACAGATTAGTCAACTTGTCCACTTCAGTGATCAGTGAGGATGTTGATTTGTCGCTTATCGCGTGTTTTTATGACACTAACGACAAGAGCACCTCAGAAAAAACACCTAGGATACAAAATCAGACACTAATTTGTATCTGCGAGTTCCCTGAGGGCTAGCAATGTGTTCCTGGGAAAGACTACCTCAGACTACCTACATCTTTGTCACAGAATTTTTATTATGTCGCTTGTTGCAAATAATTCCCCGCATCAGCGATTAATTGCCGTCAATTCAAACTTTTATCACATAATCATCAACCCCTGGTTAATGTCCTGTAACCCCTGGTGGTGTACACGTTCATTAGTTGTTAGCCACATTAGCGCAAATTTCCAGACAGCATTCAGGGGGTGCTACAGTGAACGTATACACTGCTAATTAAAACATTTTGCAGTAAAGTATGTAAAATGTTGATAAGAAATTATTGGATGCATAATTTTTTGTAGTAACTTTTACTCATCGTACATCAGAAAAAAAATAAGTGGTATAACACTGAAAACCAATTTTGTGATATGTTTGCCACATTGCCCACCTCTATCACATACCATACCATGCTAAGATATCACATTATTATATTATATTATTTTTATTTCCTTGGGGGAGGAGTTAAAGTATGATTAGGAAGGGCACAAGCCCACCATAGTAATGCTTATGATTGCTGTAGGAAACCCAGAAGCAAACCCAGAAGCAAATTTCAGATGCATGTCTTGGCTGATGTAGTCCACATTTGGGATGTGGGGAAAATTCTATACATGCGATTTTTCACCAAACTATTAATTTTTTTGACTAAATACACCTGAAAAGGATTAAAGTGAGACTGTACAACAGGGACCACGTATGATTCAGACGAGACGCGCAGTGGCGCTGGGACCGTGATGGTGTTTGTGTGCGTGTACGTATGGTTCTTGGTGCGGGAGAATGGAGAGATGGAACTAAACTCATAAGGACAACTTCAGACCAGCCACAAATGGGGAAAATATCTACCTACTCTGTGCCAAAAACAAACCTTAGCCAGCTCCTCCCCTTTCTCCTCCCCTTCCTCCTCCTCATCCTCACTGTCACAGAGCTGAGGGAGGGAGGGAGGGAGGGCGCAAGACAGGAAAACAGAACAGTTCTGTCAGCCTAGCACTAGAGAGCACTCTACACACGCTGCTCATGGAAAAACATTAAAACTCCATTCCGTCTGGTTCATACTGAAGAGAAATCAGAGTGTCCACCAGAGGGCAGAGTGGTGCCCAGGACAAATAAACTAAATCTGATACTATAAATTTATTATCCAGTCAAAACTTTGGGGACACGCTGCCATAATTTAAGACATGAATTTATCTTAGTTGGTTTTTACCTTAAAGAGAAATTCCATTAATGTTTCCAATTTTCTGCACCTGTTTGGATCTACACAATGTTATTCCGAGTGCTTTGATGTGAAATGTGGAATTCTGGAAAATTGTCCATAGTGGTAGTGATGGGAACCAGTGAAACAAAGTAAATTCATTGCCTGGTCTCTGACACACTGTTTTTGATAGATCAAATGTATAGTCCCCAACATATAAATAAATAGTAAAAAAATATATATATAATTTTAAGAGTAAATAAAATATTTGTGTTGTATAAATGGTGACCCCTGGTTCTTATCACTACCACTAAAAAGAAATCTGAGCCTGTTTGTTTCTCTACAATGAAACATTCCACATCAAAGCACTCTGAATGACTGTGTTGGCATCTCAAACAATGAGCTATGCAGAAATTTTGAAAAATCTGTGGAATTTTCTGCTAATCCTTTGGAAATGTTTATCTTTTCCAAACAATCTATTGCTAATAGCTCATACTAGAACTCTACTGGCCCAAAGGTGGTTTAAGCATCTGAAGGGTTTGAGTTAATAAAGTCAGTACAAGGAGAGCAGGCCTATTTGTGTTAAAAGCGTACATACTCTTAATTTTAAAAGGAGGCATAGGTTTCCTTCCTTTCTAAATATATTGTCTTAGACATGCACCAGTTCCATTACTGTATGCATACATGTATATACATGGATGCATATCTGCTCTTTACTTCAGACCCACCTTAATATCATTGCTGTCATGCTACAGAAGGAAAGAAAAACAAAAGCCGCGAATGATGAGTAACAGGACCCATTAATCAGTAAACATAGTGCTGTGCAAAAGTAATACATCTCAGCAGCAAGTGTGTTTTTACCAATAAAACTGTATGTGTATAACATTAGAAACATAAATACAGTATATATGAACTATTTCTCACAATTGTTTCAGGGACTTGGTTACAGATCTCCTGGACATAAAGTGCTGATTAAGCAAATTAGGTGCTATAAAATACTACACTGCGTCGAGGAGATATTTAAACAAACACACGGACATCCTAACATTAGTGTTCTTTATGGGCAAATTGTATTAAAATACTTGATTATTTTTTGTATAACAATTAGTTTATTGCAACACTCGTAAATATTAATATTAACAAAAACACACAGAGCCAACCATTAGAGACCAACGCCATTAACAAATTTCTTTACTTATTTAAATTTCTTCCAGCATTTAAATAGGTAAAAAAAACAACAGAACAGGATGAGAAATGAAAGCGAGCGTTCTCTGCTGATAGGAAATCCCGTCACTGTGTGTGTCTCTCAGCCTCCAGAGTGTGGACACACACTCCATTTCACTAATCCCACTGTAATCAGCCCCCAACACAACCTTCACACACAGCTTAAACTTCAGCTCTCTCTCTCTTTCGCTCTCTTGTTCTCTCTCTCACACACACTCACACGCACACACTCTCATAAATCATAAAAACAATTGATTAAATAGAACACAGTTCAGCTTATATGATTTTCATAGCTCATATCTAATCATTTCACACATAAGACAATCTCAGAAATGCTGTTCCATATTTTCATGTCACCACCGAAACACAAAGGCTGTGTTCAAACAGCAGCCTGTGTGCTGTACACTGCGTACTGCTCCTGTACTTATTGTTTACTACAATCTCCTTCTAAATCAGTAGTATACCATACAGTATCCAGTACCTGACACAAGCCTGGTGCTGAATTACAGGACAAATCCACAAAACCAAAGTACCCAGTTTCAGCTTCCTTAAAGAAGCCCCTATTTGCCCTGACAGCTTTTACAGCTTTCTACATCGTTCCCTCACCTGCTAGTGAGATCATATAAGACTACTCGTTGGGAATATTTAAAAATTGTAACTTCAAAAACTAAATCTCCTCAACATTTAACTCAAGATCTCAGTCGATGCTCGGTCCTCATTTAAATAGTTTGGTTTCTTCGATTTAATATCTGTGCATCTCATATAACATGCAGTTGACTGAAGATTTCATTCCAGTACATGAAAAATCATTATTCACCCAAATTTCTTGTTAAGTGATCCTAAAATGATCTATTCTGCACAGTGGAACGTGCACTGAAAAGCTGATGTGAGGCACAACAGAACTGGAAATGCCTTCCCGAACAGGACTTTTATTCTTACACACTACTGGTGAAGGGCAATCCATTCATTTGTACACAAAGTCATTGAGTGATAAATAAGGTATAACTAATTTCCTTTACAGTAGTGGTGATGGTAACCACGGGGTTGCCTTGCCTACAACACGTGTGTCTATTGTACTCAATTAAAAATTGCAATAAATATGAAACTATGTCACCTTTGTTGCCTTTTAGACCAAAACCATCTGTATCATATGTATCAAATGTATCATAACACAGTGTCTTAGGCATCAGGCAGCGTACTGATGACCATTCTGTGTGATAGCTTTCCACAAAGAAGCTTATGGAGGCATTCACTGGTTGGGTCACCTGGTTTCTATTGTTACTGTTATGAATCATTTTAAACAAACTTTCTCTAAAATGTTTTCTCTAAATATGGCATGTTTCACATTAAATCGCTCTGAATGACTTTGTGTACATCATAATGACTGAATGAAAATCAGAGGTTGTCCCATTCCTCAGGACCTCTTTAGGACTTTTATTTTGATATTTGGCAGTGCTTTGTGGAGAAACATGTGGTGCATTAGTCAAAACTGTTTAATAAGGTCAATAATGGTGCTGACACTGACCCAATATACTGGACCAATGTACCCCTAACCCAAGTGTTTGACTGGTTCTATACTACAGACATTTAACAACTAGAACTAACAGTAGTGGAGGCTGAATCTAAATTCACTATTCTAAAAGCACTTCTCTCTTACAAAACCCATCCCACTGACCTTCTCCTCCTCTGCAGTCACCTGCCAACCACAAAAGCACAGGCAGTTGACATCACGACAAAGCCAATATAATGTCTAAACGAGCCATTAGCACAGAGAATTATATTCATCTAACTGAAATGCGACCTTTGCTAATGGGTGAAGTCGCCATCTTTATCTTTTGGAGACACAATTAGAATTAATGAGACTTTCACTCACACCCACCTCCTCCTCCTTCTCCTCCTCAGGGTCCACTATCTCATCCAGCTTTACCATGGAAGAGAACACCAGCTATTATTCAGACTGAAGGGTTTTCGAATAAATACTCCTCTGTTCTGTACAGGAAGTTCACTCTTTCTGCTACTTCTAAAAGGGAAACTCTACAAATTCTAGAGGAATCTACACACCTATACACTACAGTCTATATATCTCTGTAAGACCATACCCTTGCCTCCCCTGTGGCAATCTGAGAATAAAATATGTAAATGTTATTTCTTATAGACCGTATACTCAAACACAACAATAAGACCATGAAAAAAAGGAGAAAAATTATTAATATATATATTTTTTAAATTTCTTTCATGGTGCAGGTGTGTATGAAAGAACACAGTGCTGTATAAAAACTAACATTTGTTTTATTTAATTTCCAGCCAAAGCCGCAGCTAAAAGAAACTATGGTGTCTGGGGGTGCCAGAGGTGTTAGCCAATTGATCTGTATATATATATATATGTGTGTGTGTGTGTGTGTGTGTGTGTGTGTGTGTGTGTGTGTGTGTGTGTGTGTGTGTGTGTGTGTGTGTGTGTGTGTGTGTGTGTGTGTGTGTGTGTGTGTGTGTGTGTGTACAGCTTTATATAAAATGGCACAATGGATTCTGATAAAAGCCCTCTACAAGTGCGGCCAAATACGCAACAGCTGAACATGTTACAACACACAATTGTCATAGTATTTTATTTTATTGTACAGTATTTTTTATTTTACGGGCTCTGAAAACGTGCTCAATACGTCATCGTTTCCTGAACGCAGCCCTCAGAACAGTGGATTGGTCACCCCAAAGTCCAGACCTCTACATTACAACAACACATCTGTTCTTCTAAGTAGCTCAGAAAGATATAAACTACTTTTCTGCAAACATAAAATTCTTTTTTCTTGCAATTCTGTTCATTTGCATTTATTCTAATGATGTATGGTGCTTTTTAAAAGCAGATAAAACAGATAAAAGCCTGATTCGACTGGAAATAATATAAATGAAGGAAGGGTGATCTTGCAGTAGTGTGGATACATAAAAAGAACCAAAGTACTGTTCTAAGTTCAAGGTCCCAGAATCACTGGGACTTACCTATAAAGATGTCTACAAAGTCCAGACATTTGAATGTATATAAACAAATTACATAAGCCACCACCCCCTCATTCCCAATCCCACATCCCCCAAACATCCCCCCACGAATTGACTGTAAATGATCAGAATATCAGAGATAGTTTTACATTTCCACACACTTACTCCAACAAATCCCTGGTGCGCTCCGAAACCCTTAACAACCCTGTTTTGATCTCTGAAGATGATACTGATTCAGGGAGAAGTGAAAACAACAAAACTTTACACGCCATGTTTTTACACCACACCCATCCCTCCACCTGCAGACAGCTGGGTACACACACCTATTACACCAGGATGTGAATCACAACAACAGCCAAGACAAACAATGCACTTTCAGAGTACAGAGGCATTCCTCTCGCTCTGCGTTTCCTCAACACAAACTTGTCCTTCACACTGCCTACCTGTTTGGCACCCATCGATTCAAACATCTTCTCTAGCTGAACACGCAGCTGCTGCACGTTATTCATCAGGACGCATGGCTGGAGAAGAGGAAACAGGGTTGGAGTAAGTCAAACTGTCAGAAAAAACAAAAATAGAAAATAAAATGGTCCCGAAGTGGACTGACTCACAATCTTCTCTTTGTCGCAGTAGGAGGGAAAGCTTTTTTTCAGAATGGCGCTGTACTGCAGAAGCACTTTGGCAATGGTCTGACGGGGAACAACAAAGTGGGACAACGTGAAATTGACAACATACTATTTTGAGCAATAGTTGGTGGGGTTTTTAATTAAACCTGGAAAGGAAGAACAGAACATTTTGAAAATAACTGAAAAGAAAAGTTATGAGATTGAATTATTAAAATCTTTGCCAAGTAAGCCAAGTAATCCAGAGTGCTTCTAATTTCTTTACAAGAGTGATGATGGGAACCAGAGGTCACCATGTCTACAGCACAAATTTACATACTACCCAAAACCACCAGCAGACCTACATGTGTCGTCTAGTTTATATAATGAAATGATGGTAAAGTAGTCCCCTGCATGTATACTTCCACCCAGAATGGATGGCAATGAATTGATTAATCAGACATTCTAGGCCAAAATAATTATCACAAAACTATAAAACAATCAAAAGAGTGTGTTCATAACCATTATATGTTCCATTTCCATTTTGTGAGGTTGTTTTTGAAGGTGAACACACCGAAGCACTCTGAATGACTTTGTTTACATCTTAAAATATTCAATGATGTGGAACTTTTGAAAATCGGTGGTTGCCTGTTTAGGGCTGTTGTACAAAATGGTCAGCTTTTTTAAAAATATCATCTCCTCCAATGAAGCCTGTGGACTTGATCTGCTCCTGTTGTGCCTGCAACTAGTACAATGTCCCTCAATATACAATAAGCTGTTTCACTGTTTATCTGTTGAACCTGCTCAAACTGTGTGAATGTCTCTGTGGTGACCAGTGCAGCAACAAAAAGCCAGTAATCAAAAACAACAACAAAGAGTCGAAACCTATAACGTCCAGTTGTATCCAATCGTAGCATAAAATCAACTGGTTAAAGAGAGAGACCGAATTATTATACAAGTTTATGAGAATGATTGATCGTAGTGTAAGATTGTCTTCTGTTTTGATTCTGCTGTTATTTTGGTTTTACTTTTGCTGCTAATCCCTAATACTGAGCTAAACTAAACAAAAAAATAAACTAATTAAAAAATAACAAAATTTAGGGTTTTAAATTAGTTCAGCCATTAAAACAGCACAGTTTGAGAGAAGAAGCACGACTGAAACAAGTTCTGTTAAAGCGTTATGCTAAAGCAGCAGTTGTACAAGCGAATGGCTCTCAAAGCCCTGAACCTCCTGCTGCTTCTGCCACACGATCAGTCGCAAACGACTGGAGATCGCTCTGCTGAAGCCTCCACTCTTCTGATAAAGACTCCTGAGGGAACACCCCGTTTCTACGGAAAAGCTGGGACCGAGTGAGCCGGGCCTGTCCCCAGGGCCAGCTTCAGTGTGACGGATAGAGCTGCATTAAGCTTTTTCATTTGATTACAGAAAAATCTCATTCTTTGTCAGACAAGTATTTCAGTCCCATTGATATTCCTCCACCACCATTTGCGGAGGTCAAAACTGGGCCAGCTCACTCTAAATGAAATATTGGGACATGGTCATCATACAGGACGTCGTGTCTTATCAGATTATACGAAGTATAAAAGCACAGGATAAGAGAAGGCAGCAGTAAGTTCACCAGGTGCTGCCCGGATCTACCTTGGCGAAGCGTCGGCTGTAGTGGGCCATGACTTTGGGGTCTGGACACTCCAGTTTCTTTATGATCTCAAAGCTCTGGTTAAGTTGTGTGAACACGTCCACCACAGAGCAGGAGAACAGAGCGTGCTCCGATGTCTGCTGGAACTGCAGGAGGAACAAGAGAACATCATTCTACTGGTGCTTTAAAACTGATGAACTGAAATGAGTGATTAACTGAAGCAATTGAACTAAATCACTTCAGTTAAGGTGGTCTATGAAATGAATCATTTCATTTCAGGTGTTTTTTTTTTTCTTTCAATTCAATCAATTCACATAGGCTGGTATTTTTAACTGATTCCATCATTTAAGGTGGTATTTTTAATTTGATTACTTCAGTTAAGGTGGCATTTTTTATATGATATTTATATATATTTATTTAAGGGGGTATTTCTGATTACATCAATTCATTTAAGGTGATCCTTTTGTTTAAATCACTTTAAATAAGACTATAATTTTAACTAAATCAGTTCATTTAAGGAGGTATTTTTACCTAAATAAGGTGGTCTATTAAAGTAATCATTTCAGGTCTTTTTTTATTCAATCAATTCACATTCGCTGGTATTTTAACAAATTCACCTTATTTAAGGTGGTACTTTTAATTTAATTACTTCAGTTAAGGGGGTATTTTGAATTAAATCACTTCACAAAAGGTGGGAACTCTAACTGAATCAATTTACCTAAAGTTGTATTTTAACTGAATCACATCACTTAAGATGTACAACTAAAAGAATCATGTTTAAATACTCCACAAAAAGACAGATCTAACAACGTGATTTACTTAGAACTGCAGCATTTGTAAGTAAAGTATTTCAGATCCAATCAGAGAACAGTAAAGAGACTAGAGTGTCTGCAGTGTGCAATTAGTTTAAAGTAGAAAATTAAAGCTCTTAATAACATTTAAATGAGATCCATTAAATGAAAGCTGTGGTGCCAGAAAGAAATGAAAAAATTAAATGGATGAAAGATTTAACTTACACCATCTTTCTTATCCCTCTCTAAGGCCCCATGCATGAACTCCATGGAAACGTCTTCATTCTCATCCAGCCACTGTAGCACAAATTGCAGGAACCACCTAAAAGCAGACCAACAGGTCACGACTTTAACAACCTGTTCAGATATTCAGAGCTTTACAATACAGGTTTACAGATATTTACAAGGATTACCTTATTATCTACTCAAACACAGGAAAGTAATCGAGACAGCAATGTGTTAAATATATACAACATCATCATTTATAGGGTACTTTCCCTTGTACTGTCTATCTCAAACCCTAATCCCTAAATTTATACTATTTGTTTTATGTTTTTAAGTTCTTTTTGATAGAAAGTTTTTGATTGATCATGACTTTCATTGCTGCTGTCCCCTTTTTATTTTGCCACTAATGAAACACATAGTTTAGGCAGAGCCTTACTTTAGTCACAGCCCTGCATTAAGAAGTTAGACTGTATCACCGTCCCTCATGGCCACGTGGTAAGCAGTTACATCACATTGTTTTGATGAGAATCATTAAGAATTATCTGTACATTCTGCAGTCAAGGGTTTAGTGTTTTAATGAAAAATATGATGATTGTATGTGCGTGCAACTGTTCAGAGCACTGTTTGCTAGTGATGTACTAGCTAGCCAAAACAGACACTACTGAAACATTTGGTAAAGTATGGTAGTGTTACGATTGTCTTTATAACTCTATAAAATTCTAAAATAAACATCACTGAGCTACAGAATCGCTCAAAGCAAAAGGGTGTGCTTTTCAACTGATTTTGAACTAATTCTATGTAGAATACTGTTCACTGTCCAGATGTTTGTATTAAAGTAAACTGAGGGTCACTCACGTGGGGTATTCAGACACCACTCCTTTAAAGGCTGGTAGGTCCTTCACATACTCGTTATTGAGCCATTTCACCTTAAAGTGCAGGTTCATGTAGTCGGCACTCCTACACAGACGATGCTTCTCATGCTCTGAGGAGAAAACACACACACACACATAAACACATACACACACACACATACACATACAGGCATGGTAGAGGTGTGTACCGACTACATTTGAGCGATAATGAGCATTTGACACATAAACGTCCCCCTATATGATGTGTGTCTACATGCATTTATTAATCTGATACCTGCACCAAATTGGATTCTGTCAGTAATCCGTTCAACATGTTTACACCTATTGTGTAATCAGATAATGGGGAAGCTCAGTCTATTATATGTCTACTCTTATGTGACATAAACGCAATACAAAGCTTCATGCCACAAGAAATTTTTGCGGAAATTATGAACATATATCATCTACAACGTGAGGAATATTTACAGTGTCGTGCAAAAGTTTTCAGCCCCCTTGAACTTTTCAACCTTTTACTACATTTCAGGCTTCAGATAAAACCAAAACTGAACTTCTTGGCCACAATGCAAAACGTTATGTTTGGCGTAAAAGCAACACAGCTCATCACCCTGAACACAACTTCCCCACTGTCAAACATGTTGGTGGCAGCATCATGGTTTGGGCCTGCTTTTCTTCAGCAGGGACAGGGAAGATGGTACAGGACCATTCTGGAAGAAAACCTGTTGGAGTCTGCAAAAGACCTGAGACTGGGACGGAGATTTATCTTCCAACAAGACAATGACCCAAAACATAAAAATCTAAATGAAATGGTTCACAAATAAACGTATCCAGGTGTTAGTATGGCCAAGTCAAAGTTCAGAACTGAATCCAATCGAGAATCTATGGAAAGAGCTGAAAACTGCTGTTCACAAACACTCTCCATAAAACCTCACTGAGCTTGAGCTGTTTTGCAAGGAATAATGGGCAAAAATTTTAGTCTCTCGATGTGCAAAACTGACAGACATCCCCCGAGCGACTTGCAGCTCTAATCGCAGCAAAAGGTGGCGCTACAAAGTATTAACACAAGGGGCCCGAATAATTTTGCATGCCCCACTTTTCAGTTTTTTATTTCTAAATAAAGTTAAAAATATTCAATAAAGTTAAAAATATCCAATAAATTGTGTCCCACTTGTTGATTCTTCACAAAAAATTACAATTTCATATCTTAATGTTTGAAGCCTGAAATGTGGCAAAAGGTTGAAAATTCAAGGGGGCACTGTAAATCCTTCACTGCACCAAGCTTGTAGTTGGTTTCAGCACTGTGTTAAATGTTGCTTGCTTATGTCGGGTACCATTGTTTGTTTTCGCACATGCACAACTGACAAATACAATTTCTTTTTTTTAATTCAGAGAAAGAGTTTCTAGGCTGATCAAATATGTTATTTGCATGAATCATCAGCTAACTGCAGAAATCTCATTATGTTCTGACCCAAGGCAGCCCTATCCATTCGCCCAGGGAGGCAGTTTTGAGTTAGGTGTATTGCTCAAGGGCACTTCAGTCGTGAACTGTTGGTCCAGGGGATCGAGGAGGCGACCTTTCGGTCACAAGACCGGATTCCTGACCCTCAGCCCACGACTGCCCCAAGACATATCCATGGCTAATATTTGTGTAAAATCAAGCAAATAGCCACGCAGTCTTCATAGACAAACACTGGCAGCAGTATAGTTTGTACTGAACTGCTCAGCAACTTCAAACATAGCACAGTCAATGGATGTCACCTTTACCACAAATTTCTGCCCTGTCCTGGTGCCATTATTGTGACATGGAAACATCTAGGAACTAGTTCACAAAATATCAACTACTTTCTTAAAAACAAGAAAACTGCGTGACGTTTTACTTGTTTATTTTTTGTTTGATTTGATTATAGTTATATATTTTTTTACAAGCATAAACATATTTATCACCAGAGTAAATGTTTGCTCCGGTACCAATGAATTTCACACTGTACTGTATATCTGATTATAGTATATTATGGATATGCTTGTGATTACTCTCCCAAACTTCAATTTAAGATGCTCTGCAAAGGCCTAATACAACTCTTGTACACTGTTGTCCATTGCAGACTAACTAGATGAAAAGAAAGAAAACAGAAAGAGATCCAGGGAACGCATTTGTTAGAAAACGAACATGCACATAGACATACGCTCACACAGACAGTGCCAACCTGCACTGTACTTGGATTTTAACTCACCCTCCATGGCGTACTTCATGTCTTGAGAGAACTGGACCCACATGACCTCAGCACAGACTTTCCCCACGTTCAGCTCCTGAGGAAACCTGAGGAGAACAGAGTGAGCAGCAGCAGCTAAGATACAGCACAGACAGGCTTCATCTGCATTCAGTGAATGTGACACATCAAACTTTACAATGAGTAGAAGCTGAATAGTCACTGTAAACATCAATTACAACAAAATAACAGTCCATATTATCCACATGACCATTCCAAACAGACTGCAGTACATTACAGTAAATATAGAGGACAAACTGTGTCTTAGTACTTACATGATAAAGTAAATGAAGTGTTTTAGCTAGAACTCATAGTGTAAGGATAATAAAGTTCTGGTCACAGTACGCACACTTAATTGCAGGCCAATTTCTCACAGACAGTGTATTTTGAAATGGCACTACCGTTTTATTATTGACATTTGTTACTGGATTTTGGGAAAATTATGGAACAAAAGCTGATTAATAAGAAAGTTTATTAACAAAAAATGTCTATATGAAAATATTGTTTTAAACGAATTAAGACTTAACTAGCTTCACATACTATTTCTGCCCATCAACAACAACAAAAACAAGCTTTCGACTGCTGGCATGTGTGGAAAATGCTGTACTGATAATGGGAGTAGTTCATTTAGCACTCGCTTGAGCTGTTTGCTGTGATGATGAGTTATCTGCTGTAGTATTTTTCGGCATGCATGATACTTTAAATAAACTTTTTGTTTTGGCCTGATTTTCTAGTTTACAGGTGAATAAGACCATCACTGAGAGACTGTGGTACTCATAGAATGCCTCCCAGGCAGACATCGAAACCAACCAGACATAGCATCGAAACCAACTCTTCCATAAACAATCCATAAAAAACTATAGCTCTCCCACTGTGGGATGCTTGTACTCTTCCACACAGAAACCGTGCTAGTAAAGATAGTTCACCAGTTCCGTTCTATAGGTATTCCCATGAGGCAGTTACACAGCAATCTAGGGCTAGACGGCTTGATGATAAACTATGGTGTATATATTTATGTGTGCATAAATAAGTAATATATGTATAGTCACTCACTGGTTGAGAACAGGTGTGTATGAGTTGCGGTCCTCCTCTATGATGGAGACAATCAGAGTAATGAGTTTGGGCCAGAAGTCCAGGTTCTTGATGCTTGGCCCCTGTTCCTCTGGAGGACATTCTTCTTTATTCTGAAGCAACGGCAAAATTACCCATATAATCGCCTACCCTCTTGTAATTATTTAAACAGAAAGCATGTATAATACTAAAAACATAAACAACTCTGATTCTGAAAAGCACTGCTGGATCTAGGGTTAGAGTTAGGGAAAAAGACAGAACGGCTGACCGGGTCCCCTACTGGCTGGTACTGGCGGCTATAGAGCTCCTGGCAGTTGTTGAATATGTAGTCGTAGGTTGAGTTGAGGCATGCTTTAACACAGTCCCGCACCACCTGGCTCGCTCTGGGAGGACTCTGAAGCTCCTGGACCTGCCCAGCAAAAGACAATAAGAAGTGAGCAGAAATACACAGACCCATGCAATGACAATAGCTCATAATACAAAATTTCAACACATGGCTCGTTTTTCAGGTGCCATTTACACGGATACCAATAAATTAGTGTAACTGTAAAAGGTGAATTCCTCCCAGTTTTCAAAACTTCTGCATTACTCAATAAGTGAGAAGCAAAACAAAACCAGTCAAATACTGGAGTCTGGAAATCTTCTAGAGCGATAAAAACAAGGGGGTCCAAATCTTGTAATAAAGATACCACATGCTTCAGAAGTCTGCTTCCTATCACCACCACTTTTTCTGGAATGGAGCATTTTATACCAAACCACTATCACTTTGTTTACATCTTAACCATTTAATTAAGGAAATATTGAAAAATTCCTCCCTGAGCCAATAGCTAGT
Source organism: Megaleporinus macrocephalus (assembly GCA_021613375.1). Taxonomy (NCBI): domain Eukaryota; kingdom Metazoa; phylum Chordata; class Actinopteri; order Characiformes; family Anostomidae; genus Megaleporinus; species Megaleporinus macrocephalus. Next base: position 23,840,648 of record CM038720.1, on the reverse strand, counting down.
TTGCAGTCATGTGATTCCAACGACATGCAAAACAAAGACAAAGGCAGGAAGTGCAGGCAGAATTGATGAGAGGGAGGCGAACCCATGCTGTACTAGTTAAGCCAATTTTATGAGAGAAGGGTTTATATAGAAAATCACAATACATGTTTGATGTGAAAAACATTGCATGAAGACGAGCGATTTTTCAACTGAACTGCAGTCGATATAAGAAGTACTTTCTCATCCAGTTATACTTCTACTCAAGAAAACAAATGGAGTCTTACAAAGGGGTTGAGACATGTAACTTTTTGAGTTGATCTTGGTACAAAGGTCCTCCACAACATCTCCTTTTATTGTCCTGTAGATTAATTTAGCAACAAACATTTGCCTCTCACTATGCTATATACTTAACGTAGACCTACCGCTCTCAAATGTCTGGTGAAATGCCACACATGAATTATCAAAAAACAAAACAGAGAAGTCATCGCAGGTCATTGCAGCTGCATGGCAAGTTAAGTTTTTACAGTCACCCCACTGCTCTGCCCCTCCCAACCGCACAAGGTCAGATTTTAATTCGCCAGTTTTCCTGTTCCACCTTAAATGGTATAGGAGGCACCCGTATGTAACTGCTGCACCAATTAGGATGGGACAGGAAGCAAGAAGCTGATGAACAGAAAGCTGACTTCAGCCTCATACCAACTGCAGACAAAGGTTTTCTTGCTTTTTTCACAACCGTAGAAGCAACAAAGTGATGTCATATGAAAACAATCTATTAAGTGTTTGGAAATTACACAGAGAGTGACACCTTAATGTTTTTCTTTGCCCTGTACCTTCATTCTGAAGAAAGTGATGCTGGTCAGCAGGTCCACAGTGGACTTGAGGTCCTGCAGGCGCTCCTTACTGCTAGCAGGAAAGTTATTCTGCAACAAGACGCACGTCAGGGTTCAATATACAATCAGACTTATGGTCACATATATGTTCTGGTCAGTGAGACTCACCCTGTACATGGAGAGGTCAATGCGTAGGGAATTGTGCAGCTGATCCAAGAGCTTGACGAACCGCTCTTTCTGTTGAGAGAGTAGGTGCACCAGTGAAATCAGTGAAAGCAGCTATAATGAATAACAGAAGCAGCACACATTTAGCTGTGATATATTCACCATCAGTTAACTGTGATTTGGAAAAGGCCCGCTTTCATTTGTCACAAAGACGGCACGGCTTTAATGCATTAGCAAGCTTATTTTTCACTGCACGGTTAGCATGAGCAGTTTACACAGTGAAACCCTGTCTCATGCCGATGGCAAGGTTTAAATAGATACCGTCTCTGACGGCTATTAGTAAAAGCAATACATTAGAGACAGCGTTTCAGGACATAATTGACTGAGTGTAGCGTCATTATGCTGAACTGCATTTACCTCATCATTCTGGCAATAACAGACTAAAAATATAACTGCTAACTTTTGCAGCTTCTCTATTTTTCAGTGTGATCTTTCAATTTCACATTATATTCTCTTGCCCGTCAATAACCCTTAAAATTGACTGCTCCTGGTGTGAGGTACGCAATCATACTTATGGTTGAAAAATGCAGCTCCCATGGGAACGGGCACTAATGAGGCTTTCTTTTTTTGTGTTATGTCTGAAATAAGTTCTTCTTGCCTTCCCTCAAGAGGCACCGGGGGATGGAGAGGAGAAAAATGATAGAAAACCTCACCTCCATCTATTATCAGCTCCTATACTCTTCTAACAGATCTTCTAGTGCAATGCATCTCCACATAGTCCTAAAGTGTCACTAATAGTATATATAAAATATAGAGTGACACATTTTATATCATATTACACCTGTAAAATATTACCTATGTTTAATAATATCATACTTTCTAACATTGCAGGTATTGCAGTAAAGCTTTATTCTCACTGTTAAGTTGTGATTGGGTGAATTCCTAAAATGGTTAAGAAAAAAATATTCAACTATTTTCCATTTTCTTAGTAGGAACTTTAGGAGATGAACTTAAGGCCTTGCACATCGTTCCAACATAATTAAGTTACATAGGAATGAATCAGTTATGCTTTTATTTACAATGGGTGGAACCTGTTTGATTCAGGAGGTTCTAGATACTACCAGGTTTCCAGGCAGTTGTTAGGAATGAGAAAAACAGCAGCAGGTGTTGGTTAGAACTTTACAGAAATTAGTAAAACTAATACTGAAGCTCACATATTTGTTAATATCTGTTACAGAATATTACAAACAAAGCTGTGTATCTTCAAAATGGTGACTTCAAATATTTCTAATTTATAATGAAAGTAAAAAAAATATATATAAAAATGTATGTAAAAAGATTTTACATTACAAAGATATTGTGGACCCTCATATTATATGTTGTAATGAATCAGCATACAATGATACAAAGTTTTGTTCCAACAGTCCCAACAATTTAAGCTCTAAGCATACGATTGCTGCCAAACTGACTGAAGAACTGCTAATGTCCACAACTTTGAGTCAAACCGTTCCTAACACATGCAGTAGCTTCCTATATCTACAGCAGCTCAGCCTCTCACTATGGATTATCATGTGGGCTTCATGATTGGGCCTTACCCCGAAGTTTGAGGCGGCGAAGCGATCAGATGCGGAGACGTTGGTGGAGGCGGTGGTGTGAGCGTAAAAGGCATTGATGTTGGCCAGCAGGGTGCTCATCACAGCGGGAACACCGGGACACATGTACTTAGAGGAGAGACAGGCAAAGTGCCTATGGAAGAAAAAGAAAGAGACAGACAGACAGACAGACAGTCATTTCAAACAGAAAACTACAAGCTGCTCAGTAGCAGAGCTTTAACCTTTTTTTGCCTCATGATGGTCCAGCGCCCAAATAATTTCTGGTTAGTGGTCCTATGGTGGTCCCTTTCTACTAATGGATAGGGTAGAGAGGGGCTTATAAATTGTACAGCCATTTACAGTTAGCCACTTCACTCTTCAGAGTGTGCTTAAAAATGTATGCAAAAGTTAAAACACAGATCATATTTTGTTAATTTTCCAATTTTTAAAAATAAATAATCACCTTTTATAAAGAGAACTTATATATCTTATAATTGTTCTTATATTCAAAATAATAACATAAAAAATGTGGCAAAATCTTTGCACAGGCAACAACATTTCCAATATGTTACATTGAATAACATACAGATTTAAATTGTGCATTAAAAAGTGTGTGCCATTTCCAAACATTTGCACCACTGTGTGGTGGCTGTTTCTGATAAAACTGGCAATTAGTATAGATTCATAAGTGCATTTAATAAACTGGGAATCCAATGTAGTGCACAGATACAGTGACTGGCTAGTTGAGAATTCCTGGGTCCGGGCTTACAGACTCTTGAATTTCTGCAGCCCATGAGCTCAGCTTGGTTACCATCATAAAATACTGCTGCTGCCTCATGTTAATAACCTCACCATCTGAAGACATGGAGAGCACTTAGGACTTTATTTCTGATGCTGCTAAGGCTTGAGATGTCTCATATTTCTCTCAGGGGAACTACGCTTGCTACAGAACCCATTCAAGGCACAGCAATAAAAAAGCTTTTCTCAATTATATGGAATGTGCCACGACAGGACGCAATTTTAAATCGCTGTTTCAAATATGTAAAACAAAGGAATAATAAAAAAAAGAGTAGGAAGTGACTAATAAAGCCCTGCTCTTACTCTGTTCTGGGAAAAAAAGCCTAGAATAGGTACAATGAATCAGAACTGTTTGAGGAATGGCTGCTTCTAATTAATAGGCTAATCTGCCAGCGTGACCTGTTGTTAATAGACTCTCCTGATGAAAGAGGCTCAGTAGAAAAAGGTAAAGTCAGAAAAGCTGGACGATGCTTAAGTACGTACGTCATGGCCTGGTAGATGGATTCAATGCCGTAACGCATTGCAAACTCGTCCACTATCTCCTGAGCCACGTCGTCGAAATAAACCTTCCAGGCGTCATCTCCCCGGGCGTCCGGTATCTTCACCACGCCCTGGCCAAGGACGTCCGTGGTGTGGTGAAAGAGGTTCTGGAAAAGATTTATGGAGGTTTTATTAGTGGGGTTTATGGTACATGTTAATGACATATGAGGATATTGCCCTCAGTGTGGCCGCTACTGCATTCATTCACCTTTAGCGGCTGAGGACAGAAACAAATTATCCTAGAGTAGCTGCTGGCTACTAATGGCACTTCTTAATATAACTCAGTTCTAGACAGTTCTTTTACTAGTGTTTATTCCTAACATAGAGAAATATAGAGCTATGTTCATTTTAATAACTAATAGCCACAACCTCTCTTTAGCTCCCAAAGAAGCAGTTAGTTTACTGGCTAATTAATCTTAGATGGTTAGTTAGTTTTAGTATTTGAACTTAGTTTCCTCTATATTTTAGAACAGTAAGCACAACAGTTCTTTATTATTGTTGCTTACATAATCATCTCTATTGGAACAAAGCATAATATCTGTGTTTTTGCTTTTCACTTTTATTTTACATATGAATTTACAATTTAAAAACATGCATGCACATTGTGAGGAGACCAAGAGAACTGGTCCAAAATGACATGGAGTAAAATGTTTGTTAATGAGACCAGTATCAGACCAGTGTTATTGGTCAGTCTCAGAGTTTGAGGTAAAATAATTAATTACAGAAACTTAAAAACTCAGATTTGTTTATGTGGAGGTGACGTGTACAACACAAATATAGCCTCTTTATTACTACCAGTGAACCTCCATGCGTCTACAAAGAAAACTTCTAATTCCACTCAGTTATCACTCCTACCATTACATTTAAAACTCAGAAGACATGTAGGTTCAAAGCTGGATAGTATATTATATATCTATACTTGTGCTGTAGACATGATGACCCCTGGTTCCTATCACCACCACTGAAATTAAATCTGAAATTAAACCACACTGACTGTGTAGTTTCTATCTTAACCATTAAAACTGTGCAGACATTATAAAGGAACTACTGAAACTTAAGTGACTTCTTTAACTAAAAGCAAAGAAATTCATTGCTTTGGTTCATTGTTGTCCAGTAAACAAATGACCCACACTTCAGTACTCTTCTGTAAATTATCACTACAATAGTAACACTCAGCACTGACCTTCAGCCTCTTCATCAGTGCTGGTTACCTTGTTCTCTATGGACAACAGGTGCCCTGTAGGGTAAGTTGGTGTGCTTGTGTGCAGTACCTCGTGTAGGCAGGTGTACTGCACATGGTAAGGAGCCACTTTCTCTTCTCCTTTAATTTCCACACTGATCTGAAGGCGGATGGCGCCGGACACGGCAGATTTATCAGTTCTTTTCTCTGCAGAGAGAAGATGCCACGTTAGAGCAGCGGCTCCCGCAGTCATAGAATTAAATCACGGTGATGAGCCAGTGGAATCTGTTATGTAAAAACATCTGTAATATCTAGAACAGTAGGGCCTTTTCTCAGAGTCACAGGGTCCGTCCCTTCCTGCCTGTTTTCCCTTGACAGGCAAATTATTGGGGTAATTTGTACGTGTCGACTGATCGGTCGGTTTCCGACGGGAGCGGGGTACATAATAATCAAGGCGGATCACTCCGGTCGAGGAGGGAATGAGTGGGAGTGGAAAATGGAGAGAGGGAGAGAGGCAGAGAGCGAGCGAGCGAGGTAGAGAGCAGGAGAGAGAGAAAGAGAGAGAGAGGGAGAGAGCTTGAGAGGGAGAGAGAGAGCTCAATTACTGGTATTGACTGTAATTGTTAGAGCCGTTGTAGAGAGCAAAGCTACAGAACAGGGCAATTAGAGGAGTGCATAAACGCAAAAGAACGCAAAAGACAGCACAGAACACAATGAAGGAACGAAGACAGAGAATACACATGAAAGCAACAAATGATTATGCTAAGCAAGCTTAAGCAAAAAAGACGGAGAGACAAGACAGACAGACAGACAGAGAGACAGAGATAGAGAGTGTGGGAGAAAGGCAGCCAGTTTGACTGTCTGTTATTGTGATAAATTACAATATTCTGAGTATATGACTGGAATCATCAGAACCCTCAGAGATACTGACTAATTTCATGTTCTCTATAATAATAAAGGCAGTTAACCTATGCCTGCCCCGGTTCGTTCATAGTTACTGTTGCCAGGCTGGACAAGCTTTACTGAGCGCTGGCAAAAACCTCATATAATGATAGCCCACACAACTACAGTCCACAGTCTAGACCAGTGCTCTCCAAACCTCCTTCAGCTAATTTCCTGCAGAGCCTGGTTCCAACAAATAGTTTGCTACACCTGCTCCAACTAATCAGCGTCTTCTCATGTCAAGTCCCTGATAGGCTAGATTAGATGCATTAGGGTTACTTAGGTGGGCCGCAGCTTATTGGATACAGGTCGGAAGGAGGAGGTGGTCCAAAGTCTATTTTACTATGCAAAGCGAAAGACCAGCATTCATTTGTTTATTTTCCACTAAAACTGCTATTAAGGACACATTATTTTTTTATGATAGCAATGATAGAGTGATCTCTGACTTATACAGCAAATTTAGTGTTATTAATTTTAAATATTAAATATTTTTTGTATGTCTGAAGAGTCACTTGATTAGGTTAAGTTAGGGTCTTTCTTGGACCAAATCCTATATATATAAGTTTACATGTATTTCTTTTCACTTCAATGACACCAGTGAACACTGGCTCATTCTCAAGCGACTCTACATTCTACACTCTACAACTACATTATTGATTCTGTGTTTGGATTTAGTTATACATGTACCTGTGCAGGGGTTGCTCACCTCTAAAGACTGATAAAGAGTGATAAAAAAACCTGATAAATCTCAATCTAGATTCTAGTCATAGTCACAGAGCAGTCTTGGAACTCAAGAAAGAAGGTATTGAGTGCAGCTGAGGAGTCCAGGATCTTACTTCTTTGAATGAGAGAAAAATACTAAAACCTGAGGGTCTAATTACTGTTTTAAAACACTGTCGCTGTCCAATGAAAACAAGCATCTCCAAAATGGCAACTTTACAGGAGAGACCAAAAACTGTCTTTACTTTCAATGTAAGTCTATGGAACCAGAATTTTCCAAGTGATTTTGAGCATTTCTATTGATCCAATCGTCATGGAAATTGTACATAATGGAAATGGCAGCTGTCTTGTTCAGATTATGTAGAAAAATTAAAGTGGACAAAAAGGGAGTCACATGTAAACCCACTGCACAGCGACAATATATGAAATCACAGATACAGTCTCCTCATTTAGAACTTCTCTGGCACTTATCAATAAGGTCATACGTCAAGTATAGAGAGCTTGTTAACAACAACACCAACAACAGCTAAGCAGTGTACAGTAACTGTTTAAACAGCACATTAAAAAAAAAATCGGATCCTAAAATTTGATTGGCTGAGCTGTGAGATGCTTAAAAAATACATGATATAAACACAGTTACAACTCCCTCGCAGTAACTGAACTCTGTATTAGTGCGACATGTAACTAATAATCCTTGTGGTGTTAACAGATTCAGAACTCGATTCTGTTCAATGCACAACTTATCTAGAACTAGGCTGCTCAGCTATCTAACAGGCTAAGAGATAACAAACATCCTAAACTACTCGCAACAGTACTCACAATATAATTCACTGTAAAACTGCAATATAAAAGTCTTAAGAACGTCACTCGAATGTCTTTCACGCTTTAGAGGTAGCATCAAACCCTGGCTACATCTCAAACTCTATACTACCTTAACAGTTGCCACGCAAGTTGGACCACAGGAGTCAGTACCTAAACTCCTACGTAGTGCACTATGTAGGAAGCAGGGAGCCGCTTGAGATTCAGCTCCAGTATCGGAAGAGGGACGATGTTGAATTGATACTATATAAGACTTGCTGTGCTTGTTTGATGACCAAAAAAATTCCATATTCTAAAGTACACAGTTTTACAAACCAGTAGCTGATGGGATAGCAGCTTATTATGACATTATCTAATATTATTGACTTTTTTTAATATTGATTTTTTTTTATTCTGATCCTTCTTGAATAGTTGACTTAAAAAAAAAATTTAAGTCACAACTTCTCCAATAAATATCAGAAAACAGAAAATATATATTTTGTGTACAGGGAGTCGTCTTCTCTGTATTATAATGTTATATTTGTGTCGTATCTCCTGTCCTGAAGAGGGGGGCGGGGGGGCAGCAATAAAGAGAGCCAAAAGAAATAGTGAGAGTAAGAGAGCAACAGAATTGGGAGCATGCCTTCCTGAGAGTAAAGCAGAAGCCCAAGGGTCTCTCTATGCACACTGGGGGTAATTGTGCAGGAAGAGATGCGCCGCAGGGGAGGGAGACGTGGGTAATGGGGTTCAGACACATACACAAATCTGTAACATCAAAGGTCCCTCCATTTAGAGCTGAACTGAGAGGCTATCAGCTCTATTGGCTATTGACAGCTTAACATGTGAAAATAAAGTAAATGATAGGATAAAAACAGCAACACATGCGGTGCTGAAGATCACTGCATATAGCCATCAAATAAAAAACCTCCATAAAGACACGTGCTCTAGATGTAATAACATTAGTCAGTTGGTGGGCGCTCAGAAGGTAAAGGTTACATTTCCGTGTTGGCACAGTATGTGAGCGTGTTTTTGCACTACTCAGTGCACTTTAAACACGAGTGGATTTCCACAAAAGGCCTAGAACACTTAAAATAGAAGCAGCCAGGCATGCTGTGAAGGCTTGGAGTGTCGTTTGAGGTAAGGCTTCAGAGCTGAGAGGGATCCGGGTTCATCATTGCTCTGTCAATGGCCCACTTACAAACTCACCTATCTGACTTTCTAGAATTCCCACACGCTTGTGGAAAATGCAGAAATGCTCTGAATAAGAGTGTGGAAACATTTAGTCCTTATCTTAATAGCTTATGAAATAACTTAATCCAGACTAAAGACTGTTTATTTAAAAAAAACAAAATATCTCATACTCATAAGCACAGAAATATCTCAGCACGCTAATTACTTGAGTCTGTAGGCATGCTGATTGTTTTAAAGGCACTATATCAATACAAATGTACTTATGTATGTTTACATTTTTGTGATCATATGAAGAACAAATGGTGAAACAGACTGGTTCCACATCACCACAGGAGTAAAGCAGGTCCACCAACTGGCAAGATACTTAATAAACCTATATGCGGTAGCTATAATATGAACAGCAGGAATGGATATAAATAAAAGAGGGTTCAAGATGGATAGAAGAAACACTGATAACGTTTGATATACACATGGCACGACATGACACTCAGGAATCAGGACCACTTAGAAAGAAGGTTCAAGGACAGAAAAGATGGGACTTCACCTGAATATGAACAAAACAAATGGAGATGGAGAAGACGTGGTAATGGTGGACAGCCTTTGTATACTTGGATCAGTTTTTTTTTAATCATGTCTTTTCCACACTTACCCAGGTTGTACCAGACGTCCATCTCACCGCTTAGTGTTCGCACCTCGATGATGCTCTGTCCCAAGAAGTCATCAGATTCTCTTTTCAGCCTCTGCTTCACACGGGACTTTATATCATCATCCTCATCCCACACTCGCACCTTAATGCGGTCTGACGAGTTGTGGCACTCACTGGGAGAAAAGTAAAAACTATCAGGCAGGTCCTTCTGTCATACTATCACTGTCATACCAAAAACCAGTGTAAAGGAAGTGGCACGTCAGGGCATCACCGTTTTCATTCACAAGCGTAAATACCTGATGATGAACGGATTGTAAATACAGTCTAAAAGCTCATCATAATAAGCTGTTAATACAATTTAATCACTGTTACTTTTTTTAAGTAATGGAAGAGTTATTCACTCTGCTAAGCGTTACACTGGGAGTGTGTAGCAGATTTTGCTAAAGTGGAATATATAGTTAATTTCTAGTGTTGGATTAATTGTGAGTATAATTTTGGTATATAGCAAGTATTGCTTAATCAGGTTGTGTACAATCTCAGGTTCGGTATGGCAGCTAAAATCACCCCATTTCACTATTTCAGATAAATAAAACTTCAACAATACTAAAGAATGGATCATCCTCTTTTGCTATTTCTGCTCAATAGTTTAAAAAAACTACGTAAAATAAAAATATACATAAAAAAACATTTCTGTGCCTTCTTCACCTAGCACCTAGTATTATTTCCTAGCCTTAGGCTTACATTATTCCAAGCTTAATTCCTAGTGTAACGTCTAGCATTATTCCTAGTGTAACGTCTAGCATTATTCCTGGTGTAACACCTAACATTATTCCTAGTGTAACACCTAACATTATTCCTAGTGTAACATCTAGCATTATTCCTAGTGTAACACCTAACATTATTCCTAGTGTAACACCTAGCATTATTCCTAGTGTAACACCTAACATTATTCCTAGTGTAACATCTAGCATTATTCCTAGTGTAACACCTAACATTATTTCTAGTGTAACGTCTAGTATTATTCCTAGTGTAACACCTAACATTATTCCTAGTGTAACACCTAACATTATTCCTAGTGTAACACCTAGCATTATTCCTAGTGTAACACCTAACATTATTCCTAGTGTAACACCTAGCATTATTCCTAGTGTAACACCTAACATTATTCCTAGTGTAACACCTAACATTATTCCTAGTGTAACACCTAGCATTATTCCTAGTGTAACACCTAACGTTATTCCTAGTGTAACACCTAACATTATTCCTAGTGTAACACCTAGCATTATTCCTAGTGTAACACCTAACGTTATTCCTAGCGTAACACCTAACATTATTCCTTGTGTACTGTCTACCATTATTCCTAGTGTAACACCTAGCATTATTCCTAGTGTAACATCTAGCATTACTCCTAGTGTAACGTCCAGCATTACTCCTAGTGTAACGTCTAGCATTATTCCTAGTGTAACACCTAGCATTATTCCTAGTGTAACACCTAGCATTATTTTCAGTGTAACGTCCAGCATTATTCCTAGTGTAACGTCTAGCATTATTCCTAGTGTAACGTCTAGCATTATTCCTAGTGTAAGGTTTATCATTATTCCTAGTGTAAGGTTTATCATTATTCCTAGTGTAACACCTAGCATTATTTCTAGTGTAACACCTAGCATTATTTTCAGTGTAACGTCCAGCATTACTCCTAGTGTAACACCTAACATTATTCCTAGTGTAACGTCTAGCATTATTCCTAGTGTAACACCTAGCATTATTCTTAGTGTAACGTCTAGCATTATTCCTAGTGTAAGGTTTATCATTATTCCTAGTGTAACACCTAGCATTATTTCTAGTGTAACACCTAGCATTATTTTCAGTGTAACGTCCAGCATTATTCCTAGTGTAACACCTAGCATTATTCCTAGTGTAACGTCTAGCATTATTCCTAGTGTAAGGTTTATCATTATTCCTAGTGTAACACCTAGCATTATTCCTAGTGTAACGTCTAGCATTATTCCTAGTGTAAGGTTTATCATTATTCCTAGGGTAACACCTAGCATTATTTCTAGTGTAACACCTAGCATTATGTTCAGTGTAACGTCCAGCATTATTCCTAGTGTAACGTCTAGCATTATTCCTAGTGTAAGGTTTAGCATTATTCCTAGTGTAACACCTAGCATTATTTCTAGTGTAACACCTAGCATTATTTCTAGTGTAACACCTAGCATTATTTTCAGTGTAACGTCCAGCATTATTCCTAGTGTAACACCTAGCATTATTCCTAGTGTAACATCTAGCATTATTCCTAGTGTAACGTCTAGCATTATTCCTAGTGTAAGGTTTAGCATTATTCCTAGTTTAACACCTAGCACTATTTCTAGTGTAACACCTAGCATTATGTTCAGTGTAACGCCCAGCATTATTCCTAGTGTAACGTTTAGCATTATTCCTAGTGTAAGGTTTAGTATTATTCCTAGTGTAACGTTTAGCATTATTCCTAGTGTAAGGTTTAGCATTATTCCTAGTGTAACGTCTAGCATTATTCCTAGTGTAACGTCTAGCATTATTCCTAGTGTAATACCTTGCATGATTCCTAGTGTAACACCTAGCATTATTTTCAGTGTAACGTCTAGCATTATTCCTAGTGCAACACCTAGCATTATTCCTAGTGTAGCATTATTACTAGTACACTGGGAAATAAGTGTAGTGTAACCATGGAAATAAGTCTGGCTTAACCATAGAAATGGGTGTAACATAACCATGGAAAGAGTGGTGTAACCATGGAAATATATAGATTACTGGACACCAGACAGATTTAAATAATTAACCCATAATGTGGATTATGATATGAGCAGTAAAACATATTTCTGCATCACTTCCAAGATTTCCTCTGCAAACCTAAAACTCTGAGAATGGTCAAACTTAAAATGTCCACTCATCCCCGGTGAAAACTCTAATGACAGACACTAAAGCCTGCAAGGGTCTATCATGGAAAGAACTGGGGTCTAATGCATTAAAGCACCAGGCTACAACCAAGTGGCATGCATAAACTAGCAGAGAAGCAAAGAATAAACTGGAGGAGAAAACAGAGTCTAGCTCAGGGCCAAAGCAGTTCACACCTTTGAAAAAACACCAAACTTTCAAACTGGGGCGACACAGATTTTAATATGTAGAGCCAGAGGCTGCCAGAGGAAAAAGACAGACTCTTAATATGACAGGTGGGATTGGAATGGTCCATTAGGCACTCACAAGTGAAACTTCTCGTCCCAGACAGGGTTGAGGTTGCCGTAGATGGTCTTGGTCCTCTTTTTAGTCTTCCCCACCTGGACGGTCACGTAGGGGTCGCTGGAGCCAGTCTTATCTTTAGCCTGCAGTCCCTGTGCACACACCACTACAGCATATAGACAGAGACAGAGACACTCAGACAGACAGACAGAAGTACCACTGAGAGAATCCCTAATAACCTGCACTGTTTCTGTCTGCCAGTGCTCGAACTGAGAGCAGATGAGGACTTTAATACTGGAAGACAATATAAAACCTAAGATGTACTGAAACTAACAAACAAGTATTGTATTGTTACTTAGGTTTACAGTGGAACTCTCTGAATTCCCAACTACTGTTAGAAATAAGCGCATTTCATTCTTCTTTTTTTGATTATCTTCTTTAATTATTTTCTATTATAACATATGAATTTGTGGCTGAAATATTATTTTAAGATACAAGTTTAAGATTTCTCCATTAGTGGCATAATATACTACAAATGTAGGCACAGGTATAACAAATTATGAGGCTACTGAAGGTAAATTAGTATGTATATAACTATGTATATAATTAGTATGTATATAACTATATATAACTATGTAGCTATTATCTAACCATTTATACACAGATACATAAGCCAATCTACCAAAACTAGTAAACTGCAGTCTCATAAAAATATATATTTATAAAAATGCAGTCCCATGTTTGTATGTCACTCCAAAAACAAAAAGAGTTTTAGTCCACAGATTGAGACTTATTTCAGCCTCACTCATTTTTTTATAGGATTTTTGGTTTTAGGTAACATGTAATCATATGGAATATAATTAACCTTCTTCCAACTGTGACTTAAATAAAAAAATAATATAAAAATAAATACTCATTGTGGCCTACATTAATACGAGCTTAACAAATCTGTTGACTGTACCGGTGATGGTGATCTTGGCTGACCACTTGGATGTGCCATCCAGCACACTCTGTTTGATGGTCTTCATCTGCTGGGCGTGGATGGTCTTGTTAACCATAAACACGTCCCTGATAACCTCAAAGATCTCAGGCTTGTTCCTCTCTCGTATCTTCATGCGGTCTTTCATGGCCATGATTATGTTCTGGGTGCGATCCTCGGCGCCGTGCTTCGAACTCTTCTCTGCCGCACCTGTGAGAGACAGAATCAGCCAGCACACTTATTTAAATGCTCATATATTCACAGACATGTACACTCTTCTGTCCAAACGTGTAGAATGGAAATATATTAACCTTATTTTGTTGATGATCCATAAATACACTTAAATTATTCTAATATGATTTTAGTACTCTGTTTCACAGATTTCAACAAATCAGCAATCGTTTTTGATAAATGCAGTTTGTATTAAGTTCAAATGAACAAAGCCCAATGAATGCTAGAGAGGCTGTATGTTTATGTCATACATAGCATGTCTAGGGTCAATGAGTATTTAGAATTCCTCCATTACTGTAGCACCTGACTCTTGTTCATACACCTCATGGATTCTTGTTACAGTACCTGAGGGCAACTGGAGTTCCATTTTGCTCCTTTATGAAATTTATTCACAGTTCTCCTGCAGTACTGTTCAGTGGAGTCTGTTGAAGATTTATTTTTTTATTTATTTGTTTATTTTATTTAGATCCCCATTAGCTCCTATAAAGATAGCAGTTATTCTTCCTGGGGTCCATCAACATAAAACACACATACACATTATACATATACAACAAAAAAGAAAAGAAGAACATACTCTATGTATATTCCAAATGTATATAAAAGAAGAATATACATCATACATTAAAAGCTGAATTTGATCATAGCAATATACAGCGTACTGCAGCTGAGCTTCAGCCTGCCTTACTATGGGCACTACTGGGTTAGAACACAAGGTTTATAAAATTGGTGATGTTACTATATTTTTTAAAACAATTATTTGAAATAATTATTTAGAGTACAGAATTATTATCCAGAATGATGCCTTGCATTTAAAAGTGGGAATTAAACACAAGGAAATAAAAAAAAAACACAGGAAAAAAAAAAAAAAAAAAAAAAAAATAGAAATAGATATTACATTATATATCTTGTCACCCATTTCGAATTGCATACAACTATGAAATTCAAACATGCCTTTTAAAGGGAAACTGCACTGATTTTTCTAAATAATGTCATAATTAAATGGTTAAGACTGTAAACAATTTTGGCCAAAATGGTATTTTTTAACATCCTTTAATGAGTCACTATTTTCCCCTTAGCTAAGAAAGACATGTGTGGGTTCCCTAGTGATTTTGTATTGTATATAAATCCATATAACTGTGTTGTAGACATGGTGAGCCTGGTTCCCATCAGGACCCCTGTAAAGACCTCAGAGTCTCTGTTTCTCTACAATTAACACATTCAAGTCAACTATTCTTAATGAATTTGGTTTCATCTCAACAACAAAAATTGTGCAAAACTGTTGTAAGAATGTGTAGAAACTAGAGATGGACCGTTCAGCGTTTTTGAGGCCGATTCCTATCGCCGATCACCTTTCAGGGCGGGACACGGCAGGGCAACATATTATTAGCACAAGAAAATCATGAAACAAGGTGGAAACTGGTTTATTACCATTTTTAACGAGCTCATGTGAAAAGGCATAATATTTTAACTAAATTAGAAGTTGGTCTATGTGGGAGTGAACCGCTTGATATAGCTCCGGAAGAGCTACATCTGAAAAGTATTTCTACTAGGAACGGCAGAGCGTGAATCCAGGTGAATATTAAGCAGCAGAATAAACATCTTCTACAGCCGAGAAGAGCTGCTTATCTAGAACAATAGACTCAATCACTCTGACTGTGATTCTTTTAGCTCTCTGGCTGTTGCTGCTGCTGTACTGTTAGTACCGGTCAGATCTGGTCTGTATGATTCTCCGGGTTATTTGTTTTGTGTTAGCTGCATGTGCTAGCTCCACTGTTTACTGATACTCACTGTATTCAGCTGTGTGGGTAGTCTGGAGTGTCGTATCAGATTAGTAGTGTTAAATGTCTTTGTCTTGGTTCCCCGCGAGAGACGCTGATTTTACTAATTTTACAGATGTTACAAACTGCCCTGGATGAGTCTGAGTCACATACGGTAACAAACTGCCAGACGGACGATGTTTTCTTTCTGCACGTGCGGTGAACGCTTAAACTGTTCTTGCGAAGCCGCTGCTTTAGTCAGTCTGACGAAAATGAAAGGGTATGTATTTCCACCTAGTGGTTCAGATAGGAATTGCTGGGAGCTGGCCAGAGGGGGTTTCACACAGGGCTCCTCTTCCTGGATGAAACACTAGCTGCAAATACAGAAATTAGGTTCATTTGTTTAACGCCATTGATCGGCTCTCGGGATCGGCCGATCGCCGATCACATATTTTGATTAAAAATCGTCCGATACCGATACATGGCCGATCGATCCTTCCATCTCTAGTAAAATCCCTCTTTAACTTTAAGTATTAATCCTTGTGAGTTACATTTGAAACCAGGATCTACGTCCCTGACAGACAGCTCCTCAGTTTAATTATCACCATTTCCAATTTCAAAACCCAGTAAACAAACCCGATACCGATCTGGCAAGCCTATCAATCCTGCTAACATCCAAGCCTGTGGAATACATTTTGCTAATAATCAGCCGTCTGCTTTTGGAGATTCACCCTATAACATTTCTGGAGCAGCTAATGGAGCTGTCGCTCAAAGAGTCAGGTCTCAATGTGATCCATTTGGATAAATCATGTCAGCAGACACTGCAGCGGCCAGTGCGTCACTTAGAGATGTATACACATGCACCGCAATCGATGATATCTTAAGCGCATTGTCGGCCAGCTTTAACCGGCTGAGAGAGTTTCTGAAGGACAAGCTTTAGGGACAGTTCAAAGAAAGACCTGCCCTCTTCCTGTTTTGTGTGAGGAGCACAAGCAAGCCATCCGGCAACCATGAGTTTCTGAAACTATCGTAAAGAGACTGTTAGGCAAAAGTACTTAACTTCGCTCTTTATCACAAAAATAAAAGACTTAATTTAGTTTTGTATTGAAGCTATGAGGCTAATGGGTTAGTGTAACCCCCCATTAGCATGGTGCTGCTACCTGCATGCCTAAACCATCACACGTTTGCTTTAAACAGTATAAGAATCTTGAGTATTCTGTAATAGACTTGCTTATGCAGTTTTCTGACACAACATAATGTCATCTGTGAACATGAACAAGATTAGAAATGTTTCCATTACTTGTGAAGCTGTGTAGCTATTCTGTAGCCATGTCATGCCCATATTAGTAAGACCAGGTCTAAGCCAGTTATCTTTAAATAAAAAAATTAAAATAAAGCTATGGCTACCTGCAACTACAAAGCTCCAAACTTGATACGTTTTGTCTGTACATTTGTCCTCTGAATGTTGCTGGATGTTCTGAATTCGGAGTTATTTAAGAGCCAAAATACAAACAATGCTAAATGTAAAAATGACACCACTGCACACCAGCATACCCAGCGTAAGCTAGCAAACTTGACTTGCTCTGGCAGTAGTAGCCAACAGGTGCCATACAAAAGCCTTTTAAAGTTTAATAACAGACTTGCTTTCATGCGATGCCACAGTTCACAGGACAAAAAGCTTGCAACACTTTTCTTTAGAGGCAGCAGCAGCAGCAGCAAGTTATTAAGAAATACATTCATTTAACCTCTCAGAGACCCAGAGTTCCCTATACGTGCATGACCTTGCAGAGTAGCGCATGAGTTCAGCTTAACCATGTAGGTCGTCTACTTTTGGTGAGAAGAGAATATTGAGACTTAAATCTCTTTCTATCTAAGCTTCCAATCAGACAGCTGTTCGACCAGGTCTTTTAAGAATATTCAGACCCCCAAGTTCCCTACTGTCCACATTTTCCATACTCACGCTGTAGGCAGTCGGCATTAAGCAGCTCCTGACACTTCTCGTGACATTTGACCCCACACTCGGAGCAGCGCATGCCCTGCCGGGCGATGCCCCACAGCAGCCCCTCACACTCATAGCAGTAGGTGGGCGTAGTAGCTGTCCAAACCTCAAAGTTATGGGGCGTGGTGCAGGAGATGGGATAGATCAGAGCCTGCAGCGTCTTCTTATATACATGACTTTTCTGCAGGAGAGAGAGAAAAGTTTTATATAGTTTAAAATTTCTACACAGTTCAATGCTTAGAATGTCAACAAGGTCATTCAGAGTGGTCCAGTGTACCAATTTTACCATTATCAACAGAAAACACTGAAATACATAATATTAAGTTTGCTTCTCTAAAACAGCATTTCACACCGAATCACTCTGAATGACATTGGCATTGGATAAAGCTGGACCGTAAAAAATCTGTGGAATTCCACTTGACTGAAATGTGTTACAAATTAGTCTCACTCAGTTAAAATGATATTAATATAATTTTTTTTTCATCAATTTTGTACACATAGATTAAAATGCTGTAAGACAGATGACAAGGGACTAGAAAGTATAATGTCATCTATGAACATGAACAAGATTATAAACATTTCTACCACTTGTTTCTATGACTTCTATGACTTTCTATGACTTGTGAAGTCGTGCCCATATTAGGAAGACCAGGTCTAAGCCTGTTATCTTTACTGGAAAAATAAATCCAAGCTATGACTACCTGCAAATAAAAAGCTCCAAACTTGATACGTTTTGTCTGTACATTTGTCCCCTGAATGTTGCTGGATGTTCTGAATTATGATGAGTTATTTAAGAGTTATTTAAGAGTTGAAATACAAATAATGCTTAATGTAAAATGACACCACTAGAAAGTATTTTAAGATTTTTTTTCCCTCAAGGTCCACTTATAACCTGTAGGTTCAGAAACAGTCATAGTTCTCAGTTATGACCATTTAACTTTTCTTTCACTCTTTTTATTAAGACAGGACGTTTTTGCTACTGTGCTTTTAAGACTATATAAATATATAAGTGACTCTTTACTAACTGGCTGTTGTGTCCCTCATTCCAAAAGCAAGTTAGGATTAAAACATTATAACTTCAACGTAAACAGGTGACAGTAAACTGCTGTAGGCTAAACTGGTGTGTATATGTAAATATGTTGGTTTTCATTGCATCACAGACACAGCAAATTCAAAAATGGCTGATGACTTCTGTATTTTGGAGGGAGTGAATAATATGTTTTGAAACTTCAACAATGTTTGCATTCTACATAAAATGTTTTTATTAGGAAAAAATGGAAATACCTTTTTACGTTCTATGCGCCCGTTAGATAATATTAGATAATATATTGAGTAATATAGTGTAATTACTGAAATCATATTACGTATAATTACATACCTGGAATTTGTTAACCAGTTTCTAAATTATATATGCATATGTGCAACAACACTGATTTTATTTTAATTACATACAGTGTTTCATGAAATTTTCTTGAATGTTTATGTGTATTTGTTTGCAACAAGTAACACCAAGGAGTACAGCACATTTTGAGAGGTGGATAAAATATCAATATCTACCATTTTGCAGAGTTAAAAAGAAAAAACAATTAAGTATTTGTATATTTATGAGAAGTATGTTGTGAGCTACTTAAACCCAAGGCATTAAGATAGTGATACGCTACTTATATACAAAATCTTAATTTATAGGGTATTTTCTTAAAGGAGGTGCCTGTCCCAAACATGAAACCCCCTAAAGTAACATTGAAGCATGGCCCACATTTTTTTTGTTGTCATTAATTTAATTTAATACTACATTTATATTTAGTAATGTAAAACTTAAAAAAAAAAAAAATCATGTCACAACTGAGTTTAGTCTGGGGGCGGAGCCATTTTAGCCACACCCCTTAGGAAGTGAGTCTGCATGGTGAGCAGGCAGATCCCAATGTTTTGAAGAAAAGTCTCAGAATCAGGAACTGTCACTACAGAAACACTGACTTTTATTTAGTGTTTTATTTAAAAATGTTATGATTTTTTTAGGGTGCAACTTTGCAAAGCCGTGTTTGCCAGGTATGTACACATAGGCTTTCTGTTTTAAAAGAGAAGAAAAGAAAAGAAAAAAAGCTAAAAGCTAAATAAGTCTTTCTATCTATTTTCCATCCAATAGATAAAGATATGATTGTTCTGGAAGTGGCAAAATTAGATGATCACTTGCTTTATTTAAAAATGTCAGTAATAAAAGTCTATATATGGAGAGAAAGTGATCTTCTAATCATGGAGTAGGGCTGCACAGTATATCAGTGGGTAAATTTTATCATTATTTTGTGATTAGTGATTTGACCAATCACTGGGTGTTTTGATGAATCAAGATATTCATGTAGTCCAAAAAAAGATTATTTTAACCAAAAAAATGCAGGTAAATATTAAAACATGTTATTTTATTGCTACTATATTGCAATAGCATAACAATGTATAGGCAAAAATCCGCAATGATGGAGTGTAATACATTCCATTTTCATATTTAGATTAGTCAACCTGTTACCTACAGAATATGAAAAGGTCTTAGGTCCTCGACTTAGCATCTTACTCACCAGCTCCTCGTCTTTGATGGACGAGCGTGAGGCCATGGCGGATGCGATGCCTGCTTTCCTGGCCTGGACCAGTGACTGTGCCACAGAAAACAGATATCATTCCACGGCAGGACAAACAAATTCCCAATAGACTCTTTAACAGCAGCAAGAGTAGTAAAAATCACTAATAAACCCAAAGAAAAACTAGAAGAATGCTTTTAGCTCCGTCTAGTTTTAGCTTCTTTTACTACTACTAAAACCAGGGGGAGGGATTCTACTGATTAAATGAAAGAGAATCTACTGCTAGAAAACTAAATAAAAAATATATATAAATCAGGGAGTAAAACTATGCCAGGCAACAGGTGTGCTGCGAAATCAAGAGGGAAGATAGAGTAAACGAATGGAGGGTTGGGGAAGGAACTAAAACATCACTGGTAGACCAATGATTGGGATCCGGAATATCTGGTAAAACAGGATGCAGATATGGAATCCTATCAAGAAAATCTAATCTATAAAGCCATCAAAACACCTGCTGGGGAGGTGTAATATGACAGTGCAGAAGTCATAACCGTAACAGGACCAGGTATGTAAAGCAGGAGGGTGTCAAACCAAACCAAAATAAACCAGTGGCTGGGTGGGGAAACAACAACACCCTTTATGCTAAGTAGTCGTGCAAATACATGAGCTGACACAAGCAACATGCTACCAAGTAATGTGGTGCAAACAGGTCTACTGAAACTGAGAGGATGAAGCTAATCTACTTAGAAGTGTAGAGAAGTCTTTATGTAGTATTTGCACGCTACCGGAATGGACCAATACTAATTCCAAAAATTCAGTATCGTCCATTCCTACTTAACATAAATGATACCCAATGCCAATATATCTCCAAAGACGGTTCGTTAGACTTACCATAGCCTGACCACATTGAGTGAATGCATTCAAGAAGAGGCGCAGAGGTTTATTTGAAATGTTGTTCAATGGGGGAAGAGAGGAAACAAATGATTTTACACCAAAATGTCTGCCAACCTGGTGAGCCACCTTAATCTTTGCTTTTAGCTTTTAAATTCCCAGATGTATTACATCCTAAGGGTTATTATTCAGCAACGGCATGAAAATACATATACAAAGTGGGGATGGGTTGCAAGAGTGTTAAATAAAAAGGTACTACATAGAACTTTTTGGCCCAGTACATTACCTAAAATAATTATTTTAAAGCATTACATCATTTAGTTGATATTAGAGTTAATTTGAAGCACAAATGTTGGTTCCAGATTTCTCCTGGACACCTCCAGCCATCACATTGATTTGTTTCATTCTATCAAAATAACGTGACTTCACATGAGATGACATGACATAATGAAGTACTGATCAGTCACAGCAGGCGCTGATGTTAACTACCTTTAAAACTGGGCTGCTGGAGACGTGGGTTAAACATGTTAACATCCATAAAATTACTACAAATTGCATTAAAATTATTCCAAAATAATATTCAAATGTTCGGATGTCTTAATAAAACGCTGTTTAAATATGTTCTCAGGTGTCTAAGACTTTGGCACAGTATTTTGCGCTAAACCTTTTTTTTTGTAAAGGTTTTTTGAGTTGGCTTAGTCAACATGCACCCAGTATTTCATAAAAAAACAAAAACAAAAAAAACAATATATAGTTTAATTTAATTTTACTGTTAGTAAAATGGTAACACAGTTACACTAATCACTGCTTCTCCAGCTTAGTTTTAGATTACAAAGCATTCTTAATAGAGATCCTCCACTGAAAGCAGGTAGTCCAGGACAAGAGTACACCTGTGTCCAGGAAACTGACCTTATATGTAATGTATTTGACAAAAACTAAAAGTAATTACCGCCTGGGTTACATTTACACTGAATATACAGTGTTCCCAATTACAGCAGGTTCTAGCTATAAATGAGGTAATTGTGAGATACACACTGTTCAATAACTGCGCTATTGAATATTTCCAGGTTAAAGGTATTACAACTAATATACAATGAAACAGGTTCTAGCTAATGAGGTGAAAAGGGAACATAGAGTTAGACGATTAACTGATTAACAAGTACCATACCACAAGTACCATAACGTTCAAGTTTCAGAAGGAAAATAAATTCAAACAATAACTAAATGTTAACTGTTTTACATTCAGTTTTCTTCATATGTGACATAAAGTTACATACTCTATATGAATTAATGTCTTCAGGTCTTTAACTTTTCTGCTTAAATATGTGACATTACAGTATAATTCATTTAAACCTGGTTACTTTACAATCATTTCACCCCAAATTATTACACATCACTTCACTTTATTTACCCATTTAAACACAGAAATTAAGGGGGTATAAAAAGTGATTCTAAGCTAAATCTGGCAACAGGTTTTCTTCATGGAACAAAAGTAAAAAATCACAGAGAAGTGCAGAGCAGTACCTACCACATCACTGACGAGAGGGATTGGTTTCCTCTTCCGTAAGTCTGGCATGCTGTCAATCCCAAACAGGCCACTTCCATTTCTGTGGACAACAGTGTAGGTTCTATGAGGTTCTCACTCACACACAGCAGTGGATGCTGTAAAGTATCTCCAAAATAGTAACTTTAGGTTATATTTTGGTTTTATTGAAAGTGATTTTAGAGCATTTCTATTGGTCCATTCATCATGAAAAGTTCACCCTATGTAAAGGGTGCTGAGCTAAAATTATGCAGACATAAAAATGTATTAAAAATTAAAACACACGTTTTTCTTTGGACAGCGACAATATGCAAAGTCTAGACACCCTAAAATCAAACATGTTTATTTAAAAATAGAACATGAAACAAAAAAAACTCCAAAAAATTATAACATGTTCCATACTTTTCCAATCCGTTAAAATCAGCAAATACACAGTAATCGCATTAAAACCTTTTTTTGCATAAAAAATATTTGACCCTCATTTAAATATTTAAGTTGCCATTGTAACAAAATCACCATCTCCAATTTTCATTTATTCATATCATTTGAAAATGTATGTGGCCCTTTGTGTTTATGATGAGTGGACTAAAAGAAAGTACAGGATGTTCTCTCCTTCCCCTGGAAAGTTTTGTTGCAACAGCAGCGATAAATAAACTTCTGTCCCTACAGTACCTCGCCTTCAGAAAATCCACTCCACGCAGTTGCAACAGCTGTAACAGTTCCTCATACCTTCAAGTTACATCACCTTCAGCTTTTAAAGTGAGAATTCCCGAACGATGGCCTGTTTTAGAACATGCAATGACATCATGTTGAAGTGTTGACGAAGTCAGAAGAACTCACCCTGTTTTGATCCAGGCATGTCTGGAATTATCTCCATTCTGCCGACCCTGTTTCAGTCAAAAACATTTCTGATTGTTAACGTATTCTTGTTCAAGATAAGAGAGAGAATAATTTTTTATTAGAATTCCTAAAAAATCGCAAGCCTAACAAGACCTAAGCTACATAAAGGACATGATTGGTTGAATTTCATCACTTTCATAAAGTAGTCAAAGGTTTTAAAACATAAACAACAAGGAGACATGGATGTTCGTTCTAACTGCAGAGGTTAGAAATATACACAACGTGCAAACTTTAAAAACACACATGCACAAAGAATGAATGTGAGGTTTCAACAAATCCAAGCAGGTTGTTGTAGTTGCTTGTTCGACAACTACTGTTTTCTTTTGAAGTTTGCATATGCATAATAATATATATACAAATATTAGGGTCTTAAGTCAAGTTCAAGATTTGGGCAATTAATTCTAAATACTACACCATGCCAAACTCAGTGGTCACTATTCGTTACAGTTGTGTAAAACAGACCACCATGAATGACATACGAACCTCTCCGGATTACTGAACCTGCTGTAGATCTTCGAAACACAGTGATTTGAGTTTCGTATATATGCATAACACTTGCATAAAACATCTGTGTAAACATTTTAAATCTTTACTACGCTCCTAAAGTTACCCGTGTTTACACTCTTGATTTCAACAAAGTATCAGCAACAATACGAGGGATAAACCAAAACAATCTAGCAAACAAGAGATGCACCGCATCTGATCAACGCCTTGAACATCCAGCCTTAGACAAATGGAGCAGACAAATGGAGGTACAACAGGAAAGCTTGAGGCCCAAAGGGTCCGCCACTGTAGTGCTCTCAACGCTTTGAAGCACTCATATGAGGCAACCATGCTGCAAGACTTGGGGTGATGTATCAAATGCATAAAAAATATCATGGACTAGATTAAAGAACTGTTCGAGAACAAAGTAGAAGCAAACAAAACACACAGACACAAGTTATCTGAAAGTGAATATTTTCTGTTAATGATACATTCCTAATTCACTGAAGTAATAAACACAGATTTCTTGCTTTAGAATAATATGGGCTGAATGAGTTAATGAGATAATATTCTGTTCCCCTCGCATGAAATATTGTACAGCATGCATTTAGTTATGAGCGTTTAAAAACCAGACAAGGCAGATGTTAAGAATATCACTTCAGTAAAAGAGAAAAACTGTTCAAAATGTTTTGAAGTGACCTGCTCATCTTCTCTGCTTTCCTCTGTAAAACAGATAAACACAGGCATGTGAAGTGCAAATATTCTGCATCAACACAACAAATTTCAAATAACAAGCTATTTCATAACAATAATGTCCTTAATTTTCCCTCTTAAACATATAAATTACAAACCACGCAAGTTATACCTGGATTGAATTCCTCCTCAGAACACACACGCTTCGACCCACTAGAAATCCTAGACAGTTTGTATCTTTGTCTCTGCTCCTTGAGAACACGCTGGATATTGGCAAGGCACTTCTGGTGGTGAGGGTCTAGTTGTTCAGGGTTGTCATTATCTGGGTCTACCTGAGCCTCTACCTGATTTTCCTCAACTTCTGCTTCAAGGACTGTGTCCAGTGATCTTGGCTCAGTGCTTTCACAGGCAACTTGAGTCATTTCAGCTTGAAGCAGCCCCTCACAACTCTTCTCAACTCCTCCTGAACTGGGGCCCACTTTCTCTGAGCTGAGTTCAGGAGAACTGTCCGCATGGGAAAGCTCTTGCTCGGTCAAATGTTCCTCTGCACTGATTGAGTGGTCCATTGAGTAGTACTCTGTTGGGGTACAAGAGGGAGACACAGTACCAGAGGTGGATCCCTGAAGATCAAACAGCTGGGAGTCATCTGGTTGGTTCAAGTGTAATTTTAGCTCATTAAGGGCATATTCTCCATGGAAACAAGCACTACCTCTCTTTTCAGGTGACAAACTTTGATCCAAAGTTTCACTGCTTGATGGCATGAAACGTTCTGAATCCGACCCATCCACAGTCGAATCAACCTCCAAAGGATCGTTTGAAAGTTTGTCAGGACTAGAGGCTACATCTGACAAATTGTCATCTGAACATTGAGGGTCGGCCACCTCAAGCCTCTGTAGAGCTCCACGGAGAGCAGATCGAAAGCTGAGCACCGCTTTATTAACCTTTACCACATCGATCCCGACATTGGGTGGCTGAGAACCATCTGGATCGGTGTTCTCAGAGCAATGTGGATCATACTGTACATCGGGCATGCTTGCGCAAATTCTCCCAGCCCACTCTCTTCCGCTGCTATCTGCAGAATCCACGTCCACATGCCCAACGCAAAGGCAGTGCTCACAAGAAGAATGCAAGTCTTGGCAGCTATCGTCATAATCCATCAGTCCCATTGTGGAACAACTAAGGCTTCTGGATGGGCCACTACAAAGCTCATCAGCATACGCATCCATGGTATGGTACCCTGAACTCCGGGAATATGGGCAATTTGGTGTGCAATCACAATCTACATCAGGCACTACTTGTTTTCTGGGATGCCTCCAGTCTGCCGCGCTGGACAAGCTGGATTGGGAGTTGTACTGGTGTCCGAACAGTAAGGATAGGTGCTCAGAACTGCTTCGGGAAGAGTGGCCTGGAGTGCTGCTAGTTTCTCCACCTTTGTACCTACACCAGGTATCAGGTTGTCTGACATCTTCCACCTCATCGGCACTATTCTGGCAAGAACAGCAATCCTCTTCACTCCATCCAGTGTCTCCACTCCACCCTCCTTCTCCACTCGTGCTTAGAGGCAGGCCTGAGGTACACCAGCCATCCCTTTGTAGGTCTGTCTCCCTTGTACGATAATTACAATCCTTACTTCTACTCTTGAAGCTGTGACATGAAGATAAAGAACTAGTACTTGGGAAGTCCTGGGCATAAAGCCTGTCATGAGTGGAGTAGTTAGAAGGATGTACCCTGCAAGATGATTCATCTGAGTGATCTGAAACTTCAGGATTATGCAATTTGGATTTTCGTGGTGTATCATGGTAAACAGGGGTTCCATTTCTTTCAGACTTCACAGGCTGTTTTAATAAGGGACTTTTGTTCTTCTGGGCGATCGCCATTGATTTCTGTTTGCCTGTGCTTCTTTGAGGAGTCATTAGTCTTCGAGGTGAGGGGTGACCAATGGCACCAGCCGAATAAAGCTCTTCAATTTCCAACAGCACGGCATCCACACAGCAGGAGACCTCATCCACAGAGCCACTCACCGATGTCAAGTACTGCCGTAGGTCTGAGATCTCCTCTTGAATTTTGTTTATCCCCTGAAGCTCTTTTAAAATGTGTTCCACAATGGTGCTGGAACACCTTTCCTTGCTTTTACCTCCTTCTTCCTCTTCTTTCGCAGGTCTCTGCATCTCCTCCATAGCTCTTTTGTCTACACAGTCTGAGCTGGACAAAGCTCTGTTGTCAGACATAGGGCTGTTGGTGAGCACTTGGCCGCCCAGAATCCTGACACCACCTTCTCTGTTTAACTCAGTCTTCTCAATCAGGGGCTTCTTGTCCACGTCAGTTTTAGCGTTCGGCAGAGAGGTCAGAGCACATTCATGGCTAGACGGTTCTTGATTTATTCCATAGGTGAACATGTCTTCCTCCACCTCTGGGTTGGTGTGCTGAAGGTCATGCTCCTCTGGGCCCTGAAGACATTTCTGGATCTTTTTACGCAGGCCACGTCTATTGTTAGGGCTCTGGGCTCTTTTCTTGCCCACTTCTTTTCTCTTGGCCAGGTTCTGCTGGAAGATGCCACTTTCATTTGTCTCATCTTGTTCATTGTTACAACTCTGGGATAACATTCCCTCCGGTCAGGTGTCCATTGGGGTCTGACTGCCTTAGGGTCAGTGGACCTCTACATATTGATTAATAACCTTAGGTTCTGGTGCCTGAAGCCACCGAAAATTGTCATCTCACTTGCAAATGTCACCTGCAATATATAAATAAATCTTGTTCAGTTCTGCGTTGCCACAGTCCCAAAAAAACAACAACATTTACACAGTGGATTGCATGTCAGAAATATTTGGCAATGTAAGAACGTTCCCACTGACTCAGTAGGACACTAGAAATGTTCAATTCTCAATCAAACTGCTGCACTCCCAAACAATTCACATTCACAAGTATAGATGACTAGTCGCTGATGTTGCAGAGTGACAGAAGATTCAGGTATAACCACTGTATGGTCTGATGAAAACCATTAAAGTGTTGAGGAAACGCCCCTCAATAATATTTAAGTATCATCAGGAATACTATCTCCAACATTTATCCTATGGGAACGCCAGTATTTGTCACTCAGCAGGAAATGTGGGTACTGTAAAGCTGGTCTTAAATCAGTGACCACTCAATGAAATGATACAGTAGACAACTGATAACATGGCAATTAGACAACAGCTCAATTATCTTGTCTGTGTCCAGTTCAGTGAACCCTGTTAAACCAGCCTTGGTCTCTGAATATACAGATTTAATCAATTATTTGTGAATGATAGAAATAATGCACACTACTTATCATACGCATGATATATTTTTTGGACTTAATTGTTTAAAAATTAATGTTCACGAAAGCAGACTTTGACTAACAGTGTTGCAGCCCAAATGGTAGAGTTTTGAAGATGCGTTTTAGATATTATCCAATCTAAATGCACTACAGCAGACGTTGCTTTGTTTATAAGCACTCCACTTTACAAATAACCAAAACAGAGTGCACAGGCTTCACACACGCATAGTGGAATTCTTATCTGGAATGAGGCTGTGATAATTCTGAGTCTAACAGCAAATGTGAGTATAACAGCAATCCAGCTGTGTGCACCACGTGTCATTTAGTTGTTACTCAGAACCCTGCTGGGTCTAATGGCTGCTTTACCGTTTCCCCAGCCTGACAGGGTGACACCACATTTAGCTGGTCTTTTTTCAGCAGAATAATTTGTGGGACTGTGGCTCCTCCCCCACACTCTTCATCAGCCTTGTTGGTTAAAAGGCAAATATCTAATACATGTGAAGAAACCTTGCAAATCACTCTGCTTGACTGCTACTTAGGATATTTCACAGTTGAATCAAAGACATTTTTTTAGTGTTTATGAATAATTAGTGAGCAGCATGGCGTGCTACCATAGCACACGACATCTAATATATTTAAATTTCACAGGAATATCAAGTAGCTATGTGTTAGCTCATTCAAACATATATATTTATGTACAATTACCATTTATTCAATGCAGTTTCAAAGGAAAGCATTTTAACGTGAAATCGTTCTAATTTAGTAATTGCACTGCATGCATCTGAAGACTGAACTCACAAGTGTAAGACATTAATCAATCTACTATTCTGGCAGAAAAATATGCTTTCTTAATTACATTAACTTTTTCAATGTAGCTTTTGCTTTAAATATAAAATCACATATGAGCTAGGCCACAATTTAAATATTTGATGTGCTTTATGCTTAAAATTATTTATCCCAAAAATCTATGACTGGGACTTAAAGGGTCATATATTCCTGCATAAACCTTTACAGCATGCAGGCTCCAATGTCCTGTTAAAACGAATGGTGGATCAGCGGTTTGGCCAGAACCCCAGTTAGTTGTGAGTCATCATCTGAAGCAAGCAATGGAATACATTTCACTGTAATGTGCTCCAGCGACCATTCCAAGCACAGCTAATGTCTATTACCCCACAACGAGGTGGTCATTGAAATTCAGGAACAGTCTGGCCATGCTCCTAAATGCACTCAATGGCCGACATGATTGTAACTGTGACTCCAGCAATGTGCGCTCGAGGCGGTGGCACTCAAGGGCAAGCTTTGGCTTGCTGCCTGGAGTCTGAAATGGCACCCTATATATGATATTTCTCCAGACATTCAGTGCCTGCTCTGGAATCCCGACTGTCTAAAACATAATCCAGTTCTTGTCACCATGATGCCTGTTTAATTTTCCATAAAATAATATTGTGCTGCTGATACCGAATATTATCAACAACATGTTTTATCGCCAGACCACAACAGTGAAGTATATCCCTCAGAGACACTCTGCTGCAAAGCTGCAACTGGTTATGGGCCAGTTTACTGGACACAGAACAAGCCTAGTCTTGGACTAAATTGTAGAAAATGGCAAATCACCACAGGAAATTATTTTTCGTCCAGTCAAAAGTCAACAAATATATAAAGACACATCATTCTGGGTTTTTTAAATTTATGTTGCAAAAGTGGGCTGGAGGTTAGGGAACCAGCCTTGTGACCAGAAGGTCGCCTATTCAATCCCCTGAACCGACTGACACGACTGAAGGCAAGTGAGCTCACTGTCCCCTGGTGTGTGGTTAATGATTTAATCCCCACCACTTTTTAGCATCATCAGTTTAGTCCTGAAGGGTCCAGCTCAAGTGAGGCAGGTCAGGTGTTTACATATACAATAACATGCATATGTAGAGTTTTACCTGTAACACACTAAAAATAAAATAAGGTCATAATAAAATTCCATAATCTTCCTAAGGATTACTTCCCAGAACCACTGGGACAAATAAAAATACAACAACAAAATCAGTGCCAGGGTGACTGAGGGACATCACTCTCTGTACAAACCTCAGCTGAAATGAAAACTGCACTGAAACATTCAGAATCTACATTTATTGCGTGCCAACGTCTCACTGTATATCCAGAACTGACCAGCAATAAAGGGTTCAAATTGAGAATGAACAGAGCTCTCGCACTAAACCTCCTCCTCCATTCACATGAGACTAAAACCTCTGTCCAGTATCACAGAAGAACTGGACATGTGCATTTGCTTGGCAAGAGAGCATCTGAGTGAAATGAATAAATTACACATTGTGGTAAAGCCTGCCAGACAAATGGTTACAAATGATAAGTGATTAAGAGCTTAGAGGAGCTGGTAGCTTGCCATTTTACAGGCATAAAAATGCCTCAGAACATCAAAACCAGTAAAATTGTCTGCATGAACGTGAACTGAAAAGCAAAAGACATTTTACAGGATTTTTAAATTTACTGGAATCTTTGAATGTTATATTTACTGAACAACTCAACATTCCGCTGCACAATTCAAATCTTCAGATTTCCCTCACCGTTTCCATCTGAGGGTAAAGCCTGCCAAACTGATAGCACTTGTTTAAAAGCTTAGCAGAACTGTTGCTTGCTATTTCTTGGGGATCATAACACTCTCCTTCTCTACTTCATTTGCAATGCAATCCCAAATGCTTCCAACCTCTTAATCAGAAACTCCGCTACTTCTGGCACAAGTTGAGTCTAGTTTGTAGGTCAGAGATCTGTCACACCGAAAAAGGCTCTGGGCCATTTGAGAAATCCCCTTTATCAGCTCTCGGTGGTCTGTCCTGTTTAACCTAGTTAACATGGATTTTCTACCTACGGGAAAGAAATGGTGAAGAATTGGTTGTGCTGTTTCACATGCACTGTTTAGTTTGACTGACCACTTAAAAGCCTTAAGTGTCAATTTCAAGCAACCGTTTGATGAGAAAGAAACACTTGTAGTCTCATTTCTTACAAATAAGCACTGTTAGAGAAAAAAACATGTTTAATATATTCTCCTTCTGAAGAACCTTTCTAAAGTTTGATTCTAGAGCTGTACCTTGAAGGTTTTTGTATGACCTGTGTACTCCAATAAATGCTGAACATCTGTTGTTTTGCTCTGTAGAGATGTATTAATTGAAGAACTAAATATGGTTCTACACCTAACAAAGGTTTTTTTCTAAAGATGCATGTCCAAACCAATGACTGACTGACAAAGCAAACCTTTTGTTTAGCTCTTTAAAGAACCATCCACTCAGAAACCACATTTGATTCCATTTTATTCAAGCCAAGAACAAATTTTGGGATCCTTTAGCGAGTAAAGAGGTTCTTGTATGACTGATGCACTTACATGACAACCAATCTATTGAAGAACCATAGGGAACTTCTTTAGGGTAGTTCTTTAAATAATGCCTTTTGTAAATGAGCTGTCAGAGTGAATAACCTGCTTTAAAAGAACCTACACCAATTAAAAGGTCCCTATGTCCAAGCTACAAACCACTTAGAAACCTTGGAGGTTCGTGCACCATCTTTTGTTTTACTCTTGAAAGAACCATTCAGTAAATGTACAACTATATGTCTAATATTTCAGGGCATGTAAAGGTTCTTGCATGACTGATGCTCTTATTTTAAAAACCTAAGCATCTTTTCCTTTGCTCTTTAAAGAACCACACATTAAAAACCATAAGGAACCTTCGAATGGGCAGTTCAAGCCACTTGAATGACACCTGAGTGTGAAGAACCTTTTAAGAAGTGTAAAAGAACATCCATATAATGTAATGGTTTTATGATCATTTAACATTTAAAAGTTATTCCTAGTAAGCCCAAGAACCAGACTGATGCTCTTAAATCAAACTGCTCTTTTGTTTTCCTCTTTAAAGTACCCAAATGAATACCTGCATTTTAAACTTTTTA
Source organism: Megaleporinus macrocephalus (assembly GCA_021613375.1). Taxonomy (NCBI): domain Eukaryota; kingdom Metazoa; phylum Chordata; class Actinopteri; order Characiformes; family Anostomidae; genus Megaleporinus; species Megaleporinus macrocephalus. The sequence continues at coordinate 23,808,771 of CM038720.1, read as the reverse complement.
ATGGATGGTTCCTCAAAGAGCCTAACTTCAAATCTCAAATCTTTATAAAGTTTCAAGAACATGGTGTAAAAGGTTCCATATCAATTAAACATTTTCTGTGAAGCCAGGAAGCACTTAGGAGCCTTTACATTCTAGAGCAAATTATAACATTATTAAAAATAACACACAGAAAAGTAAGAAATCTTACCTTAATGTTGATGCAGAGGCGCCAAGAAAAGGCACGCTTCTCTTTTAGAGAACCGTCCAGTCCTCACTGAAGAACATCACGCACAGTTTAAAGTACCCTGAGATTTAAAATCCATCATTATAGGGAGTATCCGTATCAGATTGGAACGGATTGACTTCAGGCGATGAAAAGAACTTGAAAAGAGAGGGACTGGCAACCCTCTTCACAGTGAAATACAGTTGAGTGTGGTACTGTCCAGGCTGGCATGACACTGTAACAGTCTCATATCTCTCCCTCCTCACTCACTCCGACCCCCTTACTCTCTTTCTTTCTCTCCTTCCACTCCCTCCCTCCCTCCCTCCCTCTGTCTCTCTGTCCTCTGGCGATGTATTCCAGCACAAAGCTAATCTGAAACTGTCAAAATGCCAGCGCTCCGTCTCTCCTCCATTCCTCTACTCTCTGCTCTCTTATCTGCTCCCTCCCTCCCTTTCGCTCTCTTTCATTCTCTCCTTCTTCCTGCTCCCACTCTTTCTTTGACTCCTATATAAAACGCTAAGGACGCCGCACAAACACACTTGTTGTCGCTGTCGGAAAACAAAACCGTGTATCTCAAAAAAAAAAAAAAAAGAATAATAATAAAATAAACAGTGGAAAAAGAAGAACATCGTCGCTGTCCAATGAAAAACATGTAGCTCCATTTTCATGCCATGCTCAATGGACAAATAGAAATGCTTCAAATGCTTTAGCTTGGAAAAAAATTCTGAATTCTGAATTCTGGTTCCATTGACTTACATTGAAAGTGAAGACAGATGTTCTCTCCTGTAAAGCTGGCATTTTAAAGATACTTGTTTTTCATTGGACAGCGACAATATATACTTATTTATCAATTTAATGTGTCATTTTATTCCGAGTTGTTTTGAATCATCTGCATTTGTCAACCTGAGCATAAAGTAAGTAAACCAGGTACTTTCAAAGGAAGGTTTGTTCTGAAATTGATTATAACTTTATAAGGTCAGCTTTATTTTTATGAAACCATGACCATGATCACAATAAACAAAGCACTCAGATGAAGGCGTCTTCTTTCCCGAGAGGTTACCTTGCCTGTTGTTTAAGCTAAAAGGTGTAAATCTGTGTATTTCATTCAGTTATGGCAGCAGGGCGGCATAATGAAGGAATGATTCATGCTTCATTAGTGCCTTGTAAGGGAACAGGCTTGTGTTTAGAGTGCCACTTTATGTCCTTCATGACAAAATTTATATCTCTGCACGCTGTGCTAAAACCATGCCTGTTCTCACTCCTACTCGATTAGCAGGCAACCTCAAACAGCCCTCACATCAGCAATCTCCATAATGGAGCCTCAAGTCAGGACCACTGCATAAGAGAGTTTAATTAGCATTAACTCAATAATATTAATGGAAAGCTTCTTCCTAACATCACATGCCCACCACAATAATGGACTTATAGTCCTCCATGAAACTCTTCAACATCTGTTCAACAAAACATCTTTCCATAACTACTTTTTTGTAGAACTTCTCATTTCAATACTCTACTCATCTCTCACTAGTCAATTCAAGGCTCATTTGCGATCATGCCATGAAGTGTTGCCATCACAGTTTGGGGTTAATTTAAGCCCCAGCGAATCACATATGTTGAGCCACACAAAGGCTTCGAGACTGTCAGGACAAATATATGATGAGAAGGAAAGAGAGAGGCAAACATGGACTAACTGATACTGGTAGCAATGCTGAATGGAGATAATCAGACTACATCTCAGGTTCCACAAATATTACAACAATAATAACTATCACTTTGTTCTTATGGTTGAAAACAACAGAATATTGAAACAGCCAATGGAAAATGATCCAATCAAGATTTTTATTTTCATTACCATTAGTTAGGGTTTCGCAGGCTAAAATAAAAGCCTTTATTCACTAAATGTGGCTCCTTTATACAACAGCAAATCAGTTGAAGGACATGTATAACAGACTTTACCCTGCACACCAAATTAGATTTTTTTTTTTTATTCGCCACCTATTCAATATTTTTCCAACCTTGCGCTGGAGACTTGCTGACCAATCATTGCTGTCTATGCGGTTAGCATGATGACAAGCAAGATGTTGGAGCAGCCCTGATCCAACAAACAAAATACTTCTACAAACACTAAAAAAGTCTGAATCTACTGAAAGCAGCTTAAACTGGGCTACAAACATCCAGTCACATGTGAAAGAAATGAATGTTTTAGCATCTGAATGAAGCCATAAAGCTCTCTACACTACTTTCACTTTTCCAAATCGACATTAGTGGCGTGTCTCTGTTTGTTTTACTGGGAGCCAAGAATCGGATCATATTTGCACTTCAACACATTAAGACTATTTGTTTTATGCTTAGTGTGTAGCTGTATCTCTGTAAGCAGCACAAATTCTACTGGAATTCCAAACAAAAAAAATAAATTTAGGTTAAATATTTTCTGCCAATATATAATATTTATTTATATATTCCAAAAAAAAATAACACAATGCTGTCAGTGAGTTTAGTTTTGATGCAAAAAAATCTTTCGTTTCACAGTGTGTAATTATATGTTACACTATTTACCAAAATAATTAGAAAATGACAGAAAAATCCCGCTTTGATTCACACTGCAACCTATTAATTGAGGAAAAACTTCCAGAAGTTCTGTCACAGACTGCAGTCTAAACAGCGTCACTGTAAAACAGCAACAATATACAAGCTTTGAACTAAATGTGAGGATGCACAAGCTTTAACACAGTGCCAGCATACTGTCTGAAACCCCTCAGGAGCACTAGCATTAATTATCATGACCAGACTTTGAGAAGCTGAAGGTCTAGCTCTACCTGTCACAGTTTGCCAGAGTAAGAGGTCTACCTTACAGGCAGAGATGAACTAAACTGCAGTAACTAATGCAAGAACTCCAGGAAAGAAGGAGAACTTGCATTAGCATATACAGTACATCTTGCATTCATTCCATCCAATGTTGAGCTGATCCACAGTCTAGCCCAGAAATACGAGGTGACTTATTGGGGCAACAGTTAATATTTAACCATGATTCTAACTTAACTTTTTAATTGTTGTCCTTGTTTTTTGTTGGAGTGTTAATCATTTCTATTTGCTGCTTAAAGTTAAAGGTACTTTTATACATTTTATATTTGAATTATATTGTGTAATTGTACTACATGCTTGAGTGACTAAGGGTGTCCTCACACAAGGGCTTTCCAAAGTGTCTTAAGCATGCTACGGAGCTTAAAAATAAAACTTTATTATTATTATTATTATTATTATTATTATTATTATTATCCATCCATCTATCTATCACCTTCCGCTTTATCCCACTAGTCAGGGTCACTGGCCAATCCCAGCGCCATCGGGCAAAGATGGGGTACACCATGCCAGTCCATAGCATGGCTAACACACACTCACGCACACACCTCCACCTATGGGCAAGTTAGAGTGACAGATCAACCTAATATGCATATGTTTGGACTGTGGGGGGAAACCAGAGTACCCGGAAGAAACCCACTCAAGCACGAGGAGAACATGCAGAAGCCACACAGAATGGCCCGGACTGGAAATTGAACCCGGATCGTCTTGGTGTGAGGTGACAGTGCTAACCACTACACCACCATGCCACCTTTTATTATTATTATTATTATTATTGTTGTTGTTGTTGTTGTTACTGTTATTATTATTATTATTATTGCTGAAAGCTTCATGTACCCTTTGCAACGTGTTCAAATTATATAGGTACCACTTTAAAGATTTTGATCTGACACTCACAGTTTACTCATCATCTCTATTCTATCTACGTTTACAGCATGTTCACAATGTCCTCAATTTCACTTGGAGCATCTTTCCTTCTTTCCTTAACACACACAAACACATGAATAGACACACACACACACACACACACACACACACACACACACACACACACACACACACACACACACACACACACACACACACACACACACACACACACACACACACACACACACACACACACACACACACACTCTCTCACTCTCCATCTCCAGCCTCCTGCTTCCCCCTGTTTAATTAGTCCTCCAGACTTTATCAGTGATGGCTAGACAGAATCTCTGGAGTGCCTGACCTTGGCCTTTGCAGATTAATGCTATGGGATCTGGAGTGGCAGCATCCGCAGAATCTCAGCAGGCTTCACCTGACTGATATCAAAGCAGAAGATTAACAGCCACGCCCTGGGTCCTTCTAGTCTGGCGGAGTGGACCACACATCACAGTCTCGGCCAGACTGACTGATCTGCGCTATGACAAAGCTCCGGACAAGAAGAGTCGAGACGACCCCACAACCTCTCCAGATATCATTATTATTGACTACTGAGGGCGCGGTACACCCTCACGCTAGATATTTTTGGAGAGGACAACAAACCGAATGACATCTTTGAAAAAGCAATCCCAAACACTACTGCAAGACTTGCTGTAAAGAAAATATTATTTGCATTTTCTGTGCTTTTCCATCTTCAGAGGCCTACAGAATTTTAGCCTCACCCATTCATTCTGAACTGGGACTTTTGACTGATGAACAATCAGAACAGAGCTCATTTGCATATATCACACCACTTCACACAAAAAAGTTACATCTTCTTTCAGAATAAGCTGAGACAGTAACTTCAGTTTGTACCAGACAGTTACTCCTGGCCAACAACAAGAGGCATAAGGAAGGCGGTGTCTGAACCTTGCGTCCTGTAAGAGATGTCGGGAGGAAGCCGTCAGCCACGAGCAGGAAGGACAGCAGGAGACGACAGCTGCAAGCAGCGTGAGGACAGTGCTAGTGTCTCGAACCCCGTCTCCTAGGCCCTGCCTCCTGTCCCGCAGCTAGGCCACTGTATTATTAACACTGGATCCCAGTGGCCGAGCTGTGGAGAGGGGCATGTGACATAGAGACGGAGCAGCAAGCTACTCCTTTCCTTCTCAGTTCAGATGCGTTTCAGAAGGCCTTATATTTTATTCTTCTATCCTCACCACATTCTACACGATACCTGAAGACCTAGGGTTAGGGTCTTACATTTTAAAAATAGCCTACTACTATTTCATTTCGGCTTGCTTTCATTCATTTACATTCCAATAAAATATTAATAACATGCATCTGAAGTTTGACTTTTTGCTCCATTACAATACTTATAGGCAGCTAGTCATCATATCTTCTGCTCCATGAAACACATGTTAATGCTCAGTAGTACACAGATATGCTTCTCTAATATGTTTGAATTGTACTAAACTACATTCATGTTAAATGGGCATATACGTGACTGAAACTAGCACATCTCTAATTTATAAACATTAACATTTTAATATAATATTATTGTCATTATGGCTTTTAGAAGAATTATTTTTGGGGGGGGTGGGCTAATGCACTATAGACACCTGTGGTGCGGCCTAAGTTTTTGTGCTTAATGGCATTTCTTGCCTTACATTACTTTTACTTATACTTTAAGTAGTTTTGAAAGCAGTACTTTTACACTTTTACTTGAGTAAAAAGCTTGAGTTGATTCTACAGAAGTATTTTTTCACCATAGTATCTGAACTGGCTTGACTGGAGACATACTATTAAAAGACAAATAAAGGTGATGAAAAACAACCAATCCCAGATTTGTGAGCGAGTTGACGAGGGGTAAATCATACTTACCCCAGGGTGGGATTTAGTAGGGTGTAATGGTAAGATGTTGGTAATAGGGATAAAGTGTCTTGGGTAGTTTTTTGGGAAGTAGGATAAACTGGAATAGGAACAGAGAAAGGAGATGAAGGGTATGAGGTCCCTACTATACCTCCTGAAGTTGAATTCTCACTTTGTTGATTGCCTTCAGCCAGCGCACTCGAGACGGGGAGAACGGCAGAGATGGTCCATCATCTTGAAAACTGTGATGAACACAAATGCTGTAAGAGCAGTTCCCTTTTAGTCATTTACAACTTAGTACATTCAAGTCCTCAGCCTGTCATTTGATCATGGACTTTTTCATGCATGGTCCCAACCATTTTTATAACTTGAGTTTCAATGCAACTGATGTGCAACTCATGTGCAAACACATCATAGTGGCAAACACATGTCAGTTTTGCCAGCCAAACATTTTCCAACTCACTTAATAAATTATCTGGTGGTGTCTGTTCTTCTGTTCATTCAGCCAATGACATACCTGCTTGTTGTCTGTTCTAGGACATGTGAAGTCTAAAGGTCTTTAAACACCAAACACTGTTTATAAACACAGACAACAGTATATGAATTAAAACACGTGTATAAATGTTAATATCCTAGCAAAAATGGGACATTCCTTTAGTCGGCCTCTGGTTGAAATTTGTGAACTTTCATTAGTAAGAAAATTCATCTGCCGTTTGCTTCATCATGGATGAGGTCAGCGTCTCCAGAAAGCAGCTTAAATTGAGCTCAAAATAAGTTAGAAACATCCAAGCCGTGTTCAAAAGCTGTCATAATGTTCCAGTTGCTGAACGAGGTGGTGAAGGAGCAAGTTTATGAGGAGCAAAGATCTGTCAAAACATTCTGCCCATTTGTTTTTGTCCTGGTTCGATAAGGCTCTGTACTCAATGTTGCATTTTCTTTATTTCGGTTTATACTTCGGTTTTCTTCCTTTTATCTAGCAGTCTTGGACACTGCGGCTGTCTTACTTGTAGATGGCTGAGTTTTGAGAGTTTCTTTTTGAAAGAACCTGTTTATACCATTTATGCAACATTTCATACAAATGAAAAAAAGATCAACCAAAATATGATATTCTGGTTTGTCATAATTAAAATAACATTTAACTGGTAATGTAAAAATGTAATGTGTACTCATTAGAGATGGAGCGATCAGTTTTTTTTTCGAGGCCGATTACGATCGCCGATCACTTTTCAGCGTGATACCGATCGAGGGCGGGGCTATTAGACACGGCAGGGCTACATATTATTAGCACAAGCAAGTCATGAAACAAGGTGGAAACTGGTTTATTACCATTTTTAACGAGCTCCTGTGAAACAGCATAATACTTTAACTAAATTAGAAGTTGGTCTATGTGGGAGTAAACCGCTTGATACAGCTCCAGAAGAGCCACATCTGAAAAGTATTTCTACTAGTAATGGGTAGATCCAGGTGGAATATTAAACGCAAGAATGCCACAGAGCGTCTTCTATAGCCGAGAAGAGCTGCTTATCTAGAACTTTAAACTCAATCACTCTGACTGTGGTTCTTTAGCTCTCTGGCTGTTTCTGCTGCTGTACTGTTCGTACCGGTCAGATCTGGTCTATACGGTTCTCTGGGCTGCGTGTGCTAGCTCCGCTGTTTGCTGATACTCACTGTATTCAGCAGCGTGATGTAAGCGCCGTATCAGATTAGTAGTGTTAAATGTCTTGGTATTGGTTCCTCCGCGAGAGACGCTGATTTGACTAATTTTACAGATGTTACAGGACGGTGAAAGCGGTGAACGCTTAAACTGTTATCGTGAGGCCGCTGCTTTAGTCAGTCTGACGAAAATGAAAGGGTATATATTTCTACCTAGTGGTTCAGATAGGAATTGCAGGGAGCTGGCCGGAGGGAGCTTTATGGAGGGCTCCTCTTCCTGGATGAAACGCTAGCTGGAAATACAGAAATTAGGCTCATTTGTTTAACGCCATCGATCGGCTCTCGAGATTAGCCGATCGCTGATCACATATTTTGATTAAAAATCGGCCGATACCGATACATGGCCGATCGATCTGTGTTAATACATAAAAACATATCATGCGTTCTGAAAAACTTCTGTCGAACTAGACAACAGTTTTCAAAAACACAAAAATTAAAACTAAAAAATACAAAACTAATGGAAATGAAATAAACGTACTGAATGTTACTGTATTTCAGTGTGTGAATGAGAGTTTAGCAGTGGATCCTGTCTGTCTGGATTTTGTTAAGTAAAGCTTAAGCTAAGCAAACCTGGGCAGAGCTCAGAACTCTATTTTATTTATCCTTACCAAATACCACTATCATAGTCTGCATCAAACTAAAAACTAAAAACTAAATAATAAATAAATTAAAACTAAAAATGCACCCTCAAGAATAACTGAAGCTAATTAAATTTTAAAACCAAAACAAACAACTGCACAAAATATTTTATTTATAACTTATAACATAAAACTTTTATTTGTCTGTAGGTCCAACACCATCATTTCAAAATGAGATCAAATTGCTTAAAGAAAAAGACACAGCACATGCTTACCTCTTCAGTGATCTCTCCGACTTCTTTTCCGTTTGGGAAACAGAAACACTTTCTTTCTTTAAAGTGCTGACACCACTTCCAGACTCTTGATAGAATTTCAATCCCTCCTTCTCCCCCAAGGAGGTATGGCCATTAGCAGTGGCAGGGTGGTGACCATTTGTGGGTGGGCGATAGCCTGTATTGTGGAAGGAGTGGTGGGACTCCTCCAGCTGTGAACACGCGACACTCTCGTGGCCGTTCTCACTAAGAGGGGAACTGGCTTGACTGAGGTTCCCAGAGGATCCAAAACGACTACTGTCCGCCGGGCTGATTTGGGTGCAGATGAGAAGAAATCGTTCAGTAAGTCATAAGATGTTTAGAATGTTCACACAAACACTGGTACAACTGAAAAGCTATGTGATAGGGAAGGAATTGAGACAGCTCACAAGGAAAGCAAAAATGTGGAAACAAATTATTAACTAACCTAAACACACACAAACACACACACAGACACAGAGTTTGATGAAAACGCTCAAGGGGTGGGTTTCAATAGTCACATCTATCACTATCTTTTGAAGCTAATGTTGACGACAGATCATCATAAATTGCTTTGGAGACCATTTATGATGCTACTAGCCTTTTTGCACTCAAAAGCTCCTTGTTTTCTTGCTGTAATCCTGAGGAGAGATCTGCAGAGGGTGGGGGCTGGACCTGGGATTCCTGCTCTTTTTGGGTTGGAGGATCTACGCCAGGTGTGGAGACACTAACACTGGGTTCTGCCAAGTCATCTACTGGACCTAGAGAGTCACTCTTTTGGGCGTCTGCCTCAGCGTTTTTCTCAGAGCCTAATGCGGCTCCTTGTTTAATTTCACTTTCAGCTTTGGTAGTGTTTTCTGCCTTTGAGACCAAACGGCTAGGGTCTACTTTATTACCAGGTGCACTTTCTATGCTATTTACGTGATCGTCCAGGGCTTTAGGCTGAGTTGTAACAACAGACGCAGTCTGCTGCTTGGAAGGTTCTGCTGTCTCTTTTTGCCATGGGAAATTAATTTTTGCTCCAAACAAAGAGGCTGTTGCTGGTTCTTCCTTTGATGTAGCCGACCTATCTTCTTGAAAAAGACCAGTTGAGAATGACTTCAAGCCAGAGAGAAGTCCACCACCATCTGTTTGTGGCACTGAAGGAAGGCCTTTTGGTATGCTAGGTGCTGAAGAAAACAAGGATCCAAAAGACTTTCCAGCATCTCCAGATCCTGGAATGAACCCGAACGTTGGGGGCGATAAGCCAGGCATGCCGAACATGGGCTGAGATGGTTGAGGCTGTTGGGCTGGTCTAGGACCGTCTGTGGGAGGTCCTGATTTTTCCATTACTTCAGGTTCTCCAACAATGACAACTGGCTTCTCATGTATCACTTCACTGACCTTCTCATTATTAACAGTCCCAGCTGATGGACTAACATCTTGAACAGATGTATCCAGGGCAGCCAGTTCTGATGCTGTTTTGGTTTGATCATTTTTGTTTTCAGGCAAAGTTACTTCTCCTAAAGATGAAACTGCACCTTTTTCTATTTTTTGATTTTGCAGAGCCGATTGACTTGTGGGGGTAGGAGATGTCGTTGGTTCAGCTGGTTTGGATGATTCAGGGGTTTTAAACATACCAAAGAGGTCACTTTTTAAAGACTCTGTTGGTAGGCTACTAGGGAGGCCAAAAAGTGAAGTTTTCTGTTGTGTCTGAGACCCTGACGCAGGTGACTTAAAAAATGAAGATTGTGCCTGGGAGAAAAGACTACTTGATGGTTTGGGTGGTCCACTGGCAGTAGAGAACATTTTAGACATGAATCCAGAGACCACTTCAGCTGATGAGTCTAAGACCGACTTTTCAGCTTCAGGAGGTTTTTGCTGACCTTCAGCTGTTATGGACTGTGTGGTAGTCACATCTTTAGTCTGAAGTTGAGTCTCACTGGATTTCATATCTTGTGGTTGTTCCTGGTTTTTACCTAGATCTGAGCATGACTCAGTATCACTAACAACATCTCCAGAAGTAGGAGGCTTACTTATTTCTTGGTTAATGGCAATATCTTTTCCATCAACAGTAACTTTCTCAGTTTGAGCAGGCCCTAGGCATTGAGGATGAGAGCTGGTCTCAAGCTGTTTAATCGTGCCCACTGGTGCTTCCACAGACACTGGTTCATCTTTACTCTCCGTTTTTTTATTTATATCCACTGGAACAATGTTTACTGATGGGGCTGCTTTGTGATTCCCTTCAGCAGCAGGATGTCCACTACTCACATCCTGAGATGTTGGTACTTCAGGTTTCTTTTCATCCATAAATGACATGTTCAGGAAGCCAAACCCTCCAGTCTTGGGTTTATTATCTTCTGAGGCACCTCCACTGGAAAACAATGATGCCATATTAAAGACTCCCTCTGTTTCAGGAGGTTTAGAGGTTGACCCTGTTGAATTAGGTGTGGGTGTTGTACTAGGACCACCAAACATGGAAAGCAGGCCTCTTCCAGGAACATCTTTAGCAGTTGTGCCACCAGACAGAATACCCCCAAGTAAAGAAGAAGATTGAGTTGTTGGCTGTTGTGGACCTGACCCACCAAACATGGAAAACAAACTTTTCCCTGGTAGATCTTTAGAGGTGGAGGTCCCTGCTCCTGAACTTGACTGTTCATTTGGGCCTGAGAACATGGAAAACAGACTCTTGCCAGGGCTGTCTTTTGACCCTGTGGCACCAGAGAGAATCCCACCAAGTAGAGTTCCAGCCTGAGGAGTTGCACTTTGCGGACTTGAGCCGCTTAGCATTGATGATAAACTTGAAGATGTTGCTTCTTCTTTTGGTGGAATAGTTTCCTGGACAGTGACCCCAGACGCTGAACCTTGTAGAGTGGCTACTTCAGGGTCAACACATTTTTTGGGATCTGAGGAAGCTGTAATGGAAGACTGTGTAGGTTGTGTGTCACTGGGCTCAGAACTAGTTCCCCGAAGCATTGGCGATGATTCTGGAATTTCGTTTATAACAGATGTACCAGAAAGGACTGAAGAAGATTGAGACGATTGCTGCTTATCCTTAGCTGGAGACACATCAGGCTCTTTACCATCTGACAAGGTGGAATTAGGCAAGTCTTCCTGCTGTAAAGGCTGCTGTGGGATAGGAACCGAAAGCACTGAAGTCACATCTTTGGCTGATGGTTCTTTAGATGGTTCATTTTGTGCAATTGATTCATGGGTTGCCCCAGCCTGGGCATTCTGTGATGTGTCAATCTGTGCATTTGGTTCATAGCTCTGCCCACCAAACATTGAGAGTAGTCCTGTTGCTGGTCCCACATTACTACTGGAGCCTGATAGGATTCCACCAAGAATTGATGTCGCCTGGGGCGCATTTTGTTGTGAACTAGGACCACTAAACAATGAGAGCAGACCTCTTGCAGGGGGCTCTTTTTGAGAAGCTGCTTCTTGATGTTTATTTGCACGTACAGAATCAGGCTGTAATTGAGGACTGGGACCAGCAAATGTGGAGGGAATGCCTTTTCCCTGTGGCTCTTTGGGTGGCTCTGTCCCTAGATTTTGTATACCTGATGTTGGTCCAGTTTTAGGTTGTGCACTTGCTGGTGGTTGTGGGCTAGATCCTCCAAATCTAGAAAACAATCCCTTAGCAAGACTCTCACTGGAGGTGGAAGAGCCACCTAACATTCCACCAAAAATAGATCCTGTCGACTGAGAGGCTGGTTCTGTACCCCCAAACATTGAAAGCAGCCCTTTACCAGGAGGATCCTGTCGGGGTGGGGCTCCTTGAGAGGGTGGCTGTGTGGTTTGTGTTGAAGTCTGTTGTGGACTAGCACTGCTAAACAGAGACAGTAAATTTATGCCTGTTGCCTCTTTAGGAGGCGGGGTCCCAAAAGTTGATGAACTAGTCTGGGGTGTGCTAGATGGCTGAGCACTGGGGCCACTGAACATAGAAAGCAAACCTAGTCCTGTGGTCTCTTTTGGAGGAGCAGTTCCAGGAGTTTGGCTTATGGGTGTGGTTGGCTGTGTATTTTTTTGTGTGCTGGCACCACCAAATAAAGATGAAATGCTTTTGCCCAATGTGTCTTTTGCTGATTCACCCTCCACTTGACACTGAGAAGCAGATGAACTTTGAGGTGGAGTACTAGAACTGCTTAACATAGATAGTAGACCTTTCCCTGGAGTTTCATCTTTGGTGCCTGTGGACCCAGAAATGATATCCCCAATGGAGAAACCAAACAATCCACTTGCTGGCTTACTGGAAGTTTCTGGATTTGTTTGCCCAGTTGGTGGCATGGTTTGAGATCTCCCTATTGGTCCTTCACTAGTACTAGGGGAAAATATCTGGGAAGCACTTTTACTTGCTGAATGGCCATGAGGTGTCTGTGTGGCATTGGATATATCTGAATGGCTACCAGAACCCATTTCACTTGTCGGCTGTTTCTGAATCTCTTCAGACTTTGTTACTTGATGAGCATGAACTGTGTCTTTTTTAGAGTCGATTCTCGAATCAGTGGCTCTGTGTTGTGAAGAGGATAGCTGTGAATGAGGTGGCCGTTGCGAGGAAGGACTTTCTACATTAAAAAAGTCTCCAATTGACCCAAAAACATTGGTCACTCCGGTGCTCTCTTTGTTTGTGTTTGATCCTTTCACTCCACAAGGAGCAGAATCATTTTTCTGTGGTTGCTTTGTTGGAGTGTGAAAAGTCTTCACAGGGTCTTGTTTTGGCTCCTCTATTCCAACTGCATTTTTGAAAAAGCTTAGAAAGCCTCCTTGAGGTTGCTCGGTAGGTTTTTCACCACCTTGTTCATTTTGAGATTGGCTGGGTTTTGTCATATGACTTGCTGAGTTTGTAGACCTCTCAGCATTTGGTGATGTAAAAGGCAATGTAGATTGTTGAGACATTGTGGCTTGTCTGGCCAGTTTAGGCTTCTGACTTGCACCCTGACCATTTACAGAGGATACTGAAATCTCTGATGGAGTTTTGGGTAAGATTCTAGAAGACACTGGAATAGTTTTCGATGTCTGCTGATTTGTACTCTGTGATGTGGCTACAGCAGGAGTAGCATCAGCTTTTATTATTTTTGACTTTAGACTCTCTAGACCTGTTGAAAAAATGCCTTTGGTTTGCTGATCATGCACTTCAGAGGCAAGACACTTGCTAGATGTCCCCTGCACAACAGCAGGGCGTGTAGAATCTCTGTTAGCTGTGGCAGTTCTTAAGTTTTTGTTGGATTCTGAATCTGTACCTTTTCCTACAATAGAAGACAAGAAAGATGATATCTTCTTGATGGATCGATTTGGCTGTTCTTCGCCAGGCTGAACTCTCTTCCGCCATTCTTCTTCTGATGTGTCATCTATATGCTTTACTTGTATTCCGGTGGATGAACGCCGTCTCTGACGAGGCTGGTAGCAACTGTAAACGCCTGCAACTGAGGAGTCTGTTGTTGGAGTTGGGCAAAAGGAAATAGAGACTTTCTGAGAAAGGAGTTCTTTCATCCCATTGTTGTTAAGTTTTGAGCGACTGCAGTTTGTTCCATTAACTGTAAGATCAACAGCTTGCAGAAAAGGATCTTGGTAGGCAATGCTGTTCTGAAGTTGCTGTCTTGTATTCACTTTGACCTTATTCAACCGATATGATGAAAAATCCGTAACTTGCTGTCTTTGGGCAAGAACGGAGCTCTCAAACAGCTGAGAGAAACGTTCTAAGTTCAGATTCATTATTTCATTACCTTTCCTATAAGCAGAAGACAAGTCTAGGGGTGCACTTAAGAGCTGAGCCACACTCTGATCTTGCCCTGGAAGCCAGAGTAGTTCATCTTCATTGTACAGAGGAATTTTGAAACCACATACCATAACCATTTCATTATGAAGCCAGGCACTAGGATAGCTGTCAGGCATTTGTCCGTTTCCCCGTAACTCATGTTCTGGTGCACAGGCATAAACATACTGACCAGAACCATCTGTGAGCAGTGCATATATATATTCATGATCGGTGTAGACAAAGTAACCACAATCTCCATCATCTGCTGGCCACCACATGCCTTGCTCTAGAAGTGAGAGCCATTGTTGGTACCACTCTGTCTCTTCAAGGTATGCATAGTCCTCTGCCTCTACATTAGTTGTAGAACAATAATTCCAGCCATTAGGGCAACCAGTCGAATCAGGATAGCTTTCATTACTTACAGGCTGTCTGTATACATCTGATGTGCCGCCATACATATATTCTTGATTAGCAGAGTAAGATAAATTTGGTGGATTCTCCTCATAATAGCCTTCATGGTACACAACATTATTCAAACTGTAACAACTCTCCTCATGGAATGAGTTCCACTTGCACATTTTTGCACTCCCTTTTTTGCTCAAATTTAGAGCACCTTCTTCTTCAATGCCATACCCAGAGCAGTTGCTTGTATCTAAACTGTTATGGCTGCTCCACATTTTTTGCACAGCTGAGTGGTTGGCTACATCCCTATGGTACTCTTGTTGTTCATAGGTCTGTCCCTTGTAGGTGTGCAACGTCATCCAAGGCTGTGTGGGGCGAAACTGTTCAGTTTCATGTCCATTTACATTGCTCAGGGCCTGAGAGAATTCCTGCAATGTTGCTCTACCTTGCAGATTCCCGTATTCCTCTGGATGGTAGCCCAGCGACTGGTCATTCAATTGCTGCCACAGGATGGAATCTTGAATCCAGGGGTGTTCATAATAAAGATCAGGTCCATAGTTAGTATACAATAAAGAGTCATTCTGATAGCCATACTGTCCTGGCACACTATGTAAGGAGGGATAACTCTGCCGTAAATATTGTTGAGATATTGCTCCTTGACCTGTGAGACCAAGAGAGAAGGGATGAAGATTTTCAGTGCTGTATGAAAGGTTTCTTGCATTGTGTGAGGGAGAAGAGTTACAGATCTGAGGCAAATGACCAGTGCTACTTGAAGCATTAGCTAAGTGATTCTGTTGTGATCTTGCATAGCTTGCAGTTGTCCTAAGGTCCAAACTACTATCACTATAGACAGGCACATTCATTGCAGCTCCCTTGTGTCTAGACATGAGGTGATCAATTGCCCCATTTTCCTTCATTTCTTTGCCCCTTTCTAAGCTGCCCTGTGATGTGGCTTCGTTTCTACTCATTTTGAAAAGGCTTGAGATCATGCCTGGGGAGTTTGTAGAACTTGGTCTTGGATCTGTACATTGCACAGGTTGTTCCTCTGGTTTAGACAAAGGCACTTCTGTTGAAGTCCGACTGAAAAGACCAGCTATGAAACCTTGCTGATCAGTGGGCTTTTGTTCTCTCGTTACAGCCTGACTAGGAGTTGTTAGCGGGGATTGCTGCCTAGATGATGGGACAATTTGAGAAGGAATCTCTTTTTGTAAACTCTGCTGTGGTTGTTTCTGGTCAATATGAATGTAGTTGCTTGGTGATGCTTCATCAGATGACGTTCTTAGTTTGCTCAAAAGTCCAGACAATATTCCTGATTGGTTATCTTGTGTTTGAGGAGGAATTTGTTCAGGGTTAGTGCTTGTACTGGCTGGAGCAGAACTTTGGCTTTGTCTTGACACATTGGGGGGTTTTGTATGGTGTTCATTCATAAATCTGGTAGATGAATCTTCTCGTTGAGTTGATGCAGACTGAGAGGCAGACATATTTTCTGAAGAAGCAAATTTTAAAAAGCCAGAAAGAAGGCCACCTTGTTGAGATGTGGGTTGTTGAGGTACATTTTGAGATGCTTCTGATGTTCCTGTTTGTTGCTGAATGTTACTCTGCCGCTGTATACTTTGCTTGGGTGGTTGGTGAGAAGGATGACCACTTACTGATGCATGTTGCTGTTGAAGTGTGCTAGCTTGAGCACTTGAAATATTGTCACTGGAAGCTAATTTAAAAAGGCCAGACAAAAGACCTCCTTGTTGAGAAGGGGCTTTTTGGGGAGGTGCTTGCTGAGGTGTTGCAGGTTGCTGAGGGGGATGACTGTGTGTAGAGTTTCCTTGTTGAGGTGGTACATTTGTTGCTGCAGATACATTTTCAGCAGAAGTAAATCTTAAAAGTCCTGAGAAGAGTCCTCCTGTCTGAGATGGGTTGGATGCAGATTGTTGATCTGGTTGATGAGTCAGCTGTGAATTTAATGTCTGACTTGGAGTATTCTTTGACTGCATCTGATTAGTCTGGGAGACTATTGACACATTACTGGTAGAGGCAAACTTCCCAATACTGGAGGACAAACCTTGTTGCATTTGATTTGGACCTGCTCTAGAACTTGATGTATCCTCAGAGGAAATGGATTTAAACAAACTAGAAAACAATCCTTGGGGCTCAGGATGAGAAGTGTGGCTTTCTGCAGTACATGCTCCAGCAGGACCTGCTGTTTGTTGCCTGTTTTGGATTTGCTGGTTAACTGCCCTGCTTTGTTGATCACCTCTTGTCAGTTTTTGATTTGAAGCAATTGGTTGGTGAAAACTCTGATTCACTGGACCCTGTTTAACAGCAGCCTGCACATTTTCATTTGGGGTGGTCTTGAAAAGATTGGAAAACCAGCCCGTCTCAGTGTTCCCTTTCGGATCTGTTGCACCAGGATGAGCAACATTCTGCGGTGGAGACTTGGCATTGTCCGGGTGGTTAGTGGGAGATGTTTGATCTGGCCTTATGTGACTTTGTGGAGTGTTTTTAGATACACCATCATCACCTGAGGGAAATTTTAACAGCCCAGATAACATTCCTCCTTCTGCTTTAGGGGGCTGCTGGGCAGAAGCGTTGTCTGATGAAAGGAAAGGAAGTTTAATTCTGCCCCCAAGTAATGAGGTATCCATGGGATTTTCTTTTTTTATGTCCTCTTCTGATTTGAAGACAGGAAACACTGTTTGTGTTCGATGTTGAGGAGGCATAGGAGGTACAGGTGAGATCAGTGAACTTAAAGATTTCTTAAAAGGACTGAAAAATCCTGAATCTGCAGGAGATTTTTGTGATTCTGTATGTTGACTTTTGACATGTGATTCCACAAAAGCAGTTTTAGGGTTTTCACTGTTGATCTGATAAGCAGATCCAGATTTACCTTCCTTTAAACTACCTCCCACAGAATGGTGAAGTGGCTGCTTTTGGCTTCCATCTAGCTTGTTGAGATAAAAATACCCATCTTCTGAAAAACCTTTGCTCTTGGCATTAACACTATTTTCCTGTGAGAACGTCTTTAGAGGGTTCACTTTTCCAATTCCTGAATTTACAGAAGTGTGTGGTTGGCTCTCCGTTACCTTTTGAGTCTGGGTGAAACTCCTGGAATAAGTATTTGATTGATTTATCTCTTGTGACATGGCCTCTGCCGATTGAAAAGGCGTTGGAAACTTCCTTTCAGCTTCTTGCGTGGGGGACACCACAGCTACTGGTGTTGGGCTTGGAGACTTAACTGGCATAAAAGATAATAATTTTGATAAACCAGAGCTACCTGTAACACTGGCTGGTGTTTCAGAATGTTCAACAGAATTCGATTTTGTTTGCTTTGCACCAGGGCTCACTTTATCAGTAAAGGAGCTAAACAATGAGCTCATGGCATTCTTCACTCCTGACGTTCCCTGATCCAAAGAATTTCTTTCTATGGAATCCACAGATTTTTCTTCTTTTATCTCCTTGGGAGAGATGCTCTGCTCATCCCCAATAGATTCCGTTCTCGCGCTACCCTGTGATGACAGCCTTGATTTACTAGATTTGGGCAGGGAACCGTACTTGCTGATCTCCTCCTCTTTTTCAGCTAGGTACTCTGACACAGTTTCAACCAGACACTGAAGCTCATCCATGGGGTCAACATATTCATCACTGGGCTCTTCCACAGGGGACAGCATGGTCTCTGGGGCCCATCCACCAATTTTACTCTTTGAGGTCTTGTTATCACGATATCCCTGAAGTTTGTCACTATAGCCTGCATAAGGTGACACATACCTGCAGTGTTCATAACCCCGCCCATCCTCAGAACGGAATGCCTCAGCTAAAGAAGCAATTTCCTCTAATTCATCCTCAGAGCCCACTGAATTCTGCATCTCATCCAAGCCCTCCGAATCTAGGCATGCACCTCCCCCAAGTCTCGCTGCTTCTTCTTCCTGATATGCCACATAGTTCTCTAATGTATTTTCCAGCTTGTTCTTGGCCCACATTCTAGTCTTGTAGAGCAAGCCATTTTTGTATGGCCTCAGGCACGGCATCATCTTTTCATCCTCTTCTTCCATTTCTGCTACTTGACGCATCACAAGTTCTCCTCTTTTCTGGCGGAGCACGGCGAGATCAGGAGGGAAATAATCATCCCCAGTGTGCTCTGCTCTGGTGTTCACGAGGCCTCCTGGATCTCGGATCTTTTTCCTGCGCCTTCGGTCAATGGTGTCATAGCCCTCGGGGTAGGCAGCGTTCAATGAGGCCTTGCCTTTTGTTTTTAAAGGCAGACGACTGACAGGGGAGTCATGATCAGTCTCGTCCATGCGAGAGATACCGCTATTTTGTCCACCTTCCACTTCAACCCAGTTCCCATCTTCTTTTTCAAGAAATTCGTCCAGTGAACTCTTACCCCAGACTTTGTACTTTGCTTCCCACTCTTCCACTCCCATACCTGAATCTACAGGGATAATTCTTACCCTCCCTCTCTGATTTAGGGCTCTATTATAAAATAAAAGATTGATTAAAGGATGAGTGAGGAATTAAAAAAAAAGGAAAGAGAAAGAGAAAAAATAATTCAACACAAAATATAATAAAAGACAAACAAAAAACAAGACTCACAAACTGCAAGTGACAGGTTAGGTATTAATTACCTATGTTTATATAAATATATAACTATATTTACTATATTTAAAAATAAATTACACTATATAATATAACCACAATCTCTGAGAACTAATTTCTCTTTGGCATCTATATCTACCACTAAACTACAAAAACATATACAAAAATAGATGATGGTTAATGTATAAGCCAATATAATTGTTTAAACCAACAAATCATTCACAAGAGATGCAAGAGATGCGAATTACTTTGAAAGTACAAGATCTGACTATTGGATTAGAGGACCTTCTGTTAACTGAACTGATTATAAAGAGGAGCAAACAATTTCCTTCATGCAGAATCAAAAATGTTTAAAAAAGACTCTTTGAACTACACAACAGACATCACAGCAATATGGGACATTTGCAGCACATCTGTAACAACAATTAAACCATAATTTCCCTATTTCTCTGTGGCCCACTTGCAATGAGGATTTGAATGGATAATAGCTTCAAACCAAACTAGACAGTGAAATGCCAGAGAGAGAGAGAGAGGGAGAGAGAAAGAGAGAGAGAGAGAGAGAGAGAAAGAGAGAGAGAGAAAGAGAGAGAGAGAGAGAGAAAGAAAGAGAGAGAGACTACAAAGTCTCAGACAACAAAAGGACTTTTTGGCCAAGTAAAGCTGTTTTCTAAAGACTGCTCCAGACAATAACACAAATGACTCGAATTCCTGCTAGTGCTGCTGGTGATTCCACATTTCAAAAACAAGCCCTTTCCATTCATCGCTGGTGGAAAATGCTACTCTGTGTCAGGAGAAACAAACTTGGTGTATATAACAAACACAAACTCTACCTGCTGGCATGATGGTCTCTATAGTCCAGTTCAAAACTATGCACAGAATCCGTACAGGAGTCTATGTGTTTCTGAAAACGTGGTCCCATGGGGTACTGGTGGAGGGAGGAGTTGGGCTGGGCTGTGGTGTGATAGCGTGGGGGTAGACTATTGCTCGTCTCACTCCTGTAGTCACTGTCTCGATCGTCCACTGCACTGTCGAGGTCATCTAGTGCTGTGGGGTTAGAAACAGAGTAATCAGAAGAGAGCAGGTTTGTGTACAGGGTATTTGTCATGTTATGCAGTATTTTGTATTACTGTATCCCTCAGACTCATCGATTTGATAGAACTTTCATGTATTGTGCACTAATGTTCTCTCATTATAACTCCCAGCAAGCACTGCACAAACGCATCACACCACCTATAGGAACACTTACAGCCACTGAGCTACAAACTAACACCCGTCTAACTATTACTTCTCTTTGTTGAACAAAATCATAAAAAAGAAAACAGCAAGTCAATCTTTGTTCAACACAGAAGAGAAACTACAAGCAAGTTTTTTTATTTTTTTAACCCTTGTGACTATTAACTTTCTTTTATAGTTAGTTATCGTCTTTATTTGAAGAGTTCGGAGTAATCTGCTCTCACTGTTGTGATGATTTGAACATTACTGTTATATGGTTACGTGAAGACATTTGGCTTCCTAACAGTAACATTAGTTCTTTGACTCTATTTTCCATACAGCAGCTATCTGGGGGAAAAAGAAAAACAGAAAACACATTTTAAAACTGACCACCTTAAAAAAAAAAAAAGAATGAAATATTTAAAAGGGTTCTCACACCTTCAGAGTGCATCGTCATCAGAAAGGATTGTTCCTAATCTTGAAAGACCACTCTAAAAAGATCGTTTTCTCAAAAAAGACTTGAATATGTTTGAAATCCACCTGTACTTTGCGCTGAACTTTCTAACTGCTAGAGTCAAAAGCTGAACAGCAATCATGCTTATTGTGCAAAGGGTCTTTTACTGTCTGTCTGTGGGACCGGATCACATTCCACAGATATGGCAGATAGAGACTGGTCTTTAATAGCGTGGGAGTATTGCTTGTATGCTTAGGGACACTCATGCATTTTTTTTTTACCTGACGTGTGATAATTTCTGTGGAATGTGAATCTGCTGATAATCTTTGCGCAAAAAAAAAATGAATGTGTGCTTATATGCAAAATGGATAACAGACCTTAGTACAAGGCTTAAAAAGGTTCAAAATGTTCCCACAGCTTGTAACGGTCACTACCTTATAGATATAAGTGCCTTATACTTAGCGCATGCGCACTTTAGTGCATTGCTCAGAGAGACGAGAGACAAGAGAGAGTAGAGATGTCGACAGGCATGCACGTACGGTGGTTAGCTTCAGGTTGTAGCCTGTATGTTCTACCTACTGCTGTTATCTGGGATTGTGATGATGTGGAGTGTGGGTGCTCCCCAGCCCAATAAATGGTCTCCACTGCACCGCACCTGCTGTCTGCTGTGTGTTCCGTCTGGAGGACAGGGCAAGTACTGAACCACCTAGCAGCATCTCTACCCCCAGGAGCGTTGCCCCACTAAGCAACCGTCACAAGCTACACTACAACTTCTTTAACGTTTAGTCCACCTCCGGACTTTTAAATGACCTGATATCTTGGCATGGCTGATATCTTGCTATTCAGCCTGTATTTAATACTCCAACGCTTTTAAAGACTAACTATCTGCCATATCTGTGGAAAGTGATTAAGTACCACAGACAGCACTTTCAGTTTTCCTGTACCGAGTAAAGAAAAGAAACTTCTTGCCTATAAGCCTGGATTGTAGATGCGCTGCAAGTCTGTTTGTTACTAACAGCAAATGTGTTCCAATTACTGTACATGGTAATTCACAGTGTGCTGCAGATGGTGGCCGGTACAGACTAGTCTAAAGACTGCTGGAGTGTTCCTTTACTGACTGATGCTAGATCACCTGTTGCGAGGATAAACATGTTAAGGCATATGAATCACAAGCGCAGCAAACATGAACAAATGCAGATGCACTTTTAAAAACATTTAGCAAAACAAAGAGTGAAGTACAAATAAAACAAACATACATACATACACGGAAATAACACAACGTTAAACAAAGACAATGTCGACGCAAAATACAGCACAGCCAGCGATGTGAACTGACATGGACAGCCCTTCCCAAAAGCATTGTTGAGGAGCCGCTGTGGAAAGAACGTGTTCAATAGAACTTAAGCTAAATTATCATTTAACTAGGGTAGCTGTTCAACGATGCTTTCGGGAAACGCACTGATGACCAGTAACTTAAAGAGGGCTTAGGGACACAGCCAAAATACTCATGCAAATTTTTAACCTGATGTGTGACAATATCTGTGGAACGTGAATCTACTAGGGGTGTAAGAAGATATCGAATATCGGGATATTATGTTAAGTGATACTGTATCGATTCTCAAAAGCACAGTATCGAAACACTGTTGTGTTTAAACCTCTAGATGGCAGTGTTGTAATCCACTTTCATCTCCACTCCAACATTAACAAGCAGCACAAGGGCGCAATGCTATTGTAAGCACTGACAAACCTGTTCATATAGTGATGTGTTTAAAAGTAAGATTTGAAAAATCACAATATATCACTATATATTGAATCGTGACCGCTGTATCACGATATGTACTGTATCGGCAGGTTCTTGCCAATACACAACCCTAGAATCTACTGATAATCTTTGTGGTGCACAAAAAAAAGAATGTTTGCTAATACACAAAATGGATAACAGACCTTAGTACAAGGCTTAAAAAGGGTTAATAATGTTCCCACAGCTACACTACAACTTCTTTAAGGTTTAGTCCACCTCTGGACTTTTAAATGACCTTGGTCTGTGTGGCCAGGCTGAGGGGCATGGCTGAGTTTGATAAGAAGTAGTAAACAGTCTCTTGCTGTCTGAGGGGTCTGTTTATTTACACAAAGTGGCAGATGTACATAGAAGAGCAGTACAGGACATGCCTGGATGTGACCACAATACATCTGGAATTAACCATTCATTTAATGAGGCTCTTCACTCATGAGGTGCAAGGTTTAAAAGGTGCGTTGGAAGAGAAAATGATGAGAAGTTTAGTGATTATTAATTAACATTTACATCTTAGGTTAGGCACTAGGAGGCCACTGTGTTAGAGTTTGTGAAACTATAACATCGACTCATAGTGCACATCTCTGTATATTATGTACTGCATCTTCATGTACATCTGATCCTGAGGATTTTCAGGTGTTACTATCTTGTTCTATTGTGTTATTGTGCTTGTGTCTCTGTTTAACTGCAGTGCCTGTGCTGTCAATGTTAGAAGAAGTCATGTTGGACTGCTGCTACCTAATTTTACAAAAGCCTTTGCTTCAATATACGAAACATCCATCAATACTTTGCATATTATTGCAGTTCAACGAAAAACACGTACCTTCTATACTATTTGAAAGCGACAGCTGATCTTTATATCCTGTGATAGTTTCATGATGAATAGACCAATAGAAATGCTTCACTTGAAATAAAATCTTTTTTCACTGATCTACATTAATGTGGCTTGACGGTCTAATTAAAGGTGGAGATTAGTTCCACAGTTTAGAAGCAGAATAACAGAAAACGTCTCTGTATGTTTACTGTATTTAATGGAAGGTGTTTGGAGAAGGTCAGTATCTGCAGGTCTAAGATCATGTGCTGGAACACATTAGCAGACAAGACTGTTTTGTATATCCTGTGAAAGTTTCATAATGAATGGACCAACAGAAATGCTTCAGATTCACTTGAAATAAAATCTTTTTACACTGATCTACATTATTGTGGCTTGACTGCCTAATAATAAAAGGTGGAAGTTAGTTCCACAGTTTAGAAGCAGAATAACAGAAAACGTCTCTTTACCTTTACTGTATTAATGGAAGGTCAGTAGTATCTGCAGGTCTAAGATCATGTGCTGGAATGCATGAGCAGACAGACGTTTCTGAACATAAGTTACTATAAGTTACTAATATGGAGACTAATATGTTTTTCTTTGAACAGCAATGATGACAAAGGAATACTTGTTTTGTGCTTAGGTTTGTGAACCAGTGTCACACTACTGTACCACACACTGACACTATAACACCAGAGGCTGCTCTTCATTTACATTCCAGTCAATTAGGTACACACGAGTGTTTCAGCTTCAGCAAAAAACAAAAACTTTAAGAACTAAGTAGTAATAATAATAACCATCATCATCATCATGTTTAATTATAGAGTACTTTCTATACTGGTGGCAGCTCAGAGTGCCTAACAGATAAGAGTTACAGTAATAGAAGAAATGATGAGAATTCATTTAACATCATTTAAGCCAATGAGACGGAGCCAATGAAAAAGATAAACATCACGCAGAATTTCAGTTACAGGGAAAAAAAAGCGTCTTGAACAGCTGCAAGTCCTTTCAGAACTACAGCATCTGTCTGTCTTTTACTCAGTATACGGATGGACAGAAACACCTGTGAATGTTTTCAGATTGAGTGTGGAGCTCTCTCTCTCTCTCTCTCTCTCTCTCTCTCTCTCTCTCTCTCTCTCTCTCTTTCTCTCTCTTTCTCTCTCTCTTTCTCTCTCTCTTTCTCTCTCTCTCTTTCTCTCTCTCTCTGCTCTCTCTCTCTCTCTCTGCGGCGGGTTGCTGTCCCATTTATTCTTTTAATAATATTTTCATATTCATTTCCTCAAAATCTAAAAAATAATAACAGTTTTGACTGTAAATAAAGGGCGGGCTTTAACCTTGACATACTCTATTTGCACCACAAAGGCTTTGTAAAGTAGGCTCTGAGTCGCTCTTTAAAACCATACAGTAGAATTACATTATGAATGGGTGTTTGTTTATAAACGTTAATGTGTCTGTTTGCTAACCTCTGAGTGCATGAATATCCCATGGCTAGAAAAGAGTTTACAAACCAGGGAATGTGCACATAAGCTGGGTATGCTGAAGGTAAGAGAGGTAGAATCCACTGGGGAAGAATCAGCCATTAGGGTAAGGGTGCATAATTCCAGCACAGCCCTGCACTGTTTAATGCTCTCCCAGCTTCAGGAGTGCAGGGAGAACACTGAACTGTGCAGTACTGGGGTCCTCCTGGGTTAGGGTATAAAACAGGATCATCTGTAGCATAACGGCAAAATGATTACATACGCTGTGAGTTGGCCCATCCAAAATAGTTGCCTGGTAAATCAAACATCAGAGGGATGAAAGAAGGCAGGAGCAAACAAACGCTTGATCACTCAGAAAAACATATACAGCTAATACATGTTAGTTAATCAACGCTGCAGAAATGTCTAGAAAGAGTGCAGACTAGTGGTGATGCAGCTGTATGGCGCCATCTAGTGTGAAAAAGGAAGAAGCACTCACAACACTGAGAGGCTGCAAAAGGTAGCGGTTGTCTCCCTCCATCGTCCGGCAGCGGATACTGATACAAGACAGATACACCAGAACAAAAAAAAAAAAAAAAAGAGTTTCTCTTATTTGGAATGACAAGGTAGGGCCAGATTTTAAAAAAGCCCTATCCAAACAAGTAGTACAATTATTAAAAAATATTTAATATTATATATATATATATATATATATATATATATATATATATATATATATATATATATATATATACATATATATTTATATATATATATATATATATATATATATATATATATATATATATATATATATATATATATATATATATATATATATTTAGACTTATACATACACATGGGTTCAATATTTTGTAATTGCTGATTAAAAATTTGGAACCAAATTTACAATAACAAATTAATTTGATAACAGCCAAATATACATTCTAATTTCCTCACATTTCACATGTTTCCAAAAATAAGTAGAACAAAAAGTTGTAAATATATAAGTTTTGATCATATTAACACTGGAATTTATCAGATACTCATCAGATAGAGGAGATAAAATATTACATAATAGATACTTCAAAATAAATGAAGACATACAAAAAATTCCTGTACACAGAATTCTTGAAATATTAAAGTTTTTGCCAAATAATAAATAATTTAATTGAATTTAATTACTAAATCCATATGGTGTTAGTTGTCATATACTAATAAAGCATGTAATTCCAACTTATGAACAGTTCCACAAGAACTAAACAAATTCATGATACTCACCACCTTGTGCATATGAGAAGTTTGGACACCCTGGTTAAGGGTTGGGTGTATAAATTACACACAACGTAAAATATGAGCTCTTTAATTTGAAGAACATGGCCCGAATTCTTTACCTCATCATGTAACCCCAGGGTGTTGATACGTTCGAGTTTACCAGACCAGTACCGAGCCTCGTCCTCCGGGATTTCTGTCAGAGAGGGAGAAATGCTGTAATGTGACAAACAGCGCTAAGGCAACAAATTCAAAATGTCTGAAAACTGTGTGCAACAGTTACTCAGACTTTCAACCTTAAACATAAACCTCACACCTTAAAGCTCACAGCTTCTCTTTCCCCAAATGCATTCATATCAGCCATATCTGTGAACATGTGAAATATATCCCTATCTTTATTGTAAAAATAAGACCTTTTCAATAAAAATAACTTTTTTTCATGAAAACCAGGAACAGGTAATTGGAAATAGAACATAAAATCAGAAAAACACTTAAGTAGTTCCAAACTCATTGCTACAATCTAAGTATTTTTTTTAACTGCAGGCTTCTGTTGCTTATTTGAGTTTTAAAAATTTGCCAACAGCGACCATCATTTTAATCTGTATTTAAATAAAAACACTAAAATGAAATTCTAAAACCTTATATTTTATTATCAGATTTTTTTTTAGCTCATTAAAAGCAATATCAGTTTAGGACCTGACATGCTTATGTGGTTTCTGACAATACACTGTTATTTCGCACCAGGAAACAGGACTGATTCATAGTTATACTTATAAATTATATTATACTGCTCTCTCACAAAAGAGAGATTTTGTTATGAGAGTTATTGAAATCTGTACAAATACATAGGATAGTCTTGCTGTAACATTTTGGCATAACATCTATTTTTTTTTTTTATTCATGGTGGAGATCGACATGCAAGAGGCTTTAAGGGAAGACCTTTTTCAGATTACTTTTAACTAATATTAATATTACATTAAAAAAACCTCAGAGGGCGCGTTTAGGTTCACTGGTAGTTCCGGGATAGTAAATAAAAATGACTATAAATCCCATCATTACCACTCCGATAAGAGTCAGTTTATTTCTCTGCAACAAACCATTTCACATCAAACCACTCTGAATGAGATTTGTTTACATCTTAACTTCTAAAATGAGCAGAAATTAAGAAAAATCAGTGGAAATAATTCATAATTCTGATTTAGTGCTGTGCATCGGGAAACGTATTCGGTTTGTTTTTTTCCCCAGTTGGTTCTTTATTGTTAGTTTTATCTTATCAAATCTCATAGAAGCTAAATACTGCTACATGTATTATGTATCAAAAACTACTTTGAGGTATCATGATATTTGTTAAAATATAATTCACCTGTTGCATTATCCATAAACATTTTTCAAAAGTATAGACAAAACTGGCCTTGAGATGACCCTTGACAAGAGAAAAAGTAGAGTAAAAAGTAGAATCAGCTGATCAGCAGCCACTGGCACAACACGATTATGAACACAACCGGTTCTGAACACAATGGCAAACACTGTTCTATCTTGTTTAAACATTCAATAATAGCCTCACTATATGTAACTAAGTGACAGAGAACAGAGACTCGGAGGAGCATCAGACCCATTTGTTCCTGTATCACATGATCAGCCTTTGAAGGCACATTGGACATTGAAGACAGCTGAGCATTAAAAAAACAGCAGCTTCAAAGAGCTCAGATGAAACAGGCAGCAGAATGAATGGGATCAATCGTAGACACAGCCTGGGTTAGCAGACCAAACACACCCTGCTTTAGCAAAGCTTGACCCTCCATCGCCAGCCTGTGGCACATACGCCTTTAACTATCCAGCAAAACAGCTTTTTACATCCAATATCAAAGGAATAGACAACAATACATGACAGATGATAGATCTGACAACTACTTTTCAAATATATATATATAACAGGTTATAAATAGAATAGCTTTTCAAAAAAAACATGCAACTCCATTTTTGTCACAATATATGTAAACCATATATAAAAATGATATTAAGGGCAGCTGTCATGTTCAAATGATACAGAAAAATGAAAGTTATCAAAATTAGGGATACATGTTTTCTTTGTTGGACAGTGACTAATTGTTGTGTGTTAAAAAGTATGCCAATTATCAACACAATTATTGTTAATAAACAATAAACATTATATATAAATACTATTTCCAGAGGCTTGTACAGAGGGAACTATGCATAAGGGATGCATTGCTTCATGCTCTTATCTTCTTTCCCTGATACGCCCATCACTCTGGAATAAATCTTTTTCCATTGCTTGAATCTTTTTGTTCCCCAGCAAATAAAAGTCATTTTTCTGATCAGACTCACTAAGAGGTGTTTTTTCTATGTCCAAACAGCTATTTAGTTCCTGTTTAGCTGTGTGAGTTCTCAACATGTGGAAATGCTCTTGCTTTCACTTTTAAACATAGCCATAAGTTCTACTGTTCATTTTTCATGCTCAATTCAACCAAGCGTTTATGTGACCTGTGATCACGGCCATTCAAGATTTTACTCTGACTGCATTTCCACCATCCCCTCCCACCATCCCCTCCCAGTTATTTTTTATATTATTAGTATTACTATTACCACAGGCAGTGTTATTATGCTGTATATACATATTTAATTTGTTGCCATTTTAATTCTGGCCTTTATTAATAATAATGTTGTTATAAGTTTAAGCAGGAAAATGTAACAATAACATAAAGCTTGAGAACTGCCTGAAGATGACTGAGACCAATCAGACGCCGCCAAACACCCAACACAACCACAACTAACTTGCAGTAACTAATAAAGTCTTCAAATAATCAAAGGTTAAATCACTGCCACAATACTGGTTAAAACAAAACTGCAACTACAGTTTTGCTCAAATAGATCAGGCCTACATATGAACAGGTTTTTATTTATAACCAATAACGATTGTGTTTTTAAAGTATTAAATAAAATATGGTTAGTGTACTCTTAAGAAGACGACTTCAATCTAAAGTGTTACCTCTTCTAATACAAATCTTTATTCATTAACACTAAAACTGGCATCAACAGATTTGTTCACTGTAAGTCATTTTAAGCCATGTTCATTTAGAGTAAAACTCCTTTAAGATGACAGTGGTCTCACTGAGAGACCACTCACCCTTAATGACATTTAAGTGAATCAATAGGAAACGCTGGATAAAGGACGCAGACATGACAGCAACATGAGCGGCTGCCCACAGACCCAAACTAATACAGTTCAATACCAGTGAACCACAACAGAGCTGTTATTTCTAGCTTCTCAGTTCCTGCCATGCTGGTCATATACATATATATATTATTGGGGTTAAAGTTAAAGAGTCAATGACACATTAATACAATAAATGAATAAGGCGGTGACCAAGTCATAGTGACCTACCATATGGTCAGAAATACATGAATATAGAATATTAATACAAACTACAAGGCATCTCACCAAAGGGCAGCTCGAAGCGTGTGTCCAGCAGGACTCGATGAGGTGTAGGGTTTTTGGTGCCATATATTTCATCTGCCTTCATCAAAACCTCAGAGTCCAAAAACATCCATTCTCCTGGACCTTCCTGTTAATTAGGAATCATTAGTTATAAAAATAACAACATCCAAATGTAGGAGAACAAAGAACAGGCTGCTGTATTTGATTCTGAATGACTTAAATGACAGAGGGTGCGTCTGAAATCGTGTACTTCCACACTGAACAGTACGCAGAAGCAGTACGCGAGTGTGACTAGGGTGTCCGAATGCATAGTGCTCGGTGAGTAGTACGTGTAAAGTCCCTGGATGACGTACTGCACCGGCAGACATTTTTAAGTATGCAGCCTCAGCACACTGTCCTCTACCAGGATTCCATCGGAGCGGAGGAATTCAAAGCAGAGGAGAAAACGGTGAAAAGTGGTACGTCGGCTGTGTATACGTAGCTAGGCTAGTGAACTGCCGCTACGGGAGGTAAATAATAATTAAATTCCTCCCGTTTCATCTTCTCCGAGCTACAGCTCGACATTGTGTGAGTACATATTCAGACAAACACGCAGAACAGTGTCACAAATAGTCTCTAAATCCACCAGTAAACGGGGCTTTTAAATGAATAGCGGTGGAGGTCTGACGTCTTGCGTCACAGGACGTTGGCAAGATGGTGGATGTAGTGGGTCCGAGGTTGCGTGGATACCAAACACCTGCACACTGAAAGAGCGTACTTCTTTAACGGGCAGGCAGTGCGCACTAGCTCCAACTGAGTACGTACTGATCAAGTACGCGATTTCTGACTCACCCTTAGTTAGCTAAAGCGCCTTCCTCACCGACCAAACAAAGAATAACAACCTCTGTGTAAAACAAAGATGGCGGGGTCAACACGCGGCCATCCGCGCTTGTTTGGTCAGTAAAGAAGGGGTTTAGTATGTGTGTACTGTTTTAAATACAGTATCTGGGCTTCTCTGACTTAGCTCTACCGACAAGGTAGGTGTGTCTAATAGAGTGGACAGTGAGTGGACACAGTGTTTAAAAACTACAGCAGCACTGCTGTGTCTGATCCACTCATAGCAGCGCAATACTCACTAACACACCCCGACTACGTCAAAGTATTAGGGTTGTGTATTGACAAGAACCTGACGACACAATATGTATCGTGATACAATTTTCAAATCCTTTTATTAAAACACACCACTGCTCGTTATTGTTGGAGTGGAGCTGAAAATGCATAACAACACTGCCATCTAGTGCTCAGAGGTTTAAACACAACACGCACTGATTCACTGTCTGCCAGGAGTCTGTGTATCGATACTGTGTTTTTGAGAATTGATACAGTATCACCAAACATATGTCGATATTCAATATTTCAATATTTTCCTAGGCCACTACAAAGTATGTGGAACCGAAGGACTACAAAGTGTTCTTGGTATAAATCTGTCTAGTAAACATGGCTGTGTTTCTTTCTGTATGTTGGCCTCACCTCCTCTGACTGCCGAATGCTTTTGAGAGGAATCCACGCCGTCCCGAGCATGGTGTCCCAGATGAGGCCTTTGTTCCATACCTCCACAATCAGGCCTAGGTCCAACCGGCTGATCTCACTGCAGAAGCACACACACAGCAATTACTTACTAATTCATATTGGTAGAAGGGATGGGTGTGGTTAGTCAAATAAACAGATAACCAAACGAATCGTAGCATTTGTATACTTTGAGATTAAAACATGAACAAACGAAGACATTATCTGTGATATTTGTGAAGATGTCTACGTAGCGCTGCAGGGAATGCATCTCTCGTCATTTAGACGAGCATGCACATGCAAAAATCTATGCACCCGTGATGCAGCTGCAACACAAGGCTCACAGTCCTTGCAAACAAACTCTAAGCTGGGGTAACCGAAAGTCAGGCGCATTGTTGGTGCATACCAGTAGCGAACCGTGACCCTTAAGGCTTTTGTAATTGTTTAGATGTTTGTCGACTTCGCGCTCGTCTAAATTCTGAACATCTGAATTCTGGTGTAGAGACCCACTTCATTTCTCTTTCCTCACCCATCGTGTCAGATCACCACACATGCAGCCTGTGAGACACTACATCATACAACATGATCAGACCGAGCAAAAGCACAAGAGAGATGGGAACAGTTCAGCAGAGCAGAGCTCATTAACACATACTGCGACACTCCGGTCTCCAGCTTTATTAATATCAGACACATCATGCAGAGAAACAACAGGGAACAGACATAAACCACAACAGATTTCATTCAGTATGTAGAGAGACTATAGCTATCCTTAAAAACCACAACAGATCAAACTCACAAGGAGGTCAGAGTATCCAGTGTCTTAACTTTGACGAGGGGCGCAAATTACTGACAAATTCTTAATTGGTGATTAATTGGTCAAACCTAAAATCGCAGACATGACCAATGAAAATTCCACAATGGCCTCTTTGGTTAGTCTGGAAAAGAGTAACCTCATCATATCAGCACTGGGTGGCATATAGTACATCATAGAACTTAAAAGCAATGCTGGAATTTAAAAATGATGTGTCGGTCTGAACAGCTAAATAAACACATTCCACCCATTTCATTTTAGAGTGGTCAACAGGTTGGGGGTGTAGCTCAAAGAAAGAGGTGTCACTGTTTGAAAGGGGGGAATTGGAGCTTCAAATTCATTTGCACACTCAACCTACTTCAATTTGTGGTAGACAAAACATTTACCATAGAGACGCATGAAGACCGTTTATACTGAGTACGAGCACGGCTACATAAGTTTCAGTACTAGCAGATAAAGAGTCCAGTAATAGTGAATAACACGCTAAGAATTCTGTGACTGTTGGTGTAAATGATTGAAAAACATTCAATAAAATCCAGCAGATTTTCAATGTAGCTTTGTGACATTAGTTACTGAGTAAACTACCAGTCAAACGTTTTAGATCACTACCAGTCAAACGTTTTAGATACACTACCAGTCAAACGTTTTAGATACACTACCAGTCAAATGTTTTAGATACACTACCAGTCAAACGTTTTAGTACACTACCAGTCAAACGTTTTAGATACACTACCAGTCAAACGTTTTAGATACACTACCAGTCAAATGTTTGAGTACACTACCAGTCAAACGTTTGAGTACACTACCAGTCAAACGTTTTAGATACACTACCAGTCAAACGTTTTAGATCACTACCAGTCAAACGTTTTAGATCACTACCAGTCAAACGTTTTAGATCACTACCAGACAAACGTTTTAGTACACTACCAGTCAAACGTTTTAGATACACTACCAGCCAAACGTTTTAGTACACTACCAGCCAAACGTTTTAGATCACTACCAGTCAAACGTTTTAGTACACTATCAGTCAAACGTTTTAGATACACTACCAGCCAAACGTTTTAGATCACTACCAGTCAAACGTTTTAGTACACTACCAGCCAAACGTTTTAGATCACTACCAGTCAAACGTTTTAGTACACTACCAGCCAAACGTTTTAGTACACTACCAGACAAACGTTTTAGTACACTACCAGCCAAACGTTTTAGTACACTACCAGCCAAACGTTTTAGTACACTACCAGTCAAACGTTTAAGATACACTACCAGCCAAACGTTTTAGTACACAACCAGTCAAACGTTTTAGAACACTACCAGTCAAACGCTTTAGTACACTACCAGTCAAACGTTTTAGTACACTACCAGTCAAACGTTTTAGTACACTACCAGTCAAACGTTTTAGTACACAACCAGCCAAACGTTTTAGTACACTACCAGCCAAACGTTTTAGTACACAACCAGCCAAATGTTTTAGTACACTACCAGTCAAACGTTTTAGTACACTACCAGCGAAACGTTTTAGTACACTACCAGTCAAACGTTTTAGTACACAACCAGCCAAACGTTTTAGTACACTACCAGCCAAACGCTTTAGTACACAACCAGCCAAACGTTTTAGTACACTACCAGCCAAACGTTTTAGTACACTACCAGCCAAACGTTTTAGTACACTACCAGTCAAACGTTTTAGAACACTACCAGTCAAACGTTTTAGTACACTACCAGTCAAACGTTTTAGATCACTACCAGTCAAATGTTTGAGTACACTACCAGTCAAACGTTTTAGATCACTACCAGTCAAATGTTTGAGTACACTACCAGTCAAACGTTTTAGTACACTACCAGTCAAACGTTTTAGATCACTACCAGTCAAACGTTTTAGATCACTTCCAGTCAAACGTTTTAGATCACTACCAGACAAACGTTTTAGTACACTACCAGTCAAACGTTTTAGATCACTACCAGTCAAACGTTTTAGATCACTACCAGACAAACGTTTTAGTACAATACCAGTCAAACGTTTTAGATACACTACCAGCCAAACGTTTTAGTACACTACCAGCCACTACCAGCCAAACGTTTTAGTACACTACCAGCCAAACGTTTTAGTACACTACCAGTCAAACGTTTTAGATCACTACCAGTCAAATGTTTGAGTACACTACCAGTCAAACGTTTTAGATCACTACCAGTCAAATGTTTGAGTACACTACCAGTCAAACGTTTGAGTACACTACCAGTCAAACGTTTTAGATACACTACCAGTCAAACGTTTTAGATCACTACCAGTCAAACGTTTTAGATCACTACCAGTCAAACGTTTTAGATCACTACCAGACAAACGTTTTAGTACACTACCAGTCAAACGTTTTAGATACACTACCAGCCAAACGTTTTAGTACACTACCAGCCAAACGTTTTAGATCACTACCAGTCAAACGTTTTAGTACACTATCAGTCAAACGTTTTAGATACACTACCAGCCAAACGTTTTAGATCACTACCAGTCAAACGTTTTAGTACACTACCAGCCAAACGTTTTAGATCACTACCAGTCAAACGTTTTAGTACACTACCAGCCAAACGTTTTAGTACACTACCAGCCAAACGTTTTAGTACACTACCAGCCAAACGTTTTAGTACACTACCAGCCAAACGTTTTAGTACACTACCAGTCAAACGTTTAAGATACACTACCAGCCAAACGTTTTAGTACACAACCAGTCAAACGTTTTAGAACACTACCAGTCAAACGCTTTAGTACACTACCAGTCAAACGTTTTAGTACACTACCAGTCAAACGTTTTAGTACACAACCAGCCAAACGTTTTAGTACACTACCAGCCAAACGTTTTAGTACACAACCAGCCAAATGTTTTAGTACACTACCAGTCAAACGTTTTAGTACACTACCAGCGAAACGTTTTAGTACACTACCAGTCAAACGTTTTAGTACACAACCAGCCAAACGTTTTAGTACACTACCAGCCAAACGCTTTAGTACACAACCAGCCAAACGTTTTAGTACACTACCAGCCAAACGTTTTAGTACACTACCAGCCAAACGTTTTAGTACACTACCAGTCAAACGTTTTAGAACACTACCAGTCAAACGTTTTAGTACACTACCAGTCAAACGTTTTAGATCACTACCAGTCAAATGTTTGAGTACACTACCAGTCAAACGTTTTAGATCACTACCAGTCAAATGTTTGAGTACACTACCAGTCAAACGTTTTAGTACACTACCAGTCAAACGTTTTAGATCACTACCAGTCAAACGTTTTAGATCACTTCCAGTCAAACGTTTTAGATCACTACCAGACAAACGTTTTAGTACACTACCAGTCAAACGTTTTAGATCACTACCAGTCAAACGTTTTAGATCACTACCAGACAAACGTTTTAGTACAATACCAGTCAAACGTTTTAGATACACTACCAGCCAAACGTTTTAGTACACTACCAGCCACTACCAGCCAAACGTTTTAGTACACTACCAGCCAAACGTTTTAGTACACTACCAGTCAAACGTTTTAGATCACTACCAGTCAAATGTTTGAGTACACTACCAGTCAAACGTTTTAGATCACTACCAGTCAAATGTTTGAGTACACTACCAGTCAAACGTTTTAGTACACTACCAGTCAAATGTTTTAGATCACTACCAGTCAAACGTTTTAGATCACTACCAGTCAAACGTTTTAGATCACTACCAGACAAACGTTTTAGTACACTACCAGTCAAACATTTTAGATCACTACCAGTCAAACGTTTTAGATCACTACCAGACAAACGTTTTAGTACAATACCAGTCAAATGTTTTAGATACACTACCAGCCAAACGTTCTAGTACACTACCAGCCACTACCAGCCAAACGTTTTAGTACACTACCAGCCAAACGTTTTAGTACACTACCAGTCAAACGTTTTAGTACACTATCAGTCAAACGTTTTAGATACACTACCAGCCAAACGTTTTAGATCACTACCAGTCAAACGTTTTAGTACACTACCAGCCAAACGTTTTAGATCACTACCAGTCAAACGTTTTAGTACACTACCAGCCAAACGTTTTAGTACACTACCAGCCAAACGTTTTAGTACACTACCAGCCAAACGCTTTAGTACACTACCAGCCAAACGCTTTAGTACACTACCAGCCAAACGTTTTAGATCACTACCAGACAAACGTTTTAGTACAATACCAGTCAAACGTTTTAGATACACTACCAGCCAAACGTTTTAGTACACTACCAGCCACTACCAGCCAAACGTTTTAGTACACTACCAGCCAAACGTTTTAGTACACTACCAGTCAAACGTTTTAGTACACTATCAGTCAAACGTTTTAGATACACTACCAGCCAAACGTTTTAGATCACTACCAGTCAAACGTTTTAGTACACTACCAGCCAAACGTTTTAGATCACTACCAGTCAAACGTTTTAGTACACTACCAGCCAAACGTTTTAGTACACTACCAGCCAAACGTTTTAGTACACTACCAGCCAAACGCTTTAGTACACTACCAGCCAAACGCTTTAGTACACTACCAGCCAAACGTTTAAGATACACTACCAGCCAAACGTTTTAGTACACTACCAGCCAAACGTTTTAGTACACAACCAGTCAAACGTTTTAGAACACTACCAGCCAAACGTTTTAGTACACAACCAGTCAAACGTTTTAGTACACTACCAGTCAAACGTTTTAGTACACAACCAGCCAAACGTTTTAGTACACTACCAGCCAAACGTTTTAGTACACAACCAGCCAAATGTTTTAGTACACTACCAGTCAAACGTTTTAGTACACTACCAGCGAAACGTTTTAGTACACTACCAGTCAAACGTTTTAGTACACAACCAGCCAAACGTTTTAGTACACTACCAGCCAAACGCTTTAGTACACAACCAGCCAAACGTTTTAGTACACTACCAGCCAAACGTTTTAGTACACTACCAGCCAAACGTTTTAGTACACTACCAGCCAAACGTTTTAGTACACTACCAGTCAAACGTTTTAGAACACTACCAGTCAAACGTTTTAGTACACTACCAGTCAAACGTTTTAGATCACTACCAGTCAAATGTTTGAGTACACTACCAGTCAAACGTTTTAGATCACTACCAGTCAAATGTTTGAGTACACTACCAGTCAAACGTTTTAGTACACTACCAGTCAAACGTTTTAGATCACTACCAGTCAAACGTTTTAGATCACTTCCAGTCAAACGTTTTAGATCACTACCAGACAAACGTTTTAGTACACTACCAGTCAAACGTTTTAGATCACTACCAGTCAAACGTTTTAGATCACTACCAGACAAACGTTTTAGTACAATACCAGTCAAACGTTTTAGATACACTACCAGCCAAACGTTTTAGTACACTACCAGCCACTACCAGCCAAACGTTTTAGTACACTACCAGCCAAACGTTTTAGTACACTACCAGTCAAACGTTTTAGATCACTACCAGTCAAATGTTTGAGTACACTACCAGTCAAACGTTTTAGATCACTACCAGTCAAATGTTTGAGTACACTACCAGTCAAACGTTTTAGTACACTACCAGTCAAATGTTTGAGTACACTACCAGTCAAACGTTTTAGTACACTACCAGTCAAACGTTTTAGATCACTACCAGTCAAACGTTTTAGATCACTACCAGTCAAACGTTTTAGATCACTACCAGACAAACGTTTTAGTACACTACCAGTCAAACGTTTTAGATCACTACCAGTCAAACGTTTTAGATCACTACCAGACAAACGTTTTAGTACAATACCAGTCAAACGTTTTAGATACACTACCAGCCAAACGTTTTAGTACACTACCAGCCACTACCAGCCAAACGTTTTAGTACACTACCAGCCAAACGTTTTAGTACACTACCAGTCAAACGTTTTAGATCACTACCAGTCAAATGTTTGAGTACACTACCAGTCAAATGTTTGAGTACACTACCAGTCAAACGTTTGAGTACACTACCAGTCAAATGTTTGAGTACACTACCAGTCAAACGTTTTAGATCACTACCAGTCAAACGTTTTAGATCACTACCAGTCAAACGTTTTAGATACACTACCAGTCAAACGTTTTAGATCACTACCAGCCAAACGTTTTAGTACACTACCAGTCAAACGTTTTAGTACACAACCAGTCAAACGTTTTAGAACACTACCAGTCAAACGCTTTAGTACACTACCAGTCAAACGTTTTAGTACACTACCAGTCAAACGTTTTAGTACACAACCAGCCAAACGTTTTAGTACACTACCAGTCAAACGTTTTAGTACACAACCAGCCAAACGTTTTAGTACACTACCAGTCAAAGGTTTTAGTACACTACCAGCGAAACGTTTTAGTACACTACCAGTCAAACGTTTTAGTACACTACCAGTCAAACGTTTTAGTACACTACCAGTCAAACGTTTTAGAACACTACCAGTCAAACGTTTTAGTACACTACCAGTCAAACGTTTTAGATCACTACCAGTCAAATGTTTGAGTACACTACCAGTCAAACGTTTTAGATCACTACCAGTCAAACGTTTTAGATCACTACCAGTCAAACGTTTTAGATCACTACCAGACAAACGTTTTAGTACACTACCAGTCAAACGTTTTAG
This sequence comes from Megaleporinus macrocephalus, assembly GCA_021613375.1. Classification (NCBI taxonomy): domain Eukaryota; kingdom Metazoa; phylum Chordata; class Actinopteri; order Characiformes; family Anostomidae; genus Megaleporinus; species Megaleporinus macrocephalus. The sequence goes on along the minus strand of CM038720.1, from coordinate 23,770,184 downwards.
ATCACTACCAGTCAAACGTTTTAGATCACTTCCAGTCAAACGTTTTAGATCACTACCAGACAAACGTTTTAGTACACTACCAGTCAAACGTTTTAGATCACTACCAGTCAAACGTTTTAGATCACTACCAGACAAACGTTTTAGTACAATACCAGTCAAACGTTTTAGATACACTACCAGCCAAACGTTTTAGTACACTACCAGCCACTACCAGCCAAACGTTTTAGTACACTACCAGCCAAACGTTTTAGTACACTACCAGTCAAACGTTTTAGATCACTACCAGTCAAATGTTTGAGTACACTACCAGTCAAACGTTTTAGATCACTACCAGTCAAACGTTTTAGATCACTACCAGTCAAACGTTTTAGATACACTACCAGTCAAACGTTTTAGATACACTACCAGTCAAACGTTTTAGATACACTACCAGTCAAACGTTTTAGATCACTACCAGCCAAACGTTTTAGATCACTACCAGTCAAATGTTTTAGATACACTACCAGCCAAACGTTTTAGATACACTACCAGCCAAACGTTTTAGTACACTACCAGCCAAACGTTTTAGATCACTACCAGTCAAACGTTTTAGTACACTACCAGTCAAACGTTTTAGATACACTACCAGCCAAACGTTTTAGATCACTACCAGTCAAACGTTTTAGTACACTACCAGCCAAACGTTTTAGTACACTACCAGCCAAACGTTTTAGTACACTACCAGCCAAACGTTTTAGATACACTACCAGCCAAACGTTTTAGATCACTACCAGCCAAACGTTTTAGATCACTACCAGTCAAACGTTTTAGTACACTACCAGCCAAACGTTTTAGTACACAACCAGTCAAATGTTTGAGTACACTACCAGTCAAACGTTTTAGTACACTACCAGTCAAATGTTTTAGATAAACTACCAGCCAAACGTTTTAGATCACTACCAGTCAAACGTTTTAGTACACTACCAGTCAAACGTTTTAGTACACTACCAGCCAAACGTTTTAGATCACTACCAGCCAAACGTTTTAGTACACTACCAGTCAAACATTTTAGATACACTACCAGCCAAACGTTTTAGATCACTACCAGCCAAACGTTTTAGATCACTACCAGTCAAACGTTTTAGATACACTACCAGCCAAACGTTTTAGATACACTACCAGCCAAACGTTTTAGTACACTACCAGCCAAACGTTTTAGATCACTACCAGTCAAACGTTTTAGTACACTACCAGTCAAACGTTTTAGATACACTACCAGCCAAACGTTTTAGATCACTACCAGTCAAACGTTTTAGTACACTACCAGCCAAACGTTTTAGTACACTACCAGCCAAACGTTTTAGTACACTACCAGCCAAACGTTTTAGATACACTACCAGCCAAACGTTTTAGATCACTACCAGCCAAACGTTTTAGATCACTACCAGTCAAACGTTTTAGTACACTACCAGCCAAACATTTTAGTACACAACCAGTCAAATGTTTGAGTACACTACCAGTCAAACGTTTTAGTACACTACCAGTCAAATGTTTTAGATACACTACCAGTCAAACGTTTTAGTACACTACCAGTCAAACGTTTTAGTACACTACCAGCCAAACGTTTTAGATCACTACCAGCCAAACGTTTTAGTACACTACCAGTCAAACGTTTAAGATACACTACCAGCCAATTGTTTTAGTACACAACCAGTCAAACGTTTTAGAACACTACCAGTCAAACGTTTTAGTACACTACCAGTCAAACGTTTTAGTACACAACCAGCCAAACGTTTTAGTACACTACCAGCCAAACGTTTTAGTACACAACCAGCCAAACGTTTTAGTACACTACCAGTCAAACGTTTTAGTACACAACCAGCCAAACGTTTTAGTACACTACCAGCCAAACGCTTTAGTACACAACCAGCCAAACGTTTTAGTACACTACCAGTCAAACGTTTTAGATCACTACCAGTCAAATGTTTGAGTACACTACCAGTCAAACGTTTTAGATCACTACCAGTCAAATGTTTGAGTACACTACCAGTCAAACGTTTTAGATCACTACCAGTCAAATGTTTGAGTACACTACCAGTCAAACGTTTTAGTACACTACCAGTCAAATGTTTTAGATAAACTACCAGCCAAACGTTTTAGATCACTACCAGTCAAACGTTTTAGTACACAACCAGCCAAACGTTTTAGTACACTACCAGCCAAACGTTTTAGTACACAACCAGCCAAACGTTTTAGTACACTACCAGTCAAACGTTTTAGTACACAACCAGCCAAACGTTTTAGTACACTACCAGCCAAACGCTTTAGTACACAACCAGCCAAACGTTTTAGTACACTACCAGTCAAACGTTTTAGATCACTACCACTCAAATGTTTGAGTACACTACCAGTCAAACGTTTTAGATCACTACCAGTCAAATGTTTGAGTACACTACCAGTCAAACGTTTTAGATCACTACCAGTCAAATGTTTGAGTACACTACCAGTCAAACGTTTTAGTACACTACCAGTCAAACGTTTTAGATCACTACCAGTCAAACGTTTTAGATCACTACCAGACAAACGTTTTAGTACACTACCAGTCAAACGTTTTAGATCACTACCAGTCAAACGTTTTAGATCACTACCAGACAAACGTTTTAGTACAATACCAGTCAAACGTTTTAGATACACTACCAGCCAAACGTTTTAGTACACTACCAGCCACTACCAGCCAAACGTTTTAGTACACTACCAGCCAAACGTTTTAGTACACTACCAGTCAAACGTTTTAGATCACTACCAGTCAAATGTTTGAGTACACTACCAGTCAAATGTTTGAGTACACTACCAGTCAAACGTTTGAGTACACTACCAGTCAAATGTTTGAGTACACTACCAGTCAAACGTTTTAGATCACTACCAGTCAAACGTTTTAGATCACTACCAGTCAAACGTTTTAGATACACTACCAGTCAAACGTTTTAGATCACTACCAGCCAAACGTTTTAGTACACTACCAGTCAAACGTTTAAGATACACTACCAGCCAAACGTTTTAGTACACAACCAGTCAAACGTTTTTGAACACTACCAGTCAAACGCTTTAGTACACTACCAGTCAAACGTTTTAGTACACTACCAGTCAAACGTTTTAGTACACAACCAGCCAAACGTTTTAGTACACTACCAGTCAAACGTTTTAGTACACTACCAGCGAAACGTTTTAGTACACTACCAGTCAAACGTTTTAGTACACAACCAGCCAAACGTTTTAGTACACTACCAGCCAAACACTTTAGTACACAACCAGCGAAACGTTTTAGTACACTACCAGCCAAACGTTTTAGTACACTACCAGCCAAACGTTTTAGTACACTACCAGTCAAACGTTTTAGTACACTACCAGTCAAACGTTTTAGAACACTACCAGTCAAACGTTTTAGTACACTACCAGTCAAACGTTTTAGATCACTACCAGTCAAATGTTTGAGTACACTACCAGTCAAACGTTTTAGATCACTACCAGTCAAACGTTTGAGTACACTACCAGTCAAACGTTTTAGTACACTACCAGTCAAACGTTTTAGATCACTACCAGTCAAACGTTTTAGATCACTACCAGTCAAACGTTTTAGATCACTACCAGTCAAACGTTTTAGATCACTACCAGACAAACGTTTTAGTACACTACCAGTCAAACGTTTTAGATCACTACCAGTCAAACGTTTTAGATCACTACCAGACAAACGTTTTAGTACAATACCAGTCAAACGTTTTAGATACACTACCAGCCAAACGTTTTAGTACACTACCAGCCACTACCAGCCAAACGTTTTAGTACACTACCAGCCAAACGTTTTAGTACACTACCAGTCAAACGTTTTAGATCACTACCAGTCAAACGTTTTAGATCACTACCAGTCAAATGTTTGAGTACACTACCAGTCAAACGTTTTAGATCACTACCAGTCAAATGTTTGAGTACACTACCAGTCAAACGTTTTAGATCACTACCAGTCAAACGTTTTAGATCACTACCAGTCAAACGTTTTAGATCACTACCAGTCAAACGTTTTAGATCACTACCAGACAAACGTTTTAGTACACTACCAGTCAAACGTTTTAGATCACTACCAGTCAAACGTTTTAGATCACTACCAGACAAACGTTTTAGTACAATACCAGTCAAACGTTTTAGATACACTACCAGCCAAACGTTTTAGTACACTACCAGCCACTACCAGCCAAACGTTTTAGTACACTACCAGCCAAACGTTTTAGTACACTACCAGTCAAACGTTTGATATCACTACCAGTCAAATGTTTGAGTACACTACCAGTCAAACGTTTTAGTACACTACCAGTCAAACGTTTTAGATCACTACCAGTCAAACGTTTTAGATCACTACCAGTCAAACGTTTTAGATCACTACCAGTCAAACGTTTTAGATCACTACCAGACAAACGTTTTAGTACACTACCAGTCAAACGTTTTAGATACACTACCAGCCAAACGTTTTAGATCACTACCAGTCAAACGTTTTAGATACACTACCAGCCAAACGTTTTAGATACACTACCAGCCAAACGTTTTAGATACACTACCAGCCAAACGTTTTAGTACACTACCAGCCAAACGTTTTAGATCACTACCAGTCAAACGTTTTAGTACACTACCAGTCAAACGTTTTAGATACACTACCAGCCAAACGTTTTAGATCACTACCAGTCAAACGTTTTAGTACACTACCAGCCAAACGTTTTAGTACACTACCAGCCAAACGTTTTAGTACACTACCAGCCAAACGTTTTAGTACACTACCAGCCAAACGTTTTAGATACACTACCAACCAAACGTTTTAGATCACTACCAGCCAAACGTTTTAGATCACTACCAGTCAAACGTTTTAGTACACTACCAGCCAAACGTTTTAGTACACTACCAGTCAAATGTTTGAGTACACTACCAGTCAAACGTTTTAGTACACTACCAGTCAAACGTTTTAGATACACTACCAGCCAAACGTTTTAGATACACTACCAGCCAAACGTTTTAGTACACTACCAGCCAAACGTTTTAGTACACTACCAGTCAAACGTTTTAGTACACTACCAGCCAAACGTTTTAGTACACTACCAGTCAAATGTTTTAGTACACTACCAGTCAAACGTTTTAGATCACTACCAGTCAAACGTTTTAGATACACTACCAGCCAAACGTTTTAGATCACTACCAGTCAAACGTTTTAGATACACTACCAGCCAAACGTTGTAGTACACTACCAGCCAAACGTTTTAGTACACTACCAGCCAAACGTTTTAGATCACTACTAGTCAAACGTTTTAGTACACTACCAGCGAAACATTTTAGTACACTACCAGCCAAACGTTTTAGTACACTACCAGCCAAACGTTTTAGTACACTACCAGCCAAACGCTTTAGTACACTACCAGCCAAACGTTTTAGATCACTACCAGCCAAACGTTTTAGTACACTACCAGTCAAACGTTTAAGATACACTACCAGCCAAACGTTTTAGTACACAACCAGTCAAACGTTTTAGAACACTACCAGTCAAACGCTTTAGTACACTACCAGTCAAACGTTTTAGTACACTACCAGTCAAACGTTTTAGTACACAACCAGCCAAACTTTTTAGTACACAACCAGTCAAATGTTTTAGTACACAACCAGCCAAACGTTTTAGTACACTACCAGTCAAACGTTTTAGTACACTACCAGCCAAACATTTTAGTACACTACCAGTCAAACGCTTTAGTACACTACCAGCCAAACGTTTTAGTACACTACCAGCCAAACGCTTTAGTACACAACCAGCCAAACGTTTAGTACACTACCAGTCAAACGTTTTAGTACACTACCAGTCAAACGTTTTAGTACTCTACCAGTCAAATGTTTTAGTACACTACCAGTCAAACGTTTTAGAACACTACCAGTCAAACATTTTAGTACACTACCAGTCAAACGTTTTAGATCACTACCAGTCAAACGTTTGAGTACACTACCAGTCAAACGTTTTAGTACACTACCAGTCAAACGTTTTAGATCACTACCAGTCAAACGTTTTAGATCACTACCAGTCAAACGTTTTAGATCACTACCAGACAAACGTTTTAGTACACTACCAGTCAAACGTTTTAGATCACTACCAGTCAAACGTTTTAGATCACTACCAGACAAACGTTTTAGTACACTACCAGTCAAACGTTTTAGATACACTACCAGCCAAACGTTTTAGATCACTACCAGTCAAACGTTTTAGTACACAACCAGCCAAACGTTTTAGTACACTACCAGCCAAACGCTTTAGTACACTACCAGCCAAACGTTTTAGTACACTACCAGTCAAATGTTTTAGTACACTACCAGTCAAACGTTTTAGTACACAACCAGCCAAACGTTTTAGTACACTACCAGTCAAACGTTTTAGTACATTATCAGTCAAATGTTTTAGTACACTACCAGTCAAACGTTTTAGTACACTACCAGTCAAACATTTTAGTACACTACCAGCCAATTGTTTTAGTACACTACCAGCCAATTGTTTTAGTACACTACCAGTCAAACGTTTTAGTACACTACCAGTCAAACGTTTTAGTACACAACCAGCCAAACGCTTTAGTACACTACCAGTCAAACGTTTTAGTACATTATCAGTCAAATGTTTTAGTACACTACCAGTCAAACGTTTTAGTACACAACCAGTCAAACGTTTTAGTACACTACCAGTCAAATGTTTTAGTACACTACCAGTCAAACGTTTTAGATACACTACCAGCCAAACGTTTTAGATACACTACCAGTCAAACGTTTTAGATACACTACCAGTCAAACGTTTTAGGACACTACCAGTCAAACTTTTTTCAGAAGATTAATTAAAACTGTAAACTGAATCAATAAAAATGTAACTTGTATTATTATTTTAGATTAGAAATTAAACATGTTCTATAGTGATCAGAGCTGTTACTCTGCCTAATGCAAGACTCCTCCTCTCACAAACTATCATCACTGTTTAATATTTATCAATTGTTATAAAGCTGGTTTGAAATTGTAAATAGTGTTCACTTATTTATCAACTATTAAACTCTATTAGTCTTTTTTGCAGACTTTAAAATAAGACAGGAAAAGACAGCAAATAAAAAAAAGAGCCATACGTCTTTTAAACACTTCAAATAACACTAACGCTGCTTTTATCCCTCCATCTCTACACTGCACTCTCACAGCACAGCGTTCTGAAATCTATTCATTATTCATTCATTCTCTCAATTGTCTGTTAAGGGCAACGAGGACCAGACGACTCCCAGCCGGAGGACAGCATGATGAACACGCACACTTGTTTATCTGTGTTTATTTATTAATTTCTTCCTTTTATTTCCTAAAAAAAACACACTCAGCAGCAGCAGAGCGACAGAGTAATTACTAATTAATGGGCTGCTATGGAAACAGATTGTAGCCTAAAACGTCAGGACAGGAGATTTCATAACTGATATGCATCTGAGCTCTACAGGTTTGTCCTTTAAGTTAAATATCTAAAAACAATATCATTATTATTACAGTATTATTTTCTTTCATTTCTTATTTTCACTCAGAAAATCAACAACACAAACATCAAGTACATGAGAATATTTTTTAGCTTGAATAAAAAAAATATTATGACTTCCTATTTCAGACACCACTTCCAACAAACCACACAGCAGACTATATGACCGTAAACTTTGCTAATGGGATTTTCAATCTGCTATCCAACTTACCATCTTAAGTGCAGCTATAAAAACAAACAACATTAAGCGAGATGATCATTTTGGCTCGCACAAAGCAGTAAATCAATTGGGTGGATGCAAAGCTTATCCTAACCAAGTGGTCCATTCATAAGGTCCCATCATAAGGTTCAGATGAGGGATTTCATTAATCTACTGATTGTTTATCTTTACGCTAAAGCTTTTCTGAAGTTTGCTTCTTTAGTTTGGAACTGGAGCTACAAGTCTAATGTAGCTAGCATGTAATGACAGCTTACAGCTCACTATTTAGCATCTACTGTACATTGTCGGACTGTGTATCTGTGTATGTTACATTTCTTGTACCTCAACAAACACAAACGTCTTCAAGTGTTAACATCACACTCACAGACTGATAAAGAAGGTCTGACATGATGTTTAGGCTTTAAATGCAAAGTTAGCTTCATACTGACAAAGACATGTTAATAGTAAATACTGTCACATTCTTAAAAGACACATCCCTGATTTTTGGCTTGAGTTCTCTTTGAATTTTATTTTGATGCACTCGCCATCATTAGATTCATGTGCTTGACTGTCTGAAGCAGAAGCCACTTCTGTAGCTGTGTGCAGAAGCTTATTTCTACCGTAGAGGTCTTAGAAAACATAGCATAGCTTTCGTGTAGCTGCAAAGGAAAAGGAAGGACACATCTAGGCTGGACAAACTTATCAGGCGGGCTGGCTCAGTGATCGGCCTGAAACTGGACTCTCTGGTGACGGTGGCAGAGAAGAAGACAATGGACAAACTTCTGGACATTATGGACGATGCCAGTCATCCTCTGCACACCGTCATCAGCAACCAGAGGAGTCTGTTCAGTGACCGACTGCTCCTACCCAAGTGCAGAACCAACAGACTCAAAAACTCCTTTGTCCTTCATGCCATCAGACTGTACAACTCCTCTCTGCAGGGGAGGAGGGGTCACAGGAGGACAGAGGATGGGATGGAGCAGTAGACTGATAATAACACAACCGGACTAAGTGCAATAACACTAGTTAACATTAAACAAGTGCAATAACTTTGCATCGGTAACATTAAACAAGTGCAATAATAGTGTGCAATACCTCCCCAGTTAGATTTTTCTTTTTCTTTATTTTGTACTTTGGATTTCTTAATTTATATATGGATTTCATGTGTTTCTTGTGTGTTTATTGTGATGATGCTACTGGAATCTTAATTTCCCTGAGGGAACCCTCCCAAAGGGATCAATAAAGATCTATCTATCTATCTATCTATCTATCTATCTATCTATCTATCTATCTATCTATCTATCTATCTATCTATCTATCTATCTATCTATCTATCTATCTATCTATCTATCTATCTATCAAATAAACTTAGCTGTTGTCAGTCTTCTATCTAGTATTAGGGTTAGCTGCTTCAGCAACTTACACAATAGGACTGCTCTTCATCAGATGCACTTAAAAGTCCATACAAAAAGCATATGCTACTCCTAATTCACTGTATACATTTAGAAAAATTGTTATTGTTATATATGTAACTCAGTGGTAGTTGTTTTGTGTACGCATGTTCCGGGTTTGTTCTATTGTGAATGTCTTTGGTCCTATGCTTATGATATTATCTTTAATATTTTACAAAAATCTAAACACAAAGACCTGCTGGCCTTCCTCTTACTGTATTAGAATTCTAAATTGCTTTCTATCTAAAAAATTGTTTTTTATCTAAATCTGTTTGGCCGAGCTCACAGCAGCCAAAAAGACCATACTGAAAATAAGACTCTAAACCTCCATTACTGCACATATTCTTTGGTCAACTTAGTTTTGGAATATTATAAATATTATTATTTATTATAAAATAAAAACAATGATGTCATGGTCAAATACTGAGAAGGAGCTGTTAAATGATTGTGAGAACAGCGATGTTTATTAACTGCTGTGAGGGATATAACCCTTGTATACCGAGCTTATGCATATATGAGCGTGTCCCACTGACCATTACTACCATGTTAATAGTATTGGTATCTAATAGTAATCTATTAATCTATATCTCTATCCTATATCTATTGTAAAGAGCTATTTAGCCACACCTAGTGCTTTGTAAACATAGTTCCTATGTTAAATATGTTTAATTGTTAATAAATTATAAATCACAAAAAGGTTAAAAAAAAATCGCATAAAAACCACAAGTAAAAACCTCTAAGCTCAGGCATAACAGTTCATTTCAAATGGACTCAAAAGAAGTGGATAAAAGTAACGCTAAGCAGCCACAAACACTCCAACTGTAAAGCTTGTGTGACATTAATTAATTAATTAAGTTCTTTCTCAAGAGATCAACTACAGTATTAATTTTAGAGCAAATTAAAGATGGCATTGTTTACCTTTAACTGACCTGCTCTGTATACTATTTTCATGAACAAAGATCTTTTAAACTGTTTCTTCATAATTTCATCTTCCTCTTATATACATTCCAGTATTTCCGATACTCTAGATTATCTTATTGTTTCATTAGAGTGGACTGTTCTCAAAGCATTTCACTGCTAGTTGTGCTGTGTAGGACTATGAATGTGACAAATAAACTTTGATCTGATTACCTGAGAGATTAGCCTTGCAGAACACTGGCCCAGGTCTACATGCATACCAAGCAGTAAAAGTCAACAGATGACAGGAAAAAAAACAACAAAATCAGGGACAGTCTGCCACTTCCACTGTTATAGGGCCATAAAGACACACAGGGCCAATGCCAGACGTCACACTGTTCACTTTATTCAGGTGACAAGTGTATCTGCAGCTGGACCAGCTTCGGAAAGCTCTGCCCACTCACAAATAATTGATTTGTGCGCTCAAGATGACGTTAAAGCATAGTGACACTTTCTTAATATTCTCAAACCTCAGTACGACACCAGCAGTCCAATCAGAGGTACATGAATAAAATACAACTGCAATATTTTATGTGTATGTACTCTATTAAAAAAATCACTCTTCACTTTTATTTCATTTCCAGACAAGTAAATACCAGTTTCTCAGAAAAAGCGTCAATAAAAAAAAAAAAACTCAACAAATAATACTAACTTATACTTAATACTTAACTTACTAAAATATAATATAAACTTTTCAGTATTTAGTCTGTAAATGTATAACACATCTGTTTAATACAAAACATTTAATAAGCATATTGTAGTATAAAAATTAAAATATTTATAAAATGTATAGTGTTTGTTAGCATGTTTACCTACTTTTGATAATAATAATAATAATAATAATAATAATAATAATAATAATAATATTTTTAAAATCATTTTTATATGAGATTGAGGAAACGTAAGTCCTTGAGAAGCGGGCAGGTCTGTGATGCTGAGAGTGATAAGCTGCTGCATGGTGAAATCCAACCTGATTATCCGCGCTGTTTAACGGATGGCCTGGAGGAGATCAAGAGTTTGCCAACACAAGGCTTTATGAGAGAGTCCAGGCTTGGCCTGAAGCCTCCGAGAAATCTACTCTGATCACAACCCCAATGGGGTCACTGAGCTTCTTCAAAACATGGCGTTTAATCAGTTATCAAGCCAAATGAAAGGAAAGCCTTACAACAAGAAATGCTAACTCTAACAATGAGTGGGGTGACCACTCAGCACTACCTGATTTACATAATAATAACTAGAAATGAAAGCACGGTTAAGAATACTAACAAAGAATGCTTAAAAATGGCAGCAATAAAAACAAATAAAAGGACATCAGTTAGCAGAATGACGGCAGTGAAAGCAGTGTTGTGCAAAAGATATATTCAAACCAAATAACAACAATGCCATCAAAGAATACTCAAAGAAATGTGAAGGTGAGCAAAGAATTAAAGTGAGTGCGCATTAACGCTACATTAGTATAACAATAACTTGCCCTGAATGTAATAATAGTAATGTTGTTGATGGTAAATGTTGTACTGGTCACTTTGTTCACTTACAACATGAAGTCCTGCTCCCAGCATGGCTGGTCCCCTCGCACCGTGATGGTCGTACTCTTGACATTCTGCACTTTCAAGGTCACATAGGCGTTGAACTTGTCTAGTGTCGAAATATAAGAAACAGAGAAAAAGTCACATTTTTAATAACATAATTCAAATAGAATTGAAACACGAGATTACAAACATGAAAAAATAACACTGTATTAGTCAAGTTTATTTGTATAGTGCGTTTTACAATGATGTTGTCACAAAGCAGCTTTACAGGAATTTAAAAACATGAAAGTCACAACACTTTATCCACTGTGAGCAAGCCAGAGGCGACCGGGGCAAGAACAGCTCCCTCAACTGAAGAAAGAAACCTTGGGAGGAACCAGACTCATAAGCAGAGGCCCATCCTCCTCTGGTCAAACAGTATTTACAGTTTATTAAACTAAAGCTGAGTCTGAAAGTAAAAGCTTTAGAAACTGCACAGGTGCTACATCAGGATTATACAGCGACGCAGTTAAGGATGGAGCAAATAGCACCAATGGAGAGGAGAACTTATTGGTGCCAGGTGACAGGGGGCCCTGGTGGTCAGTCCTTAACAGTATTTGGCGGAACAGCTGGCCAGTTATAAAAGCATGTGTACTTTACTCTGCAACATCACTGTAATTACAGCTTTACAGCAGAAGAACAGAATGTTTAATATAGCTGGGCATACTAGATGACATCACTGTGCAACAGAGAAAAGGGCTGGAATTAAAACCAGGCAGCTGAGTAAAGTGGTTTCTGTAAGAGAGAGTGTCTCGTTCTTGTGTGTATTCGGGCTTTGCCGACGGTTTACATGAACAGAAAGCTACGAATTAACAGTTTCCCTGTAGGTGTGAAAACAATCAAAGAAGTTCTGTGGCCAAAATCAAGGAACCTGTACCGTCCTGTCCTCAGAGTACAACACCAAATATAAACATAAACAGTCAGACCCTAACAGTACTGAAGGCTAGGCCTCAGCTTGTGTGCTGACTGAGCACAAGAACAGAAACACCATCCCGGCTGGCGGTTAATGAAAGTGTATAGAGTGTGCAGGAAAGCTCAGTGCACGTGTAGCCAGACTGTGGATAAATAACATTACAGCCTAGAGTGAAGATTAGACTCAATCCCATCTACTCCCTGCTCTGAGAGAGAGAGAGAGAGAGAGAGAGAGAGAGAGAGAGAGAGAGAGAAAATAAGAGACAGAGACAGCATGCAATAGAGAGCACAAGAGAGAAAGAGCGCGAGAGAGAGAGAGAGAGAGAGAAAGAGAGACAGAGAGAGAGAGACAGAGAGATAGAGAAAGAGATAGAGAGAGACAGAGAGAGAGAGAGAGAGAGAGAGAGAGAGAGAGAGAGAGAGACAAAGAGAGACAGAGAGAGAGAGAAAGAGAGACAGAGAAAGACAGGGGGAGATAGAGAGTGCAAGAGAGAAAGACAGAGTGCAAGAGAGAAAGAGAAAGAGAGCGTGTAAGAGAGAAAGAGAAACAGAGAGTAAGTGCAATAAAGAGAGAGCAAGCGCAAGAGAGACAGCGTGCAATAGAGAGCATAAGAGAGAGAGAGCGCTCCAGTAAGAAAGAGCGCTCGAGAGAGAGAAAGAGAAAGAGATTCATAAACCCACAAAACTCGAATCAACAGCTGTCAATTCATTAATTACATCACGGTCTAAAATCAAGGTTTTTTTTTGTTTCACACGTCCTTTGGCCAGAAGTTTGCATATGACTAAAAAATATCAAAACAATCAAAAACAATATGTATCTTTTTAAACAGAAGCCTGACAACTGCATTGGCTTCTCTAGTCAAATGTATTCAGTATATAGTATAATGACAAAAATACAACTGAAAAAAACTGAATAGTTTATTAATAAATCACATCAAAACAATACAATTCTAAAAACAGTCAGGTCTGAGGAGAGAGAGAGAGAGAGAGAGAGAGAGAGAGAGAGAGAGGGAGAGAGAGTTAAAGATATAAAGAGAGCAATAGAAAGAAAGAGTGATAGAGAGACTGAGAGAAAGAGAGAGTGATAAAGACAGAGAAAGACAACAACAGAGATAAAGAGAGAGAAAAATGACACAAACAGAGAGACAGGGAAAGGAAGACACACACAGAGTGAGGGTAAACGATGTTGGGAGGAGTTAATAACACGTGCTCAGTAATGTGCTCTGCCCCTCCACACCCACCCTCTGACCTACTCCGTACCGCAGTAATGAAGTGGACAAGGATTAATAGCCGCTTAACCCATCCACACAAAACTTTGTTTTTATACCATGTCAGGACATGAGGGTTTATATACGTGTGTGTGTGTGTATGCACACATACATATATATACATACACACACACACAAACACTTATAAATACACAACTATATAGAAACATCTGTTGAAAAGAATTTTTTATGTGAAATATATATATTATGCTATATTAGTCTGGTTTTCTTTGATTTCAAAAGTTTTTGTCCTGGAAAACACAAACACCTTCACTGTAAGAGCAGAGAGAGCGGCTGTGGAAGAGTGCAAGCACGTGCCATCAAAGCCTGTGAGTACGGCTCTGTACGGCTCTGTAATGTAATGTTGCTGCGCGAAACCTCGAGAAAAGCACCAGCTGTTACAACAGATTCCACAAACTTCAGCCTCCTGTGTTTGCCTGTTTCCTCATGTTGCCATGGTGATCACAAAGAAATCAGACTGGGCCATGACAACAGTGTCAACAATACGACTAATTCAGAAATGTTGAGGAACAAAAGTGACCTGCGGAGGTAAATGGTCCTAAATCAGGAGCACACATGGACGTCTGTGTCTGAAACGAGAGAGGAGGCGGTGTTTGTGGTCAGGACGTGTTTCTACACCAGCAGATAGAAGAAGCTTTTGTTTTGCATGAAGGCTACTCTTTCACACAGCAGACCTGCTCCATCACACCCGATTAACCTCAATAGCTAAACAGGCCTTCATAAAAAGCTAAAGGGTCAGTGCAGCATGTAGTTTAGTTCATTTCCACTTATTTCACTTGTGAATCTTTTTTTAGTTGTGTAAATATTAGATTATTGCTCATGCTGTTAGCACTTGAGTACCTGGGACTACAAATCATTGTGTCTTTGTTAGCTTACAATGAGCCATTCATATCTACATAGGTTAGAACAGAGGCCACCATGCAGAGCCGTAATGTTTCTCCAGAAGCTGAGAACAGATAAACCACACGCTGGCTGTAAAGAGAGTTCCTTTCACGTTTTACACTCAAGCAGTAGTTTGAATTTAGTGCGGACGCTGTAGAAAGAGGAATCCTTTTTCAAATAGGCTTCTGCTGCTTATTCACCAGCTTCTTGTGTCTATTTTCCTGGTCCTCCTAAAGTGATGCAGCAGCTAGCAAGCCTAAGGTGCCGGAAAGTAAATGCAGCACAGTTCTGAAGTACATGTAGAAAATCGAACACGAAGCTGACGAACGTCCTTATGGGAAAACATGTCCTGCATTCAAAGAATAATTAGGATGATGACTTAATCAATTTAACACGGGGGAAGTCGGAAGTCTGTACTGAATTTAATGTTTGAAACGAGGCTGTGTATTGGCAAGAACCTGGCGAGACAATATGCATCATGATACAGCAGTCACGATTCAATATATCACGATACTGCAAGCAAAGTGATATATTGCAATTTTTCTAATCCTGTTATTGAAAACACACCACCGTATGAACAGGTTTGCCAATGCTTAGAATAGCACTGCGGCCTTGTGCTGCTTGTTAATGTTGAAGTGGAGCTGAAATAGCATTACAACACTGCCATCTAGTGCTCAGAGGTTTAAACACAACACACAATGATTCACTGTCTGCCAGGAATCTGTGTATTGATACTGTGTTTTTGAGAGTTGATACAGTATCACCAAACATAATAATCTGATACTGATATTTTTTACACCCCTATGTGAAACACTCAGTTGCTATATGACTAATGATATGAGCATGTTAGGTAGAACCGCTTGATGGGTAGAACAGGTAGTTAGAACACAGTGCTGGAGAACAGCTTCGTGTTGTGTAAAGTTTAATAACCCAAATTTTGACAAATGGAGGAGAGTACTTCGGTATTATTTCAGCACAAATATCACAAGTAAAGGAGGGTGCATCCTCTCCAGCAAACAAGCAAACAATTAAGGAGAAAAATGAAATCAGGAGGCAAAGCAGACAGTGTGGATAAGCAGGATACACAACCTCCCCACTAGAGATTACACACTGCTTTCGCACAGCCTACATTCTGTTATTGTCCTCTGGATATGTTACATCCCACAATGACCAGTAACTGTGCTTAAAACGAGTAAATGAGTATAAGGATGTACTGACACTAGTTGATCCCTATGGTGTCCAAGCATGTTTAACCCCCTGTTTGATCGCTCTGTGCCTGGGCACCGTTCATTGGGACTCGGCTACAGTACACATCTAGTGTGATAGCTAATTGTGCTCGAGCACAGAATAAGAACATTCAAATGCTGCATCTAGGGCTGAGCGATAGGGGAAAAAATCTTATCACTATATTTTTTTCTTTATCAGTCGATATATATCATGATATAAATCAAATAACTATTGCCTTGAGAAGTGAAGATATTAAAGTTTCAAAAATTGTTAAGTTGTTTTTTATCTTCTGATTTGTTTTCTATCAGAAGACAGACAAATGTACTATAAAACATTACACAACTGTATTTCAAATAAATTAAACACACACATTATTAGTATGAACAGTTTTCACACACAGACACTGTGTTAAGCAGGCTGTTGCTGGCTCTTTAAGTTCGGTGGTGAGAAAATGATGTTTATGTTCACTCAGAGCAGTGAGTCGACTCTCTTTTTGCCCGAATAGGGAGTTGGCTGGATGTTTCCTTCTCAGGATTTTTGGTTATAAAGTCAACTTTGCCTCAGCGTTCTCACTTGAACTCCTTCAATATATATATATATATATATATATATATATATATATATATATATATATCAATTACGAAATTACCTTGATTAGCATAACGTGTGTCGATGCGTCACAAATATGGCCGCGCCTTCTGAAAGCATGGATTTATCCGGAGCGCAAGCTGCAGCTACAAATGATCACTCGTGTGCATCTAAAGTTGTGGGAGTGTTTCACACAGAAACACAACAGTGTGGTGCTCTGTCAGCTCTGCACAGTGGTGATGATCACAACAGTACAACACTTGAAGCGCGAACATCCCCTAGCACTTTATCAACACAGCAGCAAGACAGCACCTGTTTACCTGTTTTTCTAATCTTCTAAGCAGATTATTTTAAGATTATTAACACGTATAACATGTTTCTTTCAGTAGTAGTTTAACATTTTCTGTCATTTTCTCTTGTTTTATTCTCTGCTCGACTGTGACGCCTGCAGTAACCAAATTACTAGCATGCGGGTTAGGCTGCCGCTACGTCTACACTCTGTACCATGTGCTTCAACCAAACATGAAATGTCTGGAACTCTAGTTTAGCCACTTATTTGGTTTGGGGGAGGTTCTATTCTCATTCTCATTGGCTATTAGGGTTGTCTCTCAAAACATGAACAGAGCTTAATTCTATCAACTTTCTATCGACTACGTCTTATAGTTCTATCCAGGAAATGTTATTTCGAGATAATTATCGTTATTGTTTTATTTCCCAGTCCTAGCTGCACCTGTCTCTTAAAACAATCTTCGGCCTCATTTGTAATTAGAGCATCAGAGCTTTGGATAATTCAGAAGTTCTGCGGCTTGAAATAAATAGAACTGTGAATCCCCAGGTTTTAGCAGCTGTGTTTGGCTCAAAGCTGTGGCATTGTCAGTAAAATTATATAAAATGGCTATAAAGACCCGCGGATCGATGGCGTAAACGTGCTCAGGTCCAGAAAGTTTAAATGCAGAGTGAGTGCAGGCCGGCAGGAGAGTGGAGAGGGAAACTACTATACTGGGGTACAAGGCATCCGGGCCTAATGCGAGTACAACCTGAGTGTGTGTGACTGTGACTTGCCCTAGTTAATTGTTGCTGTGTATGATGACACCAAATGAAGTCTATTTCCAAAGATAAGGCTACAAAAAGCATTAAACCAAAGTATGCAGACAATCAAAACCATGCAGACTGGATGATTTTAACTATGAACAGAAAATACTGTGCTGGGCCTTTAATCAAAATAATATTCATTCTTATTCATTCTTGCATACAAAACAATTTGCAGTCGAATAAGAAATAGGACGTCGCTTAGTGTTCGCAAATCTACAGTAATGGGCGCAGCAATGCATCACTCACAGATTAAATAGAAAAGATAACCTTTTTGTCTGTTTACAAGACGTTAGCCTAACCTAATAAACCACAAGAAGCAGTGGCATCAAAAGTATGATGCAAAAGAAGAAAACTCAATTTTGAAGAACATTCAGCCTCTAATTGAAAAAGCAGCAGACGGGGACAGTCGGGGTTCGCTCTGAGGGGAGCATTCACATTTTAGGTATTAGCATTAGCATCCCGAGAGAGGTCGACAAGACAAAAGGCTATTCAGTTACGCCTAGGCACCTGGAGGACGAGCGCAATGACACTTTTCTTTCACACACACTAATTACACGCTGGTTTCCATTTTACTGCCTGATTCTTAAGCAGTGTAAGAACCTACAGACAAAGACAGTGACATGGAGGAGGAATGAATTTACACAACAAGCAGCAAACACCATTACGAGGGGTTCATACAGGACATGGGCAGACCAGTGCACATATTTTTGATGGGTGTCAACAAAAGAGACACCTTTAGGCTTGCAGCTATTACACATACCCAATTCCTAAACAGCTGCAACAGCAAGTAAAATACATACACATATAAACAGAAAGCAGTGATTCTCTTTAACAGCTATTAAAACAGCACCGAGAAGAGATATTCCATGTTTTACCTCATCACCTACATTACATTTTGTAAATACACACTAATTCCAAACCTCAGACCTTCAGAAAAAGAGTCGGGACAGGGCAATGAAAGACTGGAATGTTCAAAAACACCTGCTGTGGAACCTTCCACAGGTAAAGCTATCATGTCCATGTATAGAAAGAGTAAAAAGAGCATCAGTACTTTCTGAAAAACTGCAAGCAAATAGTTCAGTTCAGGTATAACAGTTCTCAACATATGGTGGATGAAATTTTACCATCTACAGTCCCTGGAATTATTAAAAGATTTAGAACATCTAGCGAAGTACCTGTGTGTAAATGGCACGGCTGAAAAGCAATATTTAATGACCATGACCTGCGACCCCTCAGACAACACTGTATTAAAATCCAACATGACTCTGTATTGAACTCTATAAGCTCGGGAACACTCGGGAAAACCCCTGTCAGTAAACACAGTCACTCTACTGTGCAAAGGAACATTCAGAAACAGCCCTGACTCTATACTAAAGCTCCACATCTCCGAGTCAAAGAGCGAAAGAATCATCCCAACTGTCACCAACATACATGGTAAAGACAGCGTCTGTCACGGCATGGGGGGTCACGGCATGGGGGGCGTATTAATGGGTAATTTGTACATCTGTGACAGCACCATTAGTGCTGAGGGGTATATACACATTTTGGAGCCACAGATGCTGCCACTTCAATGATGTTTCATTCAGAGACAGCGCTGAGCCACCGGCTGCACATAATGTGTAAAATTAATACAAATTATGAAGAAATTAACGTAAAGAAATAACAGTTTTGATGGTACGTCTATGTATTGTGCTGCAGTGACATTTGCTGCAGTTAGCATGCTAACCAGTTAGCCCTTGCCCGTCCTGTCTCCTAATACCACTTTGTACCTGGGGCTGGGGCGACGCGTCAAAGTAATCCATTACAAAATTACGTTGATTAGCATAACATGTGTTAATGCGTCGCAAAGATGGCCACTCCTACTGAAGCGTACTCTTATTCTTTTTAACCATTTATAAATTAGAGATGGGACCGATCCGATACAATATCGGTATCAGGGCCGATATTGACCTAACGTAACGTAACGTATCGGACGAATGCGGCCGATCCACTTACCGATCCATTTTTTATTTCATTTCTATTTAGTTTTGCACATTATTTCAACTATTTGAAATCTTGTTGAAGTTGCTGCTGCTGCTGATACAATTTTCTTAATACTTTACCTGTTTAGATCATGCAGTCAGTCATATTGTTGTATTTAGCATACTAGAAAGGTTTTGATACATAAGATGTTTATTTCAGTTTTGTGTTTTAAATATTTGATATGAATGAAAACTATTGTGTTTGTATATGCCTTTGGAATGCATTTATATTAAATTCATGTGTGTACTCTTCTAAGTGCTGTGTCTATTTCAGCCTCATTATGTAACCTTAAACATAGTACCAATGATAAACTAAAGAGCCCTTATATCGGTATTTGTATCGGTATCAGTATCAGTATTGACAGTTATATATCGGTATCGGATCGGAACTGAAAAACACTGGATCG
Source organism: Megaleporinus macrocephalus (assembly GCA_021613375.1). Lineage (NCBI taxonomy): Eukaryota > Metazoa > Chordata > Actinopteri > Characiformes > Anostomidae > Megaleporinus > Megaleporinus macrocephalus. The sequence goes on along the minus strand of CM038720.1, from coordinate 23,750,048 downwards.
ACCCATCACTATTATAAATCACCCGCATTTAAGGTGCCCTTTAATAAGAAAAGTCTAGGATGGCCATGCGTTTTCCTCGTACACACACACACAAAATCATCTATTGGTTACAAATCCATAACAAAATAAAAAAAATACTAACACACTCATATTGGAGTAATCTAAAAATTACTCAACAGATTAATCGACTAATCCAAAAAATTTATTCGATAAATTAAACGATTTTGAAATTAATCGTTAGGTGCAGCCCTATTTGAACCTGAAGAGGCGACAGTGAGTCACAGTAGCATCAAGTCAAATCAACCCAACATGAGAGGATAGAGCAGCACTCCTGTCCTGGCAGCGTATTCTAAGAGCTTGTCAATCTTGTAAATCATGTTAGGGTGCCGTTCCTGGTTAAATCGTTTAAGGACAGTTAGCCAATGAATGCAACAATGGCTCAAGCTCTTGACAAGCAAATGCTGTGGCCCGCTAGCGGGAAGAAATCACATTCAGTAGCAAACAAAGGTAGCAACATAAAAGAAAGCAAAACAAGAGTTAACACTGGCGCTGTTTTCAGATAAAACAGATGAAGTTTGATACTGAACTTGCAGCATTTCTTCTAGACTGGTAGGTAAACGGCAGTTAATGATGACACTGAGGAGGATGTTGTGTGTTGTGTTTATATGTTGTGTCTAAGTACTGTTTTCAACTGAATATTTAAAGCAGCAATTTGTGTAATTTATTGAAAAATTCAACGGTCGTCAATAACGAATGAATGAACGAGCATGTTCGGTACGCTGCTGCCTGGTTAGCTCAGTGACGATCTTAAAGGACAGTTTTTAGAAACACTTTCAACCAGACCACTGTTTCACATCCACACAGCAAAACAGGACCACCATAGCTGTCTCTAAAAGCCTTTCTGTCTGATTCTCACAAAGCTAAGCAGACAGCAGAGAACCAAACATGCTCATTCATTATTGACGGCCGTTGAATTTTTCGATAAATTAGTCAGAGATGGAGCGCATGTTCAGGAGCTGACATTTCCGTCTTGGACCCCTGATAAATGTTGTATGAGTGAGGGGACCGACTGCAGAGATTCCGAGGCTGGATGGAATGGGATGCTTTCATTTACAGTGTAAACAAAGTTTACTAGAAAAAAGTATTCACCCCTCTGAAAATTTGAGATCTTATAATCACAAAACACTGAATGCACATTTTTAATAATTTGAAGTCCAGCTCTGCACTAAATTACAAAACTGTGCATCCTACAGATAAGAACAATATACACTACGGGCGTGATGACACACTCATCTCATGAGACGAGACGAGACAAAACACGATACTGGGTTCACAAGAACGAGATTATTTTTAAGAAAACTTCAAAGATGAAAAATATGTCTATTAGAAACGCAAACTCGTCATTGAGGCTCTTGAAACTAATTTGTTTCGTAATTGTGATATAGCACAGCGTACCTCTAGACATCCAAACATCAGTTGTTATGGCGATACTTTCTCTTTTAGAGTCTGTTTAATCATACCCCTAAGTCTCTTTGTAAAGATTCGGGACCACCATGCGAGCAAAATGCGGGTGTGATGGTGTATTTTGGTTCTGAAGTGTTGAGGAGTCGGCTAAACGTTGTAACTTTGTGTACGGCATGATTGCTTACAAATGGGTCGAGTCTGGTCTGTCGATCTAATACTGTTTATTGTTTCCACCGGGACCCAAAACACAGCCAGACATACAACTTAAAAGCAGCAACTCCAACAACGTTACACTGGCTGCTACTAGCAAAGATGCTCTGTAACTGATAAGATAATGTATTACCAGCTATACCTCTTCTTCTGAGAGCTTCTTCTGACTGCTGAGCTGTCGCACTCGCCACCATCGCTGCCATGTTGCCAGATCCCTCCTAAAAAGTTGATACTACTAAACTGATTTTTTTTCTCGTGAGACAGGTTTAAGCTTGACGAGAAATATCGTCATGTAGTAATCTCATGAGATCGTGTCACGAGATCTCGTCACACTCCTAATATACACTGATCAGCCATAACATTAAACCCACCTCCTTGTATCTACACTCATTCTCCATTTAATCAGCTCCATTTACACTTTGTAGTTCTACACTTACAGACTGTACTTACAGACGTCTACTGAACAGCTTCGACCCACAGGCTGTCAGGCTCCTGAACAGGCTCCGAACTGTGAGGCTGAAAGACCCCAATACCGTTCACTCGACCACTGCTACATTGTTACACTTTTATATTATTTATTCTGATATCGCTGCTATGGACAATATCACTAAGTCACTTGAAATAGATATGTCTTCTTAGATAACCTGCCAATGCAAAATTTTTCACAGATGTCCCCCTGTGTATGTTATTTATATATCTTGTGTATATTTTGTATAGTCCTTTATATATTTCAGTTATAACTATATGTATATTTAGCTTATTTTTACTGTAATATTGTCTATTTATTGTATGTTTGCACTGTTTTATATATCTAATGCTGCCCTGCTGTAGAGTTGTATCTGAGCCTCACCCCAAGCATTTCAATGCATGCTATGTCCTGACATGATGTGCAAATGACAAATAAACTTGAAACTTGTAGATCATCTGTTTCTCTGTATTCATTGTTAGCCCTGTTTTAGCCTGTTTTTCAATTATCAGGACCCCCAAAACACCACCACAGAGCAGATATTATTTGGGTGGTGGGTCATTACTGCAGTGACATTGACATGGTGGTGGTAAGGGCTGGGGTGACGCGATGATGTAATCGATTACAAAATTACGTCAATTAGCATAACGTGTGTTGATGCATTGCAAAGATGGCCGCTCCTACTGAAAGCATGGATTTATCCAGAGTGCAAGCTGCAGCTACAAACACTCACTCACATGTATCTAAAGTTGTGGGAGTGTTTCACACAGAAACACAACAGTGTGGTGCTCTGTCAGCTCTGCACAGTGGAGATGATCACAACAGTACAACTGCTATACACGAGCACTTGAAGCTCAAACATCCCGTAGAGCTTCATCAACACAGCAGCAGGACAGCACCTGTTTACCTGTTTATCTTATCTTAGCAGATTATTTTAAGATCATTAACACATGAATACATGTTTCTTTCAATAGCGGCACTTGAAAAGTCACATTGCTAACCATTTCTTAATTGTCCAGTGTAGAACCTAAGACTATTCTCGATACCGCGGGAGCTTTAAAACACATGCAGCTGCTTCTCAAATAACTCTCTGCCAAAATATATAGTCCGCAGACTGTTCGATTTTTTGGGCATGAGGCATGTAGGCTACATGTCACCTGTGCCTCTAAAAGTCCAGTCGGAGCATAGACTTCTAGTCTTAAACCACTTAATACATTATGTCTAGAGCGGTCAGGCGTTTTCCTCATGCTTCTGTCGTTAGGTTAATCGATTAATCAAAAAAATAAGGGAATTTTGATGAACTCTGACTCCTAAGAACCCAGTATATATATATATATATATATATATATATATATATATATATATATATATATATATATATATATAGATAGATAGACAGATAGATATTTGCTCTATTTCAAATAAAGGTGCACTCTGTAGGCTCCTGAGATGTTAGTGAACAAAGTCTGCCATGTGAAGGTGGTTATGTCAATGCCACGTAACAGGGTTCACATAAGATGCTACAAGAGAACTATTCTAGTTGTTATGACAACTAAAACAACTTCTATTAAGATTTACTGGATGGAAAATAGACATTACTGTGCTTCAAGCTTCAACCCATTCACCTTCAAAGTGGAAGCCGCTCTCTTTCCCCCCGGTGTCCTGACCGTGATGGCTGGTCAATAATAACAGCAAAGCACACACAACGGCTCTCAAACAGCCTTTTACTGATCATCATCTCGACCAAAGACTCGGCCCTATGCCTCTCCAACCCCACCGGCTAATGCAGCCAAACTACAGAGAACATGCACTAGACAAGCTTTTCAGAGTGACTCCTCTTTTCTTGCTCTAGACCATTAAATATGTTTTCTTTTTGAGTCCGCATAATAAACGTAATGTTCAGAGGGGATGGTGTTCAACGGACTGGGCTGGACTGAGTGGGGAGACTACCCGCCACTACATCTCTTTACATTTACATGTCCATTAAGTAAAAGTTAGTCATTTTAGATAATTAGATAATTGCACAGAAGCCTTAAACACTAAATATTTTTTTGTATTTCAGTGACTCACTCTTAATCTTGATTACAATTTCTATTCTTCTCCGGAGACTCGCTTTCAGTTCAAATAAATGCAGCAACATTTTTCAAAGGTTCTGTCTTAGAAGTTGGTTCTGCAGATTCTGCTTCCTATGATTTGAGTAATCCCAGACCCCTTTACTGAGTGATGTTGAGGTCTGGACTCTGGGCTGGGCAGTCCATTGTTCTGAGAACACCAGCAGCTTCTTCTCTCACACAGATGAAAGCTTTAAGTACCACAGAGTCTCAGTGGTCTAGTGGGTCTTCCACGTGGTTGTCAGGAGTTCCCCTGTTCTCTAGAGCTTTTGACTCCAGTTTTGAAAACTGGTTTTTCTTTCTCACTCCTTATGCAGACGCATTATATCGAAAAATGAATAACTTGTACTTAGTGATTCTTTGTTGTTGATTTTAAGTAAAAATAAGTTAAAACATTGACTACAGGTATCAGTTCCCATCACTCAGGTATCAGTTCCTATCACTCAGTTAACAGTTCCTATCACTCAGTTATCAGTTCCTATCACTCAGTTAACAGTTCCTATCACTCAGTTAACAGTTCCTATCACTCAGTTAACAGTTCCCATCACTCAGTTAACAGTTCCTATCACTCAGTTAACAGTTCCTATCACTCAGTTAACAGTTCCTATCACTCAGTTAACAGTTCCCATCACTCAGTTAACAGTTCCCATCACTCAGTTATCAGTTCCTATCACTCAGTTAACAGTTCCTATCACTCAATTAACAGTTCCTATCACTCAGTTAACAGTTCCTATCACTCAGTTAACAGTTCCCATCACTCAGTTAACAGTTCCCATCACTCAGTTATCAGTTCCTATCACTCAGTTATCAGTTCCTATCACTCAGTTAACAGTTCCCATCACTCAGTTATCAGTTCCCATCACTCAGTTAACAGTTCCTATCACTCAGTTATCAGTTCCCATCACTCAGTTAACAGTTCCTATCACTCAGTTATCAGTTCCCATCACTCAGCAGTTCCTATCACTCAGTTATCAGTTCCTATCACTCAGTTATCAGTTCCCATTACTCAGTTAATGGTTACTATCACTCAGTTAACAGTTCTAATCACTCAGTCAATGGTTACTATCACTCAGTTAACTGTTCCGATCACTCAGTCAATGGTTACAATCACTCAGTTAACTGTTCCGATCACTCAGTCAATGGTTACTATCACTCAGTTAACTGTTCCGATCACTCAGTCAATGGTTACTATCACTCAGTTTGCTTTGTTAATGCTGTGATACTGCAACCCATAACTCAGTTAACAGTTCCCATCACTCAGTTATCAGTTCCTATCACTCAGTTATCAGTTCCTATCACTCAGTTAACAGTTCCTATCACTCAGTTAACAGTTCCCATCACTCAGTTATCAGTTCCTATCACTCAGTTATCAGTTCCTATCACTCAGTTAACAGTTCCTATAACTCAGTTAACAGTTCCTATCACTCAATTATCAGTTCCTATCACTCAGTTATCAGTTCCTATCACTCAGTTAACAGTTCCTATAACTCAGTTAACAGTTCCTATCACTCAGTTATCAATTCCTATCACTCAGTTAACAGTTCCTATAACTCAGTTAACAGTTCCTATCACTCAATTATCAGTTCCTATCACTCAGTTAACAGTTCCTATCACTCAGTTAACAGTTCCTATCACTCAGTTAACAGTTCCTATAACTCAGTTAACAGTTCCTATCACTCAATTAACAGTTCCTATCACTCAGTTATCAGTTCCTATCACTCAGTTAACAGTTCCAATAACTCAGTTAACAGTTCCCATCACTCAGTTATCAGTTCCTATCACTCAGTTAACAGTTCCTATCACTCAGTTAACAGTTCCTATCACTCAGTTATCAGTTCCTATCACTCAGTTAACAGTTCCTATCACTCAGTTAACAGTTCCCATCACTCAGTTATCCGTTCCCATCACTCAGTTAACAGTTCCTATCACTCAGTTAACAGTTCCCATCACTCAGTTATCAGTTCCTATCACTCAGTTAACAGTTCCTATCACTCAGTTATCAGTTCCCATCACTCAGTTATCAGTTCCCATCACTTAGTTATCAGTTCCTATCACTCAGTTAACAGTTCCCATCACTCAGTTAACAGTTCCCATCACTCAGTTAACAGTTCCCATCACTCAGTTAACAGTTCCTATCACTCAATTAACAGTTCCTATCACTCAGTTAACAGTTCCCATCACTCAGTTATCAGTTCCTATCACTCAGTTAACAGTTCCTATCACTCAGTTAACAGTTCCTATCACTCAGTTAACAGTTCCCATCACTCAGTTAACAGTTCCTATCACTCAGTTAACAGTTCCTATCACTCAGTTAACAGTTCCTATCACTCAGTTATCAGTTCCTATCACTCAGTTAACAGTTCCTATCACTCAGTTAACAGTTCCTATCACTCAGTTAACAGTTCCCATTACTCAGTTATCAGTTCCCATCACTCAGTTATCAGTTCCTATCACTCAGTTATCAGTTCCCATCACTCAGTTATCAGTTCCCATCACTCAGTTATCAGTTCCCATCACTCAGTTAACAGTTCCTATCACTCAGTTAACAGTTCCCATCACTCAGTTATCAGTTCCTATAACTCAGTTATCAGTTCCTATCACTCAGTTAACAGTTCCCATCACTCAGTTATCAGTTCCTATCACTCAGTTATCAGTTCCTATCACTCAGTTAACAGTTTCTATCACTCAGTTATCAGTTCCTATCACTCAGTTAACAGTTCCCATTACTCAGTTAATGGTTACTATCACTCAGTTAACTGTTCCTATCACTCAGTCAATGGTTACTATCACTCAGTTAACTGTTCCGATCACTCAGTCAATGGTTACTATCACTCAGTTTACTTTGTTAATGCTGTGATACTGCAACCAGTTTTGACTATAAACCACTATATAATTTGACCATATTGACAAACTACTAATTTGGTTACACACATTATTAAGAATGTGCAATTACATAAGAGAGAATATGTTGTTATAACTATCAAGATATTCTTATGTAGGTAAATGGGGCAAAAACACTGTAACACTGGCTACATCATTAATAGATCAATTGTTTTTGCATCATGTCATTCATGTGTAACCACACAGTTATTAGAGACACTTAATCTAAAGTGGGACAGTGTATTCTCTGTAAAGGTGTTCTAACTTAGAAAAATCAATATCAACATGGAATTTGACTGGAGCTGCTCACACATTTATATATGATTTAATCAGAATACTAGTGTAATTGCACCTGAACGACTTCCACCTGGGAAAATGGGTGACACACATCATTTGGTCACACAAGAAATGTGGCATTGAAGGAACAATAGAGCAGACACATAATAGACGATGTGTCGTTTACAGAGCTAAGCAAACACGCCAGATCGCAGGGACACAAAGAGCCAAATGTCAATAATGAAGGCAAGGCCGGTGGGCCTGTTTGCCTTCAGCCGTAAGGGAAGCAGTGGGACAATATTGCCGTCTGCTGATCTGATCGTGTGTTTGTATAAGAGCTGAGACAGAGCCAAGATCAAGCTAACATCTCCCTACAGTCCTGCTTGTCTCACTGCATGAAGGAGGAATAGGTATACTAGCTGTGCTGGATAGGTCACCCAACATTTAAACTGGCTAAACTAACTGAAAACACTGAAAAAGAAAAGAGGAGCTGATGAGCTGTACTTTAAATCTGGATACTGAACTCTCAGAAGCCTCATAGTTCAATGCTGTATCATAAAAGACTGTACACAAATCCTGATAAGGAGCTTAGGCACTGTCCTACTTGCTCTTATGCACTTGATTCAACTCATAATCTTATTGATCTGTCAATGCGCCACCGACAGATCTGCTCTTTGGTTGAACAAACTTTGATAAAATCTTCAGAGACACTGCTGTGTATGATCCACTTGTACCAGCACAACACACACTAACACACCACCACATCACTGCAGTGCTGAGAATGATCCACCATCTAACCATACCTGCTCCGTGGTGGCTCTATGGGGTCCTGAACATTTAGAAACATGTTAAAAATGGGGGGCTAACAAAATATTTGGAGACCAGATGGACTCCAGTCTGTAGAACTACATATAGTGCACCTATATGATAAGTTCAGTTGATAAAATAGGCTGATGTTGTAGAAACGAGGTGGTGGTTTTAATGTTCTGGCTGATCAGTGTACACATATATACATACAAACACACACCCCCACACACACACATACAGTTTGTGATGTGTGTAGCTTGTTTAGTACATTAACTTGCACTTTGCTGTGTGTCCTGCAATATAATACACTGTTATATAAGGAAGAGCAGTGAAGTCATGCAGGGGCAATCCCAGCATTCCCTCACTTCCTCCACAGTCACAGGGCTTATGGGAAGGGTGTGATCACATGGTATTTGCAGATGAGGAGAGCGTAGGGATTTGAGCTTAACCTACACTGATCTTATTCCCACCAGGCCAAGTCAGCCAGCCAGGGAAGGACACACAGCCTGACAAGATTACTTAATGCAGAATCAATTAATCAGACCGAGTGCTCGTGTACAGTCACACTGCAAGTAGTTTTTTTTATGCCACATTTTTTACTTTCCTTGTCAATACCATTGCTTTGACTGTACACTGTCTATCATAAGCTTAGCATGCGTTTTTTAAAATATCCTGCTATATTACAGTTAATTTAGAGGAAAACAATACAAGTAAATATTTACAACAATATTAATGACCGTATTAGTGACCGTGCTGGCTCAGGACTAAAGCCAGGTTTAATCCACCTTTGAGCCAAAGTGAACTCCTGCATACAATTAACTTTTAAGGCTATTTGTCAGGATAGTTTTATACTGTTTTCTTATTTTCATTCACTAATGCTCGTTCACGTTACAAGGCCTGGCGTGCATTATGCAAATACAACCTATATTCACTAGGATTCCCTGTGGTGTCAACCACAGTGTAGCCACTTATTAGCTGGTAATAATAACAATAATAATAATAATAATAAATAATAATAATAATAATAATAACATAAACTTTATTTACAGAGCACTTTCCAAACTTCACTGTGTCTTACAAACAGGTGATAAAGCGTAACAGTAATAGAAGTTGTGTTTGAATACTTATATTATAATTATTGTTCAGATGTTCTAATATAAGGGGATCATGAACTAAATGAAAGATAATCAGTAATTAAAAATCATGATGACAGAGTCCTCAAATATACAACATAAATACAAAAAGAAGTAGAATTTTAATTAAACTCTATATTCAAACTGTATGTTTTCAAATGTCTCTTAAAGTATCCACCGAGTTTGACTGTCTAACAAAAGGTTGAGCTTAGTTCCACTTTTTAGAAGCAGCATTATTAAAAAGAGGTTACAGAAACTAAGATTACACCCAAGTTTTTTTTATTAAAGCTTTGGTATATAAAGCAAAGGAGATTAGGAGTTTAAACCTAAGTCTTTAAACCAGAAAAATTTCATTCCACAGTTTACTGGATGTATGAATTGGGTGGACAGGTTTACAACACAGCACATCTATATGATTCTGTATTGAACACGATTAATAATTATATATACATATACAATATATACATATTGTAATGCTGAGTTTTAGGTTCAAATAAAAGGCTATTTCTAGTGTGATACTTGAATATACATAGTAATACAAACATTTATTCAAGTTTAATACCCTGTGCTCATAATCAACTTAATCACAGACAACAGGACACTCAGCACTAAAATGCAGTATATATTTTCTCCTTCTCTCAGAATATGTTCTCTGTGATGTGTCTAAAAGCATCAGGATTAGCTCAAATTCTTAAACAAACAACCTTAGCCTGAAAGAGTTCCACGGGTTAAGAAAGATGAAACCAAATAGCTTTTCACTGGATTTACACAAAGGACTCCAGTCCTGCCTGAGGTTATATTACAGACAAACAGCCAGCAAATGAAAGGTATGCAAAAATACAATATGTGCTTACCTGGAGGCCCCTGGAGTTTGGCTTTCTTTACTAAAACCAGAGAAAAAGAGAGAAAAACAATGGTCAGCATGTGAAAAGAAGCATGCAACACTGTATATATTACCAACCGGCACCATCCAGATCTGACAGGGTGGGGATTACTTTCAGGTCTAAAACTTGGTGTTCAAAGATGTTGTAGTATCGTCTTTTAAATAAAAAAACTCCCAGCCTGCACATCCTTCTTTTCTCTGTATCATTAGATTACGTTTTCTTAATTAATGCGCTGAATAATGTAGGAAAGCAGTAAAATTAGACCTGAAAACTTCAAACTGCAATTAAAATATAAAAACAATTTTAAGCTTTGTAAAGTCACTCTCTGTAGCCTTAAATACAATAAGAGCGAGCATTATGGTGATATTTTATCGTTATTGCCATAAATTATGTCACAGTATGCCTTTTCTGGGTAGAATGTAGATTTCGACTGTACACAGGACAGATTCTGGGGACTCCTTATTACTTTCTTTTTGAAAACTGGTAAACACGAGCTTTATCCGTTGTGCAATGCTTTCACATCATCTTCAAACAAGTGAAGTGATGTGATAAGTCAGAGCAGTTGCGTTACAAAATAAACCAATACACAACCCCACATGCGGTACAAGGTGTGGATAGCTTCCACACGCCTATTTGCCTGCACCAGAGTCTCCTGGAAGTGAATCAGAGACCACCTATTTTAGACAGATGCTCCAAGGCTTAAAAACAGCTTTCACACTTGACCAAATACCAAACTCACAAAGCAAGCTCGGCTCTGGAAAACTGTTAAGGTAATCACAACAGGTTGAACTGAAATTTGTTAATTTAATAAAGTGTGGTTAGCAAAGGACTAAATAAAAATACTGTAGTTGTAGTTTATTATTTATATTATTATTTATGTAGTTATATTATGTAGTTGTTGTTGGCTGTGTGGTTATTAGACAGTTTTTATATCTGGCATTACATTATCTTGTTCTATTTTGTCTGTTCCAACAAATCTCAGACAAACTAAATATCGTAATGGATATCCTATATTGTTCAAATGTCCTGAACTATTGTGATATGGTATTTTTGCCATATCGCCCGCCCTTAGGTTCTAAAGACTAATGACATGATCATACGTAAACCTTTCAAGTAGTAAGAGTACTTTCACATTATTCTTAAGAGCTTAAAAAAAAGAAAAACATCTAAAAGTGTCTGCTCTATGACATCATTCTTACTCTTAAGGCAGCATTGTCCAGGACTTAATATACCTGATAACTGCTGCTCACAACATGTAATCTTAGAATGACGCACGTCTGCCGTCAGCCGCAGTATTAAAGTCCATAATAAAACCACTGATGACCTCTTAGCGAATAATCAAAACACAAACTGCTCCTCAGCACATCAGCACTCCCTTCGTTCAGATGTACTGAACGGTGATAAATGAATGTTACACAATGCAAAACGTCCCCTTGTCCACAGGAAATGTATGACATGTCCAAAAATTGGACACATTCACGTCCAATGTCTCATCCAATAGTTAAACAGAGGCTCACGTGAAACTGCTCCAGAGCATCCCATTCAATCGGTCAGTGCTTTTCCGGTCAGTGATGATGTTAATGCACTGAGAATTACTGTGAATGTACAACTGAGCACTTGTATCAGCAAATGAGTGCAACTAGAACACAGTATTTAACCTCAGAGACCCAACTTTACACTTTTCCAGACCTCACAAGACTGCAATATACAAAGAAGCTCTTTAACCAAATCACCAGATCTCCTACTATATGCTATGAGCATCCTGACCATCACAGTGCCCCATGACTGATTAGGCTGGTACATATAAAGGGTCTATATCAGGGGTCACTAATAGGCGGACTGTGGTCCGGATCCAGACCCAGACATTGTCCAACATGCTGAGTTAACAAGAACTTTTTACTTTCTCTATAAATAAACACTTTAATATGCACTCTTTTTAAAAGAATTTTGTTTTTGTGTAGCTCTTGTTCTTACTTAAAGTGAGGACAAAAATGTATTTGGAGTTTTATAAATAATTCATTCAGTTCAGCATTTAAACCATAAATATACTGAAATATACTGAACAGTATGTGTAATAAGTATGTCTTTCAGTTGTGATGGTATAAGATGCTGATACTAGGTAACTTAAATATACAGGATATGGCTACATAAGTTAGAAATGATGATGGTCTGGACCTGAGGAAATCTCCTCTAACTGGACTAATGAATTCTGAATTCTAATTTAATAGCCCTGGTCTACATCACTGCAAACAGAATGCTGACACTGTTTTAATGTAGTATGTAAACAGGTAAGCTATACACATACCATAACATTTAATTCTAATGGCCTTTAACAGTTAAATATGTTAAAGTTATAAGGAGTGTTATAAGCTTGTTATTTATTATATTTTGTTATATTTGTTTTTGAATGAAACACAGATCAGCAAATCGGAACAGAGCTCTTTTACATACACCAGCATTACAGGGTGTTTAATTTTAAGTGATAAAAGAAAGTTTGGAAAATGGCTGGGAACACATTTATTAATTTATCAATGTCAATTACTGTAATTAATCAAATGTCAGATATTTGGGTGAAAATAATGCTGTGGTAGAAGTTTAATAGATTAATGTTTTTAATTACATTTGTTTCGTTGTTCTCTCAAGAAATTGCATGTTTATTGTGTGTGGTATTATATTTATTTTGGGTGGTTTTGAGCTGTGAAAAAAAATTCTATCAAAACAGTAGCGTTCTCACTACCCTGCGCTCTGCAGGGGTCAGAAGACAATACGGGGTATACAATAGCACTCTGCAGGGTCAGAAGGCCAATTGGCATTTTGGCACCACAAACTCCACAGGGGTCCCGGAAATCACGAGAGCAGTACGTGCTGCGTGCACTGTCAAAGCGTGATTCCGATAAAAAGAACTGGGTCACAAACTGCACAGACCACAGAAAGAGGACAGACTTTGGGGGGAACTATAATCGAGAGTGAGTTGTTGCAGGTTCGAAGCTCTTACGCTAGCGAGAAACAGATTAAACAATGTTCTTGACTACTATGGCCTTCGGTTTGGTGATTTATTTTAGTATTTTAAAAAACATGGCATCGACAATGAGGGTGACATTAGCCCCCAAATTTTGTCTTTGGCCCCCAAACGCAATGCAAGCAATCGGTATTATATATGAATATATTTCTGGCTTTTAAAAAAAACATGCCCACACATTATTTTAATATTGTTTTACTCCGCCGCCCTCCTCCAAGAAAAGCAGTCCAAAACCGGGGCTGACTGTTAGCATGGGGGGGAAACTTATCACTTTCCTCTGTCATCACACTGTGGTGCACGTTAAACATTGTACTTCCTTGGTCACCTGACCACTGTAATCTGGGCTGTAATGACAGGCTTTAGTATTCCATCCACTTCCATTCCCGAGCCCATGCTAGCATTTGTGTTTATAGTGTGGCACATAATCCTCCGCTCTGCTCTGCTCTGGCACAAAACCACACAGGATGACCGAAAACGGACACGGTATTCAGAGAAGTTTTCCTCTGGCTCTTCTGTCCAAACAAACTGTCAATGCAAAGTAACAGCTACCAACTGAACTTGACCTCTGTTTCCTCTTGTTTTCCAGAATAAAACAGATTTTATACATGCTTTTGCTTCAGTACGTTTACCCTAATATCTAACACCCTTATTTTCAGGTCCACCCATCATTTATAGCTCACTCCTACATTTACACAATAACGATTACAGGATTGAGTGCTGATTTAAAGGAGATTACTTGCTGCTCGATGGATCTGGTGGATGGATGCCGGGACTGAACATCAGGCTTCGAGGCATCACTGGATTATTGTAACATCCGCTAGTCTGAACCTTTCTCTGCATATCTGAGGGAACGGGAGGCCCTGACGCGCAAACCTGTTTGTTTACTACAGTGTGTTGTGCTACTGATGATCAGGTTAAAAGGTTAAAGTGCTAAAACCAGCACTTGGAAGCAAGCAGTGAGACACAAAAAAAAAAAAGTAAAAAAAAATCTCAAATCTTAAACTCCAGATTGGTTCTTCAGTAACTTTTAAAGTAAAATAGGACTAAAAAGCAAAAACAGCTAAGTCCCAGTTGACAATTGGCCACTTCATGCATCAGAGGTATTAGAAATATATCTGGATGAGGCCAAGCCACACAGAAATGCAAACGCGTAACGCATCCAACACACTCAATTCTGAGTAGATTTGCAAATTTTGTCCAACACAGCAATGGAATTCCTGTCCGACTAACCGGAGACAAATCTGACTACCAAGTGTTCATGGATGTAGCTTAAATCTTATCAGGATACAACCTACATACTAGTCACATGAAGTGACCAAGTGGTAATGATGCCTTAATGATATTATTATTCTCTACTACCAGTATAGCAATTTTTAGTTTCCTTTCTCTTTTGTAGAATTATGCTTCTACGCTATATATCCTTGTGTTTGATGGACAACAAATAGGTTAAATTCTTGCAATGCAGAGTGGACAAATTGGGAACTGTTTTTCTTTGTGTGGTATAAGAGCAGATACAGCTAAACGAGCTGTGCTAATAGTTAGGACCTCAAGAGCTAAAACAAGTACTAACACTAAGAGTACTAACACTAAGATTACCTGCCAGCATAATTATAAGGGGGCAAAGGAATGAAGCAATGATGTTTTAATTTCCAAAAGGTGTGTGAGAAATAAACATTTCTCAGGGGTTCTGGAAGTTCCAGAAATGTCACTAGCTGAAAAACTGACTGAGCTACAGCCTGTCCAATGGGTTTCTATAGTAAACTATGAATGCAATAATTTATATTCAATGTATCACATACTGTGCTGCTTTAAATCCAACAAAACATGTATACTTGTGCTCTTTTTGTAGTAAAACAGGCAGTTGATCAGGGTTTTTACGTACTGATTATATTCACAATATGCTCAGAAAAGTCATATTGTGACATATTGTGATGTAATTTATTATAAAAACAATAAATATAGTCATAATGCCCATATATCCAATAAATATAGGCATATTGCCTGTTTTTAATTTTAAACTGCCAAAGAATGATCTTGCGAACGGCCATTAGCTTGGTGATACAATAACCACTACAATCCCATAGGGCTACTAGCATCATCATTATTATCAAATCTTAGGTGTAAAGATTGTTTTTTCTTTATGTTATAGTCTGATATGAAGGGCAAGTAGTTGCTTTAGTGCGGCCTGGATATTCTAAGTAAGTCTGATTCTAAAATTTCACCCCCTAAAATCTTAGACAGTGAATTCTGTCAGTGAAGTGCCTAAAAAGACTGCATATGCAAAGGTAAATGCAAATTAGAACAAAAGCAGCCAATTACACACTAAAAGGAGGTACAAATGCTGGAAAACAAGCAGCAGCTTTTCCATGGAAAGTTTCACTGTGGCTTCGGAGTGCAGACATGCATGCCACCTGAACCGACGTTGCTTATAGTCACTCCCTGGTGCTGCACCTTGCTGAGGGTTATGATGGAAACTTAGTTTAGAGTGTTTCTTACTGCTTGACTGATATAATATAAAAATCAGGGAAGATGCACCAACTTTTAGTAATCAGCAGCTGTTTTCCTGACAGTTGTGCCACTGAAGAACCCAATAACAGTCACCTCCTCGTTTCTTTACTACAGACAAAACACAGTCATGTTTAAAAACAATAACATGTAACATGCATCACAATATGTTTTACTGAGCATCGTCAGCATAGTCAGTACCTGATAACACGCTCCTTCAATGTGCTGCAATATTGATGTCATTTAAGACTGAGAATTTCTGCTGTTAGTTTGATGTGCGGAATTATAATTACTTTAGAAAACACAGTAAAACTACTGCAAGTTATTTGAAAAGGCAAAAGTCCAGAGATAAAGCTGCTCTGCTGTGCCATGACTGTTTATGAACCAAAGACTAAAAGCAAACATATCTGATACATAATATGATTACCACTACCATGACTACTATTAGTATTACTAATAATAATACAATTCTACTAAACATTAGAAATAATTTGTATATAAATATCTTTATTTTAAGAAATTATTATTCTAACTAAGATTTGTGCATGTGTGCCTATTTATATTTGGAAAAAAAAAGCAAAAGAAATCTGAGTCTTGGGACAGCAGACTCTCAGTCCACTGGGCTGACTGAACAAACTGGGGAGACAGTGAATGCTGAACCCTGCAGGTGCTTCCTGAGTTTCCCTCTAAATGTTAAATGGTGTTAGAAGGTTAATTTAATTGGCCTGCACATGTAGCCTGTGGCTTAAATTTCCCTGCTTCATCGCACCTGCTTGGCTTATCAACTAAATAATCAGCTAATTAACTAAGTCCTGCCTGAGTTGGGAGCATTACAGCAGGAAAACACTAAAGTGCAGAGCAGCAGGACGTGTCAGGAAATACTGATCAACAGCATATGCACATATAAGCCATTACATAGAGACGATGGAAAACTCAGGGACTCAGGGTTATGTTTGAAGAAAGAAGAGCTGATCACTATAAAATACAGTCACAGTGAAGTACGTTAGGGACTATAGTAAGCGCAGATACTCACAGTGGGAGTATCATAATATTGAGATGCCGCTTTGCAAACAGTACTGGGGCCTTACATGTCATTAAAGAAAACATAAACAAACTGATGTACCAGGACATTAGGGCTTTGTATTGGCAAGAACCTGGTGATACCATACGTATCGTGACACAGCGATCACAATTAAATATAGCAAAGTGATAAGTTGCGATTTCTCAAATCCTACTAATAAAACACACCACTGTTTTGCAGGTTTGCAATGCTTACAATAGCATTGCGCCCTTGTGCTGCTTGTTAATGTTGGAGTGGAGCTAAAAATGGATTACAACACTGCCATCTAGTGGTCAGAGGTTTAAACACAACACACACATGATTCACTGTCTGCCAAGAACCTGTGTATCGACACTGTGTTTTTGAGAATCAAAACAGTATCACGAATCATAACATCCAGATATTTCGATATTTTTTCACAACCCTACTGAACATACTAGAGAAGAACTCTCAGGAACTGAATAGAAGATAGAAGTTTCAAGAAGGCAATGAGCGAAACATATAGCCAGAATTATTAAATTACTCAAGGCTGGTTTCTAAAAAGAGGTGAAGGTGCTTGCATGGCCTTAACATCCTTCTGACTGAAAATATAGATTTTGAAATTTCATGCATTAGAGGGATCCTCGTAACAACTGAGCATTTAGTTATTTTCAATCCAGACTCCTGGAGATCTACCACTCTGCAGAGTGCCCACTTTTACACATCTTAGTGTTTCCACATATCTTTTCTTGGTGAGTCGGGCATAACCCTGTACTGTAGCCTCCAGTATCTGCGTGCTATAAATTACTATTAATTGCTATTAAATTGCTGTTAATAAAACTTTATCATAACAACTAATTGGCAAGATTTGCCACCAATGCTTCTTTCATCATTACACTCGCTTGCTGAATTCAGAAATGCATCACATGTGCATGCATAACTTTGGGACGGAGCGTGGGAATCCCTGTAGGCAACCAGGAAGACGAGCAGGAACCGCCTCCAGAAGCAGGAAACGGAGCTGGTGTTTGCTGCAGCCAGAGCCAGAGTTTGCTGTTTATCTTTGCCACCCTGGAGCTGGAGAGGAGGGGCCTGTCAGCCTGTCAGATGACTGGTCCGTCAGAGAGTGTAACAGATGGCCAGAGGATTACAATTCCAATCTCCCTCTCTTTCCCTTTCTCCTCCGTGCTCAGTGATGTCTGAACTACCTCTTCCTCTAACAGCAGCTTTACCATCTCCCAAAAATAATCTACACTCAAAAGTAATAGCCAGGGGACTCGCTTTCCAGCCTGAAACACTCTTTCTAACTTAAGCACAAACGCTGCAGACTCTAAAGATGGAAAAATGCAAATTAGATGAACTGACCTACAGCAGTGTGCCATCTATTTGAATTGTGATGGGCAAACAGTGCATTGCCCAAAAAATCTTTGTAGAATGTAATTTGAGTTCTGCAAAACTGAGAAAATACTACATAAACACCTCAGACATTAGACATCTTGAACCTATACATGTGTGTAGTTACAGCCATAATAGTTAAATATATTTCTGGACAATCAGCAATTATACGATATGTTTTAGTTATGTTTCAATCAGTCATGCTAATGCAATATAACACAAAAGTGGCCTCACAGTGCAAAAGACAGCAAATGCAAAAATATTTAAATGGGATCATAACAAAAAAAAGTTGGTCACAGGCACAGCTGGGCCCCTCCTGTACAGATGTTTGACCCAGATCAACAAACACCTGCTATTAGCATTCCATTCATACGAATCAAAAAAAGTTCATTGACTTGTAAATGCCAAAGAGTATCAAACATATATTAGCATCAAGGATTCTCTGGTGTTGTAACTTCTTTTCTTGCCATCAAAATGAAGGAGGAGACCAGTTCAGAGTAGAAGCTTTATTCTTGAGGATACCGCGGTACAGACAGTCTTCGAAGAGTTCTAAACATGGTCTAACATGGTTTCGGCAACTGCACAGTCTTATAGGCCTGCCTCCATGTTCAATCTGGGCCATGTGATCCGTCTGGCCAAGTCGTTATCTCCTGGGTTTGGGGCTGCTTCCATGTTGGTTCCTGCCATAAATGATGGAATGCACTGAACCATAAACTTCTCGTAACCTCTATAAACTTTAGTGTGCCCATCTGTATAAACAAGCTTTTAACAGACACCGTAGAATGCGTAAAAATATTCACAACACTGGCCATCAGGAGGAGCGAGACAATTCCCGATGGGCCTCAATGTGGGTGAGGAAAAACAAAAACTGACTGCTGTTTCTAATGTGGTCCTATAGAAACCCAATGGAGACCAAGCAGCCGGGGGAAATTGCAGAGTTAGCCAGTTCATTCAGTCTACTGGTACACAAAGCTCAATGTTAATGCACTATTTACTCAATAGCTTATTAACTAACCAGATGACTAAACAACTAACAGACAGAGGCCACTAGTGTTGTAGTGGGCTGGTCTACACAAACATCCGGGGCTGAATTTTAATTCCCAGTCCAGCACCGATCAGTACTAGAGTTTAAACAAAAATTGTTTAACATTGACGACTAAAAACCAAAGAAATATTTACATTGTGATTTACATCACTGAGAGTGAGAGTGAGGTAAAAACCTAAAAAAGGCAGCAGTTCGATGTCACAGATAAGTGAGCAGATAGAGAAAGAAAAAAGAAAAAACAGCCAAAACTGAAAGATGATTGGTCTGTCTCAAAACCTAGTGAGCTGCCTACATAGACAGCATTTTACGTCATAGTATGCGCTCCCTACATGTAGGCTGTCCCAATTCTTAGATACCTGAAACACGCTGTCTACTATATGTGTCATTCATAAAAATTCATTAGACATAAGTCAGAAACACAATCTCACTTTCAATTCTTTTGAAATTCTTCTCATAAACATCACCAATCCGACCACTAATAGAAGTGTACTCACCCTAGTCAGCATTTATAGACCACCAGGACCTTATTCTGAGTTCTTAAAAGAATTTAGTGACTTTGTTGCAGATCTAGCAGTGAGCGCTGAGAAACTAATAATCGCAGGAGATTTTAATATTCACTTTGAAAACTCAGCAGATCCATTAAAAAAGGCTTTTTCATCTATCTTAGACTCTATAGGTCTCACTCAGAATGTAATAGGGCCTACACATTCCTGTAATCACACACTAGATCTAGTTTTGACTTTAGGTGTTGATATACATAATCTTACTGTTCTTCCACAGACTTCAGTAGTTTCAGATCACTACCTAATTTCATATGGATTGAGTCTTAGTAAAAATGTATGTACATCACCCCGTTATTGCATGAAACGTTCAATAATGCCAAATACATCTCAGAACTTTATTGAAACTCTTCCAGATTTATCAACCATAATTTTTCCATCATCAGACCCAACCGAGCTAGACAGAATAACTGACTGCGTAGAAAATACGCTCCGACTAACTTTAGACAACGTTGCACCTATAAAAATTAAAAAGATGCAACAAAAAAAGCTCGCTCCGTGGTACAACAATGAAGTACGCACCTTAAGACAGACAGTACGGAAATTAGAACGCAAATGGAGAGTGACCAAGCTAGAGGTATTTCACTCTGCTTGGAAGGACAGCCTTAGCAGTTACAGAAAGGCACTTATTAAAACACGCTCAGCATACCTGTCCTCACTCATCGAACACAACAAAAACAATCCTAGAGTTTTATTTAGCACCATCGCAAAACTTACCAAAAATCAGGCAGGATCTGAACCTCAAATACCCGCCAACCACAGCAGCAATGATTTCATGGACTTTTTCAATAGCAAAATCGAGAATATTAGACAAAAAGTTCTACCGATACGAGTAACCTATCCTTCATCTGGTTTGGCTCAAACAGCACAAAATGTGATTTTAGAAGAAAGACTAGAAACATTTTCTCCACTACAGCAGACAGAACTAGAAAAACTTATCTCTTCCTCAACTTCTGCTACATGCACACTCGATATGATTCCAACAAGCCTATTGAAACAAGTATTACCAGATATTATTAAACCTCTCTTAACTATCATCAACTCTTCTCTTAGTCTGGGTCATGTACCTAAGTCTTTTAAACTAGCTGTGATAAAACCCTTGATAAAGAAGCCAAATCTTGACCCCAGAGAACTGTCCAGTTATAGACCCATTTCCAATTTACCTTTTATCTCTAAGATTTTAGAAAAGGCTGTAGCTCGACAACTCTGTTCTCATCTACATAAGAACAACATATATGAAAAATTCCAATCTGGTTTTAGGCCACATCACAGCACAGAGACAGCTTTAGTTAAGATAACAAATGATCTTCTTCTTGCCTCTGATCAGGGCCACGTATCTCTACTGGTGTTACTAGATCTAAGTGCAGCTTTTGACACTATAGATCACACTATTCTTTTGGACATGCTAGAAAATATAGTTGGAATCACAGGAACAGCGTTATCCTGGTTCACATCTTACCTTAGTGATCGCTTTCAGTTTGTAAAGATAAATAATGTATCGTCTAACACTACAAAAGTGAAATATGGAGTTCCACAAGGTTCTGTTTTAGGTCCTCTGTTATTTACACTATATATGCTACCATTAGGCTCAGTTATAAATAGACATGGAATTAGTTTCCACTGTTATGCCGATGATACACAACTGTACATATCAGCCAAACCAGATGACAAATCCAGATTAAATAAGATAGAAGATTGTGTAAGAGATATTAGACTTTGGATGCTACAGAACTTCCTTCTTTTAAACCCAGATAAAACGGAAGTTCTCCTCCTCGGCCCAAAGGCTGCTCGGACTAAATGTTCAGATTTAATGTTAAATCTTGCTGACTTCTCTGTAGTTCCTGGTTCAGTAGCCAAAAATCTTGGTGTAACAATTGACTCAGATCTGACATTTAATCAACACATCGGTAATATTACAAGAACAGCGTTTCTTCACCTACGAAACATTTCAAAGTTAAGAAATGCGTTATCTGTGTCTGATGCTGAAAAGTTGATACATGCCTTTATAACCTCAAGGCTAGATTACTGTAATGCATTATTGTCAGGATGCTCCAGCAGGAACCTGAATAAACTTCAGTTAGTTCAGAACGCTGCAGCTAGAGTACTAACTAAAACCAGGAAATTCCATCACATCAGTCCAGTTTTATCAGCGCTACACTGGCTTCCTGTTAAATTCCGTATCGACTATAAAATTCTATTACTGACGTATAAAGCCCTGCACGGTCTCGCACCGGAGTACCTGCAAGATCTAATTTCCTATTATGAACCGCCACGTTCACTCAGATCACAGGATGCTGGTTTTCTAATAGTTCCTAAAATTCAGAAGACTACAATGGGGGGAAGAGCCTTTTCCTACAAAGCCCCAAAATTGTGGAATAATCTCCCAGTTAATGTTCGGGACTCTGACACAGTCTCAATATTTAAGTCTAGACTGAAAACATACTTGTTTAGTGTAGCTTTTGGTTATTAATCTTCTCTTTTAGATAAAGGCAGGAGATTTGGGGGTTCTTAGACACAGAGGTTTATGGTAAACTGAGATGTTGGTGCTGTTGTTCCACCACTTCACGCGATCACACAGGTTTGTTGATGGTGGAGTGGGGGGACCCCAGTGTCTCAGGGTGCTCTCATGTCCATGTTACCTTCTGGTTCTTTCCTTTTAGTTTAGGCTGTTATAGTTAGATCTGCCGGAGTCACCAACCACACTCTAAAATTCTGAATATTCATATTCTCTACAGTCTTACCCCCGAGCCCAACTAACTCTCTCTCTTTACTCTTCCTGAGGAAATGACTGTCCTCCTGTTGAAGGACTGATCATCGGGCCATCACCCCACCATCACCAGCCAGCTCACCTGTCCATTTACTGCTACACCCTCAGTTACATCACTGTGCCATCCAGATGCACCAGCACTGAGATAGGATGGGACTGTTTCAGCTCACGCCCACTTTACATAAAGACTCAGTCATAGACTGCCTCAGCCAGAGACTGCCTCAGTCATACACTGCCTCTATCTGTGCAGCTTCTAAAGCTTTGCTATCCAGATTTCAAACAGAGACTCCTTTCTTTGGTATTTAGTTCAAACTGTAAATACTGTTTGACCAGAGGAGGATGGGTCTCCCCTTGTGAGTCTGGTTCCTCCCAAGGTTTCTTCCTCCAGTTGAGGGAGTTTTTCCTTGCCACTGTTGCCTCTGGCTTGCTCACTGGGGGATATATGTTATAACTGTTTTCAAAACTCTGTAAAGCTGCTTTGAGACAACATCGTTGTAAAAAGCGCTATATAAATAAAATTGACTTGACTTGACTTGACTACTGAGGAACCTCATTTTTACCTGATTTTAAGGAAGCATCGAACGCTTCCTCAGCCTCTAAGGTAATCCCATGATGCAACGCAGGCAAATCTATGAGCAGTGAAGTCGTTTTAAAAGTTATTTTGATTCTCTCTGGAGTTTTAATGTGTTTCTTTTCATATAATCACACAAAACAGTATTTTATTTGCAACTTTTCAACGAGTCATTGACCATTTTGCAGTTTTATACTCGAGCCATTAGCATTTATGCTAGTGGATTTTTAAGCCTCGGGCTATTGCTTTGGATGCCGGCTTGTAACTTAGCAACTAGCTAAACCACCGGTCGCGTGCTGCAGTTGGCGTGAGCAAGCCGTGACGCGGTCTCTCTCTAACTAGAGCGTCTCAGTAATCTGTTTTATGAGGAGAGATGTCAGACAGAACGCTGCTACTTAAACAGCTGCCTACATAGATAGTGCACTACTTAGACACTCACTAGGTTTGAGACACACCCATTAAATGAAGTCTGGGGGGGGCATTTTTATGAAAATTAAGGAGAAAGTCATCATACACAACATATCATCGCTGTCCAATGAAAAACGAGTATCTCCAAAATGGCAACTTTACAGGAGAAACTCACTTACAATGTAAGTCAATGGAACCAGAATTTTTTTCAAGCTATATTGGAGAATTTCTATTGGTCCATTCATGGTGAAATTTTCCCACAATGCGCACGGCAGCTGCTGCGTTTTCTTGCTGTAGGTAAATAGAAACCGACAAAAATGTTTTTCATTGGACAGCAACGATATGCAGGTCTGACTGAGCTTTCCACAAAAGCATGGCATTATCTTGCACCAACATGAAAGAAAGCCGGCGCTGGTGTTGACTCTAAGAAAGCAGAATGGTCAGTAAACAGTAGTGTTCACTCCATGCTGGAGTTGTGTCAAACCAAACTCCTTCCTGAGGACGTATGGTTTACAGTGTGAGCGTGATGATCCCCTTTAATAATTTTCAGATCTATGCTTCTGAAAATCATGAATGTGTGAATGTGTGTTGGGGATTATGTGGTTCAGGAGAAGCAATATATGTTTCTGTTTTACATAAAATAATGGGCATCTTGGAAGGAAGAGGGTTTCTAACTTGTGGTCAGCACTAAAGTGAACAGAGCTCTATTGTGATCTGACACCTAAAACTACATGTGGAGGTGGTCAGAGATGCATTTGATCACATAACATTTGACCTCACAGCAATGAAGCACTGTCTTAATCTACTTAGCCATCTCGGCAGAGGCAAAAGCAAGCTGCGTCCTTGCAATTAAGTTAAAATCCATGCAATCCAAATGTTTCTAACAGCCTGTACATGTACACAAAGCAGGCCATAGATTTAAGAAAGTAAGAAACTAATTAAACTAAACCCTTTAGAAACTAGTACACATGGACCCCCTACAGTCAGATCTGACCACAGTCTCTGAAGATGCAGTTTGAAATGGCAAGTGTAAACAGCTACACATCTCACAGTCCACTTGCATTGAGACCACTCCAGACTGACGTTGACACCAGACACAAACAGGGTCTGAGGGACCACTTAATAGTCAATGTCTGCTTTACGTCAACTTGTAGATACTCAGCAGGAATGGCTTCCTTAACCTCAGCTCCCACATCAGGAAAGTGAGAAGCAGGAATGAAGATTAGACCAGTCACGCACATCCTCTGCCAAATAAGCCAAAACTCAGCCCAGTCTTTAGCCCAGTGCATGCAAATCCATCATTTCTTTAATCAAATACAGTAAGCACAGTAAAGCAGTGGCCTTAACAACCGCAATAAACGTCACTCCTATGATAAATGAATGCAAACACGTTAATAACGAGCAGCAAAAAAAACAATAAGAGAAAACAGGAAATTAATTCAGGTCTGTAAGCAAAGATTAACGAGCGATCACTTTTATTAGCCGTGTCTCCAAACCAGAGGGAGGCTGTGTTTTTTTAAAGAACCTTTGAACGTTGAGTGGAGAGATGCTGTGGCTCCAGACTTTGTAATGAAATGAAACACTGCGTTCCTTGTTTCTAACGTAAGATTTCAAACGTCCATAACATGGAAACCACATATTCAGCCTACAGCTGCTCAGCTTCACCTATTCAGCACTGAGTGCTTTTTGAATGAGGCAGCCAATAAGAAAAGAGCTCATTTGCATACCCTGATTATAAAGGCCCAATTAAAATGGGCAGGCTTTTAAATTGCCATGTAAAAATAAATTAGGATAAATATACATGAAATGTATACATGTAAACAGGTCACAGTGCTTATGTCACTACACCTGGTTTAGACAGCCTTAAATAAGAGAGTATATGAAAGAGGAGTCTTCCTGTCACAGCACGAACATGATCTTCTATACCTCTGTAGAGGCACACCTATAGAACAAACCACAACATGGATTTCTCATCAAAATAAAATAAAAAAATAAATCGTGTGCTGCATATGGACCCCCATTTTGACACTAACAGTGTATAAAAACACTGAACAGTGTATAATAGAAACAGTGCATCACCAAAGAAAGTGCATTTATTAATGGAGTATAGAAAGTAATGAAGTCCATGTTTGTCTCCTTTTAGTTGGAACTGTGAATCATTTGGTTTGAAAGTGTGACTCCCTTGTGTGTAAAAATAAATAAATAAATACAAGTTATTACTTTTTAAGACATATTAAGACAACAGGACATTGTGGACAAGTGGCAAAGACACTTTACTGTTATATAGATTATTAAGATGGAGTTTGGAATTGGAGTGATTTTGTGAAATCTATGACATAATGTCACTGAAGGCTTCCTGCTCTGTTGACTACTTGTGGTGAGTGCGTCCACATAGCTTTGTGCAGTGCAGCAAACCATGACTGTAGCAACAAACTGTAACGAGCCGCGTCCGTGCTGGAAGGACTCGCTTTTTTTAAAAGACGCATATGTTAATCTTGTTCTTGCACAGCAAACAGTAAACCCTCCGAGTAACATTCCAATGAATTACATTATCTTTCTCTTTTCATGTAAACTGGGTGGTCCTAGTCCTGGGTAACGCTTCCGTAAGCATTTCCTGACCAATCACAAGGCTGATGGTTTATTCCTTTATCCATACACAACACTGTCCACTCATCTTTTTCTTCAGTCGTGCATTGCTTCACCCTTTCATTCATTTACGCGTTGCTTCATCTGTTGGCCAATCCACCCGTCTGTCTGTCTGTCAGGCCTTGTGTCATCTGTCTATTAGTTTGTCCGTTTGAACTTCTGTTCGTCCTGTCCGTAATTCACACACTGATACGTACATCCGTTTGTTCGTCTGTTCATCCATCTGCACATCTGTTTGCCCGATCCTTCGCTCGTGCATTAATTCATCTGTCCATTTATTCATCTGTCCATCTGTCACATTCCTAGTCCAGTTATCGTCATATAAAAAACAGATAATGATGTCAGCCCTGTATGAGGGGCGGAGCGGGTTTGGACAGTACAACAAAGAACTGTCAATCAAGCTGCTCTGATATGCTGTTCACGATTTTATCATTAGGAGACTAGGAGATAGGATGTTTAAAATAACCCTCAAGTTTAGCTCCCCGGGGGCTGGAACTAAAACCTTAAGATTTTTTTCACTCATGTCATTCCGACGTAAATGACAAGCAGAACAGATAAGATGGAGGTTTAAACGACATCACAAAAGAAGGGTAGAAACAGAAAAATCACAACATAAGTTATGAAGAGTAACTGAGCTGAAAGATTAGCAGCTACTGACTCCCTTTACTCAAGAAAACAAACAAAAACATACTAAAGTGCTGAGGAACTTGTTTATCACCGAGTCGACCTTCTTACCAAGGAGCTCCACAAAGTCTGCTGTCTGGTTTTATCTTACTGTCCTGTGGATTAACCAGCAACAAACACTCAACACCGTGACGGTGATATGAACATTTAGGCTGTTTACTCAACGTTAGTTTGTAAATTTATCGCAAGTGCACAGTCCGAGCCCCCACAGACGACCTCTTCAAAATTCAGTACTCGCTTCAACTTTTTATGAACCAGTTCTCCTGTTCCCCCTTAAATGGTGCAGCGGTTAGTGGTCGTGATGGGAAAGTGGTGAATGAAAAGCTGGCTGCAAGTATTGTGAACAGTTTGAGCAATCTACTAGTTCCATTTCTTTAAAACTGTGATCAAATTAAGAATCCATCCATTATCTACTGCTTAATCCAGCTAGTCGGGGTCACTGGGTGGATGAAGCCAATCCTAACGTCATCGGGCGAAGGCAGGGTACACCATAGACAGTTCGCCAGTCCATCGCATGGTCAACATTCACTCACGCACTCACACCTATGGGCTATTTAGAGTGACCGATTAACATGACTGCATGTCTTTGGACGTGTGGGAGAAAACTGTAGTACTCGTAGGAAACCCACTCAAGCACGGGGAGAACATACAAACTCCACACAGAACGGCCCGGACCGGGGATCGAACCCTGATCATCTTGCTGTGAGGCGACAGTGCTAACCACTACACCACTGTGCTGACCACTACACCACTGTGCCACCTCAAATTAAGAATGATTTGACCAATTATTTGTCCCAGTTGAAATAAACAAAAAAATAGTGTCTAGAATAA
Source organism: Megaleporinus macrocephalus (assembly GCA_021613375.1). NCBI lineage: Eukaryota > Metazoa > Chordata > Actinopteri > Characiformes > Anostomidae > Megaleporinus > Megaleporinus macrocephalus. The sequence continues at coordinate 23,722,350 of CM038720.1, read as the reverse complement.
TCCATAATCAATAATCAGTAGAAGCCTTAAAACAGCATGACGCAGGAAAAGTGCTTCAATATTTTTTCTATATTTCACATTACAAATGCATATATAACGAGTCAAAAGCACAAAAAGCATGTCGGTCTGTTTGATCTCATTACTGGCACATAAAGAGCCGCCAACAAGCAAACGACAAAACACCAGTAAATCTGCCCTTAAACATTTAACAACCTCCACACAATGTCATGTATCTATCCTAAAGAACCCTCCATTCAAGCCAATGACCACTGACCATTTTAGCCCCCTCAGAGCTGGGACAGGGACGAGGAGGAGGGCTTTGCGCTTTGCTTTGATCTCACATGGGTTCTTGCTGGCTATTCCTGCATGTAATGACATCACCATGGAGATGGGCCTTTTGTTGGGAGAGAAATAAATAAAGGAAAAATTAAAGCATGGCAGTGACGAACAAGAGGAAGAAGGTGAGTCATGCGTGCCGGTCACATGGAAGAGGCCTTTTACACCTGTCTCTCCCAGAACAGTCCAGATTAGACATCAGCATCTGCTCCAGTGACTCTGTTCAGGCTAGCGCAATCGCTACAGCCACATTGAGCCAAGTTCAAAATCCATACAGATCAGACGCAACTAAACATCTATGCTCTGCCTATTATTCACCGGTTATTTTACTGAGCTTTTTAAACTAAACTTGGCTGAACCTTACTGGAAAACTTGAAAACCTGTACAAAGCCCACCCAAAACCATTAGACCAGCAGACTCTGTTTCTTATTCTTACAGAGAGCAAACAAGCAAAGGTCGAATATCCAATACCAACATCCAAACTGCCAACAAATCACAGCAGACCTGTAAAGATTACAGCATAATCCCATCGGAATTATTTTCACCAACTGTAAGACTTTACAAATCTAAGTTTATTTGTTTGTTAATAACTCCTTTAAATGGTGACAGGTGAGTGGCATTGGTTTACTTGATGTTTGTTAATAACTCCTTTAGAGGGTGGTGGTGAGTGGCATTGGTTTACTTGATGTTTGTTAATAACTCCTTTAGAGGGTGGTGGTGAGTGATGTGTGTTTACTTGATGTTTGTTAATAACTCCTTTAGAGGGTGGTGGTGAGTAATGTTTGTTTATTTGATGTTTGTTAATAACTCATTTAGAGGGCGGTGGTGAGTGATGTGTGTTTACTTGATGTTTGTTAATAACTCTTTAGAGGGCGGTGGTGAGTGGCATTTGTTTACTTGATCTTTGTTAATAACTCCTTTAGAGGGTGGTGGTGAGTGATGTGTGTTTACTTGATGTTTGTTAATAACTCCTTTAGAGGGTGGTGGTGAGTGATGTGTGTTTACTTGATGTTTGTTAATAACTCCTTTAGAGGGCGGTGGTGAGTGGCATTTGTTTACTTGATGTTTGTTAATAACTTCTTTAGAGGGCGGTGGTGAGTGATGTTTGTTTATTTGATGTTTGTTAATAACTCCTTTAGAGGGCGGTGGTGAGTAATGTTTGTTTATTTGATGTTTGATAACTCCATTAGAGGGCGGTGGTGAGTAATGTTTGTTTATTTGATGTTTGTTAACTCCTTTAGAGGGCGGTGGTGACTAATGTTTGTTTATTTGATGTTTGTTAACTCCTTTAGAGGGCGGTGGTGAGTGATGTTTGTTTATTTGATGTTAATAACTCCTTTAGAGGGCAGTGGTGAGTGATGTTTGTTAATTTGATGTTAATAACTCCTTTAGAGGGTGGTGGTGAGTGATGTTTGTTTATTTGATGTTAATAACTCTTTAGAGGGTGGTGTTGAGTGATGTTTATTTGATGTTTGTTAATAACTCTTTAGAGGGTGGTGGTGAGTGATGTTTGTTTATTTGATGTTAATAACTCTTTAGAGGGTGGTGGTGAGTAATGTTTGTTTATTTGATGTTAATAACTCTTTAGAGGGTGGTGGTGAGTAATGTTTGTTTATTTGATGTTTGTTAATAACTCTTTAGAGGGCGGTGGTGAGTGATGTTTGTTTATTTGATGTTAATAACTCTTTAGAGGGTGGTGGTGAGTGATGTTTGTTTATTTGATGTTAATAACTCTTTAGAGGGCGGTGGTGAGTGATGTTTGTTTATTTGATGTTAATAACTCTTTAGAGGGTGGTGTTGAGTGATGTTTATTTGATGTTTGTTAATAACTCTTTAGAGGGTGGTGGTGAGTGATGTTTGTTTATTTGATGTTAATAACTCTTTAGAGGGCGGTGGTGAGTGATGTTTGTTTATTTGATGTTAATAACTCTTTAGAGGGTGGTGGTGAGTGATGTTTGTTTATTTGATGTTAATAACTCTTTAGAGGGTGGTGGTGAGTGATGTTTGTTTATTTGATGTTTGTTAATAACTCTTTAGAGGGTGGTGGTGAGTGATGTTTGTTTATTTGATGTTAATAACTTTAGAGGGTGGTGGTGAGTAATGTTTGTTTATTTGACGTTTGTTATTAACTCATTTAGAGGGTGGTGGTGAGTGATGTTTGTTTATTTGATGTTTGTTAATAACTCTTTAGAGGGCGTTGGTGAGTGATGTTTGTTAATAACTCTTTAGAGGGCGGTGGTGAGTGATGTTTGTTTATTTGATGTTTGTTAATAACTCTTTAGAGGGCGGTGGTGAGTGATGTTTATTTGATGTTAATAACTCTTTAGAGGGCGGTGGTGAGTGATGTTTGTTTATTTGATGTTAATAACTCTTTAGAGGGTGGTGGTGAGTGATGTTTGTTTATTTGATGTTTGTTAATAACTCTTTAGAGGGTGGTGGTGAGTGATGTTTGTTTATTTGATGTTTGTTAATAACTCTTTAGAGGGCGGTGGTGAGTGATGCTTGTTTATTTGATTTATGTTAATAACTTCTTTAGAGGGCGGTGGTGAGTGATGTTTGTTTATTTGATGTTTGTTAACTATTTAGAGGCCGGTGTTTTGTTAAAGTCAAAGAAGGATATGAGCCCTTTGGTGCCATCAGTCACACTACACAGTTAAAACCTACTGCAAATGTAAGATCAAGCTAAGGATGAGGTCAAAGCCTAAAGCAACAGTCGGGAAACATCACATTCAGGATTAAACATAATCTGAGGAGAAACTCCAGTAAAGAGCACTGCATTCATTCACAGAAGAGAATCACACACACACACACACACACCAGCCATTCTGAAAATTCCCAAAGCTTGAAATCAGCATAATATCAGCATAGAGTTTTACGTCAAGCTTTATGTTGAGTACAGTGCATCCCAGGCTCCAAATCACATGTTTGTGGACTAAGATAAAGCAGTCGTGGGTGGTGTTTGAGGTGGAGGAGTTGTTTTTCAACGCATCTGTGTCATATTTCTGCCTGCTGGCCTCAATGAGAGGATTTTCTTTGTTAAACTCTCCGACTTGATTCTGTTGTGTAAACATTATTTTTCTGTGTTCCTGCGTCATCCTGGTTCCGAGCCCTCGGCTCCAATCCTTCTAGTGATTTGGCAGAGAGTTGAATTGCATTTCATTGCACAGCTGTTTAGTGGGGGTGGATTTTTTTAATGACTTGAGAGGCAACTGACCCAAATATCTGATTTTCCTGACCTGTAGTGTTACCTGCAGGGCAGCACCAAAACAGGAGTAATCACCTCAACTAAAAATACTAACGGGGCTAACAATGAACGAAAGAAAACGAGGGGCATGTATCCAGCTGTACGTCGTACATGACACCACATGACACCTTCAGCCTGTGGTGATTTCGCCAACCACCCCAAAGTCTGAGGTCTCATGAACCAAAATAGTCGTGAAATGATTTCATACTTTCAACCTCTTTCATTTCTAAATCAACAGGCTGCCTTTACCACAGGGTTCTGCCTTTATCACCGTGTTATTCAAGGGCCCAAATCTTTTCAGAACCATTTTCCTAATTGTCTTATTTTTCCTATTCGTTGAAAGAGGTTATTTCCACCGCTCTGCCTTTATCACAGAAACATGTAAATGAGCTGTGCTCTGATTGGCTACCCTGCATTGCGCCTCATTGAAACAGCAGTCCAGGCTGAAACACTTCTTTTGTCAGTTTGAGCAGGTGGGACTAAACTACTGTAGTCTAAACAGGCAGACATATGCAAACACTTGGGGCTTGTGTGACATCACAAAAACACTGAATTCAAATCAGGCTGGTTTTGCAGCTTAGTTTCCATATGTGGACTGTTTGGACTAGAAGATACATGGTAAATCTTAAACCCACAAACAATACATTTGCATATTACATGAAACACTTTTAGACTGATATATGCAAATGAGCTATGCTCTGACTGGCTGTATTTTGTCTTACTCAAAAATAAAACAGCCTGGCCTGAAACACACTTTAACACTTAAACACTTTACACGACTTTATAGAGACAATGAAACTAAATCAATGCGTTCTTATAACGTGATGATCTTGTATGGACTGAGAAATGGAAGGTATGTTCTGAGTTGGTTACATAATACTTCAAACTCTTTGTGAATAGACTTTCATGATGTGAACTCCTTTTTAAACTGTAACCATGTTGCAGGCTTATCTAGGACACTTAAGTTGCAGACTCTTCACAGTGTTGATTTCTTCACAGTGGCGGTGACAGAAACAAGGGGTCACAGTGTCAACACAAACAGTGCAAATAAACAAATCATTACTGTGCAATGAAAAACATGTATCTCTATTTTTGGTGATTTTCAGTTTTCTACATCATTTAAACACAACAATGGTTGTTTACATTGTGAAAAAGAAGTGCCCCAAAATAGCTTGGAAAAAATTCTGGTTCCATTGACTTGCATTGAAAGTAAAGTATGTTTTTGGTCTCTCCTGTAAACTTGCAATTTTATACATACTTGTTTTTCATTGGACAGCGACAACATAAATAAATATTTTTTTACTAAACCACCAGTGAACCTACATGTGCCTTATGCATGGACCTCTTCACCAGAAATGCAGTTTAATAATCTGTTTCAGGTCAAATTCTTCCCAAAACTATTGTAGAACAACCTCTCAGGCAGGCTCAGGCAGCACATCCGTCTCATACAATATTTCTGTTACTCTTAATGAATGTGTTTACGTCTTAACCATTTAATTATTCAGGAATTCTGATACATTGGTGGAGTTTCCCTTTAACATCAGTAAGTCATGCTCTTGTTTGGTGGACCAGGTGGAGGGGTAGGTCCTGATTATTGTCTCACATAACAAGCTAAGACTGTGAGAATTACGATACGAGTGTCTGAGACAAACACATCATTATTAAAGGTACAGATCAACAGCACTGAAGCAATAGAAGCCCAATCATTTAACCATTCAGCCAAACAGCCAACTACATACAGAATACCCACATCAACAGTAGAGATCGGACGATATATCGGTTGGTCGCATGTGAAGGACCCCAGGCCGAAACGTTTGGAACTGTTCAGCCAATAAGGGAAAATAAATTATTTATAACAGTGACGGTTTAATGAGGCGTTTATGTGTTTCTAGTTCCGCCGTAGACGTGACCAGAGTGGATGTTTTACTCCTTAGCTCCGGGGCTAAAGCTAACTGCTCTAGTGTAATACACACATTCACATGTTATTGTTACACAGCGAGTCTCTCCGGAGCAGCCAGAGCTTCCCAGATATTAGTTATTATTTATTATTTAACTAAAGAACAAGCAAAGAGAGCAGTCATTACAGCATAAAAGCATCTCTCTATCGCATTGTGCTCTCTCTCTCTCTCTCTCTCTCTCTCTCTCTCTCTCTCTGAAGTGAGACACTCTCTGTAACTGCGGCAGACATTTCAGCTGTGTGCAAGTATTTTTCAATGCACTTCTTAATATCTTGTTAGTTATGGGTATGAAGAGATGTATGTTACACCCTTTCATATTTTTTTTTATTTTTTTTGGGGGGGGGGGGTATTTAGTTTTTTCTACTTAAAGTCAGTATTCAATAAATGATGTTAAGTTCAGAAATGTTGTGCATCCACTCCTTATTACTAGTGTGACATTTTAGCAGCAAATAAAGTTGAAAATTTCTAAATATCAGCCCTAAAAATCAGTCCAAAAAATCAGTAGCTCATATCGGCCATCGGCTGACTCTGACCTCTAAACATCAGCATCGGCATCAGCTATAGAAAAACCTGTATCGGTCGATCTCTAATGCACAGGCCAAAAATGACTCTCTCCTGAACTACTAGCTCGTAAAATGCTTAAATGTGATTGTTTAATAACTGTTCTTACACTCAATGCTGTGTACATACCATGAGGTAAAATGAATAAAGCAGTCATGTGTGCTGTTAGAACAAACCTGCATCACAAGAAGCGTTTTAAGAAATTTAACAATTTCGTACGTTTTATATCATCAGCACGATATTCAACAGCTTTACTGAACATCATGTTTTATGACTCATTTGTTTTAAATCCAGCTCTCACTCATATCAGCAACATTCATCTCGCTTTCAACTGCACAAATTCAGAAATCTTCTCTTGAAATAATCACAACTGAAAATGACTGATGTGATTTGGCCTTTCTTTAGACCCACTTCCTCAGCTGAGACCGACTTAGCGTTTAAAGGCTCTGCTATTTCTGCAGCACTATAACGCACTTCATATGTTACTCTCATGATTGATTGCTCTGTAATTATTACTTATTGATGCAGTACTTACTTACTGATCAATTATCTGTTTTGCTCTTATGTTAATTATGCGGGGCAATTATTGCATATCTACTATGATTTTAGAATTGAGAGGTTTGCCTTTTTGGGGGGGGGAGGGGTGGGCTACAAATATATGTAAGCTGTGAACATACTTTTATACTTGTCATTGGAGGCTGACGCCTGTGAGTCAGTTCTAAAACATTTCCTTTTTTCAGTTGATCATTGTTCCTCTTAAAACAACAATAATGTGATATTCCACACATTCCACACATTCCAGACATTCTACACATACACAGAATAAAAGCAATTCCGTATTTTAATTTAAAAAAGTAAATAACCTGGTCGTCTTAAAATGTCTTGTACAGGATGTAAATACAGACTACTGCGCTGTTAACTGTTAATGCGCTGTTAAGGCTTATTTATACTAAAAGATGGAAGGATGGATCAGCTATGTATCGGTATCGGCCGATTTTTAATCAAATTTTGGGATCGGTGATCGGCCGATATTTCTCCAATGTAGCCGATCCCAAGAGTCGATGGCGTTAAACAAATTAGCCTAATTTCTGTATTTCCAGCTAGTGTTTTATTCAGGAAGAGGAGCCCTCCATAAAACTCCCTCCGACCAGCGCCCTGCAATTCCTATCTGAACCACTAGGAAATACACAACCTTTCATTTTTCATAGACTGACTAAACGGCAGCCACGCGAGAACAGTTTATGGCGTTGGCGGCCTGTGCTGATGGAAATCGTCCATCTGGCAGTTTGTTACCGCATGTGACGCAGATTCATCCAGGCGTTCTGTAACATCTGTAAAATCCATGTGTCTCGTGGGGGAACCAAGACAAAGACACTTAACACTACTAATCTAAAACGGCACTTAAGAGAACATCATGCAGCTGAACACAGTGAGTATCAGCAAACAGCAGAGCTAGCACGCGCAGCTAGCGCAAAACAGGTAACCCGGAAAACTGTGCTGACCAGATCTGACCGGTATGAAACAGTACAGCAGCAACAATTCAAGATCTACATTTAATGATTGCAGTTTTTCATTTTAAATAAACCAGAGTCTGCGTTTAATGACTGCATTTCTTACTGCATTCATTTAATTTGCTTTTTTCGTTTTAAATTAAGGATCTAAATGTAATGATTGCAGTTTTGGGGATATGTGTGTGATTTACTTTTTTTTATTTACTGCTAATTTTGTTAAAAAATATTATGCTGTTTCACATGAGCTCGTTAAAAATGGTAATAAACCGGTTTCACGAGTTGAGGGAGTATAAAAGTAGAGGGAGTATAAAAGTAGGGGGAGTATAAAAGTAGAGGGAGTATAAAAGTAGGGGGAGTATAAAAGTAGAGGGAGTATAAAAGTAGGGGGAGTATAAAAGTAGAGGGAGTATAAAAGTAGAGGGAGTATAAAAGTAAAGGGGGTATAAAAGTAGCGGGAGTATAAAAGTAGGGGGAGTATAAAAGTAGAGGTAGTATAAAAGTAGATGGAGTATAAAAGTAGAGGGGGTATAAAAGTAGAGGGGGTATAAAAGTAGGGGGGTATAAAAGTAGGGGGGTATAAAAGTAGGGGGGGTATAAAAGTAGGAGGAGTATAAAAGTAGATGGAGTATAAAAGTAGAGGGAGTATAAAAGTAAAGGGGGTATAAAAGTAGCGGGTGTATAAAAGTAGGGGGAGTATAAAAGTAGAGGTAGTATAAAAGTAGATGGAGTATAAAAGTAGAGGGGGTATAAAAGTAGAGGGGGTATAAAAGTAGGAGGAGTATAAAAGTAGATGGAGTATAAAAGTAGAGGGGGTATAAAAGTAGGAGGAGTATAAAAGTAGATGGAGTATAAAAGTAGAGGGGGTATAAAAGTAGGAGGAGTTTAAAAGTAGAGGGGGTATAAAAGTAGAGGGAGTATAAAAGTAGAGGGAGTATAAAAGTAGGGGGAGTATAAAAGTAGAGGGGGTATAAAAGTAGAGGGGGTATAAAAGTAGAGGGGGTATAAAAGTAGAGGGGGTATAAAAGTAGGAGGAGTATAAAAGTAGAGGGGGTATAAAAGTAGAGGGAGTATAAAAGTAAAGGGGGTATAAAAGTAGGAGGAGTTTAAAAGTAGATGGAGTATAAAAGTAGAGGGGGTATAAAAGTAGGAGGAGTATAAAAGTAGAGGGGGTATAAAAGTAGAGGGAGTATAAAAGTAGGAGGAGTATAAAAGTAGGAGGAGTATAAAAGTAGATGGAGTATAAAAGTAGAGGGGGTATAAAAGTAGAGGGGGTATAAAAGTAGAGGGGGTATAAAAGTAGAGGGAGTATAAAAGTAGGAGGAGTATAAAAGTAGAGGGGGTATAAAAGTAGAGAGAGTATAAAATTAAAGGGAGTATAAAAGTAGAGGGGGTATAAAAGTAGAGGGGGTATAAAAGTAGAGGGAGTATAAAAGTAGGAGGAGTATAAAAGTAGAGGGGGTATAAAAGTAGAGAGAGTATAAAATTAAAGGGAGTATAAAAGTAGAGGGGGTATAAAAGTAGGAGGAGTATAAAAGTAGATGGAGTATAAAAGTAGAGGGGGTATAAAAGTAGAGGGGGTATAAAAGTAGAGGGAGTATAAAAGTAGGAGGAGTATAAAAGTAGAGGGGGTATAAAAGTAGAGAGAGTATAAAATTAAAGGGAGTATAAAAGTAGAGGGAGTATAACAGTAGAGGGGGTATATATGAGCTTCTACAGGTGGAATGAACTCAAACTCAGACTGTTAAGGTAATCAGGTTTTTAACAGTGTACAAACAATGTGTGGACTATGAATCCCAGCGAACTCATCTCTCACCTTTAATTCAGAAGCTATAAACTCCAGGCATTTTAACCTGCACAGAGCTGAACACACTGAACCGATTATAACATCACCAAAACCAGAAGCATTTCAAATGTAAAGAGAGCGGAAAGCCCCCTGAATGGTATATAGGTATTATCACAGACTGGTGATTCACTTCTTTAAGGATTTGCGGGACACAGAAGGGAACTTTCTGAAAAGCTACAACAATAAAACAACACCTGAAATAGATCATAAGCGTGCCGGTGACTCGTTACATGATGGCAACTGATTTATTCTAATCACTGCTATTGTAATGTGAAAAACCCTACGCACACTATACCTTTAATTACTACGCCTCAACACACCCACACCGTTTCCACTCAGTACGTTTCAGTTAGTCATTGTAGTAGGCTTCTCCGCTATAGTGTGTCTGTGGGTTATATAGTGTATATACAGCACTAGAAAGGACGACGGCTGTACATCTCCTTAACCACACTGCACTGTGTCCACTGGTATTTTTACAATGGACACGACCTCAAGGCTAATTGTTAACAAGGCCTGTACCAAGGCCTGCTTATAAAGTTTGTGGTTTTATGTACAAAAACAGTTATATTTCATGTTATTTAGTGTCAAACAGGCTGTTTATGACTTTGCCTTTAAACAGGACACAATACAATGCATACTGCTCACCTATCGGAAAGCTTGACACACTGTCAGACAACACATAAGCTAAAAAAGTAAAAACTTACCACTCTGAAACATCCTGCTACAATCTAGCCTGCAAAGGTAAATCTACCAACTTGTTCTACCTGACTTTCAGGATTCGACTCGGACCCAAACTCATACGGCAGGATCGACAGAATTATAAGAATTTAATTGTTAAATCTGACGTAAACAGCCGTAGATCCCATAGAACCAAATTACAGAACCTGAAAACCTGTTCACAGTCGCTTCCCTGATCATTCAGGCATCACTGTGGGTTACTCAATCATCTCAATCATCATTCTGGGGCTTTTTTGTTTTTTGCTATGAACACACATTTTGTTTGGGCTCTCAGTCCTGCTGGCCCTAGCTCCGCCTTTGCTAGCTATCTTCGTCAGTCCTTGTCTGGACAACATGCCTGACAACTAATACACGAAGAAGAGGCTCCATAGCAAGAAACACCCTATAAAACCCATAGTTTGGATCAAGGTTGTCATAAATTGACAGGATGCTTAAGTTACCCACCAACTACGACTGTCAACATTTCGTTTTCACACAGTACACAGTACACTCACCTAATCCATGCATTTATTTTGTTTACATAAACCATCTGAATTCACCATAAACACGCTCCAAGCAACACGCCAAGCAGCTCAAATCAACCGCATGACAGTGTAGACTGCTGATTGGGGGGGGGGGGATTAGGATCTCAGGGAATTCTTCCTTCAACACTGTCAACTGCCTCAGTGAAGAACAGAACATGGCATAAATTCTCTTGCCTTTTGTAAAATTTAAAGCTTGTAGAACTTTAGAACATCTTATGAGTTTGTAGGTCTGTTCTGTGGAGCTCTGCTGATCATCCATTATGCATCACTTGCATAACTATAAGTCACGCCATTGTTTTGGCAGGCATGGCAGAGCAGAACAGTGGGGCACAGCTCAGGTTTAACCTTCATTTCCTTTTAGAAGGGAAGGAAACTTGCAGCAAGGGAAATTCTACATAATTCAGTGGTTGATTTGTAAACAAAGTCATTCAGAGTTTAATGTGAAATTCTACTAATGTGAAGTTCTACAGAAAAATGTAATGACTTTGATTTCTTTACAATGGTGGTAATGGGAACCAGGGGTTACCATGTCTACAACACAAATATAGCCATATTATTTACTATCCAGTGAAGCTCAAAACTGTCTGAAAACTGACGAAACAATGTATCAGACATCGGGCAGTGTATTTTACAGGTGGACGTCTGGCTCCTATCATCAACACTGTGAACAACTCAGTAAGTTCCTCTAGATTGTAGACACTACACACCAAAGCACTCCTCATTATGGTTTACTATCAGAGCACGGTGTGGGGTTTACAGCATTGGGCTCTGACTCCAGGCAAGTACTGAAGAAAGAGCTGAAAACAGTCCTCTATGATAGAGTGTAGAACAACTTCTTAACTGTGATTTCAAAACCCGGCAATGCTGTTTAGGTTTTCACATCATTTGAAAACTTTCCCTAACACTGTGTAAACATTACATGATGAATGGACAGAGGAAAGAAAGCTTTGTAGAGAAAAGCTCTACCCTTTGCTGTAGCTGTTCTATAATTACATATCAAGATTTGCTATGAAGATGAACATGCAAGACGTTCATCTTTTAGGAACTGTACTGCTTTAGGATGCTTTCACCTTGTCTGGTGTGGACTTTTCAGAATTTTCCTTTAGACTGGTTTGTGTTGACAGGTAGACTTCAACAGTACCTTGGTGCACAGTAAACTAGTGGCCCTAAACTCAAAGATCATGGTCAGTTTTTGGCTCTAATGTGAAAGAAAAGCACTGCAGCCAAACATCTGACCAATCACCAAACCCCCACCAGGCACTTTAACTACAGCCATATTAAACAACAATAATGTGAGAAACCAAACTCTTGTCTGGATCTTGCAAAATCAAAACAAATCCCGCAAAGTAAATTTATCACATATACATCACATATCTTTCTCATCAAAGGTGGGTTAAAAAAAAAAAAAAATAAAAAAAAAAGATCTGACCACCTTTAATGAAACTATAAGAATTCATGGAATGACACGGAAACAAGCTGAGATGTGAGCACAAGGGATGAATCATTTCAGTGCATGAAAGCAAGTACAACTCTACCAGCACCACAATTATATGTCACTTGCATAAAACACCCCCCCTCTAATTCAAACACACGTTCCAATAGGGGCAATTAAACAGCATTTAGCCAATTGTAGACAGAGTTTGAGGTTGAGCAGTGAGTCCACTTTATAGTGTTAAAATTACAATGAGTGGAAAGAATGTTTGCGCCAAAGGACACGACAGAGGGAGAAACTCTCTCCCACAGAACCCACGTCTTTCTTAGCTGCCTGAAACACCTGACTTGTACAAATATTTAAAATATATAAATATATAAAATATATAAATATAAATATATAAAACCTAATTGTACAAATATGCCAAAGATAACGCTAATGAATAAAAAACTTTATTAACATTCAAATTTGATCAGCTTTGATGAAGCATCACTGCGTCTGGTTTGCTCTGTTCCGCCACTACCACTCAAGCATCCTGTTGTTAACATCGATCTGTGTTACAACAATGAGTGGTCGTAAGAGCATCCTGCACCTCCATCCCACCACACACCCTCAGTCCTGCAGCTAAACGACATCAACATTAAACAGAAACCACACCGAGCGCACAGCAGGGCCAGCCAGGAGACACTGACTGAGACACTGAGATACTGATCTATGACTGACCAGCGAGCAGAAAACAGGGCATTTCTAGATGTGTGTATGGGAGCAACACTGACCAGCAGAGACAAACCCACAAACAGGCGCACATGAAATTAAATTCCATTCATTTTCTTACGATTCTTAAGATTTCTGCACGATTAAATGAAGACAAAAACAAAGTCTTGTAGAAATGTGCACCATTTTAGGAAGCAGACATTCGAAGAGCTTGAAGCCTCTAAAAGCTTCCTCACAGAAAGTTATTACAGGAAGTGGGGATGTATACGCTGACATATTGTTTTATGTTAAAGAGTTTTTGGGCTAAAATGTGTTGTTAACAGTTAACCATGATGGAGAGGTACATGCATTTTAATGGCCCAGAGAAAACTGGTTTGTTCAGATCGCTATTATTTTACTATGAACAACATCACATATAAAATATGATCATATGTGGCTCACTGGTGGTTTAGATATGGTGACCCCTGGTTCCCATCACCACCACTGTAGTGGAAACTGAGTCTCTACAATGAACCACATCACATCAAACCACTCTTAATGACTTTGTTAGGAAATTTAGAAAAAAATTATGGAATTCCCCTTTATGTCTTTTAACTGCTGTGTCTGACCAGGTAATGTTAATATATACATTAACACACACACATACACATACACAAATAAACATTTTATATATTTCGTCACTGTCCAATGAAAAACAGGTACCTTTATAAAAAAAATGGCAACTTTATACACACACACACACACACACACACATATATATACAAATGTTAAGTATATACATACACACACACATAAATGTAAAGTATATATATATGTGTGTGTGTGTGTATGTATATACTTTACATTTGTGTGTATGTACATCATACATTATACATTTGTGTGTATGTATATCATACATTATATATAACACATATGTGCTGTGTGTGTATATATACACATACTAAATAACCAAAACTATAGCATTGGTATTTGTATATTAACAAGAAGCTGTCACAACGATGTAGAACGGAATTACAAACTTTGGTATCAGTTTTTGTATTAATAAAAGTAATAATAATGATTATGCAGAAAACAAAAAACAACAAAAAGTTAAATAAACAATAAATTATTTCACTAAAACTGATAAATGTGTGTTTATGAATGTTATTTTAACATTTAAACTACATGCATCGCTAAAAGCAGCGGTTTATTCACTGGCCTGTGAACGAAAAATTAACATAAATCTGAAAAACACATGTCTTTTAGTTTAATTTTAGTTTTGTTATTAACCCCAGCACCGCTGCAGCAGTACATTTTGCCTGAATGAGGAGGAACTGCTGCTCCATCATTCCAAGCGCAGAAACAGCTGGTAGGTTGTGGACAGCAAACACGACAGATTATATAATATTTAAGGCTTTATTTTTGGGGCAAACCGCGAAAATAGACTTTAATTTTAGTTCACATGAAGAAACATTTGGCTAACGTGTAAAAAAAACGGCCTTTAAAGTCCTTTGAGAAATTTCATTCAGCAGTGAAATGTAGCTGGCTGTTCGAATTCTCCGTTCCACCTTAAATAGCGCAGCAGTTGCACCGCCGTTTAAGGTGGAACTGGGAATTCGTATGGGAAGCTGGCGAAAAAGCTTTCATCCTCGTCAACTTTTACAACAAACAACAACTAGACAAAGTGACTAGTTTAGCGTCTGGTTTACACCTTAATGCCAGTCTAAACGCGCTGTAAGTTCAGGTTATGTGGAAAAGCCTTACCTCTCACACAGAGAAGAGACATGCCAGGCTTTTTCGCTCTCTGCTAAATCCCTGTGCTGGTGTTTCTGTTGAGGTTTAGCTTAGCCGGGTGCAGACCGGTGACATTGCAAAAGCGCGTCAAAAAGTTACTTTTCTCGACTTTATTTACTGGATTAAGTTCCACTGAACTGTCCTACTGGAGCTTAGGATGTCCCATCGCCATGATAAAAACCTTTCAGCGGTAGAGGAACAAAATCAGGGGACTGAGTGGAAGGGGCGGAGCCTGCAAGCTTTAATGACGTTGAAACTGACCATTCAAGCGCCACAGGGGGCGGAGCGTCGCGAGACAGTAGCCAATAGGAATGAAGAGGCGTGAGCAGCGCTTGAATAAACAGGTTGAAGGAACAGGTGTGACGCACGGAGCCGTAGAGAAAGTGCTGCTGGTTATAACCAAACAGTGAAGAACATTTGTACAAGTCGCCGCGCTGTCTGCAGCTTTGAAGAGTGACGACCTCTGAAAAAAAGACTCTTTCTCTTTTCCTCATACTAAATATTAACGCTTACGTTCACATACGGACTCCTATGCTCTGATCTTCCCTGTATGGAACAGTGTCTCTCTGAAATGTAATATACTGGAAATATAAAGGATAAAAGCGAGCGATCCATGCTTGGGTTCTTATTTTGTTCAAAAGATATATATAATGCACTAAAACTGCTATATGAACGCTATATACACCATATGTCATTAAACAATACAGCATAGTAGGCTCGTGAATTTGTTTGTTTTGTAGGTTTTCATTATTTTTTTTTAAAGATTTGTTTCTGTTGATAAAAAGCTTATTGTAAGAGGCATGGTAGTCCTTGCATTTAAAGATAAGATGACTGGAAATCATGTAATTTGTCTTATGTAACTAACAAAATGTAACAAAGTATGGTGTGAAATATGGTACGAAATATGGTACACACACACACATATTTATATATGCTATGCTGAATGCTAGTGTCATGCCCTGCCCTTCCAAAGGACTTGACTTGGAGAGGAATAGCTCATCAACAAATTCAAAGGTGAACAGCCAACATCAAGATAAGACAGTAGAAGAAGAAGCAGTATGGTGATGCCAGCGAGAACATCTGAACAGTGGCTGGCCATAAGGACCTGCTGGTGGGGCAGCATAACAACATGGTTCACAGCCCTCCAGACAGCTGCTTCCAGACAGCGGATAGGCGAACTGACTGTGGAGGTGAGCACAAAAGTTCAACAGGCATATCCACCACTGAAACACCTCTTGACCATGCCACTGACTCTAGTCGAGGCCAAGAGTCAGTGGTTCCAGCACAGAGCATGAGAGAGGACCCACTGTGACAGGGGAAGATTGTCATTGTCCATTCATTGTCACACTCATTGTCCATTTTATCATTATCCACTTTCATCCTGTTCTTCAATGATCATCATTGGTGGGTGGGTCATTGGTACAAGTGGACACAACAGTGCTGTGCTGCTTTAGTTTTTAAACACTGTGTACACTCACTGTCCACTCTAGTAGACAATCTAATTCATATGACGCCTTATGTAGTTGTCCCTACTTTTAATCGAATGTGTGTTACACAACATAGGGAGTCTCAAGCTATGTTTAGGACATGGCCTAAAAGATAGGCCCCCTCATCCATTACTTGCTGGGGTATTCAGATATGTCATTTTCCCTTTCGTTTCTGAAATAAAAGGGTGCTCCAAGACTTTTGACTAACCAAAAAACAAAAAAAAACAAAAACCCAAATATATATATATATATATATATATATATATATATATATATATATATATATATATATATATATATATATATATATTAGGTTAGTCAACCTAAAGAGCACCCTTTTATTTCAGAAACGAAAGGGAAAATTATATATATATACGGATTGTAAAAGCCATACGTTTAATCACCTGTGTTGTGCACTAAATAGGGAATCTCAAGCCATTTGAGATTGAGCCCAAGAGATTTACATTTACTTCACCGCACCTCCCTCTAGTGGCGAAATCCAGCGACACAGGAGCAGAAATATTAAGCTGCGCTCACTGGAAGTGTTTGTGTGTATTATTTAATATCTCAGTTAGTATTAGCAGGTAGGAGATTCAGTTTACAGTTTACACAGTCATTTAATCGTTTGTATGTGTTTATTCAGCATTAACTTGTTTTCCATGATTAGGATAAAGTATTGCAATGTTTTTTATTCTCTCTTGCAAATATGAGAATTTAATGTGTGCGCTGTGTACTCCTCTGCACGCCGGCAGTGGGCGCTCTGAGCGCTGGAGCGCTGCTTGCAGAGGCTTCACAGAAGAAGAGCAGCAGGAGGGTCACGCTGCAGCTGAAGGGTTGAAAGGTTGCGGTGTAATTTCATCATTTCAGAAGAGTTTTAGGAGCAACTGAGCTCTTGGCTGTTTAATCCGCGGTGAACATGCTGAGGACGGTGGTCTGGCGGGCTGGCAGTGGCCTTCTGAAGGTGAGCAGGTCTCCAACATTAGCTAACCTACATAGATAGATACAGAGAGCTTCCTGCTTAAATAACAGCTTCTTTCTAAAACTCTCTCATACTAATGTACAATACTTCTGTTATAAAACACTACAATATGTGCCAGGTTACTCTTTTTTACAGGGATTCTGTATAAATGTATTCAATGTTATCGCTACAGATTACATTTATAAGGAATGACAGCTAGTCTAACTTCACCCACTCTGAGTGTTTGATAGTCGAGTCAGACTCTCGTTCAGTGACAGGGGAAAGAACTTGTACTCTATTTAACTGATACTTTATTTAAAAATATGTTTTTCTGAACTTGTGTTTTGTATGAATTGAGCATTCTTGTGGTCCAAACTGCGTGCCTGTCCTTCCAGGTGTGCTTGTTTCTGTGTGTGTGTGTTTGTGTGTGTGTTTGTGTTTGTGTGTGTTTGTGTGTGTTTGTGTGTGTTTGTGTGTGTGTGTGTGTGTGTGTGTGTGTGTGTGTGTGTGTGTGTCTTTGTAACAGTGTCCGTATCATTAAGTATTAATACATCACAGTCATTAGATTAAGCCCACTTATTCTGGGTTTAAGTTAAGATGATTCTTAAATGGTGGAGCGAGCATTACACTGAACTTGATGAAGTAAGGATGATGTTAAATCTAACTTGTTTTTTTATTTGTGGGAAAGTAAATGGTTAATATGTAATACAGAGCAGTATTATTTAAAATGCTCTGTTCTGGAGAAACTTACAGAGACAGGATTGTTCAGAGTGGTGGTGATGGGAACCAGATGTCTTAAGAGTGTATTGTCTCTGAAAGGTCCCGCTCCTATTATATTATTGCTATATTATTCTTGAATGCTTAGGTGGTGAAAGCTGGAAGCTAAAACTTGTATTTTCCTGATCATTTTAAGCTGTTGGTGCTGAAGACTTTATACATTATATGGAAGTCAGTATATTGAATATTAGGCAATATATTGAATATTATTGGCAAGATCCTGGCAGTACAATGCGTATCGTGATACAGCCTTCGCTATTCAATATATCATGATGTACTGCAATACTGCAAGCAAAGTGATATACTGCGATTTTTCAAATCTTACTTTTAAACACACCACTATATGAACAGGTTTGTCAATGCTTAGAATTGCGCCCTTGTGCTGCTTGTTAATGTTGGAGGGGAGCTAAAAATGGATTGCAACACTGCCATCTAGTGGTCAGAGGTTTAAACACAACACACAATGATTCACTGTCTGCCAGGAATCTGTGTATCGATACTGTGTTTTTGAGAATCGATACATTATCACAAAACATAATATCCCGATACTCGATATTTCAATGTTTTCTTACACCCCTATTGAATATATATTCAGGCTGTTACAGTCCCTTGATTAAAAGTGATTATTTTAGAAAGAAATCAATTCTGAATGAATGAATAGCTTGTTATTGGAATGATAAACAGCGAAACAAAGTCATTGTAAAGCAATTATTAGCAGTCTGAACATTCTCCACTAGGGGGGGGTTCACTGCTTTAAATTGCTTGTATATAATGACTAATATAATGATTAATGGCCAATGTAGTTGTTAATACAATAAAATAATTGTTATAATATGATATACAATCAGCATGTAATTTATTGGGAACATACTACACATATACTGTCTTTGCTCTGAAAACAGCCTGAGTACAGCAGAGGCTAAACACGTTCCTAACTTTTTTGTTATTTCCAAGTGATTTTGTCGCATTTCTATTGGTCCATTGAAAATCTAAAGAAAATTGAGAAAAATGGAGATGCATGCTTTTCTTTGGACAGTTAGTATATGCTGCCTGATGTCTGTATCACTAGAAGGACTCAAACTAAAGTTTTTCTTTTATCATTCAGTCCTAGTTTTGAGGACTAGATAAAGAAGCCAATAGCCCTCTGAAGTCATTTTGTAGTTGGGGTCTCAAAGCCTCAAGTCTGAGCTGCTTTTAGTTACTGAGTAAATGACCCATGGGCATACAGGTGGATAGTTGAAAAATGATCTACACCTATAAAAATGTATATACGAAATTCATTTTTATGTTAGACGGTTTATGTTAAGCAGCAGTAAGTTTGCAACCTCAGACAGCAAAACAGAGCAACAACGGATGTTCATAGATGCACGCCTGCGTCTGTAGCTTTAAACCTTGTAGTTTTATCATCAGTGATAATCAGTGTTTCAGTCCTGCTCTGCCTGAATCTCTGCTTGGCAGCTCAGATTCTGTAAAGCGTTCCACAGTCTTGACACACAACACATATGTAACTTTTTTTTAGGTATTTGTTTAGTTAAAAGCAGTGAAGAATCTAAAAGCTCAATGTGAACATTAAACACAGTGAATGTCTCTAAAGATTTTTCCTGATATGATTTCAGCACTCACGGCAGACTCTCCCGGTCGTCTGGGGGACGAGGGCTCAGCAGCGATGGGCCTCCAGCCTCCCCATGAACACGGTCGTTCTCTTCGTGCCGCAGCAGGAGGCCTGGGTGGTGGAGAGGATGGGACGCTTCCACCGGATCCTGGAGCCGGTATGTATGGCTCACAGTCATTCAGTGAGGATTGTCTTTCCGTAGTAAACAAATATGGACAGTAACCATTTATATTGCACCCCAGAAGCCTCTTTAGGACGGTGTGCAAAAACAGCAATGTGTACATATGCAAAAAAAAAAAATCTCTGAGGGCATTATGGAGAAACTCAGAAAACCTGTGTTCTTCAAACCAGCTCAACATCTCAGCTACATTTTTTTAAAAAAAGAGAAGGTTCTTTGTAAAGTTTAGGATTAGGGTTTTTAGATGGTGATTTGAAAGCTGAGAAGAAATTTTCCAGTTGCTGAAGACTTAATACATTATATAGAAATGAATATATTAAGTTTGTATAGGCT
The DNA here is from genome assembly GCA_021613375.1 of Megaleporinus macrocephalus. Classification (NCBI taxonomy): domain Eukaryota; kingdom Metazoa; phylum Chordata; class Actinopteri; order Characiformes; family Anostomidae; genus Megaleporinus; species Megaleporinus macrocephalus. The sequence goes on along the minus strand of CM038720.1, from coordinate 23,702,371 downwards.
AGGGCCATCACAATCCCTTGATTAAAAGAAATTAGAATATATTTTCTAAAAAAATCTGTTTAGTGATTAGCTTGGAATGATAAACAGGAAAACAAGAAGTCATCGTGAAGCAATGTTTAGCAGTATGAACATTCTCCACTAGGGGGAGTTTGCTGCTTTATATTGCTTGTATATAATTACTCTATTAATGGCCAACATAGTTGTTAATACAATAAAATAATTATTATAATATTATATACAGTCAGCATGTCAGGATATACTTTATTGGGAACAATATACTAACACTGGGTTTTAAAACAGCATGCTTTTATGAGATGTTGGAATCGTAACATGCAGATTTTCCAAATACATTATCATGCTGTGAATATCTTGTTCTACCACATCCTAAAAGTGTTCTGTTGGATTCAGATCTGGTAACTGGAAAAGCCAATAAAGCTTATTAATATTCATATTTTCATGACATCGCTTTGAGATTGCATTTGCTTGCGTGTTCTTGTGCTGAAGATGGTAAATTGTGGCCATGAAGTGATACACATGTTCTGCAATTAGCTTAAATGGGCTGTGATATTCAGGCAATGCCAAGAAACCATTTCCAACAACATTACACCACCTCCATCAGCCTGGACTGCTGGCACAAGGCAGGTTGGGTCCATGGATTCATGGTGTTGGTGCCAACATGGCCCTGCCATCGGTGTTCCTCAGCAGAGATCAAGATTTATCAGACCAGGTCATGACTTTCCAGCCTCCAGGTGTACAGTTTTGGGAAGCCTGTGTCGACAGCAGCTTTAATTTTCTGATCGTGGTCATATGCACTGCATTGCCGCCACAACTAGCTGTTTAGATAATTGTATGAATAGGTTGGTGTACAGGTGTTCTTATAAAGTGTTGTTTTGTTCTAGATATGTATGTATGTATGTATGTATCTGTATGAGGTGTCTGAAAACTATGTAGAGCCAATACATTACATGAACCAGCTTCTCTGAAAATATACTTGAGTGTTGTGTATTTATTTTAATTTCTTTCCTGCAGGGTTTAAACTTCTTAATACCGATACTGGACAGAATCCGATACGTACAGAGCTTAAAGGAAATCGTGATAGATGTGCCGGAGCAATCTGCCGTATCTCTTGGTGCGTAAAACATTTAAAATGTTTCAGCTTCACTAAAATATGGATGGATTATTTTTTGTTCAGCTTCATTGAATGAATTGCTGTGTTCTCTTTCAGACAATGTGACGCTCCAGATTGATGGAGTTTTATACCTCCGGATACTCGACCCCTTTAAGGTATGCCATAAAAAGCAGCGCGTGTCTGAGGTTTGCCTCTCTTCTGCGTTGATATTGTGTAACTCTGTTGTGTCTTTTCCAGGCCAGTTACGGAGTGGAGGATCCGGAGTATGCAGTGACCCAGCTGGCTCAGACCACTATGAGATCAGAGTTAGGAAAGCTCACTCTGGACAAAGTCTTTAGGGTACGAGGCTTTTGTTTTGTTTAGTTTTTTTCTTACAAAGTCACTAATACCACATCCTTTTGTGTTCACTGAAACATCAAAGCAGCCTTACAGCATTTTTCTCGCTAATCTCTCACAGCTGTTAAAGTCTGGAGAGACATACTGAGCGTGTTCTCCCCATATGTCTCATCTTGGCCCCACTGGAGCAACACAATAACTACCAATAATTCATCCCTCTGGACAGTTCTGCTCTGAAAGAATGAATTGTACAGATTTGCAGCTCAATTTCCAAACGTCTTGCTAATAACTAGGAGTTATGTGTAAATGTTTTCTGTGGGATTGCAGCAATTTCCCAACGACTTCTGTAATAAATGGGATTGGGTTCAGTGGACTTTCTCTAAGAGGTTGGCCGGTATATCGACTTTTTTAAGTATATCAGTAATTTTCAGATGAGATGTAGAATGAGACAATATCCTTTATATGGATTTAGTTTGTTGTTGCATTTGCTGCTTCTCCTATCCCCCCAACTCTGTTTGCTAACCCAGTCTTGCCCCTCCACCACCCCCATTGCTCAGAATTTCTCCTGCATGTGAGCTGTATCTAAACTCAGGTGCTGCATCCCTCAAAGGACGCAGTCTACGAAAGCATATCCTTTGAAGGACACAGACCGTGAAGGCCAAACCGAAATGAAATGGTCCGGTTTGCGTCACGGCATGGCTGTTCCCGCCAATACTGTCACCTCACGAAATACTACTCCCGTCACCGAATAACCTAGAGTCCAGCACACAATGATCCTTGGAATATGCTGGCCGGCGAAGGATCCTTTGTTGCTATGGAAAAGAAGGCCGCATTTATAGGAGCGTTTTGAATGGGCAACCTGGTCGCGACACAATCAGCCTTTAAATGCAGCCTCTGAAGGAGACCCCCTGAAACGGGATGCAGTAATGGTGCGAGGTGCAGGGCTGGTCTACACTGCTGAAGAAAACTTAAAGCCATTTTACAGAAACGTTCTATCCTTGAGCCTTAATTAAGGTCAGGTGTTTTTTAATTACAGAAGCAAATCTTTGTTTAGGACTTTTGCCTTATCACACACTTATCTGCAGTTAGGAAAGCTTAAAATACTCACCAGAGGTCTGTAATTATGTCTAAGTTACCAAGCAGCTGGCCGTCAAAACAGAACTAAAGTACAAGGAACCAGATATTAATGATATTGTGACTGTAATATTTTATCTGATGACTTTTTATCAACACTAACACACAGAGGTCATGAAAGAGGATGTGGTAGGCACACCACTCATAGATGTGCCTACCACATCTTTAAAAATAGTCCCTGTAGCAACAGTGGAACAAGAAAGCTTTGAAAAGCCTATAAGATACCAGCTGCCCAGTTGCAACTAATTATTTCATAAGAAAATATTTATTTATATATTTAAGGAAACCCTGTCACTGCATTTAATTTTATCCCAGTCCAGTTTAATAGAGGCACTTGTGACATCTTAGTGGTTTGAACATTTAGTCCTCGTTTACATATATATATATATATATGTATGTATGTATGTATGTATGTATATGTATATGTATCACTATTCAGCCAAAACATATGGAAATATGACTCTTTAGTCTGTATGGTCCAGCCGTGCTTTCTGTTATTTTGGAAGTGCAGGGAAATGTTCCCAGGTGATCGCGTGTGATGTTAGTATGGTGATAAACGTGCATGGGTAGGACACTTTCTAATCAATTACATCAGACCATTAAATGTGTGGCCGCAACCAACTGTTCTGCTTCATTCTAACAGGAGCGAGAGTCCCTGAACTCCAACATCGTGCACTCCATCAACCAGGCAGCAGATGAGTGGGGGATACGCTGTCTACGATACGAAATTAAGGACATACACGTTCCACCTCGTGTTAAAGAGTCCATGCAGATGCAGGTGAGCGCTATTATTCAAAGGGATTGATGACAAGGATTGATAAACAGAGGATGTACATAAATATATAAAGTATAAAAACATGTCCACAGTTATCATGCATCTCAGAGTAGAAACACTGATCTAAGATCAGGTCTCAGTGGTCGGTGGTACACAGAGCTACACTAGAGTATGTTTGGGAGAACATTTTGTAGAGTGGGTGGTGCTTCAGATGAATCTTACGATTAAAAGCTAATTTAAAGAGAACTCATCAAAATTTGATGAAGAGCATGAGGGAATTAATTATCTACTCATTATAATGTCTTCATCAGTATTACCCTGAACATCGAGCCGACGCTTCTTGATGTCAATACTCATGTCATGGTAAAAAAAAATTAAAAGGTGATCTGACATCTCTTTCAAAAATTTTTTTTTCAAGCTTTACATGGTGACTCGCAGCAGCGCTCAAACTCCATGTTTCAATCATCTTTATTCCACTGCTGCAGCAACAGTTCTCTTGTAGGAGTGTTCTGCTCACCTTTAGGGTTTGTGGAACTTTGCCACATTTGGTCGCAAAATTTTCTGTTGCGGCTCCTTTGAAAACAGTGAAGTGTTCAATTTGGCGTTGTCTATCTACCTTAAACATGTGACACAGAGTTACTCCAGGATGTGGAGTCTGATTGGAAATGTTGTGCTTGTATATTGGTGTAGAGTTTTTGTCAGTACAGTCTTCAGTAAATTATTTTTTTCCCCTAATAGAAATGAAATGTGTTGCAAAACCTGTGCATGCAGGTTATATCATGAGGAGTCAAGGCCATTAGCAATACCCTATTAGTAGCATCCCCAGATCAACTAGACCCTTACTGTACCCCCATCTACTTAGGAAATCATAGCAACCAAATGGGAAGCCATAACAAGTGGCTATCAGCATGTGAGCAACCACCAAGAACATGATAGTCATGATTTGGCAGCATTCTGACAACCATCCAGCAATTGTTTCCACGGAAGATGTTTATTTCTTTGCTTTTTTTTTTCATCTCTCCCAATTTTCTTTTTTTTTTAAATAAATATCCTTTATTCTCCTTGGCTAATCCCTGTTTGTTTGTATGTTTGTCCTCGCTCTACACGATGACTGCATATACTAAATAAAAACTTGTAATCCTAGAAATAAAGAAACATTGGTCCTACGAAGAAAGGGGTAGTGGCGGGCAAATAAAATAAAAAAAAATAATAATAAAAAAAGATGTGTTTTTCTGGTTTATCACTTTTATACAGATGTTTTCATCCCTAGATTTAGAGCATGTTTTATTGTGCACGGTCGTTTCTGCTGCTGTAAAAGCCGTAAAACTGCTTGAATTATTGTACGCAGGTCTTGTTGATGGTCTGGCATGTGACTCTTTCACAGGTGGAAGCAGAGCGGAGGAAAAGAGCCACGGTTCTGGAGTCCGAGGGAACAAGGGAGGCAGCCATAAACGTGGCAGAAGGTCGCAAGCAGTCTCAGATTCTGGCTTCTGAGGGAGAGAAAGCTGAACAGATCAACAAAGCTGCAGGTACGGTAACACCTGTACAGTGTGTGGATAGCAGTAGAGGTAACTCAGCTGAGATCCAGTGAGAGAGGTGAGACACTCTGCCAGTGTGGTTGTGCGCATGCGTCGGTCTACTGTGCATTAACATGCTGTGAGAAGCTTAATGTTGTGTTTGCATTCTTCACCAGGTGAGGCCAATGCTGTGCTGGCCAAAGCAGAGGCTAAAGCCAAGGCCATTAGGCTGCTGTCTGAAGCCCTGACACAGCAGGTATTCACACTTTATGCTAAAACATATCTTCTTTGCCAAAGAAAGCATAAATAAGAGTTCTGCAGGTGCTGATGATGTATTTATTTATTTATTTATTTATTTATTTATTTGTAATCAGAACGGCAATGCTGCAGCGTCCCTCAGTGTAGCAGAGCAGTATGTCTCTGCTTTCTCCAACCTGGCCAAAGAGTCCAACACCATCATCCTCCCCTCCAACACAGGGGACATCTCCAGCATGGTCACTCAGGTCAGCTTGCCCATCTCTACCAGACACACACTTAACTACTAGTCACACTCCTCTGACGCTCTAGAACACTTTGATGCTGTTGAACTTAAAACAGAAGTAAAATTCAGCAGAGACGTTATAATAGAAAGATTGACTGGATGAAATATTAATGAGACTGCTCATCACACTCAGTCTAAGGCATAGTGGAATTTCAAGCACTTCAGTAAATGGTGTCTTGTTGATGAATTAGCAGGAAAGCCACCACTCATTATGGAGCTATTATAAACACTCCTAGTAACCATACCAACCATTATTTGAGCCGAAGGTTACAAGCTAGTTTTGCTATTTTTAATTTTTTCTGTGAATTTTTAAAATGTTAACGTGTTTTTTTTTTGGCTCTTGGGATCGGCTAAATTGGAGAAATATCGGTCCATCATCGATCACATATTTTGCTTAAAAATCGACCGATACCGATACATAGCAGATCGATCCTTCCATCTCTAATAATAATAATAATAATAATAATAGAAATGAATAAAATGTGTTTTAATTCATATACAACAAAAGGTTTTTTTTATTAACTGATGTTTTATGCTCTATTTTTATATTTTTTCCACTCACTTTGTTCTTTTTCTCCTTTCTCACAAGGCAATGGCTATTTATGGCAGTTTAGCCAAGACACAAACTTCAACACCGCTGAAGAATGTGGGCGCTGTAGCTGCAGGTGACTCAGAGGACATAGCAGTGCCTGAACTTGCAGCACCTCAGTCCACATCAAGCCATTAGATCACATAGTCTAACCGATACAAACCTCTGATCCAGACACTGATCCAGGACCTGACTGACACATGCAACCCCATGAGGAGATTCCATCCCTTTGCAGAGTCCTACAGAAGGACGAGAAGGACTGTGCATCCTGCAAATGCTGGCGTTAGGCCAAGAGATGAGTAAATAAAGAGAAATAACAGAAGCAGAATGGAGGAATAGTTTAGGGTGGAAATAACTGGAGTAGTTTCTATGTGTATGTGTGCTGTTTCCTTTTTGTACTATTTTTATTTTGGGATAATGGAAGTTGCTTTTGTCTTTCTGCTTTAAACCCATGTTTCTGTCACAAATGAGAAAATATACTTATTTCCAGAGGACTGCATCGTGTGAACTCTTTATTATATGAACTCTTTATTAAATAAACTCTTTATTATATGTTTCTTTCAACCCTGTAAAATGTAGGTGCTGATATTGAGTCTCTCATTTGGGAAAATTAATTAGTTTTTTACTTGCTGCTTATAACAGGTGTTACAGATTTAGGTAAAGGGTAATTCCACAGATGCATTTCTGTGTAGTTAAGTGGTTGTAAGCAATGTCATATTCAGTGTGGTTTAAAGAGAAATGCTTAGTTGTAGGGATACTGAGCAGCAGCAGTGGTGGTAGTTGTGGTGGTGGTGACAGGAACCTGATGTCAACCTCTAAAAGCTCTCTTCCAAAAAGTTATTTACATGTAATGTTTAAATACACTGCCTGATGCCGAAGACATGGATTGCTTTACAAATAGTTGTGATCAGCTTTAGGCCTAAAACTTTTTAAAATACATTCTTGGAGAGTTGAGGCAAAATAGTTTCCAAATAAAACTTTCAGATTTATCTGCATTTTATTATCATCAGCATTACATATAGGCACATGTAAGTTCACCGTTAGTTTTGGATAGTAACCAAAACGGCTATAATAGTTGTGTAAAGAAGTTTTATATAGCAATTAACTATTTCAAGATTCAAGAGTTTTATTATCATATGCACAGCAGAACAGACAGTTACACTGTACAATGAAATTCTTACTTGGCTGTTCCTCCATTCACCAATAGATAAGATCAAAAATATATATACATATGTACAAGTATATGTATAATAATATAAGTTGAAGTGAATAAAAGTATTTTTATATAGTTAAATAAATACAAAACCACTTAATTATACAGAAACATTCTGTAAAAATAGGTGGAATTTCCCCTTCAGGCTAATTATTCTCAGAGAGTGAAAACAATAGAGTGTAAACAAATATATTTTATCAATATGGTTGTGGATGAACTTCTATTCCCTTGTGGAGGAATGTAAGGGACTTCCTACATGCAATCTCAAAATAAATCTAATGTTTCGAAGTGTCTAGTTATAAAAACTGATTTTTGATGTGTAAAATGATTCTAGCTGGAATACTTACTACACATATGTAGCCTTTATAGACCAGATGTGGTTCTGATTGACTGAGCCTTTGAAAAACATGAAATATACATATTAATATTTCTTAATAGCACTTCAGTTGAGTACTGTATTGATGTGGCAGCTTATTTTATATCATGCAGTGGGCACATGATGTCTATTAACAAACAAACTACAGTGGTGGTGAAAGAATTGCTTGTTGGGAATATTATTAATAAATATATTATTTATTCACTAGAAATGGTTGTAAATTCCAATGAAAACTAAATATGATTAAACAATTAGTTGTTAGAGTTAAAAAAAATAGCCCATATACTGAGTTTAGAATTAATTGTTCTTTTTAGTGGTGTTGCGTCCACCAACAGATTCATTCTGTTTAATTAGCTCACAGTAGTTTAACATCTGTTCATACTGAAGTGTGCGGATCAATCCTGATATATCGATACCTCCAATACCAGATCTTTATGCTGTAAAATCGATTCTCAAATCAAAATATCGATACTTTTGATACTTCATCCATTTGAGGTAACGTATATGATTAACAGGAACACAGTGTAAAGTAACTAAACTATTGAGATCTTGTCTAAATGATACGTGGTTGGTGGGAACTACTTTTTCTTCCACTTGGGTGCGTAATATGTCACTCAGTCTGTAGACACAATGGCAGAGAGTAAACAGAGTGATGTGTGGAGCTATGTCAGCTATTTCAGCTCCACAAACAGCCAAGACGCGATTTGTGATGTTTGTGGAAAAACGGTAAAGAGATGTGGTGACACCCCAAATGTGTATAAACACATAAAACAGCTCGAAAAAGAGAACTCCGCGCTACAAAACAAACGAAGGGAGAGAGAAGAGAAACCCCTCAGAGAGAACCTCAGAGTATCCAGGTAGCTCATATAGTGTTTAAAGTAACATTACTTCGTGTCTCTGGTGTGGCTGAATATAATAAATCTTGTGTTAACTGTGAAAAAGACGCTATCCACCCTTTCAGAGTTTGTAAACAAACGTGAAGTCGCGGAGCTGCGAGCGCTGCTTAGCAACAGGAGGTTAATAGGAGCTTAGCGCTAGCAACAGCTATAACAATTATTTCTCCTTAAGCACTTTATAAATTTCCCGATCATATGTTTACAGAATTTTATTCATTATCAGAATTATTCATCTGGCAACGGGTTAATCTTTTATTAACATCGCTTTATTTATGAAATAGGAGACGCTGATGACTGCAGGCTACCAAGAGATTCGACTCTGTTATTAAGTTTGTACATGTTTGTTTTACGAAAATAACAACAATACAAACAAACCATACTTTAATAATAATAATATTAATAATAATAATAATAATAATAATAATAATAATAATAATAACGAAATAACATTAATTATTAACATCAAATATGATTCATATTGTTCTTTTTTCATTATAAAATAAGGCTATTATTAATAATTATATACATACAGTTATAACAAATAGTTCATATCTGCTACATGTAGGCAGTGAATAAATAGACTATTTTAAAATTTCACCAAGGTGATTCCCTATTGGTATCGGTATCAGTATCGGTGATACTTGCCCTATATTTACTTTGTATCGTATCAATACTAAATTTTGCAGTATCGCACATCAATACTAAAAACTGTTTCAGCCCGAACTGCTTCCTTAATGAAGGGTAACCCAAGGCAGCCAACGGAACGGAGAACGGAGGTTATTTACATATAAAGGTTTGTGCATTTATTTAAAGAGGAATCCACTTATTTCTTTCGAACATAAAGAATTAGAACATGAGCTGGTTGAAATGATTATGAATGCACAACCATGAAGGCTGAGATATTGTTTAATCTTAGCTAATTTTAGAAGGTGCATAAAACCACATAAACGAATACAAAACACAAATAAAGGAAAATTAAAACCTAGTCGGGACTTTTATTTTGACACTCCACTTGACGGAGAGGAGCGCATGAGTGCGGAAGAGGAAACCGGGCAGCCGTCCGAGATGAAATGAGCGCCTGTCCGGCAGCAGCGGTGACCGGAACTGCAACTCACACCTGCCTGTAATTTACTGACCGTCACTCGATACTGATGTTGCTGCGGATCTTTGCTGAGAGTGAATGTGAAGTGTGCTTTTACGATCCCGTTCCGGACTGAACTGATCAAGAGAGAGAGATACAGAAGAAGAAGAAGAAGAAGAAGAAGAGAGAGAGAGAAAGAGAGAGGGAGGACGAATAGAGCTGTGCAAGGTCAGTATAACCACAATGCATGCAGGTGTGAGAGAGAGAGAGAGAGAGAGAGAGAGAGAGAGAGAGGAAGAAAAGAAAGATAGAGAAAAGAAATAAACAGAGAGAAAGAGAGACTGAAAAAAGAAAGACAGAAAAGAGAGACAGACAGAGAGAACAGAGGGAGAGAGAAAGAGTGTGTGTGTGTGTGAGAAAGAGAGGAGCTCAGGCTGCATATGATTCTATACTTCAATGCACTGAATAGCATAGCAGCCTGAATCCACCTCTCTGAGTCAAACCTGTAGCTGTCCTGGCTGAGGCTGCACTGAACAGCACTCCATTTGGGCTAAACTAAGAGTATCTTTGTACTTAATGAACAGCTGATGTTTATAGACAGAGAAGCAACTTCCTTACCTTTTACTAATTTTGTTGCTTCGTTGGAATATTCATTATTCACTGGTGTTGCATTAAGTCCAGTTCATTCAGTGCCTTCAGCCTGTCATACATACAGTTTCAAATTTATTATATCCTGTTTTTATGTACCAAATATATGTATGTTAACGACCCCTGTTCTGATTATCTGCCCTCATCTAAATGCAGTCCAGGCAGAAACACTCTGTATAATCTTATCTTGAATATGTGGAGCTGCTGTAGACTGAGTAGGTGGATACATGAATAGGTGGACACATCCAGTCATCACAAACTCTTGCTACATTAAAAGTTTAATGAAAGGAAAAAAAGTGAGATCTGTTTTTTAAAGCCGTCTCTGCTGTAACCTCCTCTACAGAATGAAGAGACTGTCTGTGCTGGCTGTCCTCCTCTGGGTGTGCTCTGTATTTTATGTGGGCATCTTCCTGTTCGTCGGGGGCTTCCTGCTGGTGCGGCTGGAAGTGAACAGGACCAGCACCTGTGCCGACATCCTGCCCCCAGGAGCTGAGGTGAAGGGAGATTTCTGTCTAAAGGGGCCGCGCTTCCGCAGAGCCGTCATCCTCATCATTGACGCGCTGAAGGCTGACTTCACCCGCTACGACCCGGGGAATGCCTCACCCAGGGCTTTCGAGAACAAGCTCCCCGTCCTGGACGAGATGGCTTTGTCTCGGCCGTCCCAGGCCAGGCTGTATACCTTCAGGGCCGATCCGCCCACCACCACCATGCAGAGGATCAAAGGATTCACCACCGGCTCCCTGCCCACCTTCATCGACGTGGGGAACAACTTTGCCTCCAGTGCTGTCCTTGAAGATAACCTCGTCCACCAGCTGGGGGAAGCAGGTGAGCTAGAGCAGCAGCAGCTGTAGTCGTATGACATATTGCATATTGACTGTGATGCGTCGTGCAGTTTATTGAAGAGCCTGTATGAGGGAAGTTATCCTTGTTTTTTCGGGTGATGTATGCAATATTTAATGTGTAAACCTGTTAAAGGTTGTAAATGTAAGTGATCAAAGATTTAAACTCCTCCCATGCTTTTGTGATGTCACTTCTAAAGGCTCACTAACAAAAACTAGCAACTAGCAAGCTATTGGATGTTGACCTGTTCCTTTTTTTTAACATAACCAACGATTTAAAAATCAAATTTAAAGAAAACTATTAAAATTCAAGGCTGAACCGAAGGACCACTGTTGCCAACTTCTCAGTGAGGAAGTAGCTATTGGCTGTCCTGAAAGTCACTAGAAGTCGCTAAATGACGTAATTGCCTAATTTGCATAATGTCTATTTGCATGTATTTGAAGGAATAACGTTGTGGGGGACACAAAAAGTAATTAAAAAACACCCGAAATATGTTATAGCTACAAATCTTTAAATAAATGAACTTCTTCTGTGGATTGTTTTTTGTTGCCTTTGAAATCGGTCGTGGCACACTGAAGAATTTCCCTCTGGAATCAATAAAGTATATATCTGTCTAACACGCATTTCTATTTACATCCCGCTCTGTAGATAGGGGCGGGGTCAGCGACGGCTTTGGGCATGTGCTGTGAGTGTAGTGGGTTGTGGAGCAGTGAGGGTCTGCTCTGACTGTGAGACAGAGCACTGTGATTGTAGTGGGTCGTGGAGTGGTGAGGGTCTGCTCTGACTGTGAGACTGAGCACTGTGAGTGTGGTGGGTCGTGGAGTGGTGAGGGTCTGCTCTGACTGTGAGACTGAGCACTGTGAGTGTAGTGGGTCGTGGAGTGGTGAGGGTCTGCTCTGACTGAGACTGAGCACTGTGAGTGTAGTGGGTCGTGGAGTGGTGAGGGTCTGCTCTGACTGTGAGACTGAGCACTGTGAGTGTAGTGGGTCGTGGAGTGGTCTGGCTCTGCTCTGACTGTGAGACTGAGCACTGTGAGTGTAGTGGGTCGTGGAGTGGTGAGGGTCTGCTCTGACTGTGAGACTGAGCACTGTGAGTGTAGTGGGTCGTGGAGTGGTGAGGGTCTGCTCTGACTGTGAGACTGAGCACTGTGAGTGTAGTGGGTTGTGGAGCAGTGAGGGTCTGCTCTGACTGTGAGACTGAGCACTGTGAGTGTAGTGGGTCGTGGAGTGGTGAGGGTCTGCTTTGACTGAGACTGAGCACTGTGAGTGTAGAGGGTCATGGAGTGGTGAGGGTCTGCTCTGACTGTGAGACTGAGCACTGTGAGTGTTGTGGGTTGTGGAGCAGTGAGGGTCTGCTCTGACTGTGAGACTGAGCACTGTGAGTGTAGTGGGTCGTGGAGTGGTGAGGGTCTGCTTTGACTGAGACTGAGCACTGTGAGTGTTGGGTGTTGTGGAGGGGTAAGGGTCTGCTCTGACTGTGAAACTGAGCACTGTGAGTGTAGTGGGTCGTGGAGTGGTGAGGGTCTGCTCTGACTGTGAAACTGAGCGCTGTGACTGTAGTGGGTCGTGGAGTGGTGAGGGTCTGCTCTGACTGTGAGACTGAGCACTGTGAGTATAGTGGGTCGTGGAGTGGTGAGGGTCTGCTCTGACTGTGAGACTGAGCACCGTGAGTGTTGTGGGTCGTGGAGTGGTGAGGGTCTGCTCTGACTGTGAGACTGAGCACTGTGAGTGTAGTGGGTCGTGACAGTAACTGAAGATCATGTGTGTTCACCTCAGAGTCTCCAATAGTTTTCAATAACACCAGAAACAATCGCTAGATTTGACTTTCACTGTGATCCCAAACTTTTGAGCGGTAGTGTATATCAATCAGTCAAGACTGTTGTGTCACAGTTTATTGTTTTGGAATTGGTCTGTTTTACTGCCCCTCTTTTGTAAAAGCGGGTATTTGAAGGATGAACAGCGGCGTTTAATGTTCACAGTGTGTCAGTTCTGTGTACTGAACTTTATTCTGAAGGGGGTCTCTCTGTGACCCCTTTAAAGGCACTGTAACAAAGAAGAGCCAGGCATACAGGCAGGTGTATATATTTAGTTTAAAGGGTGGCTGTGCTACCCTCGTACTGTCCATGCTTAGATTTATCATATCATGTTTTTGTCTTGTATGAAGGTAAGCGAGTGGTCTTCATGGGAGATGACACGTGGGTGAGTCTTTTCCCCAGAAAGTTCCACCGCTCGCTCCCCTTCCCCTCCTTCAACGTGAAGGATCTGCACACTGTGGACAACGGAATCCTGCAGAACATCTTCCCCACCAGTGAGTAGCATTGGCAGACACACCAAACTTGATATACACTAAACTTGATTTAGTGACGTTCTGCTAAAGCAGTGCTGGAGAAGCTGAAATGAGGTTAGCTGTCATCTCAAAGCCTGAATATTGATCTGTACTTTTGCCTGTATTTGTAGATAACAGTGTCAATTATTCAGGGTCAGAAACCACATACGAGTTCTGAACATCTAGAGGAGCATGGGAGTTTTAGACGTGCAGATTGTATGGGTGGGATTTATGCTTCCATTGTTAGTGTCAGTGCAAACTTCAGCATGATGCTGACCACTTGCCTAAAACCGTGTGGAGATGTTTTCATAGTCTCTAATAGACTCCCCAATATTCTAGGCGAAGAACCTAATTAATAGAGAAACGTAACAGCCCCATGTCTTCCTCGCAGTGGAAGGAGATGATTGGGATGTCCTGATCGCTCACTTTCTGGGTGTGGATCATTGTGGACACAGATTCGGCCCTGACCATCCTGCCATGGCGGAGAAGCTCACGCAGATGGATGGAGTGATCAGGTCAGTGACAGTGATGTATTGTATAAGCATAACGCTGTGACAGGACCGCTAGCCCCGAAAGTATCACGTTTATCTAGTTAATCTTAATCTTTAGACATTCAGCATGATTTGTTTTTCTATTCTTCTCTCCACAGTAAAATCAAAGCTCCTGTAGCTTTGAACATTGTGTTTTTATTCATATATGCCTCCAAACCCAGATCTTAGTAAAGTGAAGCGGCCCACAGTTATGCTAATTATTATTTGACCACCAGTTAGGTGTCTTATTACCACATTAAAATTTTTGGCACAGTCATCATATTTACCTTAGAGGGAGATAAATCAGTGGTTCAGAGGAACTTACCAGCTCAGATTACTTTATTATGGTAATGGTAAGAACCAGGAGTTCTGATGTCTACAACACAAATATAGCCAATGTATTTACTATACAAAACCAGCAGTGAACCTACACGGCTTCTGAGTTTGTGTGTGTAATGTTGATGATGGTAAAATAGTGACCTGGGGGGAAAAAGTCTTTGTTAACTCTATTCTCCAGCAGAGGGCAGTGCTGAGCTTGTGACTTACAGTGAAGTTACAAATCAACAGAAATGCTTCAAAATGACATTGATTAAAAGTTAACAACGTGTTCTCCTTCTTCTACATATATACATTTATATTATTAATGTAATGTTGATGATAGTAAAATAGTGGCCTGGAGGAAAAAAAAAATTGTTAACTTATTTGTCTTAGAACTTTCTTCATATATTCCTCCGCCATCAGTGGATTAAAATAAAGGGACATCAGCCTCTGTATTTATAACTATCTCATGTAGTACGTTTCTGTGAGGGAGCTTTTTAGAGACATTAAATTCCTTATACGTCGGGTTCCTATCACCAACACTGTGAACAGTTGAGAGATTAGCAGTTTCTTTAGAATGAAATCTTTAGATTTCACGCCAACCCATTCTGAATGATTTTGTTAGCATGTTAAGCATTTAATTATGCAGAAAACGTGAAATGAAGGACTTTAAGTGCATTTGCTTTGTACTAACACTGCTGTAGTAATATGACTACTACTGTACTAACTACTAATGGCTTCAGTGTAGTTAAATAGTCTGTGTTCCTGCATTTCCTACTGCAGGTCAGTGATTAAGCGGCTGCAGAACGACACTCTGTTGGTGGTGATGGGGGATCACGGCATGACAGACACAGGAGACCACGGTGGAGAGAGCCAGAAGGAGACAGACGCAGCTCTCTTCCTCTACAGCGGAACCCCTTTGTTCCCATCACCCGGCTCACAGGTCTAAATCTAGTTCATACATAAATACCACTTTGAAAAAAGCCCCCCGAACTAATGGCTACTGACCCTCAAACCTTCTGGAGTGATCATTGTATTTGAATGTTTGATCTGATGATTGCTGAAGGCATATCTGTGTGGAATGTGTGCAGGTGGAACCGGAGGTGGTTCCTCAGACTGATCTAGTGCCTACACTGGCCCTGCTACTGGGAGTGCCTATTCCATACAGCAGCGTAGGACAGGTTCTACTGCCCCTATTCCCCCGCAACAGCTCTCTGGGTGCATCTGTGAGTCTCAGCCAGGCGGAGGCGCTGTGGATCAACGTCAAACAGGTGAGCAGATGAAACAGTTGAAGTAAAGTTGTGAAAGTACAGTACAGTGTTATGCTGATTATTAGTGGAGCAGTTTTACTAGTAGGCCCCTGAGGACTGTGTTCAAAAAGGAAGATACAATACACATTAATAATAAAAATAAATAAATAAATAAAAATAAATAGTCTTAACAGAATAGAATAAGCAGTGATTCTTTGTCTTTCTAAGGAAACTCAGCATTGCTACCAGTGGTTATAAATAACATGCTGTATGTAGTCAAATACGTATAGTTAATATTTCTCTTATACAGTACTGTGCGTTATATTTAAAAAAGCTAATTTTTCAGACAGGAAGATTTTATTTGCTCAGCAGAACAAATTATATTCAAATAGTATTAATACAGTAAGATGTCTTTTTACATGTTAGTGTGTGTATTTAACCCTTTCCAAGCTTTTCCCTGTTGCAGTCATCTAATTGCTGCTTTGACTGCTCAGTACTTCATTGAGCTAAATCTAGATTGCTACTGAAGGAAAGAGTAAATTCATACAATGTTTGAGCCATCCAGGAGAAATCTGGAGCTAACCTTTGTTCTTTGATCTGGCTTTAAAAAAAGATATTTTTGCTACTTTGTATTGTATTTATGCTTATTTATATCTCCTCTAATTATAGATGGTGTTCCTCCTGGTAAAAATACACCTACTACCAAAATAAAGGTTGTACACAATAAGTTCAGGTGCTTGAGGTGCCTAAGCACAGTACTGTATGTTTATGTAAAAGGTTTGGACTATTCTGTTGCGACATGCTTTATGAACTGTTCATAGTTAAAGAGAGAGTTAAAAAAAGGCGAAACATAAAATTCCTTCTTTAGGAATACAGTACAGTACACTGGCCAATCAGACAAGAGATCATGTCTCAAAGTGACAGTAACAAAAACACCCCGTTTAATTCTAAGAAATGAAGGGAGTTTGGAAAATAATTATGTAATAAAGAACAACATCTGTTTTGAGTTCATCAAAACCAAGTAAATAAATAAATGTGTGTCTGTTTTTTAAATAATAAATTATAATTTATTTATTTATTTTTTGCTCATATTTTATCAGGTAAACCGGTTCCTGGAGACCTACTCCAACATGGCCAAAGACATTCCAGCAGACAGTCTGTCCCAGCTTCAATCCCAGTTCACCCAGCTGTCCTCTGAATACCTGAGCTCAGTCAGTAAAGGCGCTTCACCCTCAGCTGAGCTTACGGCCTCCATGCAGGCTTACCTGAGCTCCGTTAGGGAGACCTGTCGTGCTTCGTGGGCCCGCTTTAACCCCCTGAAAATGGCAGCAGGTCTGCTGATCCTGGGACTCGCATGTATAGCGTGCTACGTCCTATCAGAGCTGTCCCTCATGGTCCTGCAGGGCAGCATGCTGAAGGCCCCAGTGGTCTCCGGGCTGCTGGTCGGGGGAGCCGTAGCTGCAGGTCAGCTGTTCACGCAGGGCTTTGTGGAGGTTTCGTGGTGTTCCGCAGCGGCGGCGCTGATGTCTGAGGTTACGTTCCTGTGGAGGATTCGACGGACTTTTACTCGCGCCAGGTAAGGCAGTATAGGATTATGTAACAGTATGTCTTTAATCATTTACCTGTGGAAAGGCTGTGATGAGTCAGAATGGTCAAATATTTAAATAATCATAAAACACAAACATTAAATGAGGTGTGTATATATATATATATATATATATATATATTATTTATTTATTTATTTATTTTTTTTTTCAAGCTCTATTCTCCAGCAGAGGGCAGTGCTGAGCTTGTGACTTCTGTTAAAATTTCATGATTTACAAATCAGTAGAAATGCTCCAAAATTACATTCATATATACATTTATATTATTAATATATGGTTAAATGTATGTAGACAGCTGACCATTACTGCTGTATAAGGCTTCTGGACATTCCATTCCAAAACCGGGGCATTACACATGAAGTTGGCTGCAACTTTGCATCTATAACTGCTTTACACAAGATTTTGAAGTTGAAATTGTATCCATTCAGTCAACAGAACATTTATGAGGTCAGGAATTATTGGGCGATAAAGCCTGGCTCACAACTGGCGTTCAAATTCAACCCAAATGTGTTCAGTGGGGTTACAGTAATGCAGGAAAAGGTCAGCATCTCTGTTAGAAGCATGTATTTGTCTTTGTGTGCTGCAGCTTTAACATCATCCTTCACTGCAGTTTCGACCCACAACCAGAAAAAACAGCCCCACGTATCTATAAATAAAATAGCTGTCCACATATTTTTGGCCAGGTATATCACAGTCCTGATGTGGCGTAATATATTTACTATATCTCTTTGTACTGTGCAGCTCTAGTGCCCGCCTCTCCCTCTGGCGCCTTCTCGCCCCACCACTTCTTGTCCTCCTCCTGCGCTGCGCCTCTTTGCTCTCGGACAGCTATGTCATTTCCGAGGGACGCGTGGTCACCTTTCTGCTCTTCACGTTGGGCCTCTATGTTCCGCTTCGGCTGAACTGGGATGGGCTCCTGGTGCCTAGTCCTCCTCCAGACACGCAGAAACCTCCCGGGCTTCTCCCACCTGCTCTGCCAATCTCCACGGTCCGCCGAGAGAGCACCGCCCTGCTGGTCAGTGTGGGCGTTTTGGTTGGCTGCCTCTACCTTTCCCTGTCGTTCCACAGCTGCCGCGAGGAGCAGGGATCCTGCCAGCCTTCGGCCTTCCTCACGCCGCTGTCTCGGGTGCAGGACAGTCGCATGCGCAACCTACACTACATCCTGTCTCTGGCCTCGCTCTTCGCCTGGGCGTTCCTGCTGCACCGCTGGCTGCGGCATTACGGCAACTTAAACTGCGCCAGCATAGCCGTGTTTACAGCCCGCTGCCTGCTCCCTTTAGCTTCTATCTGTATGGGTCTGCACTGGGCAGTTAGTGCCACTCCAGAGGACAGCTTCAGGAACCTGGCGGAGCTGATTAGGTATTTATTTTCTTTTAGACTTTCAGAAAGGGGTTCTTCTTTAATATGCCCTCAATTATAAACCAGCAAAGTTTTAGAAAGTCTTTTTTGTTTAACTGAGCTTGACCTGCTGTGATTCCCCTTCCCGATTTCTTGTTAGTCTCGCACAGGTGGTTCTGCCGCGGATTGCCTTCGGCCTTCTGGGCCTCGGGCTGCTGCTGTTGTGGTTGGACCCTCTGACAGTGTTCCTGAAGTCGCGGGCACCTCTGAACTCCCGTGGGACATCCATGCCCCCACCCAGATACCGCGCCAGCACTGGTATTAGCCCTCAAGCGGAGCTGCACCACCTCATACCTCAGCTGTACCAGCGCATCCGCCGGTCTCTGGAGGATGGAGGGTCCGAGGGGAGTGATGCAGACGGACGTCCAGCTGTGGAGGCCTACGGGCTGGGCACAGTGTACTCTGCTGCTCTGATCTTGCTCTGTGGGCTGCTGGGTCTGGGGCTGCTGCTGCTCCACCCCGAGGGCATGGCGCTGGCCTTCCTGTTAATGCTGCTGCAGGCCGCAGCCGTGTTGCACCTCCACGCCTCCACCTGCACTCTCTCCAGCCTGCAGAAGCACTCCAGTAAGCTCAGCTTTATTCTGTACTTTGTCATCAGAGGGCGAAATCTAATTTATTTGCTTTTCCGATTAGCCAGAAAAAGTTTGGTGACAGAATTGTGTGTTTAGTTTATAGCTACAAATATATAAAGATTTTGGCATGTGTTTGATGGAAACGCTTTGGGTGACTATTGACTACCAGTGTTTCTCCATTAGCCTAGCTGCTCCAGTTCTAATTCAAAGAAGCAAAACATTGCTACCAAACATAAGCTGCCTGGGGCAAAAAGAAAGTCATGAAAATTAGAAGTTTTCCGCTTTTACTTTAACAGGGTCGTGACAAAATTCCAGCCACTAACAACTTTCTAAACTGCCATTTTCGGTTTTCACCAGAAAGAGGAAAAGGATCAAAAGTTGGATCAAACTGATGCTTTCAAACAGAATGAGCAGCAGCGGATCAACAGTGAACCGACTGCGGTTTATACAGCTTTCATCTTACAGGCTTTTAAACATAAACAGATTTAATGAAACTCATTTGTGTAAATCAATCAAAATAATACTAAGTACATGTTTTTAGTAAAGGATTCTGCTTTTGCTAACAATTAATACTCTAATATTTGATTATTTAAAAATTGCTAATGAATAAAAGCAAGCATCACTAATATTTTAATGATATTTTAACAGTAGTGTTGCTAATAAGAAATAAAGATAAATATAAAAGAGATACAACAACAAAGAATGCGATCAGATAGTAATAGAATATTGCTTGCTCAAATTGTATATGACTAATAATTACTGAAAGCAAGTATAAACCATTGAGCATCTAGAATAACATTGCGAATAATAGGTTCAAGGCCTAAATGCTGTTGTAGTTGGTAGTTACAAATTAACATTAAACATAAGCCCAATGTTGATCATATTTAATTATAGCTAGTAGCATTATGCCAAAGCCAGGAGGAGTAAGTGCTGAGGTAGTTGAGATGAATGAAGTAATATATAGTATCACATTCCATTCATATATTGTGTTGTGTAGCTTTTCCGGTATTTCTGTGCAGTGACTTTCTGACGTATTGTGTCTCTGATTGGCTCAGATATGTTTAGCGTGCCGTGGGCTCCGTTGGTTCTGTGGTCTCTGGCTGCCTCCCAGTTTTTCCATGCTACGGGCCACCTGCCCACCTTCCCCTCCATCCAGTGGGGCGCTGCGTTTGTTGGGTTCCCACAGGGCCATTCAGGCACAGTGCTCCCCGCCTCGCTCGTCACCCTCAACACCTTCGCCTCGCACATCATGTTTGCAGGTAGGTGGGCCAGAGGACCATTTAAATATACAGTTTTCTCCTCAACTCAAATATAGCAACTACTGAACTGAAGATGTGAGGCTAAAGTTGCTAACAAGCAACGAAGGCTTAGCCTCTTCTAAAGCTGTATGTCGTACTGTTATCTCTAAATAATAGAAGGATGAAGCCAGCAGTGTATCCTTGGCTATTTGTTCTATGCATTGGCCTCACATCTGCAGAACTAAAGAAGCAAACTTCACTAAATACAAGTTTGTAGATGACATTCCTTCTGAAAAAGAAGTTACATCATCTGCTGTTCTAGGAAGGCCTTACACTAGATGGTGAAACACTGATGTGAAAATTTGATGGTCTTTAATGAATGGTGTTTATTGCGGTCAGGTAATGAGTTCTGGATCATTCTAGCACATCCTAGAGATACCGCAGGGAGCGTCTCACTGAAGAGAACACAGTTTCACTGCCTTACAGCCCAGTGCACGAACGCTTTTACTCCTCCAGCTCACGCTTGTCTTTCGTGACTTTTCAGAGCACCCTATTCTGCTGATCAGTCCTTTGTCATGGAGATTGCAAAAGTTGCAGAAATAGCCATTTTCTCCTGCATATAACCTCTAGTGAACCTACACACGTCTTCTGAGTAGTTTATAAAACACATTTTCTTTTGGAACTATTTTGCCAGTATAATATAATATATTCTATTACAGTGTCCTGAATATTTCTCTCCTTTGTAAAAAAGATTGAAAACATTATATTACGTTGCCAAAGCGTTCTTCATAGTGTGTTGAGAACAATGTGTCAGGCATCAGGTAGTGTATTAATAACCATTTCATGTAATAATCTTTTGTCAAGGAGCTTTAAAAAGAATTTAACTCTTCAGACTTCTGGATTACAACAACACCACAACAATCTTGACTTTAGTTTCTCTAGAAAGCATTACATGTCAAACCTCTCTAAATAACTTTGGTAACATCTTAATTCATTCTGGAGATTAAAAAAAAATCCCTTTTAAAGGAGCAGTGTGTAGCCTCTAGTGGTAAGGTTGTGTAATGAAGTTTTCTGAAGTCCCTCAGGGACTACGTCAGGTTATCGGCCATTGTGTTAGTGCCTTTCCTAATTTTTATTTTTTATTTTTTTCGATGGCGAAGTTTCACCTTTCCCTTTACATTTTCTTGTGTTTGTTTATGATTTCAGCCTTGTAGTATTAATAAGGGTATAAGGGTAAGGAGTAATTATCCTATCTGGAGAAAGGTTTATATATATATATATATTTATGAAAAGAGAAAATTGTGTAAACATGACTTATTTTGTAAACTGTTGCTTTAAGGAGGTTTTTTTGTGTGCCATCAAATAGAGTTTGCATTTTCAGGTTTGGCAGTTCTTTGATTGTTAATGACTGTTAAAGTACTGTCTGGTTTTTATGCCCAATAATTCATTATAAGAGGGGGTCAACGGTTAATAACATTTGCTCTTTGAAGTGAAGCTGTGATAGTGCATTGGTGTGTGGATACCTACCTTTTGTGAATATCTTGTCTGAAGTTCCTATGAAACTCATTTAACCAAGATCACAAAGCAGTGATCAAAGTCAGGGTTAGACCACTTACTCATATGGGGGCTTCAAAGCACGTCCATCTTCATAATGAGGAGAGATTTTTTTTTGTTGGCAGCCAAATGTGCAGACGGGAGAAATTAAACAACAGGATAAAAGAGTGGAGACACTTCCAAACAGCTGTGATACTAATTATACAATTAATAACCAATTAACATCCTGCCAGGCTTTTTGGCCTGTTTAAGTATGCTGTGCAGCCTCACTTGACCTGGGGCAGTCGTGAGCTGAAAGTTAGGGATTCAGTCTTGTGACCGTAAGGTTGCCGGTCCAATCCCCTAGACTGAGAGCACGCGACTGAAGTGCCCATGAGCAAGGCACCTAACCCCCAGCTGCTCCCTGGGTGCTGTGGGTAGGGCTGCCCACCGCTCCAGGCAAGTGTGCTCACTGCCTCTTAGTGTGTACAGCGCTGGGTTGATGTAATTAGCATACCGTGTGTCGATTCATCGCAGAGATGGCCACATCTACTGAAAGCATGGATTTATCTGGAGCGCAAGCTGCAGCTACAAACACTCGCTTTGTTCAGTGGAGATGATCACAACAGTACAACTACTATACACTAACACTTTAAGCACAAACATCCCGCAGCGCTTTATCAACACAGCAGCAAGACAGGACCTGCTTACTTGTTTATCTGATTTTAGCAGATTATTTTAAGATTATTAACACATGTAACATGTTTCTTTCAGTAGAGTCAGTTGAAAAGTGGCATTGCTAACTGTTTCTTAATCGTCCAGTGTAAAAGCTAAGACCGATACCGCTGGAGATTTAAAACACACGTAGCTGCTTCACAAATGGATCTCTGCCAAAATATATAGTCCACAAACTGTCTGATTTCTTGGGCGTGAGGCGTGTAGGCTACGTGCCATTTATTCCTCTAAATGTCCAGTCAGAGCGTAAACTTCTAGTCTTTAACCATTTATAGATCATAGATCACGTGCGTTTAAGGAACCATTTAATACAAAATGTTTGGAATGGCCATTTATTTCCCTTGTGTGTGTGTGTGTGTGTGTGTATGTATATATATATAGGTAGGTAGGTAGGTATATATATATATATATATATATAAAAATATATATAAAAAATCTATATGTACACGCACAAAATAATCCATTGGTTTCAAATCCATAACAAAATAATAAAACAAATGTAATTCCTAACACACTCACATTAGTATAAAAATTTGTTGTTCGATTAATCGACTAATTAAAAAACGAATGGTTAGATTAATTGATTGAGAAATTAATCGTTAGGCACAGCCCTAAGTGTGTATGTTCACTAGTGTATTTATGCCTCACTGCATAGATGAGTTGAATGCTTTCTCTGGTTTATACACTTGAAGAAAAAGAAATCATGCTGTATAAATTTGTAGACTGGCGACTTTTATGGTGATGAAACTGCAGCACCACCGTGTGTAGCGCTTTATAAGTCAGTGCTCGTATTTATTTGATATTTGTGGTTTTAATTCTCTGTTTTTACTAGTCTTTGGCTAAGCATGCTTAATGTAATAATTACAGACAGATTTCAATTCCGGCCTTTAGTAGAAGTGAAATTTATTCATTTAGGCATTCACGCAAACTCCACACAGGAAGGACCCTCACTGCACAGATGGGTTAAATGCTGAGGTCAAACACAAGTGGCAAATAGTTCTAAATTCAAATTCTTTGGGTCCTGATGGCGAGAGGAAGAGCCCTTAGTGTATTTGGACGAGTCATCATTCCTGTACTGATGGCAGAAGCGTCCACCATGAAGCCTGTTCAAAAACTGCTTTTCATTTCCCTGCACAGTGAAGTTTTGTTCATAGTGAATCATAGTGAATCTGCAGGACCTTAGAAAAGTGATGAATACAGTTTGTGTGGGTTGAAAGATGTTTTGGGGGGACGGAAGGCGTATGGGACGCAGAGCACTGATTTAACTTTGTTCTTTTTTTTTTTTTCTGTTTGTCTAGTTGGCTGTCCGCTGCTGCTGTTCTGGCCGCTGGTGCGTGAGGTGCGCGGGACTCGAAGCAGTCGCTCGGGTGCCAGTGAGGATGGGGATGATGTTGTCATGGAGATGAGACTGCGAGAAAACCCTCAGCAGTTCAGTTCAGCTTTGCTGCAGCTCGCGGCGCGCTACCTGTTCATCCTGGGAGCTCAGGTACGCACACGTACGCCACTTCTCCCTATCTGTAGAAATCTTTCTCACAAAGCAGCTTCGTATAGAACAGGATTCCTTACTAAGATACAGCTTTACACAACATAACAACCACAGATAACACAGTTAACTCACTTTCTAACAGCAGAGATGAGGAGAACAGCTTTCTCTGGTTTATGGACTTATTTATATGAAGGGAAAAGAAATCATACTGTATAAATTTGTAGAATGTCGATGTTTATAGTGATGAAACAGCAGTACCATCGTTTGTGGTGCTTTTTAAGTCAATGTTCGTGTTTATATGTGATATTTGTTAGAGATGGAAGGATTGATCGGCTATGTATCGGTTGATTTTTTAATCAAAATATGGGATCGATGATCGGCCGATATTTCTCCAATTTAGAGCCGATCCCAAGAGCCAATCAATGGCGTTAAACAAATGAGCTTAATTTGTATTTCCAGCTAGCGTTTCATCCAGAAAGAGGAGCCTCCCGTGAAACCCTCTTCATTTTCCACAGACTGACTAAACCAGCAGCCTCGCGAGAACAGTTTATGGCGTTCACCGCATGCGCTGATAGAAAACATGTCATCCGTCTGCCAGTGTTTTACTCTGTGTGACTCTCATCCAGGGCGTTTTGTAACACCTGTAAAATTTGTAAAATCAACATGTCTTGTGGGAGAACCAAGACAAAGACATTTAACACTACTAATCTGATACGCCATTTAAGAGTACACCACGCAGCTGAGTATCAGCAAAAGCAGAGCTAGCAAACGCAGCTAGCACAAAACAAACAACCCAGAGAACCATACAGACCAGATCTGACCGGTACAAACAGTACAGCAGCAACAGCCAGAGAGCTAAAGGAACCACAGCCAGAGTGATTGAGCGCTAGATAACCACATTTCAACCATGTTTAATGACTTGCTTGCACTAATAATGGCATGTAGCCCTGCCGTGGCATATAGCCTCGCCCTCGATCGGTATCAGGTATTGGCCGATCACGCTGAAAGGTGACCGGAGATTGGAATCGGCCTCAAAAACATTGATCGGTCTATTTTTAACCCAAGGCAATTTTTAATACCAGCCTTCAGTAGAACTGAAATTCTTTCATTCAGTTATTCATGCAAACTCCACACAGAAAGAACTCTGGTCACTTGGCCGGGGGATCAAACCCAAGATCGTTTTGCTCTGAGGCAACAACAATACCCACTGTGCTGCCTCTAGGACAGAAATGTTCACAAATGTTAACAAATAACAGTTTATGACAACCTAAAGCTCCTGAAATGATTACAGTATGTGTCATGAAATTCAGCATTCTGATTGGACAATGGTCATATCAGGTCAGACCTTCCATAATAATTCAGATACATTTTTGGAGGTCATTTGTGAATGTTTTCATACTGAATCACTTCATAAACTGAATGTGCAGACACCGCTAGCTTGGGGACTTTTCTTTCCGCTGCTGTTGTTTTGCTGTTGAGTCTCTAGAGGAGATCTTCTGATATGTCTGTTCGACATATATAGAAATGATAAATCTCTAGTCTGACGTTCCTCTTAGAAACAGAAATAGTCCTGCACTGACAACCAGTTCACTGTTTGTGGGTGCTGCTGAGTTTGAAGGTGTCTTTGCTGCTAAGAGCAGGAAAAAAACAGCATTTTCAAGACTCTTTCATTTACAGTATCACTGAGAAGATTTGTTAAGTGTTGGCTTTTGATAGTGTTCTCTTTTAGCCAAAAACCAACAGTGTCTCTATTGGTCTGAAACTTAACCGTGATCTGTTGAAGAGCTGTTTATGGTCCAAAATCAGAACCTTAACTGGAGGAGCAGGTTAGGTGTGCAAAATAAGTTGTCATGGTGGAAAAAGAGTAATCCAGCATTCTTAAACAAAAATTCAGGCATAGATCAAACTATCAAACTAAGCCTACTGTGCAAGAAATCCGGTCTTTGTGGGACCTGGGGCCTACCATGTGTGGTCAGTATGGGGTATGTGGCGCTTGTGGCTGTAGCCCGTCCTTATCAGTGTTTTCTTTGGCTGAATGAACATGTTGAACATGAGAGGCTGACCAGAGCCTGTCACTTGAAAGGAGCAAATTCTAGCACTAAGAATGACCCTTTAACTGGCTTTGAGCAATATGTGCCTATCCTAGTCCCAGCTGGGGGGTATGGGGGGTGGGGGGGTGTAGTATTGTAATTGCAGTTAACAGGCAGCTGTGCATTTTAAGTAACTGTTTTTAATGCATGCATGTACGTGGATGTTTTATGTATAAATATGGACTTAGTGTGTCCCAATCCTGAGACAGACACCAAGATCTTATCAGCTGTTGTTTGTTTGGCCTCAGGACTTTATGTGCAGGTGTTGATATCTGAGTGTGTTTGTTTGTGTTGTTTGAGCTCACTGTGTTTGTGTGTTTGTGTGTGTGTGTGTGTGTGCGTGCGCGTGCAGGTGTTAGCGTCAGTGTGTGCTGCAGCGATCCTCAGAAGACATCTCATGGTGTGGAAAGTCTTTGCACCCAAGTGAGTGACAGACACAGTCTCACACAGAGACCAGCACACTCTTTCATTCTCTCTTTAAATTGGAATTCTGCCATTCTCAGACTTTCTGCAATATACTCCTACTATAGTTCTACTCATACTCATCCGTCATCACAGCAGAGGCACTTTTGAAATCCTCTTTAGATGCTTTTGGATATTTATTTCATATTTAAAGTCACACTAAGAATTAATATTTGTTTAAATTAAAATAAGCAGCATTCCTGAGTCAGGAAAATGTGCCGAACATGTGCTGCGGCAAGTCACCCTGTAAAGCCTGAGATAGTAGTTGGAGGCGAGGGGTCCTGGATTTTTTAGACCATGTTATACATCTTCACATATTAACTCAGAAAGAGGGTCAGACATATGACAACAGTTGTGGATAATTCACTCACTCACATCCTCTGCATACACATTGCCCATCCAGTTTTGACTGAGTTCTCTTTGAATTCTATATTATTGAGTTCATCCATTTGGGAAAGGGTTTTTTTATTTTTTTATTTTTTTAAAGCCTCTCTTTGGAGCCCATTATCTGCTAAATGTAGATGAAATCATTGTTTTTTGTTTTTTTTACATTTTTTTTTTTAAAAACTGAGTTTGAGGCTAGCAGTCAGGACTGGTTGACACCACAGGGATTCCCAGTAGTTGGGTAATGTAGTTGCATGTTTTCTGTGAGAGAACATTAGTGAAAGAATACAGTATAAAATTCTGTCAGACAGATGAGGCTGAGTTTTAGGAGTTAACTTGCTTGATTGTGATTTCTTATTTTATTTATCTCTTTGCCTCCTTGTGTGTTTACATAGGTTGATGTTTGAGGCTAGCGGCTTCATCGTGAGCAGCGTGTTCGTGCTGGTGGGAATCGCTCTGGTCATGAGGGTGGACGTGGCTGTGGCTCGCTTATTTCGTAAACTCCTTCCAGAAAATTCCAGGTAGCACCAAAGGTCGTGATCTCCAACACAACTGCCAACAAGATGGGAAGGAAACAGCGCTGGACTTTTCTGCTGGCCACTGTCACGTTTGGACCAAAGAGGCCATGAGCGGCCTCTGTTTCTCTGAACTCGTGAGGGGAAATGGACAGCTGCTGATGTTTTACACTAGTTTTATTAACACACAGACCCTCTTGACTCTTAATCTGAGCCATTTGTGGCCGCTGCCTTTGTAGTTGAAGAACATTTGTAGTCGAAGTGGAGGAGATAGTAAAGCATGTCTTTATACTGCCATATTTACTACCACTGACTCTGCGGCTGGTTTACTGAAGGGCTTAAATGCGACTGGACGTCTGCAGTATTTTAAGGAAACGTACTGATTTGGAGAGTTACTGTGATGATACGTGGGATGCGAGAAAACTTTGAGCTCTGACTTGAAATGACTGAATTACCACAATGCTAAGCTCAGGCTAGCTTAAAGTAAACCAGTTGTCATGATAACTAGTGATTCCAACTTTGCAGTATGCTCTGGAGTACCCTTGAACTGCAGCTGTAGCGTAGGGTTCCAACTAACAATGAATTCTGTGTTTGATTAATCTAAAGCCAATATTCAATTAATCAAATCAGTGTGTCTTTTCCTATTTTCTATCAATCACTTCTTTTATGGTGCAACACAACAGTCATATCAATACATGAAAGTGAAATATGAAATACAATGTTAGGTTATCAGCATATAGCAAATACTTTTAAATACATCTGACATTGATCAGCAAAGAGCTGAAGTTTAAATGGCTCTATTTGTCTCTTTTTTTTTTATCTCTTTGGGGTAAATTGAAACTCAAAAGTCAGAGAGGTGACCAAATGCTAAGCAGTACAGACGTTAAACTAACACGCATGATGATTGAGATATAACAAAAGAATAGCCGCAGTCTAAAAAAACGTTTCCTTATTTTTGTCAATTTTTATTTTTCTACATCATTTAATCACAACAGCTGCTGTTTACATTTACAATAGAAGTGCTCTAAAGTAACTCTTCAAGTTGCCATTCTGCGTGTTTTTCTTTGGACAGCGACGATATAACTAAAATCAGGAATATCAGTAATATTTTCCTCACTAGTGTGCCTGATTAGAAGTAGAAGTACTATGTTTTAAAAATTCCCAAGAAAGCACAAATGAAAATTTTACCTGAGTAAATGGACACTGACCAAGTTATCTTCCAAGACTGGAACCCAACCACTCGGCTAACTGAATTGCTCAAGAAACTGAGCCGTCCACTGGGTTACAGCAGTGGGTCAGCTGTGCAGTGCAGGGATACCCCAGAACTTTAAGTGGGAATCACTGGTTAGACTAAAAGCCTGTAAATCTGGACATCTGTTTACATCTCTCTGTACAGAAGCCCATTCTCGCCAGATTGAGGAGCATTTGGATGACTTTGGAAAATGTAACCACATAGTACGCCAGCATGTTGTCCCAAGATAATTTATCCATATCTAGAGAGTCATTATTTCACTTAATTCTGAGATTGTGTCTTGTAAAACACAAATGTAAGACAACATCTCAGGAATTAAATCATTATTTTGAGACTAGCAGGCTGGAATCTTCTCTCAGTGGGCTCTGGTTTTATCCTTAAACATTGTTTTTTTTTAACCTTTCTCTGTTTGTTTGAGTTGAGTAACTACTCCATAGTTAGTGCTGGCTTTTCTGAAGGAACTCTTTCTTAGCAATAACACTCCGGTCAATTTCAGGGTCAGTCCAATAATGTGATTAATAATATTACTTCGCTTTTTTTTGTGTCGGTACCTTGTTTATGCTCAGCTGGTCTGGTCAGGTAAGAGGTCACTAGCTTTATGGGCTGCCTTGAGTGATGTGGTGATGAAGTCTCAGATTCGTTCAGTGCACGTCGACTGTTATTTATTTTTTTCGTATTTTTTTCATTGTGTTGCTGGTAAATAAACTAAATTTATTGTTCTTGTTCTGATGAGAAATGAAGGGGTGAAGCATGATCAGGTTTACTTTTAGCCATAAATTCAGCAGCTGTGTTACTGCTCATGTGGTATGGGGGGTGTGCCTTGTGTGTGGGACGGTTTTGGCTGGTTGGAACCTCTCTGATATGCAGTCAGTGGATTTTTACTAATGTATTAATGGGTGGTAGCAAGTTGATTCAGAGGGTGTGAATGAATCTTTTTAATTGTCTTAAACGTGTCTTAAATTAAATGTTGTGAATGAGGAAGACACTGATTAAATATTTTATATGGTTTAAACACTATTTGACTATTTTTATAATACCCTGTAATGCTCTGATGGGAATAGACAGAACATTGTTATTATTCAAGACAGACTACCAGTATTTATATGGGGTAAAGTGTCTGTGTAATTTCCCCAGATTACATCAGCCTGGACCAAAACTGGAGAGATGAACACAAGTACTGGATCAAAATGAAATATACACAGTAATAATGAAATGTCACTTTAATGACTGCAAAATGTTACGGTTCTCTTTGTATTTGTGAGTAAATATGTATATAAAACTGTGCTGCTGTCTATTTACAAGGAAAGTCCAACCCTTCAATAAAAGAGCCAATCATCTTGCCAATTAAGCTGTAAGCAAGACTTTGCAAACTTGTTAATTTTTTATTTCAAATCTTTTTTTAACAGATCAGATTTCTTTACAGTGGTAGTGATGGGAACCCGATGTCTCCATGTTAAATATAGTCATTTTATTTACTATCCCAACCACCAGTGAATGTGGAATGTTAATGATGGTAAAACAGTGGCAAGTCTGAAATGTATGTTATTGTTTGGGGACTATTTTGCCTTTAAATGCCTGACATGTACCCCTACAAATAGCTCTGTTGTAGCCTGGAAATTATAAAAAAAACAGGCCATGTGTTCAAAGCCATTTCATTTAATAACTTTTTGCGACTGACCTTTAAGAGCATTAACAGAATTCCCTTCAAACTGGAATATATTTTGGAAAACAAGTGCCCAATGTCAGATGAAAATAAGTATATATCCATGTAGTAGTACAGACATTTGAATATGACAACTGGAGCTACCAATTTGCCAAATGAACAAAAGTAAATTATTATTTAGCATCATGTTAAAACAATGGACACTGCAGATTAAAATCTAGAATGTCACTGAAAATAACTCAGATTACAGGATCTCCCCAGGTAAAAGAAGTGGTGTCTAACCATGCAGCGTGAATATGGCTTAAAATCACATCTTTATGGTTTTATGGGCCTAAGATTAAGCAGTTGCATAACCCAAACTATATCATACCTCTTGCCAGCAGAGGGAGGCACTTTCTCCTGAAACAAGGAAAGGTTTCATATCATATCAAGAAATATTTCACTGATTGTTTATCAGTAACTCTGTTCTACACAGCTGTGTGTTATGCAAACAGGAAAACGCCTTTCAGTCTAATAGACTTACTTATCTGTCCTAGGCTAGGATGGTGACACGAGTGTCCTTATCTTTGCATGGGACTTTCCAGCATTTCAGTCTGCCTGCATATAAATATATATGTGTGTGTGTACAGATGTTCAATAGGGATGTAGGCCACTTCAGAATAGTCCAATGCTTTGCTCTTAACCATTCTTGTTGTTTTTAGCTTTTGGGTCATTATCCTGTTGGAGGACCTATGACCTGGGACTTAGACCAAGCTTTCTGACACTGGGCAGTACATTCTGCTCCAAAAAACCTTGATACAGTGCATCCGGAAAGTATTCACAGCCCTTCACTTTTTCCACATTTTATGTTACAGCCTTATTCCGAAATGGATTCAATTATTTTTTCCTTCCAATTTCAGATGACTTGGAATTTCATGATTTTAATAAAAATAAAAAATCACATGTACATAAGTTTTCAGAGCCTTTGTTGACGGAACTTTGGCAGCAACTACAGCCTGAAGTCTTTTTGAGTCTGATGCTACAAGCTTGGCACATCATCAGGTTGGTTGGGGAGCACTGGTGCACAGCCATTTTCAGATCTCTCCAGAGATGTTCAATCGGGTTCAAGTCTGGGCTTTGGCTGGGCCACCCAAGAACTTTCACAGAGCTGTCCTGAAGCCACTCCTTTGTTATCTTAGCTATGTGCTTGGGTCGTTGTCCTGTTGGAAGATGAACCTTGACTAGTCTCCCAGGCCTGACTGGTGGAGTGCTGCAGAAATGGTTGTCCTTCTGGAAGGTTATCCTCTCTCCACATCTTCTATAGTATATTACACTAGTGACCATAATATACTACACTGGACATTTACTATAGTATACTACCCTAGACAATGACTGTTATGTATTACACCAGACATTTACTATAGTATACTACCCTGGACAATGACTGTTATGTATTACACCAGACATTTACTATAGTATACTATACTAGACAATGACTGTTATGTACTACACCAGACATTTACTATAGTATACTACCCTAGACAATGACTGTTATGTATTACACCAGACATTTACTATAGTATACTATACTAGACAATGACTGTTATGTACTACACCAGACATTTACTATAGTATACTACCCTAGACAATGACTGTTATGTACTACACCAGACATTTACTATAGTATACTACCCTAGACAATGACTGTTATGTACTACACCAGACATTTACTATAGTATACTATACTAGACAATGACTGTTATGTACTACACCAGACATTTACTATAGTATACTATACTAGACAATGACCACAATATACTATATCGGACATTTACTATATACTACATTAGACAATGGTTCAAATATACTACACCAGACACTTAGTATTATATACTACACTAGATAATGCCAGTAATATACTACACCAGACATTTACTATCATGTACTATATCAGAAATTTAGTATAGTATACTACAATAGACAATGACCATAATATACTATACCACACATTTAGTATAGTATGCTATACTATACCATGACTGTAATATACTACACCAGACACTTAGTATTATATACTACACTAGATAATGCCTATAATATACTACACCAGACATTTACTATTGTATACTACCCTAGACAATGCCTGTAATATACTACACCACACATTTACTATTGTATAGTACACTAGACAATGGCCATAATATACTACAAGACACATTTACTATAGTATACTTTGATGGGCAATGAAATTTTAAATTACATTTAACAATTACGAAGGTTTACTACACTACACAACTACTACTACAGCAAGTTGTTATATGCCATGTGTCCCTGCTGGTTGAGAAAGTTGAGAAAGTGGAAATTATCAGGATTCTGTAGAAGTTGGTGGAGGTGAGTAGATGACTGAGTAATGAATAGTTTCATAAAGACATATATCAGATTTAGGCAATCAAATCATCCTTGTATTGCATCATATATTGTCTACCTCTAGGCCAGTACCCTCAAATTACGATCTTGGGCAGTGTGTGAAATAATGGTGGTCTTTGTTTCTTTGCTTTTTCAGGGAATGTTGCACATTCTCATTCTTGTCAGCCACACTGCGTAGGCGAAGAAACAAATGGAGGTTAAGTGTCTTGCTGAAGGGCAAAACGGCAGCCTTCCACTTCCCACAGAGTCTATGTGGAACTGAACCAGTAACCCTCTGGCAGCTAAACAGGAGCCAAATCCACCGAGCCAGCAACCCCACTTAGAGGGTTCAGGTTTTTTGTTCTGTAGTGCTTTCATCAGCATGTTCAAATAATACATTTGTTTTGTATCACCTTTTTTGTTTAAACAGCTGAAGGATCTACAGTACTAATCAACAGGCCCAACATGGTTTGGCACTTTACATCAAGTGGTGTTGAGGTCTGGGACTCTGGGGTGGTCAATCCAATTTCATGAGAACGCCAACAGCTTTTTTGTTTGATCTCATTTTTTCAGTAAGGAGCTTCTTGAACAGCTACACATCCTTTCAGATCCACAATGTTGAGTCTTCTCACAGTGGAAAGATGGACTCAAACAACTGTGAACGTTTGATTTTTGATGAAAGCTTTAAGTGCTGTTTATCTGATGGGGACATGGTTGTTGGTCTATCAGGTCTTCCGGGTAGTTGTTAAGTGTTTCTCTGTAGCTCTACCAGTTTCAGAAACATTTACTTTGTGGAAGGTGAAAGTTGCCTGTGAACCTGTTGAAATCTTATTTTATGCTTTATTGGCTTCATTACATAACACACAGGCTAGAGTGAGAGAAGTCAAACAGTGACAGATTAAAAGGCTAACTCACTCACTTTTTATACATCCTGTTAATATGCTTCATTGGTACTGCCTAAAACAATGACTCCATGTGGTAACAAGCAATTGAACTAGTTTTACTCAAACATGTTTGAATTACTGATTTTAGTAATTTTTAAGTCACATTTAGTTCAAATGTTTGTTACCACATGGTGTGTTTGTTTTAGCTTGTACTAAGGAAACACATTTTATTGTATTACCAGTTGTTTTATAGTATTTGAGACACAAAAGGGAAAATGTTGTTTGCCTTATCATTAATTTGCAAAATTATAATTTTTTTTCTTTTAATCTTTCATTATTATACATTTACAAGTATTATAAACATTTTCAGTTTGTGTATTTGACAGAACCTAAAAGATGACAATGTGTGCATCTTTTAATAAACGTTTAATTTTTCAGAAATAAAGCAATGAGTGAGCTCGTTGGAAACAAAAGTGGGCTTAAAAGGGGCCAAACTTTTGATCATTTTTGTTTTTTTTCTAATATTTTTAAATAAATCATACACAAGACAAAATAACACTTAATCAGCCTTTCAGTTTTCTTGTTGTTAAAACTAAATAATTCTTATGAAAATGTGTAATTTAAGTTCTTTATTTGATATTTTCTCTGTAACAGACAAATACACACTGTTCCATTTTCACTAACCTTTTTCCCCAACAAATGTAACATAGCCTGAATACATTTTTATTTCTGCACTCTGAATATGTATTATGTTCCAGTCGCTGCACAGGTAGTTTTTCAGTTAGCTGTAGGAATGATTTTAGCAACTGTTAATAAATTCCCAGCTGACAGTTTTCTTCTTTCTTCCTGGAAAGTGTCAGCCACCCCAAGTTCTTGGCAGTACTGAGGGGATTTCTGCAAGCTGGCTTCAGTCCAAATGGGAAACAAAGAAAAGCCAAAGAAGCTCAATGATTACCTGCCAGTGGCTCTGTGCCTAAGTGTATATTAACTACAGTACAGTGCGGTCTAGTTCCACCTGAGAAGAGCAGGAAGAGTTTTTATAAATAAATGTTTACAAGGGGACCAACTTTCTGAGAAAAATGTCTAGTCTTTCTGAAAGTTTCTGATTCTACACTGACTGTGAATACAAGCTGTTGTCCGACCAGGTTTCAGGAAGTTGTTAGAAATGGAAAACATAGTTGGCAGCTTTATGTCTGGACTCTGATCAACCACAACATTCAAGCAATATGTTTGTGTTTTACAAGCTTCAGATTAAACATGCAAGCTTTGTTCTTACAAGAGCCAATGTTTGTTTATGTGAATCAGGCTTTGTTTAGCACTAACACACTATTGGATTCTCATAAGTTAGCAAGAGCACTAGCACAGACTAGATGACTTTAAGCTTGATGTCAACTAGTCAATAATCACGTGATGTATGATATTAACCATATGGAAGAATACAGGTGAGGAGCCTGGTGATTTGCTAGCTAGCAATCTGATCCCCCACTCGCAGGAAAGGACACTCTGACACTCCGGAACTCTGCCACAGGCATGTGTCCTCGGCAAGGCTGCAATCCAAAGTTGATATTCTGTGGTCCAGATCTCTGGTTCCAAAGATCTAAAGATCTCAAAATTTGGTCTGAATCTAAAAAAGCCTGTACAGTTCTGGAACTACATCTTATGGACAGATGAGGCAAAGAATAAATTATACCAGGAGGATGGGATGAGTGGAGATGGAAAAAAACAGCTTTTGATCAAAAGCATACCACCTCATTTGTGAAACATGGTGGAGGTAGTGTTATGGTGTGGCTGCCAGTTGAAGTGGTTTGTTTGTATTTATACTTGACTGTTCACAAAAGCTGCCAAAGGCTTTAAACACAGTACAGATAGACAACAACCTAAAGCTGACTGCTAAAGCAGCCCAAGACCTTTGTGGAATGTTCTGCAATGACCAAGCCAATCACCCAAGGATAGTATTTAAGCAAACTCGTTCACAATATATTTTAAACTTACAATTCTGATTTTGCCTTCCAGATGCTGTGTCTTCTAGACAGCGTTTAATCATACCAGCATTTGATTGGCTGAAATGGAGGGTGTTCTCCAAAGACTTATGTCACAACATGCGAATTTTCTTACTGCCAGACTCTTGCAGCTGATCAGTGTGCTAGCTATTCTTTCAGAGGAAAGATATTACCTCCCAGACCGTAAGTCATAGCTAGTAAAATAACTAGTCAAGAGCCTGTAAATGAAAACCTGCTCCCCAACGTCAACTGTCTGACCCTAACCAATAAGAAAAATAAGGTCAACTAAAGTTAGTTAACCATGTTAGCTAGATAACACTACCTCTAATTATTTAGGAAAAGATTGCTTGCAAATGACGTCCATGGTGCGAACAGCAGCTGGAGGGAAGTAAGTGATTTTCCAATAGGGGCACAATCACTATTTTAAAATGCATATGGTTTTCGTTATGAGAAACTGAGATCCATGAGGAGCTTCTATCCAGTACCAAAAGTTGTTTATGAGGGTAGTTCTTGAGTAGAAGGACGTCTAGACGAGAAGGTAGTTCTTTTCACTTAGTGCCCCGCCATCTGCTGACTGTGGGGGAAGCAGCTAAACAAATTCAACTGGCCTTGAATTTGTGTTTGAGTGTCTAGTTTTCCTTAACAGACAGCATAGCACCACCTGCATTGTGCACCTTGGCCTACCAAAAGATGTAAATCGCTGGTAAGCCAGTGGACCATATTAGCCACACCTACTCCAGCTGATTCCACTCTTCAGAAGTACTTGATTGACTGGATCAGAAGCATTGGTGTAGATAAGGGACTAAATAAAACATCTACTGAAAACAAGAGTTACTTTCTAAATCTTTGTATGTTTTGACTTCGATGCCATGTTTTACAAGCAAGAGCACACTTCCCACCGTCTTTTGGCTCGCTGGAGATTTCTTTTGCACAGCAATGTACAATCTATGACGTCAATGTTTAACGCATTACAGCAGAAGAGGACAAAGGCCATAGGAGCTGAAAAGTCCCAGTTGTGTTCCTCCTTTTTTAGCGAGAGCAGCAGATAATCTCGTAAATAAAAGAGGGATATGACAGTGCAGCAGCTTTCTCAGCTGCCCTGTGTGACCTAGCAGAGCAATTTCCTGTAGGCTTACAAATGCTTGGCAGGATAATTACAACTTGTTTATTGCAGACTGTCAGACAATACAGGCACTGACTGAGAGACATTACACCAACTATACCGCCTTTAAGCCTCAGGCAAGCTTCAGGTTGTCAAGGAATTTTAAACATGCCTAAATGTTCCTGTGGTTTGTTTACCTGTTGGAAATCACACAAAAGTTAGGCTGAAGCTCAACTGTATTACCGACAAATGTTTTGGCACAACTGTACGATTGCAATTCATTTATCATCACCCATAAAAGAGATGCAAACATGAAATGTAAACAACTGGAACAGCAGCCAGGCCAAACTGGTTTAAAGAAGTTGTTCTGTATCATTAATCATGGAGAGACAGAGCATGACAGAGCCAAACAGGCAGAAAAGCAGCCTTCTACTCTGCCTGCCCAGAAAATAAGAGCAGATGGACTTTTACTGGCCAGTATTATGCAAGCTCATCTATCCACAAAGTGGGTTTAGAACATGGCACAAATGTTTTATCAGCTGGTGCTGTAAAGCATACTTGAGTATAACTGTGCTCAAGTTCATATGCATCACATAAATACAAGTTTTTAAAGGTGCAGTTCTTAAATTAAAATATTCCAAAATGAACCAAAATTGTCAACAGAATGAAGAAGAAATAAGAGATCACACTTTTTACCCCAAGAGGCGATATTAAAGGGTCACTGTGGTGTACAGTCTGCCAGCAGTTCAACACGAGAGGATAAAGAAGTAGCACAGACCAGACAGCTTATTCTAACCTCATCAATCATGATAATTGTTCTGCTCCCAGTTAGATTATTTAAGAACAAGTAGCCAGTGAAAAGAAAACACACAGGTGACTGAAGCTCTTGGCATGTGACCATTACGGTTACTGCCGCCCACAAAACCAAAAAACAAAAAAACTACTCTTGTACAGTAAAGGGATGACGTTTGATTCTAGTCACGAAGGCAGAGTCGAGGAAGCAGGATGCAGGCGCAAGCCAGAAGGCCGTTAATAAGAAACAAGAACACGACTCTAACAAGACAACAAACTAGAAACACTAATTTAAACTTCTACAAAAGAAAACAAGGACAAGGCTAACAAGATTCAAACTAACAGGTAGTGATGGGCAAATGATACCGAGGCTTCGGAGCTTGTCAAGAAATCCAGGAACCCGTTTAAGAAGCGCCTATTGAGGCTTGCTTCGTTAAGGGAGAGTGACATCACTGATGACATCTGAAGCCTTGCTGGTTCAGGATGTGGTTCGAGTATTGGCGTTATTAATTGTTTCTTAATAAAAAATGAATTAAGTCACCCCACAATCTCATGTCTTAAAAGCACTGCAGCAGTTTTAATATAAACATCTCACGTCCTAGTGAATTTTTTTGTTTATTTAATGAGTGAAATCGTACTAGCAGGTTTTTTAAGTTCTGATTCGTTGAACAATGAATAAACCACAAAATTTAATTAAGGTGTTTTTATGTATATACCTGGCAGTATTTATTCCCATGCTGACAATGTTGCAAGAGGCAATCACAAATAGTTGAAATGACAATATAAGTTTTGGCCAGCAGGGGGGTTTGTGTGCACATGAAGCTTCGAGAAATTAACCTTTTTTCGAACCACCTGGAGGGAAAGCGTCAATGCTTCAAGAGGCTTCATCTGGCCATCACTATTAACAGGTTACCAACAACAAAGCACATGGACCAGGGAATATAAACAGGAACTACTGATGAACACCTGGGGCTAACAAGAGGGAGACAACACGAATCAGGTGAAGGGTGGAGACAAGAGGGCGGAGACAAGGAACACATGGCAAACTTAAACAGAAACTGCACGGCAATGACAGAACGTAAACAAAAAGAGACAGGCACAAAACCGAGCGGGACGTGACTGATACTAATCTCGCAACATTTCTTCCAGACTAGTGAGTAAACAGCTGCTAATGCTAATATGGCCTGTGCTTTACCTTGTTTCTAACCATGGAGGGGGACACCACAAGTTTCTGGTGGTATGTAACCCTCTGTTTGAGGTATGAATTTGACAGCCTGTGTTATTGTAAAATATGGATTCCTTAAAATAGCATTTGAATAATAGCAGTGCTAAAGCTTCAAAACATACAGTTCACTCCCAGTCCACACTGTCCGTATATGGAAATTAAGCTGCACAGATCTAAATTCACTGTTTTTGTCATTTTATGCTCAACATTTACATTCTTCTGTCTGTTCAGCCTACAGCAGTTTGGCTCGGCACACTTACACTTATATAGCTATGACACGTAATTGAGCTGTTTTTTTTTAATGTCAGCATGTTCCTCTAGAAGAGAGCATTTCTCAGATGATCTGGGTTGGATTCCCGGTCCGGGCCGTTCTGTGTGGAGTGTGCATGTTCTCCCTGCTCCCTGTGCTTGAGTGGGTTTTCTCCGGGTACTCTGGTTTCCTCCCACAGTCCAAACACATGCATATTAGGTTGATCCTTACTCTAAACTGCCCGTACTTGTAGGTGTGAGTGTGTGTGTGTGTGTGTGTGTGTGTGTGTGTGAGTGAGTGTTGACCATGTGATGGACTGGCGACCTGTGCATGGTGTACCCCGCCTTCGCCCTATGATGCCCGTGACCCCGACTATAATGGATGGCTGGATAATAATAATAATAATAATAATAATAATAATAATAATAATAATAATAATAATAAATATAAAATACTATTTTTTTTTTCATTATAAAATATTATTTTATAAAATTATTATTAACAATATAAATACAGTTGTTATTCTAACAAATAGCTCATATCTGCTACATGTAGGTAGGGTATAATAGATTTCACGTAGGTGATTCCCCCATCGGTATCGGTATTGGTATCGGTATCGGTATTGGTATCAGTGATAATTGCCCTGTAATTACTTGGTATCGGATCGATACCAAATTTTGCAGTATCGCACACCACTAACTGCCATCATCAGGTGAAAGGCTTAAATGCCCGTACCGACGGGCCACTAATAATGTATTACGAGTAATATTTTGCCCACGGGCCGGACTTTGGACACCCCTGGTTTACATGAATTATTCAGTCATTTAGAAAAACTGGAGGAATTACTTTTGAAAGTGGCATTTTCCAAGAGTTGGCATTTTTGCTCTTTGGGTCCCCCCACACTCCCCCTGGGCTGTAATTTGCTATTACATTAAAATAATTATTAATACACTGCCTGATGTCTACATTGTATTGAGAGGTTTTAGACTCTCAACTGTGGGGTGTAGTCAGGCAAAATAGTCCCTAAAGAAAGTTTACTATAATCAACATTACATATAAGAACTCATGTGTGGGTAAAGAGTCAGTGAGTTTCTCTACAATACACAATTGAAATACAGGATTAATTTATAAAGAAATAATGAAACACTGATGGTTAGACTTCCTGTTTAGTTTATGTTGGACACATTATTGCCAAATTCTGCAGATTATTTTATACATGTAAACATGGAAACAGTAACTAATACTATGAATTCATTTACTTAAATAAAAGTTCTAAATAATGAGCAGCCAAGTCTCTGACTAACGCTAACACTGTTTATGATAGTATCTACCATAGCTTGTTCTTAAACTGCAGAAACCAGGTGAAGGAGCAGATGAACTGTATTCGTTAGGATG
The DNA here is from genome assembly GCA_021613375.1 of Megaleporinus macrocephalus. Lineage (NCBI taxonomy): Eukaryota > Metazoa > Chordata > Actinopteri > Characiformes > Anostomidae > Megaleporinus > Megaleporinus macrocephalus. Next base: position 23,661,908 of record CM038720.1, on the reverse strand, counting down.
CCAAAGAAGAAAAAAATAGCTTTTACACCACTGTGATAAATGCAAATCACGCTTTGAGCCCCCCCAGTGGACAGCTGTACCCTTGTATTTGTTGACGTGCTGCTCTTGCGTCATGCCGGCATATGGGCACTACAGATTACACTCACAGTCTTAGTTGCTGCTATGCATAAATAACCAAAATGGCAAGTATAATCTGTACCGTCTACATGTCTGCATGACGCATGTGCACACAAAGTGAAGCCAGATTCAGAATTCAGCACAAGAACTAGCAAAGACGAGAAATGATCATGTTGACTTATGAGATATGAGTCAGTGAGTTTCTCTACAAGAAACAATTGTAATACAGGACTGATTTATAAAGAAATGGTGAAACACTGATGGTAAAACTCCATGTTTAGTTTATGTTGGACACATTATTGCCAAATCCTGCAGATTATTTTATACCTGTAAACGTGTCGTAACTTAGTTTTTGCTATCAGAATGAAGAGAGAGAACAGTTCAGAGTAAAAGCTTTTATTCTCTGGTACAGCAGTACTGACGTTCTCTGAGCTCTCAAGCCCTGGTCTCAATCACATCTCCGCTGCATTACTAATAAAAATTCTAAACAATGAGCAGCCAAGTCTCGGACTAACGCTAACACTGTTGATGTTAGTATCTACCATATAGCTTGTTTTGATTTGCAGAACACAGGTGAAGATAAACTGTAATAAACTGTATTCGTTAGGATGCCAAAGAACAAAAAAAACAGCAAACGAAAGATCTGATAACATGACACATACAAGGCCTACAGCAATAGCTCTGCCTGACCTGATATCTGATTCTCGATTCACAAAACATTGTAGAATAGATGACCTGATCCAGCATCAGATTTCCAAATAACTGGATACCTTACACTTATCCAGAAACAGATCTCCTGGGAATACTGACACAGGGTTGGGATGTAATGCTATACAACGTGTGTTTTTTGATGAGTCCTGTAAATACGCTCATGCAGATGACTAGAATTTATTAGCATAAGTTAGCACTTTATAACATAGGGCTGTAATTATTTGTATCACCTACCTGCCCCTCTTCTCTGATTTAGTGAGACATCCAGGTCACTTTTATACATTATAATTTTTAGCGCACTTTTATTTCACAGCGTCTATCTTCTGTTAATGCTTTGTGTTGTTTATCGTCACTGTGAATTTTTTACTTCTCTCAAGCATTTTTCCATGAGGCACTTCCTCATTCAGTCTTATTCATCATCATCCGCATGTTCTAGTGAAATTCCACGTTTTCTTTCAGCATCCTGGCAAGTGTTCTGAGAGGAGCCCTGAGGAATTCTGTTGTATGGTGTCTACCTTTCTGCTGGTTTCTTACCCAACATCTACTCAGCCATGACATGTTTGGTGTCTGAAATATGCCTCATTAGTTTTCGTTGGACAACATCCCAAAATGAATCAGTTCTTTGATTTCAGGCATTCAGAAATTATTCTTTTCCCCCTGCCTGATACATGTGTCTACAACTTATTTCTGTATTTTATATTTGTAACTGGTTTTAAGTCTAAAAACATTGTCAATGCCAAAACATCAACCCAGGTAAAGATTCGCCAGAGAACTAGACTCAGTTATATGAGGTTATTATATGAAATTGACTCTTGGAATCCGCTCTCAATTTTTTTTTTGTGTGTTCAGTAAATAAATTAACAAACAGGCCAAATATCTGCAAGTTTGTAAAGACAAATGGGTAAACAGTAAAACTGGGCAGGCAGTTTTTATTTTGGGTAAGTGAAGATATATACAGACATACAGTTCTCTTATTGGTTGTGTTTATATGCAAATGTTTGGCCAATCTGATTGAAGTCATTCAGAAGACTGAGGTGCTTATATGCCCCCTCTACTCAACAATGTAATGATGTATCATGAACTCTCAGTTTACATGCCCATTACAAGCGATCAGATCCAAAATAACACACAGGTATAGAGTACAACTAGCAGTTACCATGAGAACAAGCATCACCCGAATCTGATCACAATTTGCAGATTTGAGAAGCTTCCATCTGTGTCTAAGTTGATCTGTAATTCACATAACGCCACCATCCTTTATTCGCTCATACGCCCGTATATACTGAATAGCTTGTTATTGGGAGCTTTACGGTTGCCTATCCTGCTGACTAAGTCTAGTAAACCTTTCCTCCTCCGCAGACAAAGCAAGTGTAATCAGATACAGGTGTTTATGTGGCCATTATGCTTCTATTTATATATGGAATTACTCACCTCGTTCAATCGAATAGAAACTATCCAATGGGAATGGCCTCAGTCAGACTAGTCAGTAATTTGTTCTGACAATGTTCCAAATAAAAATAGAAAATCACAACAAACGCTGCACCTGATCCTAAAGTTATAAAGAGGGATTTTAACTGAACTGAAACATTAGCTGCTATCAAGGCAGCAGAAATTAGATCTACCTTCTCCTCCAGGCCACCATCCCCTCAGGATAACAAGTACTGCGGTGCAGCTTGTTGGCGGGTGGGTCGACATCGGCACCAAGGAGCTCCACTTTGTCTGTTGTTTGGTTTTGTTTTACTGTCCTGTGGATCCAGCAGCAAACATTCAACTCCATGATGCCTCTGGGCATTAACGTTATGGCTGTTTATGTAATGTAACAATACAATTTAAATCTATCGCTAATGCGCACCTACGGATCAACTGTACACAATACCAGACTCGCTCTTACTGACTGCACGAGGGTGAAGTCAGCTTTTTATTTGCCAGTTTTTCTCGTTTCATTCTAAATGGTGCAGCCGTTAGTGGTAGTAATGGTGAAACTGGCAAATAAAAGCTGACTTTACACTTGTGTGGTTGGAAAGAGTGAGTATAATTAATGTTTAATTATATATTATTTGTCAGGCTGTATGTAAAAACAGCTACTTCAGGAGACTTAGGTGTGTTTGCCACTGTGCTAAACAAGCCCCTCCATATTTTGTTTATGCACTGTGCCATGTTACCATCACCAAGAGAGAGAGATGAAAAAGATGTAGAAATAAATCCACTGACTTATAAACACAACACACATCTGATGAAAAGTTGCTGTCAAAACTGTATATTACTCCTCTTTTCTACGGCATGCAGATTGTGGAAGGGGAAACCAGCACTGGGCAGATTTTTTTAGAAAGGTGATTCTGGTTGATGGTTAATGGCGTTTTGAGACCCTCGAAATCTTCACAAATGAAACTAGAGGGAAAATGATAGCATTTGATATCATTATCTCATTTATAACTCTTATCTGATACATGAGAAATGAGTTGACATGATCTGATATGTCGCAATAATGTCACATCAGTAGCATAATCAAAATCACTAAACCTTATCATGTAGTGTCATTGTGTAGTGTACTGACTGGTGCTGCTGTGAGCGTAGCCTGTGACAAAGGGATGACTATGTTTTGTTTATTGTTGTTGTTGGATAGTTTAACTGTGCGTGAATGTTTATTTGTGTAGTTTTGTGTCTGGGATGTGGTTTGTTTGGGCGGAAGGGTGGAGATGGAAGCCTGTGGTTAATGGGGACTGCCCCCATTGTTTTTGATTCTGTATGTGGATTTCTGCATGATGTTGAAAAAGAGTGCCTCTTGTGGTAGAAATCATGGCCTCTCGTGTCTCTTTCAACACAGATGGGGTAGCAGCCCCCAACTCTCTAGAGTGGAACAGCACTCTTAAGTGCTTCAAGGCAAACTGCAGACCATGTGCTTTACAGCATTAAGAAGTGCAGGGAAGCTTGACGACAAAGGTGGCTTGACAGAGCTTGATGCCAAGGCTTTAGGCAGGAGTTCTGTGTAGAGTGGCAGAGGGGTTGGTGACTTGCAGAGGGAGGACAGTGCACCAGACAGAGCCACAAACCTGGGTCAGGGGAGGAATAGATGGAACCCATGAGGTTCAATGACATTTGCAGGTGGTGGGTCGAGTGCAGCATGGATGGTAGACAGCTAATCATCAAAGGCTTGCTAATATCACTACTGGGACCCAATGTGCTCACACACACACTGAGAAGTGAATATCAGTTGGCTCAACTGCTGGGTCACCAGGACAACGGAGCTATGAAAAGGGTGATATGTAGAATACATAGAATACATGCTATGTAGAATAATGATCATGTGTAGCGGCCCAAAACGAAGGCTTGTGGGAGGCGCATCCTCCGGCAATGAGACTGTTCATCACTTAATGGCGTAAATCTCATTGTTTTAGTTTTTAGTTTAAATGTAGGTTTGTGTTGTGTTGTTTTGTGTCTGGGGTACCACGCCCATAAAACTTAGTGAACTAGTTGTATCCACAAAGTATAAACAAGTGCAGTCGAGTTGTAGATTAACCAGGGATGCAGTTCAGAGTAAACTTCCAAGTATTTTCTCTGAGTAATAAAATGGTCACAACTAATCAGTACCACATTCTTCCAGGTTCATTATTAACTTCACTCGCTCACTCTGCTGAGGTCATATCAGATTACAGCACATTCAGCAAATATCAGGGGAAAAAAAGTGATCAAGACTAGTGCGTCATCAAGTACCACATTCCTTCTCATGTGAGCAGTTTCTTGTGTTGTTTTTATAATGGCATCATTAATATATTGATTATAAGCCATCTGGATTAACAGAGCAGCCATAATTGATTACTAACGGATGAGTAGAAGCAGTGCTTATTATGCATTCTAAAACATACAGCACTCTGTTCAGTATACCGAATAAAATGCATTGAATATTTAACCAATTAAAATGTATATCATGGTTCCATACCAATAAAAGTTAGTTCAGCGTCTGTAGCCAGTGGGGTTAGAATGATAAGCAATTGAAAAAAAAGTAATTAGGACAGAATTATCTATAAATATCAATATTTCTAGTCTGATGAATAATGTGTTTTTTGCACCAACTTATGCAATATGTCTAAGACAATTCCCATTTGTGCCAGAGGGGGCGATAAAGTCTTAAAGGAATACAACAATAAAAAAATACATTGGCCCATATGTAGTCGATTAACCATGTTTGAAGTGCAAATTTTCCTTATAGTCTAAAACTGGAGACACAATTCTAATGTTTCTAACAAACACTAGAATTCAATAGTCACACAAAATAGCCCCACTCCCAGCCCACTCAAAGGGTCTTCATTGAGGTCGCACATCCTTGCTGATGTGGCTTTAGGGCACAGTACAACTTGCTGTGAGCTATTAACCTCACCGTTATGGGCAGTCGTTTCAGATGACAGCAGGCACTTATTCACAAAGCAGGACTGACCTTGGATTAAATTCCTCTGTATTTATGACCATCCTGGTTGTAGATGGTAGATTAGCATGTCTAAACTAACTGACTGCCTGTGGGTTTGTTCTTTTTCTTTTATCGTTCACAGTAGATTGTACTGTGTCCTAAGCCTCATTGACAAGCCTGCACTAAACTAATGAAGACCTGGATGTGGCTTGAGCGGGGACTTTGAAAATGATCTTTTTACAGATGTGCTCAAAGGTACGTTTCTGTCTGCTCAATTGTATTATATCCAGTGATTTACTGGCCATTATTGATGACTGATAAAATAATAAAACAAGTATTTTATTCATCCGTCCGTGCCTTTTATTTCATACTTTTCTTTTTAAGCATTCATCTCAATCATTTAAAAGTTTTAGCTATTCATACACTATTCATGCATTCAGCATTAAAGAAGCTAATGATCATTCAAATCCTATTGAAAGCTAATGGAGGGGGAATTCCCCTGAGGGAGGCCACAATGTACTAACAGTAAGAGAGCTCTCTTTGAGCCAAGACACTTTCTCATGGGAAGTTTTTTGTCACAGATAAGGGCATTATAAAATCACGCAGGAGGCGCTGTAGCTTTCCTTTGTGCGTTAATGAATAGTTAATTTATAAAAAAGAAAAAGTAGGTGAATGGGCTGTGTTTTACAGTAAAAGGGATATGTGAAAGTGAAAGTTATACTGCGACGGTATATAGAGAGCGCTCTCAGAGGAGTCTGCAATCTGTCTCTGCACATGTGGAGGAACACACACAGAGGCAAGATGGTCAGTAACAACATGACGGCACACACAGCTGCTTTACTGCTGCTGGTCTTGGTGTTCTGCAGCTGGAGCTACGCAGGAGGTGAGACACACTGTTGTATTATATATATATATATATATATATATATATATATATATATATATATATATATATATATATATATATATTACTACAAGGGGTGTATAGTTATATGTAAAAATGTGGCATATTTTATGTTTTATTGTTCTCTGTTATGGTTCCCCTTAAACAATAATTAGATTTACAAATTACAAGTATTTAGTAGTTATTTTAATTGATATTTCAAGAAGTCAGAGAACAAGAAGTCAATAAAATATTGAAATATTAAATTATTTTCTTTCATTGTCTATTTATTTATGCCTGGTTAGTTTTTAACGTGTACTGTTTGCTATTTGTCCCTACAGCTGAAGGAGAAGACTGCTGTTTGGCCACTAAAAATAAAAGCATCCCACACAGACTGGTAAAGACTTTCTACAAGCAGACAGTGGACATGGGCTGCAGAATTCCCGCCACAGTGTGAGTTATTCTGCACATGTTTTACACCATCAGTTTCACTGCCATATATTACATACACTGCAACACATCTATACAGTTTATATATTATAGTTTTTATATATTATCTTATTAAGTGATATGAACTTTGGCCATTACAGTTTCAAAATACAGAAAAAATACATGCACCTCTACAACAGTTCTAATTTCTGTTAGAACCACTATAGAATACTGTAGTATTAGTAGTTTGTTAGAGCTAACAGAGGCATTTCTAGATTAATCACAGACATTTAAAGCTTGAAAACACATATTTCTTTCTTCTATGTTACTTGTTTAACAAGTCACTGAAACTTGATTGGGCTTTGGTTTATACTCACAATCAGTGATGTATCTAGAACTTCCAATACATCTAGAGTGCCATTGTGCTTCATGCTCCCTTCCATTACAAAACAAAACTTGAATGGCTGATTTCTCTATCACTTCTTAATTGTGTTAGTAGTCAGGCCTTTAATCCAGCTGCTGAATCCTAACCAATAAGAGAGCATGCTTGGCTAAATTTACCCAGATTACACAGAAAACGAAATCCTGATTGGATTATTTTCAGTTGGGCATTTGAACCTTTTTTTAACCAAACATGCCACGTAATTGGTTTTTATGTAAGAAGATAATAAAATGGAAATTTGTCTACAAATAGATTGAATAGTCTAATCTCATTCTGGGAAATCTTATATTTTGCCTGCATTTAAGATGACTTTACTTGCAAATATGTTTAAAAAAGTGTTTTCCTGTGAAAAACTCTATCATGGATTGTAATAGTTAGGAATCATCGTGGTGAATGTTTCTAAAAGTCTTTCATTTTTTACAGGTTCATCACAAAAAAGGGCAGAAAACTGTGTGCACCTCCTGCCGCAAATGGGAACTGGGTTACAAAACTGATGGATAAACTAAGTAACGACAAGAACAAAAAGAAATCCAAAGGTGAGTCCCTACACTCGCTCCAGACCTGAAAGATTGTTTCCTGTTTTCTTCATTTGTTCTTCTAAACTGACCTTTCTCTAATCTCTGCAGGTAAGAAGCACTAAAGACTCTTGCTGACCTAAAGATGGAGAAATGCAGGTCCAGTCTCGGGTTGATCTTTGAGCCAACTTTGACATGACACACTGATCCCAGAACAGCTGCTGGGGTGTCACACTGCAACGGGTTGGATTTTTGGATTAAAGCCCAAAGGTTAAAGCACAGCCAGAGGAACAAGCTCTTCTTGTTGTTAATATATATATATTATGGTTAAATCCAAACCAGCCACATTAATGCAAGCCATGGACACTTTAGTTTCTTTGAGAGAGCATAAGGTGGACACTGTTAGTGGACAGTTTATTTTATGAGCACTGTTTTTACTATTGTAAATCACATAAAGCTATGTATATGTAAGCATAAGCCGTGTTTAATGTAAATAAAGTTTGTATTGTGTTTCTGTTTGTATAAATACATCCTCTGCCTCTCTTCATCTCTGAGCATCGGCTATTTCACTCAATGGCATGCTGTTATCTATAGAAATGGAAAAGTATGTGATGAACATCCTTCATTTATTTCAATTTCATTCAAAACACAGATGAAGTAAAGATTGTTCAATAGATAGATAGATAGATAGATAGATAGATAGATAGATAGATAGATAGATAGATAGATAGATAGGTAGATAGACAGTTAAGCTGACAAATTGTGAGCCCCAGTTAAGCTACAGTTGTGGGCACCCTTTGGGTCACAGGGGTGGGGCCCAGTTAGGCTTCATTTGTGGTCTCAGTAGGGTTACAGTTTTTCTGTTTTGAGTCTTCACATGGGCCCCACTTGCAGTCCACATTGGTCTTTGTGGGCCCCAAATGGGTTACCCAAAGGGGGCCCACTTGGCAGTCCATCTTTAACCCATGTGGGGGCCCACAAGGACATATTAAGCAGCCAGGCACGAAGCCTCTTGAGAACGTCATGCTAATGAAAGGAGAGAACATGTAAGTGATTTGAGTGTGTAAGCTGTGGTTATGTGTGCTGGACTGTGGGGCAGTTGTGCGTGTTTACTGTGTATGGACACTATGTGTGGTTGGAAATCACCTGCCTGCTATCTTAGTTGTTTCAGCAGCCCTGAGCAGTGGTCCTCCCCTGCTGATCTGTGTAATAAAAAACAGCATGCACTTAGAGCGCTATGTTACCCACATCGCCTTCATGCCGACGCCACAATATGCTGGATCAATTGTTATAGATTATTAGAGAAGTACACACAGCACCGTAGAGGAACTCAAATAGTTTCTTATTGTGCTGCTTTAGGGCCCTCCCCAAACTGTCTCCTGAGAGTGAAGCACAAAGACTCCCTGACTGAGCTTCAAGAGTCTATTAATACCCGCAGCCACTCCATAGCAGGACTTGTGAATCACATTAGACTGAGGCTCTCTGACTCTCTCTCCAGTGTTTGGAAGCAGTTGATGGATAAAACACATTGAACATTTGAAATAAAAGCAAAAGAAAAAAAAGAGGCTGCTACAAAGTGATATTTTTATATCAAACACCCAGCAGTCCTGCCTATCAGAAGAGGAAGCAGAAGGAGCCCCCTGGGAAGCAAACTCACCCACAGGTCATGGATCTGTTATGGAAGTGCACCCTCTGCTGGTGAAATGAAAAAATAACCCTTGAAGACTTGTATGTGTACAGAGGCCTACATGATAGAATTTCCTGGACTAGTAAGCCAAAACCTGGACAATCCATATAAATCTGGGAGGGGCCGCAACCCTGAAACTAAACTCTGCAGGAAAGCACAGATTTGCTGTTCACTTAACTGCCCTCACACTTTCATGCAACTTTAGTTGCTTAAAATCTACATGCAGCTAATTTGCAACCCTTAGAACCAGGTTCTGTGTAGCATTATTCATAAGCTTGACATAGAACCAACAGAAGAACTCTTATTGATCTAATATAGACCCATTTTTAAAGGTTCTGTATCGGCGCTGTCCAATGAAAAACAAGTATCTGTAAAAATGCAACTTTACAGGAGAGACCAAAAAGATTCTTTACTTTCAATGTAAGTGAATGAAACCAGAACTTTTCCAAGCTATTTTGGAGCACTTCTATTGGTCCATTAGTCATAACATTTTCACACAAAGTAAACAACCATTGGCGTGTTCAAATGACAAAAATTGAGATACATGTTTTTCATTGGACAGCGACAATATAAAACCTTACACAATACAATATTTATTAGTCTGAAGAATGTTTTCACTATGCAAAGAACCAGGAACCAGAAGGTGGTTCTATATAGAAGCTATATAGAAACCACTGTCTTCACTAAAGAAACCTTGAAGAACTGTCTGTTTCAAGAGTATATTAAGGTGAATGGACAGAGCAACAGCAATAGCAGACTATGTGGAGAAATCTACCATTCCAGGCTGTGAAGCAGGTGTTGGCACTTTCATACAATTGTCAAATGCTATAGCTCAAACAGCGGCAGAATGCAACCGCAGCATCATTTAACAGAACAGAATTTTCGCGAAATGAGCTGGCAAACAGGAAGCTAACTTTAGCTCCCACATCTTCAACAACTAGAATTCAAAGTTGTTTGTTTTCTCTACACATTTCATTCCGGACAGTTTCTCAACTATAGATAATATCGAGCAGCTGCAGAAGAAGTAGTTCTGCCTTTATTAGCATCACAGCAACCTGTAAGTAGCAGCCATGCTGTGTGAGTGTATCACTGTTTGCTGGTTAAAGCAGATCATCTTAAACTGAGTTTCACACAGAGTAACAACTTTAATGTACTTTGTGTTGATGTTGAGATTAAAAGCTATAGTAGCTACTGTAAAGTTAGCTTCTTGTGGGCTCCGAGAAATTAATATAATAAGTAAACAGAATGAAGACCAAGCTTATTTACACAGAGGCTCATTTTCCTGTCCTATGGCTTCTCGCTGTAAACCAGCCAATGAGAGAAAAAGAAAATACACCCTTGTGGTTTGGTCTGAGAAGGAAATGAGCTGTGTAAATGGCTGTGTTAGACCATTCAGACATCTGGTTCCTATCAGCAGCAGTGTTAATAATTCATTATGTTTCTCTAGAACAGGGCATTTCACATTAAAATACTAATCTAGCCATGAAGACTGTAAAGCGGTTCCAAACTTCTTTCTAGGGCCAAATCATGCAGTTGTAAATCGGCAGGTAAAGCGCATTTGTGCATTTTTAGCCCAAAACAAATTTACAAACCGTTTCTGTAAACGTCAGGGAACAATTAAAACTGTTGAATGAGTGCAGTGCAGCGCTGATGGAGTGCTCTGGAACTGCTCTGGGGAAAGTGGATGCAAATTGGCGTAAGTGTAAAGTGTTTATTTAAGCTGGGTCCCAGGCTTCCGGCCTGTGGTGGATGTGAAGGCCGTGCTCAGCGCTCGGTGTGGTAGATAATGTGTGTAAATGATATTTACTGCTGGGAGATGAAGCAGAAAAGCTGCATTATAATCTCAGTGTAATCTGACCATCACAGAAATGCAGATTTCTCCTCCGCTTCACTCTTTGTGCAGACCTTCTCTCAGCTGGCAGCCAATGCTCAGAATCAGCATCCGCATCAGCTGTGGGCCGGACTGACGCTCACTCTCTCCTCCCGGGAGAGAAGAGGGGGATGATTGCGTGAAAGTGCTTTGCTACTGATACTGTTACATTTCACTCTACACATGCTCTCTCTCTCTCTCTCTCTCTCTCTCTCTCTCGCTCTCACTCTTTTTCTCTTCTCTTCTCATTTCTCTCTCTCATTTCATTTCTCTCTTTTTCATTCTCTCATTCTCTTCCTCTTCCTTGCTATTTCTCTTGTTTCTCTTATTCTTATTCTTTTGTCTTTCTGTTTTATAATCTCTCTGTTCTTTCTCTCTATTTGATTCCCTTTCCCTCTCTCTCTCTCTCTCTCTCTCTCTCTCTCTCTCTCTCTCTCTCTCTCTCTCTCTCTCTCTCTCTGTCTGTCTGTCTCTCTCTCTCTCTCTCTCTCTCTCTCTCTCTCTCTCTGGTGTAAAGCTCTAATAACTAAACTCTGGTCGGAAACAGCTGCAACGTCTCTGAACTCTGATTGAGTGAAGGAGAGATGCATACAACAAAATAGTTATAAATCCAGTCTAAATAAATAAACAAATAAATAAATAAACAAACAAATAAAAAAATAACCCCTCACTGAGGCTGCACCTGATCAGCATAGAATAGCTTCCATTCTAACTGTGTTTCAATCCCACCAGGAGAATCTCTCTCTCTCTCTCTCTCTCTCTCTCTCTCTCTCTCTCTCTCTCTCTTGCTCTCTCTCTCACCTCGGCTGTGTTCTTCCTCTCCTCCCTCCTCCCTCCTTTCTCTGCCTTTCTCACTCGCTTCCTCTTCCATCTGTCTCTCTTCTCACCTCCCTTTTTCTCCACCATTTCTCTCTTTGGTGAGCCGTTGCTGAACCCTCTTATCTTTCTCTCCCTTCCTTCTGTTCTCTTTTTCTCTCTTCTATGCCTTTTCACTTTCTCTCTCTGTCTTTCTCTCGCATGTTCCTTTATCTCCTGTTCCCATCTTTTTTTTCTCACTCTTGCTTTCTCACTCATGATCTATCTCCCCTCTCCTCTTTTCCACTTCACTCCTTCCCTTTCACTCTTGTTCTTACTCTCTCCTCCACCTCCTTCCCTTTCTTTCTTTCTCCCTCTATTGCTATCACTCATCCAACTTCCCTTCTCTCCCATTTTTTCTCTCTTCCTTCTCTCTCTCCTCCACCTCCTCTCTTTGCCACAATTATCTCTCTCTCTCTCTTTCTCTCATGTTCTCCCTCTCCCCCCACCACCTCTCACTCTTTGTAAAGCATAGACATCTTTCTCTTTGTCATTCTTTCTACCTTTTCTCTCTGTATCACTCCTCTGTCCATCATGTTTTTCTCTGTTCCACATGTTCTGTCTCTCTTCTGTCTCTCTATATCATTTTTGTCTGCCCCCATCTCTCCTACACTGCCATATTCTCCCTCTCCCCGCCCCTCTCTCTCTTCCCTCCTCTCTCTCTTTCTGTCTGTTTTTATGAACCTTGATTGTTGTATGTTTCTACGCACCTCCACCAAGAAGCGACCTGCATGTCTGCAAATATAATGACCACATAATGTGTTTGTCTTCTCTAGTTCACTAGAGGGTCAAAATCTCCTTCTAAACCTGATTGCACCTCAAACCATAACCTGCTAATGGACCAGCAGCTGGAGAAACAGCTAATGACTTAGCCTGACCTGTACAGACAGCCCAAAGGCTGTTTATGAAGCAGTGATGTCTCCAATTCCCATACGGGAAGGATGATGGCATCAACAGCTTTTTGCTGCAGAAAGGACTATGAAAAAATAATGAGCGACCTGTGACCTTTGACATTATTGGTTTTGAAAGGCCTTTGTCCATGTTGAGATGTTTGGGTCTGAGCTAATGGATCCGAAATTGTTCCTCACTAACAGATGGCTGACACCTTCACTGTAGCTGCTGTCTACGCTGCTGCTCTGCTGACGGGCCTTTAGAAACAAAACAATAGCTGTCAGTACAATCACTCCCATTCCAGGAGAACAAAGATGCAAACAGGCCACGTGTGGCCTCCTCTCAGCGTCTGCGTGTGAAGTGGAATACTGCAGCTTTGTGTATCACTTTTATTAGTGATGGTGACCTTCACACCAGTCCAGGCCCAGTCACCCACAATCCAGTTTAGTTTTCAGTATAATATCTTTCCAGTAGGTTGTATATATTGTCTAACCTGATGAATTCACTGCATTCAAAACATGGTTCCACCTGTACATACTGTTAAATCCATATGTTTACTTTTACCTGTATATGATGATTGTTTTGGTAGTGACAGTAACACTACCCAGTACATTACTAATCAACATGGCTTTAAACAATTGTGCATATACTGTATAAAATCATGATTTCTTTCATTAAAACTGCAAAATATATGTGTTCAGTAGAGACAATGCTACACACTGATTTTCAGACTTCGGGACACATTAGAATAGAACCAATAGAATTTAACTGCTTTCCATGTGGCCATGACGGACAGGCATGCAGTGTCACTTCCTGATCTAAAATGCAGGGGTGTGGCTAAAATAAGGCCCCGCCCATCGACTGAAACGCTTTGTATCTTTAGTAACATCATTTTTTAAAAGAAATTTTTATTTTAAAATTAACTTTTAACATCACAAGAACAACTAAAACGTTTAACATCACAAGAAATAAAAAACTCATTAAAAATATTGAAAAAAAGAAAACTGTATATTATACAATATAAAATATGTATATTATTTTTAGTTTATGTATATTACTTTTAGTTTAGTGTTTGTTGAAAACACTGTGGGGGTGGACACACTTTTACACAATATCTTGATACACATGGACAAAGCATTGCTGTCTTATGAGCGTCTCACATGTACCTTGTTTTATACCACTGTCAGTGATCTTAATGAGACATCTGGGTGTCTTGTAGCAGATTAAAGTGAGTTTGTCTAAATGTGGACACATTTTTACACTCTTGCTCGGCCAATAGAAACCTGTTATAATTCTGTTTTATTTAATGCTAAAGATCAGAGAATCACTTACAGTGCGGTTTTGCTGGGTGGCCAAGGCCTGCAGCGGAGTAGTAGTGGCTGAAATAGAGGATCTGGGTATAGAAGCAGAGGTTTTATTGATATATCAATACTCTCAGCCATAGAGAAACACAGGAGTCCTCTGACATGCCTGACAAATGGTTTCATTCTCCATTGACTGGGACTGATTCTAAATGCCTCCTACACACAGTCTGTATCTCCACCGAGAGCTTCTAGATTGTTACAAATATGGCTGCTCCCCTTTTTGAAGGCTTTCAGGGAGATTTATTGTCACATGTGATCAGTCATTCTCTTTCTGTGGGTTCATTCCGAAGTAAAGAGAAGTAAAAAAAACCTATCATCTAAATTGCAGACATTTGACACTGCAGACAAAATAAGGATATATATATATATATATATATATATATATATATATATATATATATATATATATACTTAATGTAGAATGAAAGGAATTATTTTGGGACAAAAAGTCATTATTTTAATGTACTATATATAATACTTAGTAATTATTTTAACAGAGTCATTATTAGGTAATTATTTCTGAATAACAAGTCACTATTTTACACAACTGTTTGTTTGTGAGCTACAGCAGCAGCGAAATGTGAATAGCTAATATCAACCTAACTCGTCGAGCTGCAGCAGTGAGGGAATACGGGCTCATAAGAAGTGATAAAATTGTTATGTCTTTATTATAAGTGAGATAAACCAAAGTTTTATTCTAACTTATCGGTCGGCTCCTCTTTGTTCCCCTTGTTTGAGAAGCTGTTCATAGAGAGAGGTCAGTCACGAAACCAGGTTCCATCAGCCAATATCATTCGGCCCAAGTCTTGACCCCAAACTGTCAAAACCACCACTCTGAAAACTCAAATGCAAAAATCTCTCGAGAGAGCAGAGAGCAGCCGACGGTATTGTACTTTGTGTGTGAGGAAAAATATCAAATAGCGAGAGCAAAAAACACAACAAAAAATAATAGATTGAGGGCATGTTTATGAAAAATGCACATGCAGTTCTTCTTTCTGGGCTCACGAGTTTCACATTTGCGCTTATGATAAAAAAAATATGTGAGGAAATGTCAAAACGTGCAGGTTCATATTTTTACCTTGCATTTTTGCAATCTCTAATTTTAACACTCAGGTGACACCACAGTAGTGTCAACGTGCTAATGCAGAAGGAAGCCAGGCAGCTAACTGCACTACTATAAACCAGAATTTTGTTGCAATAGTAAACAATTTCTTCAAACTTGTCATTACTCGTTACCTACACCCAGCTACATGTGTGATATCAAGCTCAATGGCTGGCTCAGACAACGTGCTAGCTCCGTTCAGGTCTTTTGCTCTGGCTTTTATGTATTTGAATATATTTTATGACATTTTTAGAATAATCTCCTTCATTCACACGGACTCATTTAGCCCCACAGATCTGACAGCCAGCTGTGAACACTGTGACCATTAGGGCATTTGTTATTGTTGAGGAACGCTGGGTCAGTGTGTCTTAGGCTTAATAAGCGAGCTTTGTAGGAACAGCTTTTCAAAGCTCACGTATTTAAAGCCCGTGTGTCCCCCGCTGTCTCATGTAATTGAGGGAGGTGTGGATGTCCCAGCTGACAGGCCGAGGCATGGCACAGTCCTATTAGCTCTGTTAATCAGGTAGATCAATGTGTCATGCGAGGGCCATGAGCAGGCTTCCCCCTGCTGCGTTTCTTAATGAGGAATCTATTCACAAGCCAATTAAGCTCCCTCCTCAACCTCTGACCATGCACGCGGCTCTGCCAGCGACGGACGCCAGGCAGGGAGGGCCTGCTATTCCACACAACCGCATCTAATAGAGCTGACAGCTGGCTTTGAACGCCTCACCAGGAGTGGAGAAAGCACATCCTGTACTGTTTTCAATGTCAAAACGCTCTTGTCATGGGATTTTACCTCTGTATCCAGGAAGAACATCAAGCCCACAAAGTAACAGGTGTCACAGTTTGATGAGTTGGTCGAGCAGACTAGACGAAGGACAAAACAGGATGGTTTTAATCAAGACGAAACTAAAACTAAAAACACTAAGTACATGAACCACAAAATTAATACGAACAGACCGGACCATCACAGAATACAGAAATCACGAAATATCCCAAAAAAACACATGGGAGAGCAAAACAGGGTGATTAAATACATGGACTAACAAGAGGGAACAAGAAACACCTGATATCAATGGGAGGAGATGCAGACTAGGAACAGGTGGGGGCAGAGACATGGATCACACAAGAAAAATATAACCACATGACTTGGAAAGTAAACAATAGCACATGGGACTGACAGGGGAATGTAAACAAATGAAGAAAGACAAACGGAACAGGACACAGTGTGACCACAGGAAACAGTAATGAGGAAGCAATAAGTATTTAAAAGAATGCTTAAAACAAGAATCCACAATTTTATCACTCTTTATCAGGCCAACCAGTCAATCAGCCAAAACTGTGTCTAACATATAACTAAAATGCATCTAATATATAACTAAACTGTGTCTAACATATAACTAAACTGCATCTATTATAACTAAACTGTGTCTAACATATAACTAAAATGCATCTAATATAACTAAACTGTGTCTAACATATAGCTAAAATGCATCTATTATATAACTGAACTGTGTCTAACATATAACTAAAATGCATCTATTATATAACTAAACTGCGTCTAACATATAACTAAAATGCATCTAATATAACTAAACTGTGTCTAACATATAACTAAAATGCATCTATTATATAACTGAACTGTGTCTAACATATAACTAAAATGCATCTATTATATAACTAAACTGCGTCTAACATATAGCTAAAATGCATCTATTATATAACTGAACTGTGTCTAACATATAACTAAAATGCATCTATTATATAACTAAACTGCGTCTAACATATAACTAAAATGCATCTATTATATAACTGAACTGTGTCTAACATAACTAAAATGCATCTATTAAATAACTAAACTGTGTCTAACATATAACTAAAATGCATCTATTATATAACTAAACTGTGTCTAACATATAACTAAAATGCATCTAATATAGAACTAAACTGTGTCTAACATATAACTAAACTGCATCTATTATAACTAAACTGTGTCTAACATATAACTAAAATGCATCTATTATATAACTAAACTGTGTCTAACATAACTAAAATGCATCTATTATATAACTGAACTGTGTCTAACATATAACTAAAATGCATCTATTATATAACTAAACCGTGTCTAACATATAACTAAAATGCATCTAATATAACTAAACTGTGTCTAACATATAACTAAAATGCATCTATTATATAACTAAACTGTGTCTAACATATAGCTAAAATGCATCTATTATATAACTAAACTGTGTCTAACATATAACTAAAATGCTTCTAATATATAACTAAACTGTGTCTAACATATAACTAAAATGCTTCTAATATATAACTAAACTGTGTCTAACATATAACTAAAATGCATCTAATATATAACTAATCTGCGTCTAACATATAACTAAAATGCTTCTAATATATAACTAAACTGTGTCTAACATATAACTAAAATGCTTCTAATATATAACTAAACTGTGTTTAACATATAACTAAAATGCATCTAATATATAACTAAACTGTGTCTAACATATAACTAAAATGCTTCTAATATATAACTAAACTGTGTCTAACATATAACTAAAATGCTTCTAATATATAACTAAACTGTGTTTAACATATAACTAAAATGCATCTATTATATAACTGAACTGTGTCTAACATATAACTAAAATGCATCTATTATATAACTAAACCGTGTCTAACATATAACTACAATGCATCTAATATAACTAAACTGTGTCTAACATATAACTAAAATGCATCTATTATATAACTAAACTGTGTCTAACATATAGCTAAAATGCATCTATTATATAACTAAACTGTGTCTAACATATAACTAAAATGCTTCTAATATATAACTAAACCGTGTCTAACATATAACTAAAATGCATCTAATATAACTAAACTGTGTCTAACATATAACTAAAATGCATCTATTATATAACTAAACTGTGTCTAACATATAGCTAAAATGCATCTATTATATAACTAAACTGTGTCTAACATATAGCTAAAATGCATCTATTATATAACTAAACTGTGTCTAACATAACTAAAATGCTTCTAATATATAACTAAACTGTGTCTAACATATAACTAAAATGCTTCTAATATATAACTAAACTGTGTCTAACATATAACTAAAATGCATCTAATATATAACTAATCTGCGTCTAACATATAACTAAAATGCTTCTAATATATAACTAAACTGTGTCTAACATATAACTAAAATGCTTCTAATATATAACTAAACTGTGTCTAACATATAACTAAAATGCATCTAATATATAACTAAACTGCGTCTAACATATAACTAAAATGCTTCTAATATATAACTAAACTGTGTCTAACATATAACTAAAATGCTTCTAATATATAACTAAACTGTGTTTAACATATAACTAAAATGCATCTAATATATAACTAATCTGCGTCTAACATATAACTAAAATGCTTCTAATATATAACTAAACTGTGTCTAACATATAACTAAAATGCTTCTAATATATAACTAAACTGTGTCTAACATATAACTAAAATGCATCTAATATATAACTAAACTGTGTCTAACATATAACTACTAACATATAACATGTACTTCTGTACATGTCTTTCCGCATGGTGTTTAAAAAACAGCACTACTAACAGCAGAATTCTGGCTTTTCTTCTTCTGCGCCAAAGCGACAGTGGTGTCAGAAGTGTGGTACTGGACGGGAATGAAGCTTCCTGGAGCTTAAAGATAAAATGGCGGAGAAGACCAGCTGTGGACTATGAGAAAGGTAAAGCTGTAAAGATGGGTGGTGAGAACTAGTGGAGCCTGTTTGAAGGACAGCAAAAGAGGATGCCAGTTCTGGCCTTGTGTCACTGAGCCCGGCCGTCCAGCGACTCTATGAGTAAACTCTAGTGAAGTGGTTGGTCAAGGCTGAGCGTTGGGGCTCCAGCGCACACAAGCAGCACCCTGTCTGGCGTCTACAGAGAGTGAACAGAGGAGTGCAGCTACTGTTGTCACTGACTCTAATAAAATTACTAATAGATAACAGAAAAAACAGGGCAGCTGTTAGGCTTAGGGTGGTTAGGGTGTTATTTTGAGGGTAAAAATCTTTTTTATTGTTTTTGCTCTGTAACTGTAACTATGATGTAACATTTTACTGGAAATCATTGATCCATCCATTATCTTTCGCTTTATCCCACTAGTTGGGGTCAGTGGGGGTCTGGAGCCAATCGCAGCGTCATCGAGCAAAGGCGGGTTACGCCATGGACAGGTCCCCAGTCCATTATATGGCCAACACACACTCACACCTATTGGCAATTTAGAGTGGCCAATCAACCTAACATGCATGTGTTTGAACTGTGGGAGGAAACTCCCCATGCAAACTCCACACAGAACAGCCCGGACTGGGAATCAAACCTGGATCGTCTTGCTGTGAGGTGTGCTAACCACTGCACCACCGTGCCACTTGCTCCTGGAAGTCAACTCAAGGAAACTGTGTCTAAGTTTAAAGTAATTATTCAAACAACTTTCAGAGGGAAAATTGAATAGCGGGAGCGCCGCTATTCACACAGTCGTTGCCGCCACTCCCGCTACAGTCCGCCTGCTGACTCAGCGCCCGGGCTGTTCCATAGGCGCCCTGTGGCTTTGTAGCCCAAACTGCCCCTGTAAAAGCGGGCTATGCTGTTCCCGCCTGCCCGCCCTGTTCTGTTCCTGTGCCTGTTCTGTTTTCCCTGTTCCTGTGTTTGTCTCTGTCCCTGTTGTTGTTCGTGTTCCGGCCCCCATTGTTTTGTTCTGTTCCTGTTTTTGTGTTTTGCCCTCTGCCCTGCCTCCTGTCTGGTTTTGTGCCAAGTGCTCTGTCCTGTTCTCGTTTTTGAGTCCTGTCTGGTGTTTTGTTGTTTTCCTGTAGTCTTCTGTTTCCCTTGTCCTCGTTGTGTCCTCCTCTCGTTTCGTCTCATCATCCTCCTCCGTTGTCTTCTCGTTGTCTGTAAAATCAGAATTTCCAGGTTTGCTGCTTTTCCATGTAGAGCGCTGTGGCACTCACAACATGGCTTCACTCTATCTGGCACCTTCTCCTAGCAGCCTAGGAGGTAATAGGGCAACGCATGCATGGGTGCATGAACCATCCGGAGGGGAGTCTAACTCACGGTATGAAGGGCATACATTACAGCCCAAGGGGAGCACATGCAGTCTTACTGAGACGACATATATTTTTCCACGTTTTAAGTGTAACTACAAAGTGTGAATACAGTAAAAGAACGTACTGACAAAGTGTATTGTGGTGTCACCAATGCTGTGCTGTAAGTTATTCTGTTTTTGTAGAGAGGAAATGTTCATGTTGGGCTGTTATTGGCCCATTTGTGCAAAGACGTTTATGTTGAAGAGCCTAAATACGGGTGGAGTGGTGGGTTTCCCAGAGCAGAAGACTGCATATTGAGCTGGTTTATCCTAGTTGTGTCGGGTGCTGTTTGCAGCAAATTCAAATTAAAACTGTAACCTTGAGTTTCTCTTAAAAAAAAACTCTACCCAACAAACAGGTATCCAAGTTGAATATTTGAGTCCAGTCCCACAGTTTATTAGTACAGTTGCAGCTAATGCTTTACTTTTCAATTCTCAACCTGTTCACTGTTAGTTTTTGAGTGCTCTCTGCTGCAGCTTGGTGGGCGGCTAAAGCTCTTTTTTAATTGATGTGCTTTTAATGAAATAAGCACTGCTTTCCCGTGATAAGGGGATGTGAATGAACGCTCTGATTGACTCTGCCTCTCCTGTAATTCCCTTAAGTGCAAATGCACATCCACAAAAAAAAAAACAAAAAAAAACACGGCGCTGGACATCAGCCCTGCGGCCCTTCAGCAGTGCAGGAACGCTAACAAGGTCTGCGCCAGAATGGCCTAATTGATGGCTGAGCAGGAGATGGAGGATGAAGAGTGGCTTCCTTCAGGTACTCTCCATCAGATGACTGCCATTATGCAAGGAACTGGACGGAAGCCTCTGGTGCTTTTCCTTCCTTCCTCCAAAAGAACAACAACAAAAAAAGACAACAGATCGATAGCATGGGGGAATTTATGGCTTGTTGGGAACGAGAGCGAGAGAAGGTAAGAGAGAGATGCTGAAACTAAAGTGCTGAGACAATTTTGTCTTCAGTACGTACCATGTTGCAGTAAGCTCGGTATCATCTGTCTTGTTTTGAACCCAGCGGCCCTTCTTTGCTTGCCTTGCTCTGCAGATTGGAGCGGCAGAACTTTGCTGAGCTAGAGCGTACTCGCCGAGTGTGGAAAATGAATAGCAATCCAGAGTAAACATGAAGAGATAGACTTTTGACAGCAAACGCACTGGGTGGCTCACTGTGTGATTGCACACCAACGGCATGCACGCCAGTAATGAACAAATGTGGAGAAATCTAATAGAAAACCATGGATTCATTGATATGGATGAACCCCCACACAAACCATGTCTGACTGATGATGTTATGGGCTATAGTGTCATACAACCACATATGGGAGAATATAGAAAAGAAAAAAGAGCCACAGCAGCTGACTGACCTCAAGCACCATGCTTATGAATGATTAATGAGCCATCCAAGGCACAAGCTCTGCACAAGCTTTGCACACCACACTGGCTGTTAAAAAAGTGCACCACTCTGTGGTTCCCATCACACCTTTTCCTTTTTTTATCACCTTCTTGTTTTGGCCACCCCCATGTTCATGAGAGGATAAAAAAAATAAGAATGATTCTCTTCAGTGAGCCTTAGCGGCCCATGACATGAGTGTAGTAACACTGCTCTTACAACATGTCATTCAACTCATCAGCTAATTATCAAGCCCTTCAAACACTAGATGCACTAAAATAAAGTATGACTGCTGACCATCATAGACAGTTTTGACCACCCTCTACACAGTGCCATCGTCAGGCAGAGGAGTTCATTCAGCGGCAGACTGCTGTTCCAGTCCTGCTCCACCTACAGATTCAGGAAGTTTTGTGTCCCTCAGGCCATCAGACTGTTTAACTCATCCCAGCATAGTAAAAAATAATCTTGTAACACTGTTACAATACTCCAGACCCCTATATCAGCTATCAGACTCTTTTGTACTCCGGACCCCTATATCAATCATCAGTTATCAGACACTGTTATACTCCAGACCCCTATACCAATATATTTATTTCACAGATTTATCTGTATAACTGTATGTTATATATTCTACACTGTTAACTTTATATAATAACCCTACATCATGTATATAGTCTATACATATAAATAACACTGCTGCTCTTTATTGCATATTTGCACTACCAGCTGCATAACTGTGTATTTGCACTACCAAAGTCTGCACTGTTTACACTGCGCCACTGCCACCACTCTCACATACCCACTGTGAGACTTTTTTATTTCTATTTTGTACATATTCTATTTATTTATATATTCTATCTTTTATTTGTTGTTGTAACCGTCCTGTTTTGTCTTGAATTGCCTTAAATTTCCCTCTGGGATCAATAAAGTATCTATCTGTCTGTCTGTCTGTCTGTTGGTAATAGCTTCTGCTTGGCCCAAGAATGGGAATGAAACGATTATGGTCATATGATGTTTATTTTGACCTTAAGGTGACCTTTTGACTCCATCAGTGAATAATCCTGATCAATAGCAGACTGCCAAATTGCTCCATGTAGAGAAAATATGCTAACGAGGGACACTTCACTGACTGCAAAAGTGGATATTGATGAATTACTTTGACTTTTTTTTAATTCATTTTCTAATGCTTGTGTTGGAGTATGCCTGCAATGCACAGTTGTTTCTTGCTTTACTCACAAATCTAGCAACTGCTGTTAGGCTTAACTGGCTCTATAGTACTAATGGCAAAAATCATAATCATAATAAAGAATTGAGAAGTCTAAATAACATCTTCCAGTTTGTGACTATGACTGCAGTGCATCCCACAGCTGATAGATGGTTTGTGGGAGAGGAAACATAGAGCGGACACAACGATCAAGGTGGTCCCACAGATGCTCAATGGTGTTCAAGTCTGGTCAATTAGGGGTCCAGGGTAGTACTCGGACGTTTTGGTCATGCTTTTTAACCAACCTGGGGCATTTCTAGCTGAGGATGTGTTGCACTGGCTTGCTGGAAGATCCCATCCGCCCCAGGGAAGAAATACAGCATGCATGGGTGTATGTGATTGGCAAGGATGGATTTATATGCAAATGGATTGAGAGTGCTTTCCACATGGATAAGTGGGCCCAGAGAATGCCACAAAAACCACCTATGCGAAACCGCTGCCGCCTATGCTCTATGTAATGATAAAAAAAAAAAAAACGATGACAAATATGGCGATGCGAGAGATTTTAGTTAATGTGTGGGAGACCTACCAAACTAGAAATGAGCATTTCCAGAGGTGCTACTGTTAAATAAAAAAAAATGCTACCATTATCCATTAGCCATTGAAGCAACAAAATGTTGAGTAAGCTAACAGCCGGCCACCATCAGCTATATATTTATCATGCTCAGTAGGTATATTCAAACAGGGCAAAGCCGTCACACAGACTTACATATGTTATACATTTAATGTACGTGTTCAAATATATGCTCATCCACTTTTCATCCTAATGGGTAGGCATGTTGGAAATTAGCATGATGACTCAACAATGTGTGAAACACTGCATACAAAACCGATATCATCATAGTAATCTACTTTATTTGCTGTTCTATTCATATTCTCAAAGCATGCCCCTCCACCTACTAGCACCTCACCCAACTTGTATATATTAAAGACATTAGATATTACAAATAGTGAATGTATGATGTGGTGGTTGTGAAGGATCTGTCTGAAGATGTTTTAATGGATGAGCTGCATTATGGATAAGAGTGTAATAAATGGACAATACATTGATGGAGCATAGCTGATGAGACAAGTTGAAGATGGTGCACAGGATGTTTCATTATAGAACTCTACATGTAAATCTAATCTAGGATTATTAGCCTCATTGTACAGCCCTCATGATTCCACCGCAGTGACACTTAAACGATTGCTGCAGCCTCCAGGAAATCGAATAGGGCCTGTAAACCTTTTGTTACAGGTCTCTGCTTTTTTTGACCTGTTATTAACCTTTGGATGTCTTTGATTTTTATTTCCTCCCCAGTGACCTGACAGTCATAATGGGCAATTGGTCTCAATCCCTTTAGGAATTACCAGACACTCTCACAGTCTCTTAAAGATATAGGTGCTAAAAGGGTTTTTAAAGTGACACAGTAAAGGAACCTCTTTGGGCCCTTAGGCAGTGGTTCTTAAACTGCTCTGATAGCCCACATCTTTACTCCAACATCCCAACACATAGGGACAGATAGCACAGGTATTATTTAGGTGGTGGAGCATTCTTAGCAATGCAGTGACACTGACATGGTGTGTTAGTGTGTATTGTGCTTGTACAGGAGAGTTTATAAACACCTCAGTGTCACTGCTGGACTGAGGGTAGTCCACTAACCAGCAACATCCAGTCAACAGTGTCCTGTGGGCAGCATCCTGTGAGCACTGATGAAGGACTGGAGGATGACCAACGCACACTGTGTAGCAACAGATGAGCTATCGTCTCTGACTTTACATCTACAAGGTGGACCTTTAAAGTAGGTGCATCTTATACAGTGGACAGTGAGAATGATCCACCACCCAGAAACAGATGGACCATAGTGAGCTACAAAGGTCACCTATATGATAAGTAGAGCAATGAGTGTAGAAAGATATATATGCATATATAGTGCTGTGCTGCGGCAATTAGAGATTAAAATCATTGAGGATAAAGTCCTAGATTTTAGAGCTGACCTATATTTTGTTTTTCATATCATAAAACAAAATGACAAATGTTGCTTGCACATCATTTGTATATTGAGTGAATAAATGAATTCATTTATTTGATGACTAAAATACATACAATATAATACAGCAGCCATTACTCACATTAAAATCACAGAGGATAAAAAAAATCCAATAAGCCTTAGATTTCCATTTTATTATTAATATTAAAAAAACACAATGTGATATCACAACATACAGCAGGCTGAAAGGATGATATGCAGATAGTGGGATGGTTCTTTTGTTTGATGTTTTCTACAGCCAAGCTAAAAATGCTACATTTCTGTTATATGTGTATGTAGTGTAGTTTCAGAAACCCTTTGAAGGATTGTCCAAGGCACTGGACACCAAGAAAGTGATAGCTTTTAGATCTTCTCGACTAGACTATTGCATTACCCTGTTTACTGGTCATTCCGAATAGGTTGATGTGAAAACGTTCTGATCATGACACAAGTACTGAGCCAGAACTGTTCACACTGGTGATGACAGGAACTATATATATGTTTTTTTTTTAAAAGCTTCATGTAAAGGTACATAAAGTATCTGGTTTTTAGGATTAGCCTTATATATATAATATTATATATGTATAATAATGCTAATCCTAATCCTCATATAGGTTAATATATGTATTTTTTAGGATTTCTCAGCTGTCTACATAGAAGGTATGCAAATGCCCAGATGCAGTTTTGGTCCTAGAATGAATCGAGCTGTTTACCTTTGTTGGTGAGTTTATTAATAATTTGATGAGGTCTGCTTTGATTGGCTGGTTTACAGTGAGATACCGTGATGATCACACAGAAGCAAAACACATTGACATGGACACAGACAGGTAAATAAAATAAACCGCTGTGTAAATAAACTCAATTCTTATTTATTTATCTATCTATACTAACATTATACTTCAGGCTCACTAGAAGCTAACGTTACCTATACCAGCAATTTGCTTTTGATCTTAGCATCAACACAAATTAAATTAATGCTGTTACTCACTATAAAACTTTCAGTTGAAGATGATCTGCTTTAGCTGGCAAACAGTGATACAATCACACAACACTGCTGCTGCTTACAGGTTGCTGTTGGGGTTGTGATGCTAATAAAGCTGGAACGACTCATCTCTTCATTCCTAAACTCTGAGCGAAGCTGCTCGGGGTTGTTCAAGGTTTGGGAAACTGTCCGGAGTGACATGTGCAGATCATCTACTACGCATGTTGATAGGTATGACAACAGTCTTCTAACAACAGTCTGTAAATGTCTGGGAAGTGAGGAGACCAATTTCTGGAATTTTGGGAGAGGAATGTTGTCCAAGTCTTGTCATCAGTAAATTTTTCATTTACTGATGCAGGCAGGACAGTTCAGCACATGGACTATTCTTCTGCAAAGCCTTGCTGTTGTCATGGATGCAGTATGTGGTTTAAGACTGTCTTGCTGAAATATGTAAGGACTACCCTGAAAGAGATACTGTCTGTTTGGGAGCAGACTGTTTGTTGTTTTTAAACCTCTATATACTGATACAGACAGATATATAAGCTGCTCACGCAATAGAAACCAATGCAATGCCATATATTCAGAGATGCAGGCTTTTGAACTGTGCATTGAAAACCAGCTGTATGGTCTCTCTCCTCTTATCACAGGTCTGTATGCTCTGTATGTTTACATATGGCTTTTTCTTGGCATGATACAGCTTTACCTTGCATTTGTGGATTGCACGACCAACTGTGTTCACAGACGATGATTTCTGAAAGTGTTCCTGAGTCCATGCAGTGATTTCCAGAACAGAATCATATCAGTTTTTATTGCAGTGTTGACTATCACAAGCATCCAATATTGACCATCAGCTTTATGTTTTGCTTCAAGGGAATTTTATTCTACACTGAAGACCATTTGTTCTGAAACTGTTCCACAATTTTATACACAGTTGTTCACAGATTGGTGAACCTCTGCCCAGCTAGGCTTCTG
This sequence comes from Megaleporinus macrocephalus, assembly GCA_021613375.1. Lineage (NCBI taxonomy): Eukaryota > Metazoa > Chordata > Actinopteri > Characiformes > Anostomidae > Megaleporinus > Megaleporinus macrocephalus. Next base: position 23,634,853 of record CM038720.1, on the reverse strand, counting down.
AGAGACTATCTCTCAAGAATGGGGTTTTAAACTTAACCAGTAAGCCAGTTATGTGACTATGTCACCATTTGGGCCTCAATTTTTTTTTCTTTTGTCCCTGGCTTTTTAGGAAGTGTAAAGTGGCCTACTTTTAACATCTGATGTGTGTTCTATGTTCTGCTGTGAAGGACATATGAGTTGCTTTCTGTTTATTTGCCATTATTTACATTTTACACAGCGTTCCAACTTTTTTGTAATTGGGCTTGTACAAGCTGTCAAATAGAAAGCCACTTTTGGGACAGTTTTGTTACTTGGGAAAGGATGAAAAAGTGCTGATGTTCTCTTCAGAGCCTAAAAAGGTAGATTTTTATATCTAGTCTGTTATTTTCATGGCTGTCGCTCAGTTGGGACAATGAATGTTGCTGAATTTTGGGCTTGTAAGTAACTTAAAACTGTTACTGGTACAATTTCGTACAGAACAGTGTCTGAGGTTCTCTGCATGTCAATGCTATGGCACCTTGAAATTTGCTGTACTTTTTAGGTTTTATATTTCTAGAAAGTGTTTAAGCCATTTTCTTTCCTTGTGTAATTTTGAGACAGTTCCTAACACTAAAATAAATGTATTCAAAAACAGTCCTATGCAGTGATCCCACTCGGACCTCCTCACCAATAATATAAACATTAATGTGCAATATATTAATACCCCTAATGTGCTGCTGCCACTGTTCTGGACTCTCGTCCACTATATCTATATGCTATATCTATTTCATCAATATTCCTATTTATATCCTTATACTTGAACATCACTGTTTAATACTCACCTCTGCCATATGCTTATTTTTCTATATTTATATGTACTGTTTATTTCTATTGCACTAAAAGGAGTAGCTCTCCAATCTCGTTGTATATTCTGTATATTGACAACAAAGATCATTCTATTCTATGCTATTCTGTTCTACATTTGTAAAGCAACTGGTGTGTGTTCGAGCATTGTTGTACATGCTTTACTGTCACTGCAGCTTGTTATAGAATTCAATGTAGAAAGCTTTCTACACAATAAGAGATTTTTATATTTTAAAAGTGGCTTACCATTTAAAAATATTCAGCCAACAGCGGATTTCTGGCCATCAATGAAGGACAAGATCGAGAGATGAGCTACAATCTCTAGCTGTACACCAACAAGGTGGAGCTACAAGGGAGGGGTTTCTGATAAAGTGGCTGGGGGGTGTATATAATCTTTACAGCATGAAGAAATGGATATATGACATGGTCTACTGGAAGTGATAAATAAGTAAGTAGAAGAGTTTGTGATGGCTGGAGGTTGGATGTCTTTGGTAAGTCCATTATCATGAGTATGTCATTCCCTCTTTCATATCCTCTGTTTTTTATGTACCAATCCATTAGCATTTTCCGACCTCTCTTTATCCCTTAAAAACAGGCCATGTTTGTTACTGTGCCTTGATTTATGTAAATGAGGTCTATTCTAATTGGCCTACTTCACATAAATAGAGAGATAAAAAGAGAGTAAATGGGTGGGGTTGAACTGCTGTAGACGGATATATATGTAAATGTTTTGGGCTTGTATGACATCATGAAAACTAACATTCAAAAAGGAGCTGTTTTTGCAGACTACACTACAAACTCTAAATCAAGAACAGTTAAGTTTTGAACAGTTAACAGTTTGTCCTATTCGAAATGTCTCATACATCATATATCCGTTCTATTATGAATAATGCGAGTCTTCCATTGCACACCTCCATCCTGATACTGAGGAACGTGCTCAGTGGCAGGTTACTGTCATAGAGCTGCTCAGCGAACAGACTAAGGAGATCCTTAATTCTCAGAGCCATTAGGCTCTCCAGCTCAAGTGGGGGAGGTAGGGAGTGTATTTGATTTATGCTAATGTGTATGTATATAGTAGTTATGTGTATGCATCAATGTTTATGAAAATAGCTTCACTGGCTATATCTACCAGACCACTTACTACTGTCTATTGTTGTTATGCCTTCTTGTACACTCATCTAGACTTTTGTTAATATATCTGTGTATGTGTGTTGATACACATTTAGATGTATGCATTATGTACATGATTTATTTACTTACTTTGCTTACCTGTTCACTTACATCTTTTTGTACGTCATTGCCTCCTTACACTTTATGTACACATTCTTATACACTGCATCAATAGCCTATTTTTTAGTTTAGACTGTGTCTATTTGTACAGAATTTAACTGTGTATTATTTAACTTTATCTATATTTATCTAAAGTAAACACACGTGTTCGATTGCACACATGCTGTTTGTATTATCATTGATCAGTAGAATGGGATGTTATGTAACATCCACACATGAGCCTATGGTCACCATACGTAATTCCAAGCATTGGTTAAAGTGCTTCTACTCCCCCCTCTACTCCCCCCAGCATTAGGCTATGGAGCGGTGAAACTGCATTCTTATGTATGATGGCGGTTCATCCAATACCTGTGGGATGTGTTGCAGTAATCAAGAGCTGATCGTCTCACATCTTGATCTTACTAATGCTTACTAATGCAATAAAATCCTCACAGCAATGTTCCAACATTTAGTGCAAAACCTTCTCAGACATATAGGGACTGTTACTGCAGCAACAATATGTTAAATATACCCTTGATTTCAGGAGCAATCAACAATGAATGAGGTGTCTACAAACATTTGGACATATAGTGCATGAATACCATGTGACTATACACCAGTTTATGGATCATGGCTGAATTGCTCATTGTTAGACATATAAAGCACTGTTTAGGATGTAGAAACTAACAATTCATGATTGAGGTAGTGCACTCTGTAGGTAATTAGGTGCCGTGTGAGTTTCAGTCAGTCCCTAATCTGCATTTCTGTTATGTTAAGAATCAGAATTGAAATCCTTGTAGTGGCCGAGTAAACTTGCAAAGCAATTAGTCTCAGTGCGACGTCTTAAAGCTGGTTTAATTGTGTTTATAAAGTACTTAGTGCTGCATATCAGAGGATGTTGCTCCAGTTCCTGCGCATTAGAGACGCTTTTCAGCTCAGACTGTGACTGAAACTTCAGCGTCAGAAACGTTCCTCCCCTGCTGCTCCACTTCCTAAGAGTGGTCTCTGGCCTGGCAGAACGTAAACACACCGTTACGAATGCGGCGAGTGATCGGCGGGGACAGGCGTGCGGTAATTGTGGAGGATGTGCGGAGGTGGGTAATCACATCAGCGTAATTGGGAATTTTCCGCTCATTTGGGTCCAGCAGAGAAATCTCCTTTTTAATAGCTGAACACACTGAGTAAGAGCTGCTCCACTTCCTCTCAACAACAGCCATCAGCTCAGCATACACATACACGCACTCGCCTCACTTCACCCTGATGCAGTTTGTGACATCCACTCACACCAGCAGCATCTGTAAACACGCTTACAGTCAGCGACACTCCGAAGCCACATTGTAGTCTGTTGTTATTTAACAAAACATGTTGGGACTGACTGATCAATTAGTTTTGGATGAAGCCTCTAACTTCCACCAGATAGCATAAACTGACAAGTAAATACAATAAAACAATAACAACACCCCACCTCGCCAGGTGGGATTTGTTATTCCTTTAGAATGTAAAATATACGCACTGCAGAATCACACTGGATTAAAACTGCTTATTTATTACTATTAGAATGTAAAAACTACACACTGCAGATTCATACTAGACTAAAACTGCTTATTTATTACTAATAGAATGTAAAAACTACACACTGTGGATTCATGCTGGATTAAAACTCCTTATTTATTACTAATAGAATGCAAAAACTACACACTGCAGATTCATACTAAACTAAAACTCCTTATTTATTACTATTAGAATATAAAAACTACACACTGTGGATTCATACTAGACTAAAACTCCTTATTTATTACTATAAGAATGTAAGAACTACACATATTGCAGATTCATACTGGATTAAAACTGCTTATTTATTACTATTAGAATGCAAAAACTACACACTGCAGATTCATACTGGATTAAAACTGCTTATTTATTACTACTAGAATGTATAAACTACACACTGCGGATTCCTACTGGATTAACTGTGTATTTATTACTATTAGAATGTAAAAACTACACACTGCAGATTCCTACTGGATTAAAACTGTTTATTTATTACTATTAGAATGTATAAACTACACATACTGCAGATTCATACCGAATTTAAACTGCTTATTTATTACTATTAGAATGTATAAACTACACATACTGCAGATTCATACCGAATTAAAACTGCTTATTTATTACTATTAGAATGTAAAAGCTACACACTGCAGATTCATACTGGATTAAAAATGTTTATTTATTACTATTAGAATGTATAAACTACACATACTGCAGATTCATACCGAATTAAAACTGCTTATTTATTACTATTAGAATGTAAAAGCTACACACTGCAGATTCCTACTGGATTAAAAATGTTTATTTATTACTGTCAGAATGTATAAACTACACACTGCAGATTCATACTAAACTAAAACTGCTTATTTATTACTATTAGAATGTAAAAACTACACACTGCAGATTCCTACTGGATTAAAACTGCTTATTTATTACTATTAGAATGTATAAACTACACATACTGCAGATTCCTACTGGATTAAAACTGCTTATTTATTACTATTAGAATGTAAAAGCTACACACTGCAGATTCCTACTGGATTAAAACTGCTTATTTATTACTATTAGAATGTATAAACTACACATACTGCAGATTCATACTGGATTAAAACTGCTTATTTATTACTATTAGAATGTATAAACTACACATACTGCAGATTCATACCGAATTTAAACTGCTTATTTATTACTATTAGAATGTAAAAACTACACATACTGCAGATTCATACCGAATTAAAATTGCTTATTTATTACTATTAGAATGTAAAAGCTACACACTGCAGATTCCTACTGGATTAAAAATGTTTATTTATTACTGTCAGAATGTATAAACTACACACTGCAGATTCATACTGAACTAAAACTGCTTATTTATTACTATTAGAATGCAAAAACTACACACTGCAGATTCATACTGGATTAAAACTGCTTATTTATTACTACTAGAATGTATAAACTACACACTGCAGATTCATACCGAATTAAAACTGCTTATTTATTGCTATTAGAATGTAAAAACTACACACTGCAGATTCCTACTGGATTAACTGCGTATTTATTACTATTAGAATGTAAAAACTACACACTGTAGATTCCTACTGGATTAAAACTGTTTATTTATTACTATTAGAATGTATAAACTACACATACTGCAGATTCATACTGAATTTAAACTGCTTATTTTTTACTATTAGAATGTATAAACTACACATACTGCAGATTTATACCGAATTAAAACTGCTTATTTATTACTATTAGAATGTAAAAGCTACACACTGCAGATTCCTACTGGATTAAAAATATTTATTTATTACTGTCAGAATGTATAAACTACACACTGCAGATTCATACTAAACTAAAACTGCTTATTTATTACTATTAGAATGTAAAAACTACACACTGCAGATTCCTACTGGATTAAAACTGTTTATTTATTACTATTAGAATGTATAAACTACACATACTGCAGATTCCTACTGGATTAAAACTGCTTATTTATTACTATTAGAATGTAAAAACTACACATACTGCAGATTCATACCGAATTAAAACTGCTTATTTATTACTATTACAATGTATAAACTACACATACTGCAGATTCCTACTGGATTAAAACTGCTTATTTATTACTATTAGAATGTAAAAACTACACATACTGCAGATTCAAACCGAATTAAAACTGCTTATTTATTACTATTAGAATGTAAAAGCTACACACTGCAGATTCCTACTGGATTAAAACTGCTTATTTATTACTATTAGAATGTATAAACTACACATACTGCAGATTCATACTGGATTAAAACTGCTTATTTATTACTATTAGAATGTATAAACTACACATACTGCAGATTCATACCGAATTTAAACTGCTTATTTATTACTATTAGAATGTAAAAACTACACATACTGCAGATTCATACCGAATTAAAACTGCTTATTTATTACTATTAGAATGTAAAAGCTATACACTGCAGATTCCTACTGGATTAAAAATGTTTATTTATTACTGTCAGAATGTATAAACTACACACTGCATATTCATACTGAAGTAAAACTGCTTATTTATTACTATTAGAATGTAAAAACTACACACTGCAGATTCATACTGGACTAAAACTGCTTATTTATTACCATTAGAATGTAATAACTACACACTGCAGATTCATACTGGACTAAAACTGCTTATTTATTACTATTAGAATGTAATAACCACACACTGCAGATTCATACTGGACTAAAACTGCTTATTTATTACTATTAGAATGTAATAACTACACACTGTGGATTCATACTGGACTAAAACTGCTTATTTATTACTATTAGAATGTAAAAACTACACACTGCAGATTCATACTGGACTAAAACTGCTTATTTATTACTGTCAGACTGTAAAAACTACACACTGCAGATTCATACTGGACTAAAACTGCTTATTTATTACTATTAGAATGTATAAACTACACATACTGCAGATTCATACTGGATTAAAACTGCTTATTTATTACTATTAGAATGTATAAACTACACATACCGCAGATTCATACCGAATTTAAACTGCTTATTTATTACTATTAGAATGTAAAAACTACACATACTGCAGATTCATACCGAATTAAAACTGCTTATTTATTACTATTAGAATGTAAAAGCTATACACTGCAGATTCATACTGGATTAAAAATGTTTATTTATTACTGTCAGAATGTATAAACTACACACTGCATATTCATACTGAACTAAAACTGCTTATTTATTACTATTAGAATGTAAAAACTACACACTGCAGATTCATACTGGACTAAAACTGCTTATTTATTACCATTAGAATGTAATAACTACACACTGCAGATTCATACTGGACTAAAACTGCTTATTTATTACTATTAGAATGTAATAACTACACACTGTGGATTCATACTGGACTAAAACTGCTTATTTATTACTATTAGAATGTAAAAACTACACACTGCAGATTCATACTGGACTAAAACTGCTTATTTATTACTGTCAGACTGTAAAAACTACACACTGCAGATTCATACTGGACTAAAACTGCTTATTTATTACTATTAGAATGTAAAAACTAAACACTGCAGATTCATACTGGAATAAAACTGCTTATTTATTACTGTCAGACAGTAAAACTACACTCACTGAAGATTCATACTGCTTTTCTGTAAAGCTGCATTGAGACAACACTGGTTGTAAAAATCTCTGTACAAATGAAGGTTGATTGACTGATTAGTTGGTTAACATCTTGTTTGTCTGTGATCTTGGGTTTAAGAAACCATGTGCTTTTTTACTGATATAATATATAATATATAAAATGGAAGGAGGCCTGGTTAGAGCAGAGGTGAAGATGACTGAAGCACTTAGACTCCACTTGTACAGAACCATTTTTGAATAATTATTCTTTTTCAGACTTAGACATTTTACTCCAATACAATTAGATGTGTCCTACCTTCACTCCACTAACGTCTTCCAACACCTTGTTAACTGTGCATATTTTAAAGCTGAGTGAATCTCAAGAAGAGGAAACTTCCAGTCTTAAAATAATATTCGGACAAAACAAACTTTGTAACATATGCATGCTACTCATAAATTTTACATATGTACTGCAAATACAGTAAATATTTGAATCTATACCGCAGAGATCTGTTCATGCACTAGTTTGGGAACACTGGTCAAACAACATGTTCTGTAGATTTTCAATGTATAAATAAGAGAACACATCTATTACAGAGAACACATTTCTACACTTCTACCTTGTGTGTGTGTCTGCAATTTGAAGACACTAGGTGTCAATTTCTATTGTTTCAGGTTTCAAGATAAATGGACCAATAGAAATATCACAAAATTACTTAAAATGAAATCTGGTTACATTAATGCAGAATTAATTAAATAATATTTTTCACTTCTCCTATAAGGTCACCACTTTAGAAAGTTTTGTTCTGGCAGCTGTGAGACTGTCGACTACATGGAGGTTATAGAATGTACTTTTACCTGAATGCTTTTTAAGTATAGATACTTTATCACTTTATCTCAGGTAGATTGGGTGCTGGACTTCAGCTTTTATTGGCTTCATTATAAGTTATTTCTACTTTTATTGAAGTGAAGAGAGTTTGTGTGTGGCTGGACGAACTACTGTGGTGTTAGGTTACCAGACGGCTTTGGTCATATGATGAGTTGCTCGAGTGCTAGCCGGTAATGCCTTTCTTGCTGGACGTTTGTACCTCCATTAACATACAACATACATGAGACAATAAACTGCTCACCCTTTACAGTGAACTCAACTTTGTTGAGTTCTCTGGTTTTCTGGCTGGTAAAATAAGTGGTCATAGCCATCGGGGCCTTTGGCTGTACACGAAGAGCTGAACTCATAGTTGAGAGTTAGTAGTTTTCTTTCAATGTGGACACAGAGAGAGAGTTCATTGTGGGTAAAAGCTGTACTGTTAGCCACTAAACGGTAGGGATGCCTGCCTCTTACCGTAAACACTATTAACTCTGGCTTTAAGTGATAATCGCATGAGACGGAAGCTTCTCCTGTCTGTTCCTCTCCTCCATCATCACTCCACCCACCTTTCAGCGTCCACCCTGATGCGTTTTCAATTCATTATGTGCTCAAACTCTTAAAAGCATCCCACTTTAAAATAGTCTAATCTGACTGAAGTGCGGTGCTGATGAATTAAAGATGCACTGCTGCTTAATTCTGGGGGAAAAAAGCAAAGTACAGGTACAAGATCACACAGACATGTTTGTTTTTATACGGTGTCAGCACATGCAGTCGAGCATGTTTCTATATGTATTGAAAACATTGTCACTGTTGGTTATTATTATTATTATTAGTATTAGATTAGTAATTGAAATATGCCAACTGCCATTTGCATGGTGTCAGAGTTTCATGATGATCTTATCTAAACTGACGTAGAACATTAAACCCCAGGGAAACTAAAGCTGTGTTTTCTGTCCTGTCGTTATCCTCCCAGTCTCTAATGAGTGTCTGCTATTGTTCACTATATGTCCCTCCTCTTCAAGAGTGGTCTGAATACAGGGTAAGACGTCTGAAAGCATCCCAAGGCTGACGTCTCTTGCCCCGCCCACAGCAAAACAGTCAAGATGAGGAGAAAAGATGATTATTGTCACGTCCTGTCCTGTTTTTTCCTACCTGTCTGTCTTTGTTTACATTCCTTTGTCTGCCCTGAGCATGTGTTTATGAGCTTCTGTTTATGTTTGCCATGTACTCCTTGTCTCCGCCCTCCTGTCTCTGCCCCTCACCTGCTCCATGTTGTCTCCCTCTTGTAAGCCTCAGTTATTTATTATTAGTTCCTGAATATATCATGGGTTGTCTTCTTAGTCTTTGCTTGGTGTTTTGTCTTACCTGATGTCGGTGAAAACCCTTGTTGCCAGTTACCTGTTTGTTGGATTCATGTTCTTGTACTTATTCATGTTGTTGTACTTATGTTCTTCTCGTCATTGTTTTCTTTTGTAGTTTTACTAGTAATTCAGTGTTTCTATTTTCTTGTTTTCTTGGTATATTTTGTTTTGTTTCTTAATAAACTGCCATCTGGCTTGTACTAGACTCCTGCCTCCTAGACTATCCATTCGTGACAATTATGATGATTTAAATTTGATGGAAAATTAATCTTCCGCATATAGTCTTATTTTTATTTGTCATATTTACATGTTAGTAAACAGTCAGGAGCTCAGACCTAAACCTGTTCATACAGAATGCAAATCAATTGTAAGTATAATTTTTCAGGCTCCAAACCAAGAAATATTATTGCTTTTCATTTATAAACAGTAGTTTAAAGTCATTTTCACCTTTCCTAAAGGCTGTAGACACTATAATTTTAATAAGCTCTCTGATTTTGGTATAAAAAAGTTAAACAGCCCCTCACCATAAATAACACGCTAAATACATTTTATTGTTTTTTCATCATTATATGTTCACTCTATTTCAATGATTCAGTATGCAAGTATGCATAATTAAAAGTCCCATTTTCCAAATGTTAAATGTTATAATCAACATCCAGCAAAGCTTTAATTACTATATAACCTAAAAACAGCTGATCAGAAGTGTCTGAGACTCCCATGCAGGCAGACAGATACAGCAAGCTGTGAATGAAGGAATGGAGGAAGCAACAATGCAGGTGTTCTGGCCTGGTGGTAAGAGATGCCAGTCTTCTGATTGGTCAGAGGAATGCTTAAGGAACTATATCAGGACATCAGGATTGGCCAATTTACATAGAAGGTAACGAAACATGGTGAAATATATTGGTCATGTATTGGTCAGTAAAATATTTTTCAAATGTTGTACACATGTTTGGGTACCTGTGGGTAGAAATCTGGAACAAAGAATAACAAATTCTTGTTATTTTTTATTGCATTTATGTTTATTTTCACTTATTCTAAGGATATATCATCACTATCCAATGAGAAACAAGCATCTCCAAAATTTCAACTTTACAGGAAAGGCCAAAAATGTTCAATAAAGGCAGAAGCTTTTCCATTTAACTTATTTTGGGGCATTTCTATTGGTCCATTCATCATGATTTTTTTTTCTTTCATGCTCTATTAAAATGGAGTGGAATAAAAATGGAAATTTTTCTTTGGACAGATATGCTGTGTTTAACAGTCTTTGCTAAGTTTATTCGAAATGTAATGTGCTTAAAAAGAAATGGCCTGTCTTGAAAATGTACAAAAACAAACACAGAAACGCTCACACATGTGTTTGTTAGGCTGCAGCACGGTTCCTGTTCCACCCCATCTGATTGAAATCGGTGTTTCTTGAGCTTTAACACGTCTAATACACGTTAATTGTGTTAAATCCTCATGTATTTTCATTACAGAACCAAAGTGCAGCTCAGCCCCGATTACAGGATCCTTCCGCTCCCCTGTCACTTCATTTCTAATGAACTGCCTCAAGCAGGCCTTCAGAGGCCACAGCAGTGGAAGTGAGTTATCATACAGTGTCCATCAAAAGTTTGGGAACGCGTAGCACAAATGAGCCAGGTTCCTCGTCAGTTTGTAATAATGTTACATTAGAGACAAAGCAGCTCTCACACGTGTGTAATAGCATTTCTGCCAAAAGGACTCTGGGAGTAGAGAAATGTAAAACAAGGTTTAATCTTCGATAGGGTGTACAATTAGGAGGTTAGTTTTTGTAGAACATGAAGAACAGTCTTTGGCATAAGCCCAGTCCTAGGTCCAGATTTTTAAGCGTGCAGGCCCTCGCAGATCCTGCTGGATATGGACAGCAGGGGCGAAGCTGCCTCCCAGGATGGCAGGACTGGGACTCAACTGGTGGTGGCGGAGAGGAGGGGGTACTGAGCATGAGTTGAAGCTTTTAAAGACTGGTGGCAGCCTGTGATTGGTTGGAGTAATGGATGAGAGAGTGATGTAGCATTGGAGTCTTCCTGGCAGAACGTTCGCTAAAGCTTTCATGTGCTGTTAGCTTAAGTTTAAAAAAAACTGTTAAAACACTAATTATAAAGGCAAACCTAACGAAGCTGATGAGTGTGTTTTAGGATCACTAAACCTGTGACAGCTATTAATATAGTCAATAATATATTTATTGGCAGTGTCTATTTTACAATAGTGACACTGACATGGTGGTGTGTCAGTGTGAGACATCAGGTCTTCTGTTGCTGCACAGTTTGTGTTGGTCATTCTCTAGTCCCCCAACAGTGGTCACAGGACGCTGCCCACGGGACTCTGTATAGTTTTGCTCGATTCTCAGTCCAGCAGTGACAATGAGGTGTTTAAAAACTCCAGCAGCTCTGCTGTGTCTGGCAACAAGATTGGTGGATAAAGGACATGTGTTCTGGCTTGGTGGCAGAGGATAGATAAATAGATAGATAGATAGATAGATAGATAGATAGATAGATAGATAGATAGATAGATAGATAGATAGATAGATAGATAGATAGATAGATAGATAGATAGATAGATAGATAGATAGATAGATAGATAGATAGATAGATAGATAGATAGATAGATAGATAGATAGATTGATTGATTGATTGATTGATTGATTGATTGATCCCGAAGGAAATTTAGCAATATGTCAGTCTTCTGATTGGTCAGGGGGAAGCTTAAGGAACTGTATCAGGACATCAGGATTGGCCAGTTTACATAGAGAGAACAGAAACATGGTGAAATATGTTGGTCATGTATTGGACAGTGGAATATTTTTCAGATGTTGTACTTATGTTTATTGTTTACCTGCAAGAATAAGATTAAGAAAACACATGTTTGGGTCCCTCTAGGTAGAAATCTGGAACAAAGAATAACAAGTTCTTGTTACTTCTTACAGCATTTATGTTTATTTTCACTTATTCTAAGAGACAACAGGTCTTCTGTTGCTGCACAGTTTGTGTTGGTCATTCTCTAGTCCCCCAACAGTGGTCACAGGACTCTGCCCACAGGACATTGTCGGCTGTATAGCTTTGCTCGATTCTCAGTCCAGCAGTGACACTGAGGTGTTTAAAAACTCCAGCAGCCCTGCTGTGTCTGGTCCACTCGTGCCAGCACCAACACCGCCATCCGATCCGTCATCCAAATTACAGATGGACAACAGTCTGTGATTGTTGAACAACAACATGCTCTTATACGGTAAGTATTGTAGTAATAAGGAGGTGGTTTCATGTTATGGCTGATCAGGGTATTTTAATGTAATATACTAAAACTTACATGTTAAAATTTGGGCTCTGAGTCATTGGAGCAGCAAAACACCTGAAAATGTAGGACAGAAGCCCTCCAGCAGCAGATTAGGTAACCACTGAATTATACATGTGTTATACAACTATAATTATACACCACAGTCCTTATTAGGTATTTCACTTCTTGCCTCAATTAATATTTTAACAATTAGCAAATGTTAACATGAGAATTTAGTTAATGCCTCCTTGATAATCTTATTGTGATGTTTTACTCTATTTTTATTTTTTGGTGAACGATATAAGGTTATAAAGTATTCATTGAGACTTTATTAGATGTTACTATAAATTTCAATGAAGTTTTAATCAATGCTTTGTTCTTATAGTCCCCACTGTTTATGCAGTCACACAAAATATCTAAATTCATGTGCTGTTATCATTACTGTCATTAATTAATTATTAATTGAGATATTACATAACCAGCCAGTAATGTTATTACTCTTTTAAGTATCGTTATTGTAAAGTGTTACTGATGAACTAGGCCACTGTTGGCTCTCTGTGTGTGAAATGTTTGAGGACTGAGATGTGAAAAGGGGTTAGAATCCTCTGCTCTAGAGAACATTTCACACTTATCCACAAAGATGGCCATGGCTAGAAAAAAATTTGGAATTGACTTGCTTGCTCACCTACAAAGACATTACAACATTATTAAATGGAAAAAATGCTTATAGCCCCCTAAAGACCCTCCAGAACAGATGGAAATTCAATTGTTATACTGTTGAAAACAGATTTCACTGAAAAGCATCAGTGAGAAAATTAGCATTTTAAAAGAAGTCCCAAAACTATTGACAGGCAGGTGTTCAGCTTTGATGTGTTCTTTGTTGTTTTTGAGCCTGAACTCCCTCTGACTGCTGCTTTCAGCTACACAAACCGGCGATACGTTCTAAAGAAAGTGTTTTTGACCAAATGGTCCTTTACATTAGTAGCAGTAGAGGCAGTTGGCTCTCAGAGTGAGCGCAAGCACATTTCAACTGCACAAACTTTGAAATATGATGTATACTGAATAAACAAACATCAGAAAAAGAAAAAAAAACCTTTCCCGTGTCAGCGGGAACAACAAGCATTAGATTTCATGGACTAATCTGACTCCACTAATTAAACAACTTTAAGTACATCAACTGTGTACGCACTAAGGCCACATCAGTCCTGCTAAATATCTACAGTTCATCTATAATTCATCCTCACAATATCATTGTTTTTTTCTGATATGAATCAAAATTTATGAGTAGATTTTATTCACCCACCAGGCACTCTGGCTGGTTACCTAACATAAGCTCTAAAAACTCAGTTGAACTTTTTATGATGTTAAAAGCAAAAGCAGGAGTGGTACACACTTTGCCAACGCTTCCACTGCATTAACATTCAGAATGAATTTTAATACAGTTATAATCTCAATACAATAAAAGTTCTGTCAAATGCAATTTGCAAGACATAAAAATTAAAAATAGTTTACAAAGATTATCAACAGAATGTGAAAATGTATAAGAGTTTATGCGGTATCTTAAAGATATCTACTAAAGTTAGCTCACTGACCAGTTAGCCTCGACTTACCCCATCTTGTGATTCCACTTTGTACCTGGAGAGGTGATAAAGAGTCACTGTATTGTTGAGTTGCATCAGTCCAACATAAGAGGATGAAGAAGTAGGGCTGCCCTGATGCTGTACTCCATGTTAAAGGTTCTACTTTCAGTTAGATTGTTTAAGCACAGGTAGCTAATAAAAGAATCAGTAAACGCCATGATGACTGAAGCTCTGAAGTTCAACTTTTATTCTAAACTGGTAAATAAACAGCTGATAATGCTAACATTGAGGAGGAAGGACTGTGTATTTCTTACCACAGGTGTGGACACCACAACTTTCTGGTGATATGTTGCCCCCTAATTTTTGGAGTATGAATACAATAGGTTGTTACTGTTTACTGTATACTGTTACTACTACTAAGTTGTTATGGTTGTGTTAACAGAAGAATTGCTAACAAGAAGTGACAAGTTTACAACACTGGATAAAACTGTAAGATGTGAAACTTCATGTAGTTAAGTTCACACAGACAAGTTAATGCTTTATTTAGGTTCATAATTTAATATATATTGCGTAAGTGCCTAGATCTTGTTGTGAGTGCATTATTAATCCGACCGGGGCCGTCTCTGAACATCTGGGGAGGCTTAAGTGACATCCTAGCTGAGGACCTGACGCCGCCCGCCACTATCAAATTATTTCGTGCCTTTGAATGAAATAGAATTATATAATGTTAATTAGGAAAAAGCTAATAAATACAAAAACAGTGCTTAGAAATTGATTGCAAGTGTTTTTGGGTTTTTTTTGGTTTGAGCTCATGTAAAATGTTGTTTTTGATCTAAAAATAACTCAATGTTCAGATTTAAAGTATTTATTTGAGTTGAATGAAGACTCAAATAGAAAACAGGATTTTCTGGGGAAACACTAGCTGCATCTCTGTCACTGAATATCAATTCAGCATTGCCAAAGTCCTGATACAGCAAAGACACACATGCACTGTGAACTTTACAGAAGAAAATTTGTGAATCTCACCATCACTGCTCTCCATATGGTCTCTTTACATGAGACTTATTGGTTTATGTAAACAGAAATGAAAAAGAAATATACATATGATAAAAAACTGTTTACAATCACAGTGTGTGTTTGAGTGGCATGCATATCATTTTAGCTTTCATATGTTTTGTTTTTTTTGGGGGGTGGGGGGTGGGCAAAACTGTTAAACTGAGGTTTCCATCAATTTTTCTGCATTATATGAACACTGTCACATCTGCCCTATCTCTTGTCTGTCTGTCTGTCTTTGTTTACATTCCCTTGTCTGTCCCATGTGCTTGTGTTTACGTTCCCCACCTCTGCCCCACCCCCTGCATTGTGTTGTCTCCCACTTGTTAGCCCTAGGTGTACATTCTTAGTTTCTGTATTTATCCCTGGTTGTCTGGTTAGTATTTGCTTGGTGTTTTGTCTTGCTTTGTCTTGCATTGTGCTGTTCCATGTTAGTGAGCATAGTGCTACCTGTTCTTTGATTTTTGTTTAATGTTTAACTTGTCTTGGTTTTCTTTTGTTACTTTGCCAGTTTGTCAGTGTTTATAGTTTCTTGTTTTCTTTAGTATATTTTTTTGTATTTTGTAATAAACCTCCATCCGGTGTTACACTTGCATCCTGCCTCCTCGTCCCTTCCAAACGTAACCAACCCGACGGCTGCTCTTTATATTGTGTGATAAAGGGTTTTATCTTCTTCTGTAAAGCTACCATTTGGACATACATGTTTTACTTTGGACAGAGACATTCTATTCTATTCCCTCTGAATAGCAAGGGACGTGCAAGAGTCTATCCAAGCAATCACTGGGCAAAAGGGCAGGAAACACCCTGGACAGGGTTCCAGTCCATCCACAGACATTCACACCTAGACATTCGCAATTTAGCACCTCCAGTTCACCTGACTGCATGTCTTCTGACTGTAGGAAAAAACCCTTGCAGACACAGAGAGAACATTCAGACTTCACACAGACATTATCTTGGTTGCCCGGTCAAGGACTTGAGCCCAGGCCCTCCTTGCTGCGAGGTATCACTGTGTCTTAAGGGACTGCTCACATTGCTTATGCCAAGAAATGGCCCTTGACGTGATCATTATGTTATTAAGTTAAGTTTATAATTATTCTACACACAGCGAAACTTGACCTCCACATTTAACCCATCCGTGCAGTGAAACACCCACATATACACACACACTAGGGGGCACTGAGCCCTGGTCCTAGGGATTGAGTCCTAGGGATTGAGCCCGGATCCCAAACCTCCAGCCCATGACTGCACAATCATGTGGCTACATCAGATCACACTTACACAGCACTGCAGAAAATATCATGGATAAGCAGAACAAACTGAGGATATCAAGCAATACTTGCTTTCCTGAGACAACATAACAGCAAGTGCAATGGTGTATTCATACTCATTCATCTCATTTATGCTTTAATCCTAATGTGCTGACCACAGAACTGACTGCCCACAGTGTTCCAGTGCCAGTTACTGTGATAAATAAGCCTGAAACGTCCAACACGTTTAATTAAAGCAGCTGCCCGTGCTGTGTTAAAGCTGTGCTGATTTGTTTTAGCACTCTTTAATGGATGTCTGCGGTCCGCTTTGGCAGAATTATGTGTTGGTGTAGCTTACCCTCCGTAAGCAAACTCTCTTAATAAATCCCTGAAAAGCCTAAAGCCTCTGCTGCAGTTCAATTCACTCCCATTCACACCCATCCATCTGATTTGGGCCTCGGCCTGGATGCTGGTATGATGAAGCAGCAGATGGACTGTGCTGGGTATCCTAGTGTAGGCTCTATACGCAGCTCTGCACAGGCGTAAATGAAACACATCCACAGGTTGAAGTGGGCGGGAAGAGAAACACAAGGTGGTCCGACAGCCAGCACAGAAAGCAGCCACTGCTCGGCTTTCCTTTCGGTTGTTGGATGGAGGAGTTTTAAAGCCATGACTACCCCAAATGCAGCTGATCAGTCAGGGGAGGTGTCAGTTTTGAATTCGGTAGAACAATTACAGCTTTAATAGGGCCTACATTTTAAATAACTTTTCTGATAGGGTTGAATAAAAACCACAGTGTAACCATCGGATAATCATAACCATCATCATTCACCAGACGTCGCTCCCTCCTAACCTACCAACTGTCGCCTAAACAAAACCCAGCTACAGTTTTACTAAGCTGAGTCTAGCATGATGCTAACGAATAGATTATAATCTTGCATTACTTGTTAGCTACAGTAGCCTCATATCTCCAGGGCAATACTGGAGAAGTGAATTTCAGACACCGAACATGCTTCGCCTATGTTTGGGGTAAGAGGAGGGGGATATTTAATTTTTTTAAATGATTGCTATAAAGGAATAATTTGTAAGATTATGCAACCTGTTGAATTCACACTCTAAACAATAGGGGGCAACATATTACAAGAAAGTTGTGGTGTCCACCCCTATCATAATGTCACTCGCTGCCCTGTTATGTCTGTCTGCACCCACTTGTTTACATCCCCCGTCCTAGTCATGTGTTAGCTATGTGTGTCTGTTTGTTTTGGTCACGTGTCTGTCCTTGTCTCTGCCCCTCACCTGTTCCACGTTTGGTGCTCCAACCATTGTTCCCAGGTGTTCCATGTTCCCTGTGTTGATTTATACCTTCTGTGTCGTCTGTGATTGTTTCTGTTTTCCAGCCCATATACCTCTGTTCCTGCCTGTTTGTCGTTTGTTCTCGTCTGTTTGTTTATATTTCCTATTGTGGGTTATGTTTTCATTTCTTGTGTTATTGATTTATTTTGGAGTTAAGCTTGTGTTTGTGTCCATCCTGCCTTTGTCTCCTCTGCTCCACACACCCCCTGCCTTCTGACACATAAGAATCAGGGATGCACAGTTCCTCCTCCTCAATGTTAGCATTGTTGTTTAGAACAGATGCTGCAAGTTCAGCATCAATCTTTATCTATTTACTCCGCCAGAGTGTCTCCTGTGGTGAAAAGCAGCACAAATGTTAACTCCTGTTTTCATTCTATTGACATCTCTCCATTTATTTGCTGCCGAACATGGTTTCTTGCCAAGAGCTTCAGTCATTGTTGAGTCTACTGTCCTCAAATGGGGAGTACAACTGGGAGCAGGACCCTCAACATGATTGATAAGAAGTTAGAATACACAGATACATCTTCATCCTCTCATATTGGGCTGATTTGAGTCGATGCTACAGTGACTCACTATAAGAGGTACAAAGTGGACACAAAAAAGACAGGCCGGCCGGGGTTAACTGTTTAGCTAGCTTCAGTAGACATCTCTGCAACATGATACATGGATACTGTTGACACAAGATCAAAGCTGTTTCTCCACATTCTGTTGATAATTGTAGTTGATATTAGCATTAAAAATCTTACAAATTACACCTTTTAATCCTGACCTACTTCAGCGAACTACAGAACTTACTTTTCCTAACAAACGTCACTCACTCTGTCAGACTGCACTTACGGAAGTTGCTCAGTGTTGAGAAAGTGGACAGCGGATGTTTTATTTATCGGCCTATAATGCAGAAGCAGGCTGCTACAAGCTCCTCATCTCTCCAATACAAAAGAAAACAACCATGCTGTCCAGTTTTTCTCCTCTTAGAGCTGAGGAGAACTCTCTCTCATAGACAAAACCACAAAAACACATCACCAGTGATTTACCAGTGAAACAGAACCAGCGCAGTAACAATACAATAGAATAGTCTAAAAACGCAAAATTAGTTAAAGATGACTTAACAGATAGGTCGTGAGGAATAAAAGATGTTGTTTTGCTACTTTAATGTGGTATACAGTCTCATACGTATACAGCTTATTTAACATTAAAAAGCAACAACACAAGTCAAAAGATTAATCTTGCCATAATTACTCATTACTGAAGTAATGACCGGTAAAAATGTGATTTAAAGATTATCAGGCAAGAACCCTGAACTTTCAGGATATTACTCTGCTGTATCGTGCTGTACAGTGTTGCCGATGCTGCTTCTATCTCCTGCAGAGATCAGGAGTAGATGAAAATGAGGACTGATTGTGGCGCTCTCTATCAGATTTCAGCATTACTGGCCTTAACGCAATTAGAGATCCATTCTATTATGTAGAGCTGAGAAGCATTTTCTTTTCATATCCTGCCTGTGCAGATACAGGGCGTGGCTATGGTGCACTTCGAACACATTATGGAGAAAAACATGGAACAGTGAATGTTCTGTCTTCTTTTCACTCCTTCTCTCTCTTTCTCTCTCTGTATATATAAATGTATATATATATATATATATATATATATATATATATATATATATATATATATATATATATAGAGAGAGAGAGAGAGAGAGAGAGAGAGAGAGAGAGAGAGATTGTCTCGCTGGAATCTTTGTGTTTCTGATAAAGTGGCCAAATGAAAGGAATTACAAGGTGGGCATTTCTAATAAAATGGCCAGCAAGTGAAAGCACAAGATGGGTGTTTCTAATAAAGTGGCCAGTGAATGGAAGCACAAGGTAAGTTTTTCTAATACAGTGGCCAGTGACTGGACATACAAGACATACTAGGCATTTCTAATAAAGTGGCCAGTTAATGGAAGTATGAGGTTGGTGTACTTTGTACTAGTGTTCACAGTGTTATGCATTTCGCTTTGTCTCATGTTGTTATTTGCATTTATTATGTTTAAGGCTTGTAAGTTAGTTCTTGCCGGCACTCTCTTCATGCTTGTTACTTGTACCGTATGTCCCTGTGTTATTTTATTCCACTGTTTTCAGTCTTTTCTTTGTTGGTCTTGAAACCGTACAGTAAGATGTCTGGGTCAACATGACTCTTGCTCTTTGTTTTGTATGGGATGTGACTTTGAATATACATGCTGGTGGAAGTTCACAGGCCTGGCACAGTCCTTTGAAAATAGGACAGAGCTAAAATCAGAGAGGGAGAATGTTGCTAGGCAACACTTTTGGCATTAAAATCGTGAGATTGTTCCTCTTCTCGCTCTCAGCAGGAGATTCGTGTTGTTTTTCTTATTGCTGTGGCTTAGCCACCAAGAGAGCGGTGTTTAATGAGTGTTTAATCTCTGTGGGTGTGGTTCAGCTTCTTCAGGTTGGTCTACAGCATACTGCTGTCCTCTTTATAGAATTAAAAAGCCTTTACTGGAACATGGCTAGGGACTCAAAAGATACTATTTACGCAAAATCTTACTATTATTATTATTATTATTATTATTATTATTATTATTATTATTAAATATACCCAGTCCTACTGTTGCAGACGTCGCTGTGTGTTTTAACTGGTCTTGTTTCTGCGTGCATGCCTTGCCTAGGTGTTTTATTAATGCATGAAGGCTGTGTCAAAGCCAGGAATTAAGCCCAGAATCAACTCTAACTAATGCTGACAGGCCTGCTGACAGCGCTGAGGGAGCTGCACACTGGAGCACGCCCAGCGCCAAGGTGAGGACAGTCTGAGTTCTGCCATCCGCTCAACAGACATCATCTTCTAAAACTGGGCTCAGTAGAAGTGGTTTCAACACCAGGTCTGCATTGCATCATGCACTGAAAAAGTCATGCATTGAATTCAAGGGTGTAGTTTCAGCTTGAGACACAGGAAGGTGGTTGGGGGGTGCAGAGTGGAGTTGGAACCCCATCCCAACTAAAAGGTAGCTTATCATTGGGGCAAGAACAAAGTTCCGCATAGCTGCATGTTAATGTTGGTGTTAGTGAAGTCACACCTACAACCATTTATCCTGTAAGGTTTTGTGTCAATCAGCCATTATATTCTGTTATGTACATTTTAAACCATCAGTAGACTAATAAGTAGTATAGTGACCTGTTACTGGCTGCTGCTGGACTCCAGATGCTTATAGTCATAGTCATAGTCATAGTTCCTTTATTTGTCTCCCAGAGGAGAGATTTTGCTTGGAATGAGGGCATGCTGCACTACAGCAGAGAACAAACAGACATAACAAAACATCTTGTGACCCAATAACCATATCATAACAATACATTGAAGATTTGAAGTGCATTACATTTTATACCTTTACACAACCCCACAGCCCCTATACCACCATAATACAGTCAGATTTCATTATTATTTAAGATCTTATGAGTCATGGTCGTACCAATGGCCACACAAGGAGGATCATAGGAGGCACACCCTGGTTCTGACTAAGCTTGGCAGGTTTATATATCTATGATATATGTTTGTCTCAGAGTTTTCATTAGTTACAGTTACAGGGCAAAGTTTGACTAAGACTGTAATATGATAATAGTGAATGATGTTTTAGGCTTTATATGGTATATTTATTATGAAAAACATTATACAATGTATAATCTAAAATAGTTTACCCTCACGTGGTCTTGACTACAACACTTATGCTCACTGTTCACTCTGTTAGAGACTCCTTTCTCGTTGGTCCACTGTCTGAATGTAAAGTCTGAGACTAAAACTCATTCTGTAGTCCTTCATCAGTGGTCACAGGACGCTGCCCACCAGACACTGTTTAAAACTTCAGCAGCACTGCGGTGTCTGATCCACTCGTACCAGAACAGCACACACTAACACATCACTACTGTCTCATGATGACCTACCACCCCGAGAAGTCTGTGATTGTAGAACTACAAAGTGCTCCCATATTGCAAGTGGTAGCAAGTGTAGATAGAAGTAGGTAGTTTTAATGTTATGGCTGATTGGTGTTTATATCTAAAACTTATATAACTCTATATATATATATATATATATATATACATTTTATTTTACAGTAAATATTATGTATTATTTACGTAAAATGTTTTAAATATTGTTTTTGATATTTTAGTAATATAACGTGCAGCTCTCCTGAGAGTCTATAAAGTGCTCTAACAGCATCAGTGAAAAGCAGTTTGGCATCATGTTGTTTTTTTTCCCGTCAGTACCATCTGTGCTGGAACAGAAGCAAAGGTCAAGTGAAGTCAATAACATTTATAAACAAAATGTATTTTTTTCAATTTAATTTCTAGAATGCAATCTTCAAATACCACAAGAGGCAGACATTCACTTATGGAAACACAAATATGTTATCTGTGAATTCATTCAAAGTAAACCTAATTCTCCCCTGTGCATTCAGACTGCTACCTCTGACATAAGCTCAATAAACAGAGTGCTGGGATGACCATGTCAGCAGCTAGAATAACACGTAACATAACCTTATTGTAAGTCTCAACACAGTCTTGGAAAGTCATCTAAACATTAACCATAACTGCATCAAAGGTTGTTCATACAAATGGGCTTGTTTTGATTGCTAGTGTGCAGCTTGAGATATTAAAAATTGACTGTAACAAATTACAATAATTAATTACAGTAATTCACTGGAAGCAGAATTCGGAGTAAAGTACTGTATATTTACAGTAAATGATTGTAAAACATATATACAGTAAAGTATTACAAATACTGTAAAAACCTGTATACTCTTCTTATAAACTCTATACTATCCCACCATTTATTGCATCATGTAGTTACTGTAATCCAGTGTGCTGAACTAAATACTCAAACTTTTACGATATAATTTTGTAAAATAACAAACCATTATTTTACAGTAAAATAAGAACTCACGGCATTTTTACAATGTAGGCTTTTGTCAATAATTGTGTTGATATATATTGTTTATGTGGAAGTGAATCAAATCGAATAAATGAAATGCAGCCATTTTTCTCCATGTATCAATAATAATCTCAGTATATTTTGGCCCTGCATGACCTCCCCCAGCTGTGTGTGTGTGATTAGACTGTAGCCTGTGTCTGGCACTGAAACACATCCATTCATCATGGCGCTGGACAGAGCGGCTGATGTGCTCGGCCTCCTCCCCTGGGTTCGGCCAAATGAACACTAATGGTGGAGCGATTGCTGCGCTGATGGAGCTCTAATGGTGATGGAGGCATTGCGACTGCGCCCTTCTCCGCAACTTTCACTGAAAGAGCTCCACTCAGCCTTCGGCTACATTGTTAGTCACTGATTGATCTGAAAAAGTATTATTCAGTAACTACTATAAATAATTGGATAACTATTTTGAAACTAATACCAAAGTAACTTGGTGCCAAAAAACTTACCGGTTAGGAAGTTACACTTTCTGTTAAAGTCCTGTTTCCATCATATTACAGAGAACTTTCCAGTAAACGTAGCATTTATTACAAAAGCTATTAGTAAGTACTCAGTGGTGGGTACCCTACAAGTTATACACCTTTGGTTATCTATAATTCAGTCATCTTCTCTAGGCATGTGTTTCCAGACTTCTTAGCATGAATTAGTCAATAACTACTATAAATTATACTTTAACTACCAACTATGTAATAACTATGAATTATTCAGTATCTACTATGAATTATTCGGTATCTACTATAAACAATTCAGTGTCTACTAATAATTATTCAGTATCGACTAGTATTAAGTATTCAATTATTCAGTATTTAAGTGCCTATGATTTTTTTAGTAACTGTAATGAATGATTTAGTAACAACCATTTACATTCATTAATATTTAGTAGCTTCTGTGAATTATATATTAACTGTTATGATTTGTTTGGCATCTGCTTTGAACTATCCAATACCAACGATGAAGGATACGTGCCTGCCTGCACATAGCCTTGCATTGTTTTTTATGAAGATCAGACTTGGTGCTTGGGTGTCAAAAGCAAACATACTGATGAAGAGATCAGGACACTAATAATTAATTCACTCACATTCCCAGAAGACACTAGTTTTGAGTGGATTCTCTTTGAATGGGTCCAAAGCCCAACCCAACTACAGAATGTACTTTTGCACGCTGCATGCAGTTACACATTCCCACCAGAGAGGTCTCCAAATCCCCACATCCTACATAGTGCAGCTGTACAAATAAAGGTCACCTTTGGATTAATGTGAATTTGAGGAATGCTGATCTCTCCAACAATCCACTGATAAAAGTAATGCATTGATGTGCGTGCGTTCAGCCACAATGTGATATTTTCCAAGCTTACCGCATCTGATCCGCAGACATTAATCTCAATAATGTCCACGTTGAGCTTGTTTGCATATCTAAACTCCCCAGATTAGTCCACAAAGCTGCTAAGAATCAGCAGATAAAAGATCAGCATTCGATGTCAGAAGCTGTTTAAGTCAATAACACTACAGCTCATGTTCAGCCAGGTATATAACAAGCAAATGTAATTGAACACAGTGTGTTTAAAGATTATGCTTCAGGTTTCATATGATTCTATATGTATGATCACATATATAGTGGAACTGTATTCTGGGCAGTGATGAAGCTCATTCTAATACCTTTGGGATAAGCTGAAGTGATTCAGCACTGATCACCCAACATTACTACTTAACCTGATTAATGCTCTTGTGGCTAAGTGCAATCAAATTCTCAAAGCAATGTTCCAACAACTAGTATAAAGTTTTGCTAGAAGAACAGGGGCTGCTACTGCATCAAAGGACTGCATCAAACTCTCTTCTACTGCCAGATGAGATTTTGGATTTCTTTGGACCTGTTATACAGAGTCCTCATCCTCTTCTCCTGAGGACGAGGGTTAAGTAGAGTCTTCTTTAACATCCTATCACCTTTCTGTCTTACAGCTCTGACCTCCTGAAATCTCTGTCTAATACTGGCTGGTGGAAGAGGAGGCTGTTCAGCTGCTATTCACAGTCGTATTTTATGACAGAGGCAGTAAGATGAAAAGCAAGTTAACTAATTAGCTTTTTTATTCAGGCTAGTGTGTGTCTGCTGTTTTAGATCTCTATTTAAATCTCGTGTTATTACTGTTATTTTATTTCTTATACTTTTTTATAATCTGCTTTAATGTTCAAACATGTCGTGTATCTTTACTTGAAAATATGTAACTGAATTTATTTGTATTTTTTCCTTCTTGTTCTTCTTCTTTCTCCTCTTCTTCTTTCTCTTTTTTCTTAATCCTCTTCCTCCTCATCTTCCTTCTTCCTTCCTTCCTTCTCTTGTTGCTCTGTTCTTTTTCTTCCTCTTCTTCAATTTCTTATACTTCTTATTCTTTCCCTCTTCCTTTGTCCTCTTGTACCTCCTCATCTCTTCTCTTTCTTCTCATTCTTGTCTGTTTTCTTCCTTCTTCCCCCTCCTCTTAACCCCCTTCTCCTCATTCTTCTTCTCTTTTTTCCTCCTCTTCCTTTTTTCTTATCCTTCGCCCTCTTTGTTTTCTTTTTCCTATTCCTCCACTCCCGCCTGTCTTCCTCCTAAGCCTTTTTTTTGCCCTCTTCTTCTGACACCTTCTACCTCTTCTTCTTCCATCTCTCTCTCTCTCTCTCTCTCTCTATAAATATAGACATTAGGTCTCGAAGGAGCTCATGGATGAATGTATGTACACTAAGCTGACCATCAGTAATGCACATGTGGACCACATGCTGGGAAGTGCTGGACCTTACTTAGAATTCATAATCTTATTATTAACGATTTATTTATTTTGCATAATTCTAGAATAATATAATAACAATAATATTACCATAGCTGTACATTTCCAATAGCAACCACAACAGATATAACAACAACAACAACAATAACAATGATGACAGGATAATTAGTGTTTCTGTTGTTGTTTTGATGATACTGATCATAATAAAAACAACAACAACAACAACAATAAGGAAGTAGTTATAGTTATTTTAATGTCAGCGCTGAACTTATAGAGGTGTTATCTGTATTATTGTTGATGCTAATGTTGCGTTTGTTCAAAATAACAAACATTCGTACATTTTTAACTGTATGTGTGTTTACATCAATCCTAATAATATATCATCGCTATATTATCCAAAGAAAAACATGTCCATGTTTGTCAATTTTCATTTTTCTATATCATCTATATCATATAAACACAACCACTGCCCTTTATACTTTGTAAAGATTTCATAATGAATGGTCCAATAGAAATGCTCCACAACACCTTGGAAAACATTCTGACTTGCATTAAAAGTAAAGAAGGTTTTTGTTCTCTCCTGTAAAGTTGGAGAGAATTTTGGAGGTACACGTTTTCTTAGGACAGCGATGGTATGTTTGTAAACAATGTGCTCAGGTACCTATAGATAAGGTCTGAACCCCCCACCCCCTAGAGGTAATCTAGCTCTTGATCTTTCATGTTTCATGCTGCGGCCTCTGAAGCCCCCCAACAGTGAGCGGTCCATTAAGGCATTTGATTTGTGTCAGTATCTGTGTTCCTTGAAATGATGATGATGTTTACAAGCACAGAGGACTAGAACTTCACATTTCAGAGCCTGTTTGACGCGTGAAGGATCAATTGGTACTTATTGGTTCTTAGCACGCACGTCATTTTTGTGGAGGTTCTATAGGAGCCAATGAAGAGCCGGAAATTTTGCAGGTTGCGGACAAGCCCCTCCCCTAAGCGCCCTAACACCCCTACCCGCGCCTCCCAAAACCGGAGGAGCTGAAAGAGCTTTGGTACCCTGTGAGGCAATTAGAAAGCAGTCGAATCCCCGTTCATGCAACTTTTACTGCGGGCTGTTTCTCCACTGCAGGCAGACAGACGTCTAACCCAGCTGTGAAGATTTCAGCACTGGTGCTGTCCACTGCTACCACAGGTCACCTGAACGGACGCTCAACTGTAAACTCACCTCCTCCCAGTTACGCGCGTGCTGGTGGCCAAAGGGGGACTGGGCTACACCAACGAGACCCAATATTAGTGTGCGGTACACCGTCACGACCAGACACACACACACACACACACACACAGATACACACGCGCGTGCGTGCGCGCGCACGCTACACACACACACACACCCTTCTCACTGCAAGCGGATCCTTGCAATGCCGGGCTGCAGCGCATAAGACAACGAGGAGAACGCGAGCCCCGAGTCCAGGAGAACTACAGACACCCGGTTTCAGTCCAGGTACGTACCGATTTCCTTAATCCGAAAACTCTCTCTCTCTTACGCAAACTGAAGAAACGGCTCTCAGCGGCTCTCAGTAAAACTGTTGTGCACGAGCTTCCCGGATCTGCAGTGACCGTCCTCTTTCCTTCTACCCATTTTCTTTGAAAACTCTCGCGCAAATAAAGGCTTCTGCAGGGCTCCTCGTTTCGAGTTTTAATGGGCTTCCGATTTTTTCTCCTTTGTGCACGAATCGCAGCAGCTCGAGGCAGCGAGGGTGTGAATTACTCATTTTCGTGCTTGTCCCACTCGCTCGATGTAGGTCAGCGAGCAGGCTTGAAGGGTGTGGATGAGCTTTCGTGCGTTTCTGCTTCGTGCATCACCTTCTGCTGCAGAAATTCAGGTGGCAAACAACTCCAGAGCCAGAGGAAACTTTACTAGATGTTTATGCGCGTGCACATAGCCACACAGCTGCAAACTCGCTCGTGGAGATGTCTGCGTTGCTTGGGGGTGATGTGCATTGGGATCTCCTCCGCGTGCTGTATCTGCTCAGTCTGGGTTATCTTGGTAAAATATACGTGCATCAGCTCTGACGTCTTAAACCCCATTGGTTCATTAACCCTTTAGAACCACAAGGATTTAGTGGGTTAAAAAAGCCTCCAGTCATTACAAATACAATGTATTGCATCGTCTATATGTATATATTCCAACAGGCATTTTCAAATTATTTAAAAAAAACTGAAGACAATAAAAAAAACAGGCAATATGATTGGGCTTTTGCATAACAACAAAAATACAGTTAAATGTTATTACATGTTATAATGTTTCTTACAAGAATACAGATGCCTATTTCTTTATATATATATATATATATATATATATATATATATATATATATATATATATATATATATATATATATATATATATATATATATATATATATATATTGTTTTGTGTGTTTGTCATTATCGTGCTTTTACATTGAAAATGTCCACTATAGGCCATTACCTTTTATGGGGGTTTGAAAGGAAGAAAATATTGTATGTAGCCTGAAGTATGGGTTTTAAGTGTCTTATATTGGACCACTGTGGTCACTGAAGTGGTCAGTAATGTGAACTGAAGTTTATGATCATTTGTTTACATGCATTAGCGTGCCAGATCAGCTTGGGCTGTTTTGGTAAAATATTCATACATTAGCTCTGACGTGTTAAACCTCTAAATCCCACAGGACCCTTAATACTCTAAGGGTTTAGAGGGTTAAAAGCAGTGTAGATAAGCTATAGTAGTGTAGGAGCTATGGGTAGGTTATGTAACCTATTTAGAACCAATGATGTGATATTAATGTTGTGTGATGCCTTGAGCCACAGAGGGCCTTTAAGGGTTAAAACACTGTGTGTAGCCTTTATGTTGTAACTACGTCACATATTCCATTTAGCCAGTGCAGGTGCAATTTATTGTTTATTAGGAATAGTGATAAAGAATAGAGTATGCTGCTGTTCATTTATACTGAGGTGTAACTATACACAGTGGTATAATTGTATAATGACATAACTGCTGCCAGTACCAGTACCGTATCTTTATTGTTATTGATAGTGGCAATGATAGGGATTTCGATATCTATAACACTCACCAAATTGCAATTTCTGACAGGCACATTAACAGCATATTGGCGGTGTGGGATGATAAGCAGCAGCAAAAATGTAAGGAACTTGTCTGTTGTTGTGTAACACTAACCGTGTGAGTTAATGTTAGTCTAGATAGTTATTGAGGGAGCTGGAAAAAACACAGAAAGTTATTTACTAAACTCCAGATGTAAGCCTGTGTGAACAAGACGCATTTGAGGAATTTGGATGTGAAACAACATTCAGCTCCAGTTTTGCTGAGCCAGAGAAGCTGCTGGGGGCTTACACGTAAACACCACGGGTTTGTCTAACTGTTAAATTCTGGTTTTAACTGTTTTACACACTAAGATTATTTACTTTCATTGTTAAACATGGATCTCCTTACCTATTATATAACAAACTCTTTTTACTAATCGTATACTAATTATATAGTACGTATTGTATAGTAAATACTAAATAGCAAAGAAACAAATCAAATTTTTAGGCATCTAATATATACAAATCAACTAGTAAATGCTGTTCAGTCGTAAGAGACTTATAAGCTAATTATGTTAAACAGAGTCACTATTGGTATCAGCCTGTGTTTTAGGATTGAGTACCAATATTGGATGTGGAAAAATGGTATCTGTGCATCTCTGCTTACTAATCTCCTACAGTGGTGCTGCAGTTGTCTCTGGTTTAAGGAAACCACCGTCTGTCGATGTATCTTAAAGGTGGTAGACATTTTTTAACAACTACAGAGTGGATGTTCGGAGAATAGGCTTTTTTGCCTTTAGCTGCTAAAAGCAGAAGATAGCAGAGAGCTAACCTTAAAGCATATATTGTGTTGCAGTCATACAACTGGAGAAACTTCTAATCATCACCGCAATGGAAGGAAGGGATTACTCAAACCATAGAAATGACTCATCTCAAAGCTGTATCTAGATAGCTTACCTCAGTTTTGCTTCTTTTCTCTGACTAATGCTACCTTGCTTGTATTGATCGGTGGCTAGGCTAGCAGTCAAGATTGGTCGACACCACAGGGATTCTCGATGCCCGCATGATGTATTTGTGTAGTGCCTGCTGGTTGAGAGAACTCTCATGAACGAAAACATGACAGCAGTATCAAATCAGGAATTCTGTCAAATCCATGAGGCTACAGTGCTGTAACACTGTGGACTGTAGTATTAGGCCAGAGGGACCCTTGAACGCCCATTACACAACTCATGCACTTCTCAGCAGTGATGATGTGGTGGTGCTGTAGTTTGTTTTTAATCAATGAGGCTTTGAAACATTCTGGGCTCCTGAGTGGCACAGCTGTGTAAGTGTTGACTATACGGTCAGATGATTATGAGTCCAAGAGAGCATAACTCTCTGGATTCATCTTCTCATCATTGACTGGGTGGAACTTGCAGAATTATGAATATAACTTTTAGTAAAAGTGAGATTTAACTCCACCCATTTCTCTCCTAATCGCTCGTTAGCAGCCCAACTCAGAGAGACAACATCATTCTAGTTGAGTTACAGGGAAAATATTAATTTAATTATATTAATAAAACTCAGTTGATGTCTTAGGAAGACTGCAGAAAGAAGAAGTGCTGCTTTAAACGTGGGATGGGGGGTGGATAATTTCTTCTGGGTAGCCTCATCCTTTTCCATCTGTTTTTAAACCAGACATTTATTCACATTTGAACTCTTAAAATCTGTCATATTGAAGTTTTTTTGTAAATCAGAAATGACCTTCTATGAGTCTGCTCTATCATGCGGAGGTCAGCTCCCTCCCCTAACTGTCTCCCTGCAGTAATCACTGGATGTTGGCAGTGTTCTTGTACCAGTTCACTGGTTCTCTCTATCTCTCATGTTACAGTTTTTTTCAGAAGATGAAATGACCTTCTTTAGGGGACTCTTTTCCTGCCTCATGTTTTCTGACCGCCTTACTGCTGTGGGCGAAAACCTTATCTTTCCTAACATCTTCAGCTTGTCATCAGCTTTGTCTTTGTCTCTTTTAACTGATTCAATTCACATTCACAATGGAATTCACAATGGAATTCACAAAAGCCAGAGTAACAATAAAAGGCCACTGAGGCGTGGTGTATATGTTTATTTGTAGTTTTGATTGGATGCTTTGTATATAACACATATATAAAAGTAAAGTCAAACAGTGTTGATGAATTGCATCATTTAGGGTGAATGTTGACTAAAAGCTTGTTTTGTATTAATTGTAATCTAATCTAATTAATTGTGATCTAAGAAATACCAAGCTATGTACATAAATCCTCCTGGTCAGTATACAGCATAACATCTCTTTACTTTATATTGAAATTATAAGGAATGTTTCAGGTCAGACTTTTCTTTTTAAATCAGGCATAATACAGGGCAGCCAATCACAACTCATTTACATGAATTATAGTGGTTTTTAGTAGATATAGTTCAAAAGAGGACCTTAAGAAAAATATAAATATAAAATACAAGACGAACTATAGGCTATGGGTCCTTTAAAATATTCAAGGACTAGTTTGACTGAACATGCAAACAAGTTAGAAACCAAGTTACACAGAGAAGTGATGAGTGGAACTCCTACTGGACCCTCTAACGCATCCTTCCCTTTCCTGGAACGCTATGGTGACTGCCAGGTTTTCTGCTGCTGCTTGAGTGCCTGTCTTGGTTTTGAGGATTTAGTCCCCATAGCTTTACCTTGTGATAAATATTAAGTGTGATCCCCCATTTGTCTAAATTTGGGTTCTTAAGCTTCTCTTGACACAAAACGGTTCTCCAGCATTGGTGTTCTAGCTTTTTATTCTAATAATTCTATTCAAATTCTACTTAGCATGCTCATATCAATAGTAAAGCATAGTAACTCAATGTTACTACTCAATGTTATTGTGTTACATTCTGGAACCTGAGGTGTTACAATAACTGCTGCTTCATTTAAGGTGGAATAGAAACGTCTGGCGAATAAGGAGCTGGCTGGCAGCATCAGACTGTAACTACAAACTGTAACTGTAATAAGAAGCCAACTCCAGCCATATAGTTTTAATAAGGTTAAGGAGGAATAATGCTACTATATATATATATATATATATATATATATATATATATATATATATATATATATATATATATATATATATATATGACAGATTTTATCCTCTCCTATAAAACCATGCCATTTTGGAGATACTTGTTTTTCATTGGACAGCGAAGATATATAATCATGACAGTGTATAAAGCTAATACACAACCATTCACTTTTATTCCTAGTTAGCAACATTAGCTGTTTTACTGGACTATTTCTTTATCCTTAATAAGAATGCATTTTATTTATAATGCTCCTTAAGATGCTACAAAGGTAAACCCCCTACAGTGAGAACATTAGAACATTTAGAAAAAGACAAAGCCACAATGAAAAAGTGAATAATAAAAGCAGTGAAGCACCATAACATCTAAACCAGCTGTTCTAAGTGAAACGCCTCTCTGCCATGTTGAGTGTGATTTTAAAATGTTTTCCCAATACAAACATCGCATATGCTGGCTGTGTAGTTGCTATTGGAGTTCACCTTTTCTCCAGCTCAGCACTCAGATAATCTCTCTGATCTGCCTCCAGAGCCCACAACTCACAGCTCAACAACTCATACGCTGCTCACTTCCACAGCCAAACAGCCGGCTCCTCCTCACATGAGCATTCTACCATCATACACAGACATACAGACATACATACATACAGATAGATAGATAGATAGATAGATAGATAGATAGATAGATAGATAGATAGATAGATAGATAGATAGATAGATAGATAGATAGATAGATAGATAGATAGATAGATAGATAGATAGATAGATAGGATGACATTTAAGTTGTCTATGTAGCAAATGTGGACATTGAAAGGTCAATTGTTATAAACTGTTAACAGAAAATATCATGCAGCATCATTTGCATACCATCATGAGGGCTCTCTCTGTCTCTCTCACTCACTCACTCTCTTTCTCGCTCTCTGCCCCCCCTCTTTCTCTGTTTCTTTTTCTCTCTGTTTCTTTCTTTCTCTCTCT
This sequence comes from Megaleporinus macrocephalus, assembly GCA_021613375.1. Taxonomy (NCBI): domain Eukaryota; kingdom Metazoa; phylum Chordata; class Actinopteri; order Characiformes; family Anostomidae; genus Megaleporinus; species Megaleporinus macrocephalus. Next base: position 23,601,957 of record CM038720.1, on the reverse strand, counting down.
TTCTCTCTCTCTCTCTCTCTCTCTTTTGCCCTTTCTCTGACTCTCTCTCTCTCTTTTGCCCTCTCTGTCTCTCTCTCTCTCTCTCTCTCTCTCTCTCTCTCTCTCTCTCTCTCTCTCTTTCTGTCTCACTTTTCCTTTCTCTTTCTTTCTCTCTCTTCCTTTCTCTCTCTCTCTCTCTCTGTCTCCCTTACTCTCTCTCTCTCCCTTTCTTTCTCTCTCTCTCTCTCTCTCTCTCTCTCTCTCATTTGCCCTCCCTCTCTCTCTCTCTCTCTCTCTCTCTCTCTTTCTGTCTCACTTTTCCTTTCTCTTTCTGTCTCTCTCCATTTCTCTCTCTCTCTCTCTCTCCCTTTCTCTCTCTCTCTCTCTCTTTCTCTCTCCTCTCTCTCTCTCTCTCTCTCTCTCTCTCTCTCTTTCTGTCTCACTTTTCCTTTCTCTTTCTGTCTCTCTCCATTTCTCTCTCTCTCTCTCTCTCTCCCTTTCTCTCTCTCTCTCTCTTTCTCTCTCCTCTCTCTCTCTCTCTCTCTCTCTCTCTGTCTCTCTCTCTCTCTCTTTCTCTCTCACTCTCTCCAGAGCATTTTCATTCAAATTCCTCCATGTCTGTGAGCTGCTACTGGGCAAGCGTGAGAATCCACTTTCAGCTTTCCCTGCATGCTATTTGGCTGCTCTTGTTTGGGGCATCTAAAGGGGCCCCTGGTTACAGACACAGCAGCAGAGAGAGAGAGAGAGTGATGGACAAGAGCCCCGTGTTTTGTGTGATTGGTAGAAAGATGAGAAAACGCAGGAAAACAAAACAGACATAAACAGCACATTTACCCTCATCTACTCCGCTCAGGCTTCTCCGTGCAAGGCAGCACTGCACAGAGTGACGAGATTAGGAAGCTATCACTCCGCCGCTCGCACTCTGTCACAGCTAGCGTTGGCTGTGCTTTTGCTTTTGTTTTTTTTTTTTGGGTAGGTGTTTGTGATTCCGCTGGCGCTCTGGCAGAAGGTGGCCTTGCTGAACTCGTTAGAGTGATTAGTTCCAGGGCTTTTGCTCCGTGTGCTGCGGAGATGAGGGACTAGAATCAATGGGAAAAAAGTGTTCCCATGGAGAGAATGAAAGCTTTGTAGCCACCTCATTCACACAGCGCGCCCCTGCAGGAGAAGGAAATGAAAGGCTGAGCTGGTTGGGATTCCAGTCAGTGTGATGCGGAGCGGCGGTGAAAAAGAACACAGTGGAACATGATATTACAGTGATGACAGCATGTAAAAGCAATGCCTCATTATAGGCAGCGGTAGAGTGCTAGACTGTGCATAACATAAGTCATGACTTGTATTGTTCCTTGGAAAAGCAAACAACAAAAGCCCAGTCGGAGCAGGGTTGGACAAGAATTTCATCCAGTATGAATTCTGCCTCTGCCAAAAAGACGTTTAATCTACGATAAGGTGTACAATTGGAAGGTTACTTATTGTATAAAGAAGAAACAGTCTTTGGCATAAGCTCAGTCCTAGGCCTAGGTTTTAAAGCGTGCAGACCCTCACAGATCAAGCTGGATATAGACAGCAGGGGAGAAGTCATCTCTCAGTACGGCAGGACTGGGACCCAACTGGTGGTGGTGGGGAGGAGGGTGGAGCGCGTAGAAACGTCCGCACCTGGAGGCAGCAAAGAGGGAGCGTAATCCTTTTAAAGACAGGGGCAGCCTGTGATTGGTTGGTATAGTGAATGTAGGAGTGACGTAGCATTGGAGTCTTCCTGGCAGAACCTTTGCTAAAGCTTTCATTTCTAATTTAAGGTCCATAGTTTTAACAGTTTGTCAGTAATTAGTCTCTTACCCATGCTCTGCCCACAAATGCATTCATTGCTAGCTTGGACAGGCTTTACAGAGTGTTGGCAAAAATCCCACCCAACTTAATGTGAAACCCATTCATACCGGAGTGCAAGCATTTGTTTAGGTTTGCTGTGTTATGTTAAGGTTAAAGCTGAGCTACCAAGCTGACCTGTGGTGTGGTGGATAATGATAAGTTCACAAACGTTTCCAAACCTCCCAACAGCTGTTAAATGTATTGAGTGAGTGGAGTTGAATATGTTGGTTCCCGTGAAAATCATCTTTTGGGGTCTTGTGGTGACTAGAAGCTTCTATTGCTTTGTTGCTATACTATTAGCCTCTTAGTGTGCAAAATTAAAGAAGTCAACTTTTGTATTAGATGAAAAATGAAATGGAATGAATTGAATATGATATAAAATGTAAGTGGATCAGACACAGCAATGCTGCTGGAGTTTTTAAACACTGTGTCCACTCACTGTCCACTCCATTAGACACTCCTACCTTGTTGATCCACCTTGCAGATGTGAAGTGACAGACTATAGCTCATCTGTTTCTGCACAGTTTGTGTTTGTCATACTCTAGTCCTTCATCAGGATGCTGCCCACAGGACCCTGTTGGCTGGATTTTTTTGTTTGGTGGACTATTCTTAGTCCAGCAGTGACACTGGGATGGGGGTCCTGGCCACTGACAAACAGGGTAACGAAGTATACAGAGAAACAGATGGACTACAGTCTGTAATTGTAGTACTACAAAGTGCTCCTACATGGGAAGTGAAGCTGATATGCTGGGCAATGAGTGTAAATACAAGGAGGTGTACCTAAGAAAGTGGCTGTTGGGTGTACATAGCTAGAACACTGATGCTGGATATCCAAAGAGGTTTGGATGATGCAAGATCATGCTTATCATTTATCAGAAGTAAAAAATAAAGGAGGCTGAATGATTTGAACAATGCAGAAGTTAAACTGGGAGAGGGAGAAGTTGGTTTCAGAGGTTACAAACTTCTCATTTAAAGTTAAGCTGAAATCAGCATGGACCTACTGTATTTAAGCTTTGTAAGTTCATGCTCCATATCATTTTAAGTGTAATTTATTGCATCATATAATCATCATATAATAAGACATAATTTTTGATTATTTAATTATTATTAATATTTACTATTAGTTTCCCCTAATCTTGCATCAACTTTTGTCCAGCTCTAACTATTTGGAACACAGCTACATAACTGTCACCCCATGCTCTGCTTCTCCCTCTGTCTCTCTCTGTTTTTGTCTCTCTTTACCTTTGTTTTGCCTTCCTGTCCTTTCCATGTGCTTCTGTATGTTTTGGTTCTTGTCTCCGCCCCTTTCCCCCCCCCCAAATCTTAGCTGTTGCTAGTTTGTGGCTCCTCCCCTTCCCAGGTGTTCCTTGTCTGCTCCTGGTCTCTGTCTGACATTTGTGATTGTACTTGTTAACCTGTTCTTGTCTGTATGTTTTCTTGGTTATTCTTGCTTTGTTTTCTCATTTCTAGTCTTAATGTTTTCCTTAATCCATGGACCTACCTGCACATTTTATTTTTGCCTGTACTTCAAACCTGGACTTTGCATTTGTATGCACCTCCCCTGCCTGCTCCATCATAACAATAACCCTGCCATAAACATGCCATGCCAGATGTTCAAGCATGAGTTGCTGTGCTCCCATTAACAGATGTTGTGGTGTTTATTGTCATGACAGTTTAGAGAGACACTCAGCCAAAGTGATGTGACCTAAGCTGTCATGACATCAAACATCATAATAAATGCCATGACGATTAATGGTAATTGTGAGGTGACACTTATGTTAATTAACAAAATCTGTCAGAACAACTCATTACATCATATGACATCTGCATGGTCAGGTCAGTGTATTGGAAGAGAACTGCTAGCAGCATTCAGGAAGCGTAGAGGAACAGGAGATATTGCATTTGTATGCTGGATTATTGAAAAAGTGAAGGAGTTCAAGAAGAAAGCCAGCATATGTTTCATTGTCTGCAGTAAAGCCATCAACTGTGTGATGTGCTCTTTCCAATGAGCCTTGCTAGCCTTGAGGGAACTAGAGATATGGGCTACGGATTCTCAGATATTGGAATACAACTTGGGCGAACATAGGCGGCCTTGAAACTATATTCTTTAGAGGAATTCGGAGCACTGTACCTCAATGAAATGTCACAAATAAACCAAACTCGTGATGTACCCTTTTCCTAAACTCCCTGTAAACACCAGGCTTCTTCTTCTCATTGTTAGTATCATGCTCTTGTGATCAGCAACTGGTCACTTACCAAGCAGTAAAGTCAACAAGTGGACTAGTCAGTGCAACTCCTACCTCCCACCACCTCCTCTACTGGCCATGGAGAGAAAATGCCTAGCTAGATGCTTCCTGACACCGCATTTCGCTTGCGAGTACATCACACCAAGAAAACACAATTTCTAATACATTCATTTCTTTGAAGCCTTGACCTCTTCACCTGCATCATAGCTCCCTGGCTTCTAAAGTTACAGAAACATCAGGCTAGTCCTCCTACTTCAGGCTTCTGTATGAAGAGGATAGCCTGAGAGCAAGAACGCGAATGGAAAGAATATTCGCAGAGGGACTAGTGTTTGATGAAAAAGTAAAACATGAGCAGCTATAAGAGGCTCGCTGGGCCTCTAGAAAAAAGGTCTGAATCTGCCAGCTCTGAGATTATGACAGAAATCCTGTTCACCACTCTGCAAATTGACTCTTCCTACAGAATAAAGCCCCTCGGCTACTAAAACACCCCTCCCTCACTTCTTAATATTCTCCACTGGGATACAGTCTCTGACGTGAAGAGGAAAAGAATATTCTGAGCTCAACCTATGAATTTTAAACGGGACTCTAATTATTTTCTTCTTCTCTGGCAGGTTTGATGCCAACATTGCTATCAGTGATTTCATAGCTGAGCTTAGGGATGAAAAGTGGATGGAATAACTTACAGACGGCTTTGCAGACTGGTGCAGCTAGCGATTTGCCGGCAGCCAAGGCATAGATTCTAATGTCATTGAAACAACTGGGGGACCAGTATAAGACTACTTGACACCTACAAACTCCTGCAAACAAAATGCAATAAAATAAACGAGAAACAAGAATAAATAAACAAAAATCTGTGATTTGGTAATTCTTGTGAATCGTTATTTAACTGGCAAAATTAGAAAGAAAGGACTTTTAATGTTTTGGCTGTCCAACTTGATATATTTTATAAATATAAGTAACTTTTAAATTTGATATCTGATCATGATCGATTATGAAGTAGCATCCACCAAAGGTTCAGGCTCTGCAAGCAAAGACGCGTCAACTTTTTTGCATGAATTCTTGAAAGACGGTTCTGGCAGGATATCTCTGTATATATATACAAAGGCTTTGATTACTATTGGGTTTACTTTGTCCCACAAAATAACACAATATATGTATGCTCCGTTTCCAGTTTACTTTGTGTTATTGGTATGATGCTGGGCTAGCAGTTTGGATAGTATCTTCGCTTAAGACATACCTGAAGTCCAGCGTTTTAATCATTGCTCTGAACCCGTCTCTCTCGACTGTCTGTAGTGGGACCATGTCCATGCATAGGTGGATTGTTACTGCATTCGTGAGGTCGCTCCACCGCTTGCTTCTCCTGTCATATGCAGTGCCTCAGGAAAATGCCTTTCAAGCTGTGTCTGACTCTTTGACTCATTGATCCTAATGGTTGCGGCGTTGAATCCAACAACCGCAAGGGCATAAATTCTTGGTATTCCAACACATTATATGCTGAGGTGATGGGGTGAGTTGCTAGTGTTATCACCAGTGGCAACAACAGCGGCTCGAAAAACTTTGCAATATATATAAGATTTTTTAAAACCAAAAAACTTCCAGACTGCAGACACAGCTCCTCTCTTGGGCACAAGTTCTTCGTTTGCATCTCCAGTCTCACTTTCTTTATTCTCCATCTGTTTTTTAACCCTTAATCTACAATAGCAACAGAGCTTCTCCCAGCTGGTAGCTAACTGACTGTTATGCTACCTGGCTAGCTAGCGAGTTGTACCCTGTATGCCGTTTGGCATGGAATTCCACACAGCTCTTATAGATGATATTATATCATTTGCTGCCTGTTGATGCGTTACAGCTGTTTTCAGCTATGCTACAGTATGGTGGTATATGAACAATTCATAAATTAGTGAAATTAAAGCTGGTCTTCCTACTGGAGTAATGGAATGTGTTGTGTGCAACTTGTAACACTGGGTAGCTGTCAAGTTGCACGACAATAATGTTGTATATGACTCACAAAATGCCAATAGTTTCATGAATATTTCATCAGCCTTAGATACTACCAGCTAAAGAAATAACTTAACATATTACATAGTTTTACATTAAATAGTTTTACATATAGGTCCGTTTATTTGTGGCTACGTTTAAATTCAGGCCTGTATCAATGTCCATAGAAGGACTAGATTAGAAATGACTATATGATTAGTTCTTTTACAATAAAAATGATAGTTTAATAACAGAATTTATTTTTTTTAAATATCACAAGTAATGTTTTGCATTGAATCTGAAGAAACCTGACATATTCGTTTGACATTTAAAGAAGGCCAAGTCAGGCAGAGGTAGTGTAATTATCCCACGCCTGAGCAATCTTGTTAAACATTGAAACGTTTTGTTTTTTTAAAGCCTTTAACAAAACTCTGAATCATGACCCCTAGTGTTTCCCCGAAGACTGAAACGGGTGCTCCAGCTGAGTTAAATGAAATATTGATCGAGTCTAAAAGACAAAGCAGGGCGTGTAAAGCTTCTTTCTTCAGTGCTGCTGGCCTGTCTGATCATGTCACAATTTATGGAAGTATTTTATCCATTTTTCACAACCGCTGCATCATCAAAATGTAAACACAGTCATTCAGAGTGGTTTGGTGGAAGGTGGTGTAAAACTTTCAGACTGATTTCTTTTGCAGTGGTGGTGATGGGAACCAGGGGCGGCCATGTCTACAACACAAATATAGATATTTTATTTAGCATCCCAAACCACCAGCCAACCTAAACTAAGTTGAACCTACAGTTAAGTTGTTATGTGTGATGCTTATTATAGTAAAATAGTGGTAAATATTAAAAAAGAGGTTTTCTTTTGGATTTTTGCTTTTTATAAAGCTTGGCATGGACCTCTCCACCATTCATGTGTTTAAAAAATCGGATAGAAGCAGCAATAATGTATTCATAACCTTTAACATGTTAATGTAATAAAGTTAGTAAATAGTTCATAAGTCCAGGCATGATATTTGGCTGCCTAACATCAACACTAGCTATCCAACTTTCAACTAGAGGGAAAAATAACATTTCTAAAAGCCCCCAAAACTTCATTCTAAAGCTTATAATTTTTCAAAGGCTTCTCCTACCTTTAAGATAGATCATAAGTAGGGTGTTTCCCAGTCTTTAAATAAGTAAAGGTCAACGATTACCATGGTCCTGCTGTAGGAGGCGAGGGAGCATGTTTACAACCAAAGCAGTATGGGTAAAATATTCATTCTGGTTACACATTCGTCTACTAACCCAGAACAGAAGTCATGACGAGTCACTAAATGCTTATTAACATCTTCCACTGCAGCTGTAATTTCCTTCTTTTGATAGATTTATTTCCCTCCAATTCATTATTCCTCTTGTTAGTAAGACTGTATTTCTTTCTGCGGAAAGTTTCCCTCAGATAAATTGCGTCTGGGAATTGGACTTTCTTGGCTGTGTACCTGCGGACACTTGGGACATCTTACTGTCCAATTAGTATTCAGCGGGTGCTCAGGTGTTTCAGAGCGATGTCATTATGGTTTATTCCATATAGAAGCCACCACTGCGTTATTAATGGAGTGCCCAGGCATGTTGTCAAATACGGACTTTGCGTGTGCTCCTTGAGTGTGCCGTATTAAGGTGTTTATTAGACTGTGGACTCTGAAAATGTGATTTTAAAGGAATACTTATCCAAAAAAACAAACGTGCACACCTTTCTTCTCCAAATGTAGTTTAGCAGCCAAGACTTAAACTTAAGAGTTCTGAGGTTAATGCAATGAAGAGAAGTTTATGCACTAATTTACATTATGCTAACTGCATGCCTAAATCATCACTAGCCACAAAACTGTTTGTGTTATCTGGTTTTATGTTATAGTCTCATATAGTTTTTTGTCACTGTACATGCAGTTTCCTATGGTTTGTGCATGGACTATTACAGTTTTTAGCTCTCTGATTTATTGTCTATGTTAAATAAATCAGCGTTTTATGATCACAATACAATGCTTGCATAATATGCTAGTGTAATAAATTGCAATTTCAGGCCACATTTGCAGAAAAATCCAAATAAAAAACACTCTTAATTGTAAACCACCTTAATCATCACAACAATTATAAAATCCAATAAAGAGAGCTGGATTTCAGCTCAGTAAAGGGGTTTTTAAGTGCATGTATACACTTACTCTGATTTCTTTCAGAATTCTCAGTCTGTGCATGTGTGAAAACAGTCTGCAGTAGGGCTGAAACGATTCTTTGAGGAATTTGAGTAACTCGATTACAAAAAATCATCGACGCAAATTCTTTGCCTTGAAGATTCGTTTAACTCATACAAACATAGACAGTGCACTGTTTCACTCGGATGACTTACTGTTGCACAGCGCGCGCTTACGGTGTTGCCAGGTGACATGAACAAGACATGATTGCAAAATAGAGAAAGAGATAAAGAATAAGGAGAGACGAACAGAAGAGACAGGCCAGAGAAAACCATACACAGTGTCCAAAGTAAACCGAACTAATGTACTAGTGTAACCCTGAAGAAAGGCAAGGCTGAAGTTAGCTTAGTATGTAAATGCCGCCTTTCCACCTTAAATGACGCAGCAGTTAGAGGTGCCGCAATGTAACTTCTATACCATTTAAGGTGGAACGAGTTATTCAAATAAGAAGCTAACTTCAGAAAGCAAGCAACTGAGCTTTCCCAGAAAACTGATAGCGAGTCTGAGTTACGGTAACCCCTAGCCGAGCACAGCATCAGTGTTTCAGTGTTTAAGCACGTCCAGTCCCCACAGCCGAGTGACACACAGTAACGATAACATTTAGCCTAAATCAGTGTGATGGTGAGTTGAGATGAAGGCTAGTAAAGCGTGTATGTTTTTAAACTGTATTATATGCAATTTAAGCAATAAATGTTAAGAAACCTGCCTTACTTTATCTTATATATTTACTATTGCTTTTTAATAAAAAAAATAATAATTTATCTGATTACACGATTAATCGATGGAAAAATTGATAGCGTACTCGATGACTAAAATAATCGATAGCTGCAGCCCTAGTCTGCAGTACCAGAAACAATCAAGCAGTCTTTGAGTCCTCATATGTGACATCTCATCAGGGACCGCAAAATGGCAACAACACACTTTTGAAGTGAAGCTGAACTACGTGCTTAATGAAATGGAGGATTTAAATGCCTTTAATCTTCTAGATGATGTATATATTTTCAAGTAAAGTGACTTATTAAAAAGGAGCAGAAGCATGACGTCTAATGTAATGAGTTTAATGTAATGTTTAATTCACATCTTATTCTGTGAGTTTATTGGTCAGTTGCAAAGCAGAAATCTGCTTTTCTGTGATAAATGGAATATTATTGAAATTCTCTGTGGTTAGTATTAACTGTATTTTAATGGCATGTAACAATTAAATATTAGTTTGCCAGCTGACTAACAAACTAACACCAGTTAGATAAAGAAGGTAAATTAATTAGTTAACTTTAGCATTTCATTTTCAAGCAACTGAAAGTCACCAAAGATCTCTAAATTGATAAAGCTGACGAACATAGACATATTATAGATACACAGCTTTTGTTAAGATACATATATACATACATATGTGTTGAAGAGATGATAATTCTGCTAGCTGGCTACCAAACTGACCAAACCTCTAGGGTTGAATATTATTCTGTTTATGGACTGGTAACAACACTTAAAAACTGCCCTAACAGACTTCTAGCTCAGTGTAAAACTAAAGACCCAAATATCAGATTTTAAACATGTCTAGGCTACATGTTTGCAACTGGGAAATTGCATTAATCAGATTTTTTTGGTGCATTAAGCGAACATGGGAAGCTTGTTAGTTTGTTTTCTGGCATATCTGTGACAAAATGCAGGTTGCTTTATATAAATCACTCACAGAAGTAGTTTGTAGAACTTCTCTGAATGCTTTATGAGCAGTAGGCCTGATCTATTATTGGTCAGAGCTGCAGAATTTTGCGATTTATTGATCTTCACTTAAATCAAACATATTAATTCATAAATCGAGCTGGACGGCAGGCAGGCAGGCAAGCAGGCAGGCAGGCAGGGACTTCAGATCACAACGTCTCTCTCTCGAGGCAGTCTGAAAAGCCAGACATTCGTCTGTCTGCTGGCTGATGCTAGAGAAAGCTCTGTGTTGTGTTTGGTTGTAAAGCTACGCCACAAGAGTTGAATTAATTACTGCAGTGAGCTTTCTGTCACATACATGCAAACCGAGCATGGATCTGAAGCTCCAGAGCTCTTTCCCGCCTTCGCCTGGTAATTAAAGTCGGCCACAGGACCCCGAGCCCTCGATAAATAGTGGTGATATAACAGCGCTGATTGGCAAGGAGAGAGGGGAAAGCTGTATTTGAAGAATTGACTGAGGATAGTGGGCAGTCATAGCTCTAAAATGATTAAACTTACTTCGGTGATATGTCTTCAGTTTCTTCTTTTAAAAATTCAGGCTTATGTTTACTAAATGTCTCAGTGAGAGGCTACACATCCTTTCAGACCTATATCATCTGTCTGTCTTCTCACAGTGGAAGGATAGACATAAAACCTTCAGAACCTTTTCAGATCCAGAGCTTTAGGTCTGGTTTATCTGATGGTGAAATTTTTGTGGTCTACCAGGTCTTCAGGGTTGAAGGTGTTTTGAAGTTGGGTTTATTGATTTTTAGCAGCATATATGATGAACAATGCATTGTCTGCTGAATACTAGTATGTGTTTTCCCTTTTCATGTGAAATGTTGGGAGAAAGACAACAATATACAGCTGTACACACATAACGACCTATATCAGCCCACTTTAGAGCGCACATCTAGCCTAGAACTCCTGTTTGCATTAAGCAACCTGCCCCAAACTGACCAGTGGTGAGGGAGGCAATTTACTTCAGTTTAGAATGCAATGTCAACGTAGACACTGAGACTACTGCAGATTCTGAATAAAAAAAAATCAAAATGCAAACTCAGATTATGCAGATTAGGTAATTTAGCTAATTAAACTGGAGCTAAACACCAGCTAGATATTAATATGTCATATACACAGAACCAAAAACCTTAGACTATGTCTTTTTTAGCTGATTAATGATCTTTGAAAACAGCTTTTGGTAAGATAGCTAACTCTCTGTTTGGTAGAGATGATAATGATGTGTTGCTAGCTGGCTGCTCAATGGACCAAGCTACAAAAATAGCAAACATAGGCAATCACTAACTAAATAAAATGTATCACTTAATAACTCTTACTTAGAATGGCATTTTTAGGAAGAAACCTTTTACTTTTTTCAAGTATGGACTCTATGGTGCTTTTTTTATTGTAAAACATTAATCGCAGGGACAACAAACAACAAGTCATTTTTAACCAAAATGTCAGATTAATTCATTATTAATTGTGGTTTAAACTTTGTCTATAAACTGTTTATATTTCATAACAAAATGGCCACAGTTACTTGTTAGCTACATTAGCCATGTAGTTAGCGCCAACTTCAGATACCTTCTTGGTTTCAAGCGCCACCCTACAAAAGAAACCACATAGGTCTTTACAAGTTCAAGACTGACTTGGCCCAGTTTTAAAGGGTTGCACTTAGTATAGCTGGTTAATAACAAATTACCCTTTGACTACATTTAGTTGCACCACAAATCCTGTGTAAAATTTGCTTTAACTTAAAGGTAACATGTTCAGAACCAACATTTAAACCTGCTGAACATGTTTTATGTGTGGAGAAATATTCTCTGAAGATAGGAATGTTGTGTATAAGTTAAAGCAATAAAACTTGCAGCCATTGTCTAAAACCAGATATACAGTTTTTTAAAATGATTGTTTAGGACTGACAAAGGCATCAGTTAAAATCAGATTTCAAAACCAGGTTAATAACTAGAGTTGTAAGTCAAATTGTATGTATTTTTATGTTTGTAGTTTTTGGTCCTTTAAATCTTTTCTATATGAGAAGCATGAGCGCCTGCTGAGGGGTGACTAAACTGTCAAACTAGTTTGTTTCAATGTGTTTGTTAGATTTAATAATGCCTAAACCTGAACCAAGAAAACATGTTCTAACTAGTCTACGGCTTACTCACGGACAAACAGAGCTGATGGCTTGTGATTCTTTGTTAATTTCCTGTTAATGTTTTTAGCAGTAGCAGTAAAAAAATCCCAAAACCAGGGGGTGCTGTGCCCTCTTCTGCATTACGTTTTTGTTGTGAAGAGAGAAAACACTAGAGGAATTCTAATATCATGATCACTGGGACACAGTTTTTTTAAATGGCATCTCAATTATGTGATTCAATTCCAATCCTTTAGGAAATTATCCAATGCCGTCTCAAATTTCACTGTAAGATTGAATTTTAGTACAAGATGTGAACTAAATATATTAGCTTAACACAATATTGGCTTAAGGTATTTCAGTACTTTGGTCAATATGTTATGATGTAATATAGTGTCCAGTGGTGGCTGGTGCAAAAATAATTGAGGGGGGCGCAAACAAACCAACAAATTAAAAACAAACAAATAAAACAAAGATTAAATAATAGGAATATTTGAACATGGATTTTGACCTCCTTTCCTTCTAGCCCTGCAAATTTCTTGTTGAAATCCGTCATCTCTGTGACAAGTCTTTTCTCATTTGACAACCTTTTCCATAAACAGCTGGAGTAGACCCCCAGCACCACAACAGACTTTGAACTCTTCCTTGCTGTAGACAAGACTAAGCTCTGTCTTCAGCTTACCCTGAGAGAGCAACGGATAGGCTTAGGTGTTCCTCAGTGCAGGAATTGCTGTGTTGTATTGTTCAAACCCGTTTGTCAGAAGAACTGGAAAAGACCCGGATGTAAGCTCGTCCTCGATCACTTGCCTGCTGCTGAATTTGTAAATTGGGACGATCGGGTCCAATCTCCTTTATCTGATTTTTCTTTAAGTGAACACTTTATGGAAACATTTTTTGTAAAGATAAAACAGAATTGTCTCTTATTGTCGCTTATTTGCTCCAGCCTGCAACTGTTCAACGTGAACCGAGTTAACGAACTGCAGCGGTGTTAATGAGTCGATTCAGGGATTGTCCAATCACACAATGTTATAAAAAAATAAGCCACCCCCAGCACCCCCTATTGGCCTGCTGCCACTGATAGTATCCCTGTCCAAAAACTAAAGAAATGTATCTCCATTTTTTGTAAACTCCATTTTGTACTTTTCTGCATGATTTAAGCGCAATGGCTTTCATAGTGTGTGGAAATTTCATGATGACTGGACCAATAGGAATGCCCCAAAACTGCTCTGAATAAAATCTCTTTATGTTGACTTAAAATAAATTATTAAATTATTAATTCATTATTTGTTTTTCTCGGGCAGTGACAATATTTTATGAGTCTGAAAATGATGTACATGTTTGAATCAAATATATTCACTGCATTGTTTTTTTTCAGTGTTTAATTTAATATTATAGTACAAACTGTTCACAGTTTGCTCTCTGGGTACAAGAACATCACCAGGTTTGCAAACAGCTGCAGAATTGTGCATGCGTTTAATTTCAGCAATCAGATTCAGTTATAACATAACAATAATAAGTAGTTTACTCTGTAACCTCGGAATGTATAGTCACCAGTTTCATGATGTGCACGCTCACACCCCACTAGACGAATACGGACAAATACAGTCTTAAAAGATGCAAAGGCTGTTGATGAATTTCATTCACAGAAACAGCTGAGGGGAGAAAGAGGACTGTTTGAGGATCTTTCATCGGATCAAGTCTCACACAGTTAGCTCGTTTAGCAGCGATTCAGATTGCTGCGCAGCTGCTGTAAGTGCTGCGCAATTATAGCTCCAGCACAGAAGAACCTGGCCAAGCAGAAAGCTTCAGATTAGCCTCACGCAGCGCTGTCATTGTTCTGCTTCATTTCGATGAAGCGTGTTCTTTATCCGTGATTGGTAAGCAGTGAGGATGCCTCTTCAGTACAGACGCTGAGCTTACTGCAACCGATCATGTGACCCAGAACCCAAGAGACTCTAGAGAAAGAGGAGGAGGAGGGACTTCACCCTCTTTGCACTTTGGCTGCAGTATATGCAGGAGTGGGAATGAAGGCTCAAGTCAAATTTGGTTTAGCTTTTAATAAACGGTTCATTGAAAAAACAATTTTCTGTGTACCAGAGAAAACAAGTCCAAGCGTGGAGCTATGGGTCTAACATATCGTCACTGTCCAATGAAAAACAAGTGTCTACATTTTTGGCGATTTTTAGTTTTCTACATCATTTGAACACGCCAATGTTTACATTGTGTACAAATTTCATGATGAATGGACCAATGGAAGTGCTCCAAATTAGCTTGGAAAAATTCTGGTTCCATTGACTTCCATTGAAAGCAAAGTATGTTTTTGGTCTCTCCTGTAAAGTTGCTATTTTGAAGATACTTGTTTTTCATTGGACAGCGACGATATACAACCAAAAAACTATATACAACAGTCACCTAAACCTTTGCTGTAAATACAAAACGTCTCACAACTCACATCCCGCTCTTCATTAGGGTTGCAGACACTTGTTTACGTGGACAATAAGACACTGACTTGGTTTGCACTGATGCTAATGGATCAGACACAGCAGTGCTGCTAGAGTTTTAAACACTGTGTCCACTCACTGTCCCCTCCAGAGCTGATAATTCACAAACTATCACATTAAAAGTGTGTAAGGTTTAAGGGGGATCTGTTATCAGATATGGAATATAATATGATATAAAATGCAAATGGATCAGACACAGCTGGGCTGCTAGAGTTTTAAATACTGTGTCCACTCACTGGCCACTCCATTACCTTGTTGGTTCACCATGTAGATATACAGTCAGAGATGATAGCTTATCTGTTGCTGCTAAAGGATGACCATGTTTGTGTTGGTAATCTTCTAGTTTGTCATTAGGGGCCACAAGATGCTGCCCTCAGAACGCTGTTGGCTGTAGCTTTTTGGTTGGTGGACTATCCTGAGTCCAGCAGTGACACTGAGGTGCCTACATTTGGGGTTAAAGTGGAAAAAAGTGGTAATTGAACATTTTTTACCTCAACCACTTCAGCCAGGGCTTGACATTCAAGTGCTAAACGACCTCGTCCTTCACATTTTACCCACCTCACCTCCTAGCACCGTTCCACTGTAATGTATGATATGAATTGCTCATTTTAAGCTAGTTAACAAAAGCAGCTGATTTAGGCTGATCAAGCAGCTCAGAGTTAAGAGACAGCTAAAGCAAGGCTTTCTGCTCATTCCTGATTCTAATCTCTCCCTGTCTCTGCCGCAGACATGGGCGTTTTGATGTCCAAGAAGCAGCAGGTGGAGAAGGTGCAGAAATGCAGCGTGGTGGTCTCTGCATTTCGAGAGGGCCTAAAGAACCAGCCCAGCTCTGTCCAGACCCACAACGGGGCAGAAAACGCCGGAGACGAAGACCCTCAGCAGCCGGATGCCGAGGAATCCGGTCATAAAGAGGAGGAAGGGAAACCTGGGCCGTCCTCAGCTCAGCCTGCCTCCGCACCACCCAGAGAGGAGAACAAGACCAACCAGGAGGCCTGGGGCCGCCTCCGTGATGGCAAAGGGGTGGAGCCTGAGGATTTAAAAAAGGCACATCAGCTCACTCCCCCAGCGTTTGTGCGGCCGAAAAGGCAACCGAACGATGACCAGCCCGTACAGATAGAGCTCAACCAGAGAGAGCAGGTAAGGGCTCTGCACGGTGAAAAGGGCCGTTCAGGGCCAAATAGAGGCACATCCTACGATTTTACTTGTGCTTGGTCATAAACCAAACTGACCACACTCCACACTAGAAGAGTCAGTATGCAAAGCAATCACACCAGAGGCTGTCAGAGTACAGTCATCATCTATTCCAGTGCTTTCGACTTACAGTGATACAAAACAATAGCAGTCAGACAGAATAATGGAAACACCACCGGAAACACTTGACTAAGCAACAACACTATAGATGTATATCATTAGGATTGTATTAATGCCAGTGTCAATATAGATACTTCTTATTAACTCTGATACACAGACTTTCTCATACTTTTCATCATTTATTCCAAAAAAACGAATACAAATGATATGAAAAATCTAAATGGCAAGATGTTGCTATCATCTCCATAGGGTTTCAGATACTAACATCATAGGCAATGAAAGATTAGTTACTTTTCTTTTTTTTTTTTACCTGTCATGTCTGGCAATTTTCGCAATCAGAATGATGATCCGAATGCACTGATGTACCAAACATATTTGCTTTTATAGATTTCTATAGCCTATTCTTGTTAATGTTTGTATTTTTATTTAACTACTTACGCCAGGCCTGACAGGCAATAAAAGAGGAGAATAAAATAAAATAAAATAAAATAAAATAAAATAAAATAAAAAAATCAAAGTAGATATACATATGCATATACATATATACACCCACACACAGTTCTACTATTCAGACTTAGATTTTCTAGCAGTTAGCAACTTATGCTATGCTAGCTATTCAAGTTTAACTCAGTACAGACATAGTTTAATACATATTTAATTAAGCAGATTTAATTAGCAGATAATGAATTTATTTTAAGGATATTTAGACTATTAAACTATCCTACCTGTAATCTTGCAAGCGAGGCTAAAGTCAGCCCACTATCCAACAGCTTCTTTTTGGAATGTTCCAGTTCCACCTTAAATGGTGCAGTCATTCCTGGATTTGCTGTCTCCCCTAATAAACAAATTCTTCTTATAGAATATTTTGCTACTCAGTCTGACTGGGGTCATCCTCTTTATTATAAAGCCTGAGGTACCAGCATTTAGCTGCTGCACTATTTAAGATGGAACAAGATGAAACAGGAAAATGCACAGAAGAAGCCTCCAGATAGGAAGGCGACTTCAGCATCATGCAGCTAACACACTGTGCTGTTTCAGGTTTATACTGTGCTGTATTTTGTCACTGTACAAAGAAAACCAGTATTTCCAAATTAGTAACTTTACTAAAGAGGGAAAACATTCTTAGCTTTTAATGTACGTCAACGTAAAGAGGTTTTATTCAAACCAATTGGGTAGAATTTCAACAGGTCTGTTCATCATAATCTTTACACACATCTAATTAGAAAAGTCAAAACTGGAAAAAAACCAATATCAATATGTATGGTTGATTCTGAGACTTAGTGATAATACCCTCCATAATTTAGTGCAAAAAACAAGTACAAATGATGTGAAATGATGTTGGAGAGTAATAATTTGTTTCATGAGGTTGCTGATGTTTGCACGCAACTACTACTTTACATATTGTGACGTTGCCACACTGTGTTAGAGATACAGAAAGAATAAACAAATGTTTATGTGGCAATTTTTCTGTTAATTTAGACTAGTGAATTATTCTGTTCATTTTTGATGTTTTGCTTGCTGACTGTAGTGATTTTAGTCAATCAAATGATCTCACTATACTGGCAGATCATTTGTTTGAAGTATGTTTCTTTAAATAAGACGAATTATCTGCCAGTATAGTGAGACTATTTGATTTCATTTTACTGAAATCACTTAAAACTAAAATAAATAAGTTAAATAACCTTATAGTAAATAATTAGAAGATAAATGAACTGGATAAGTAATTATTTTATTTGGCAAGATGCCATTTCTTGCAGTGCACATTACAATATGTTGCATTTGGCTGCATTATCATTAAATCTGGTAAAGTCAGTCCACACTTTTGAAGGTCATACCTTATCAAGCATGAACGGAGAACACAGAGTTACTCTCAGCGTGTGACATAGTTATGATAGTCAGAGAACTGCAAACGCTTTCATCACATGGAGCAGAGCACCCCTCCACCTGATCCAGTCGAACATCAACCATTTGAACATAGCTGCTAGAATAGATTAGCATAAATACCAATAGCAGCAGCATTTGTCCAGGAACTTATTGATGTTTTGGCACTGACCAGTCAGTTTTTAAAATCTATATTGAAATGAGTGACTGCGTTTGGGTCAGTGTTTTGATTAAGAGTGCTCTGAAAGGACTGATCCTATATCAGCAGTCTGCTGTGCGCTCTCAGTGAAAGAGTGTGCTGCTGCGTGCACAAATGAATTAAGCACATGTATACATATCTTGTGGGAGATTTATGAACTGGTCTAATTAAGTGTATATAATTTTGCTAACGAGGTGCCCCTGGCACTGCGCCTGGAGGGCTACTATTTAGCCTGACAATACTCTGCAGTCTTTAGCTGGTAAGTGATGTTCAGGGATGGATCGCGGAAGGTAAAAGGATGCTTGAACATTTGACATTCCAGCTTTTAGAAATCAACATTCCAAACCCACACAGTGTTATTTTCCCTATGACACATCCACCTTGCTCTTCAGTCCACAGCGCATGACTGCACGTTCAGTAAAAACAGAATGATGATAATATGTGTGAACAGACTCATTAGCTAACTTCAGTTTGTGGGAACATCTACAGATTTATCGTAAATTCATAAAAATGTAAGCATCAAACATTTTTAAAGTCACAAAATAAATTATTTCTAAAAATGTAAGTCATTTGTTAAGATGAGTAAATAGTGAATGCATAATTAAAGAGATAATACATACACCAATCAGCCATGATATTAAAACCACCTCCTGCTATCTGCACTGCATTCATTTTATCAACTCCACTTACTGTGTAGGAGCATTTTGAAGTTCTACAGTCACAGACTGTAGTCCATCTGTCCATCTGGTCAGCACCACCACAGAGCAGGCATTATTAGGGAGGTGGATCCTTCTCAATACCACAGCGGCACTGATATGGTGGTGGTTTGTTAGTGCGCATTGTGCTGATACAAGTGGATCAGCGTAACATACACACAAACGCACCACCACTATGTCCGAATGATCCACCATCCAAATAATGCCTGCTCTACAGTGGTCCTGTAGGGGTCCTGACCTTTAGGTAGTGGTCAGTGACCGAATTTGAAGCAAGGAGGTGATTTTAATGTTATTGTGTATAATTCAGTGATTCAGACAACATTGTATTATTTAAGACAGAAAGATTTGTTTTGGAGACAAAAACAAAAGAATAATAATAAAGATGAAATATCAAACCACAAAATCACAATTTAAACAAAGCCGCTGTCATGGACAGGCTGCCATGGCAACGGACACAGATTTCCTCTTTTCCTCCTTTTCGCACGCTGCTGTCAGACTCATCCCTCTCTTAACCTGCGTAAATGTCATGTAGTGTGCGGCCCAGCGAGCCCAACAAGAGCCCTGATTCACATCCAACTCGTCTGAGACCTTCTTTCATAAAAGGTGCAAAACGCGCGTCAGTCCGGCCTTTTATTTCCACACTGATCCCAAACCAGCTCCCCGCGCGTCTCTGTGGAGGCGGCTCGCTTTCCTCATAACGCTGCCATCTTTCATCTTCACAAAGCTACAGATTTAGATTCCAGCTAAAGGCTAACTAGTTCCATTTCTCCTGTTTACTTCCAAACAGTCTGTGGGAGGAATGTAGAGAGAGAGAAACAGAGAGAGAGAAAAGGAAAGAGAGAGAGAAAAGAAAGATAAGATGGAGAGAGAAAACAAAAGATGAGGGACAGAAAGAGAAGAAAAAAGAAATAAGAGACAGATAAAGGAAAGGAGGAGAGAAAGATAGAGAGAGTACTGAGAGAAAGAGAGGACATAGGAAAAGAGAGAGGGAGGGAAAACAAAGATGAAAAATAAAAAAATAGAAAAAAGCAAATGAAATACTGACAGAGAGAGAGAGAGAAGAGAGGTAGAGGAAGAGACAGAGAAAAAAGGGATAGAGAGACAGAGAGGAAAAGAGTGGGTAAAAGTGAAAAAACATTAGAGAGAAACAGAACAAGAGAGACTGAGAGGCAGAAAGAGAGAACGAGAGGGGACAAGAGAGCGAGAGAAAAAGAGAATGGAAGGAAAGAGCAAGAGAGAGAGACAGTATGAGAAAAAAGTGAGAGTGAATGAGAAAGCACAAATAGGTAAAAGAGAAAAAAGACAGCATTTAAAAGAGAAATAGGAAGATAGAGAATGTGAAGGGGAGAGGTGGAAGAGCCTGACACAGACAGGAAAAAGAGAGAAAGAAAGGGTAAAAAGAGGGGGGAAAGAAAGGAGAAACAATGGGTGGGAAAGGGGGTGCAGTAAATTGTGAAAGAGAAGAGCCTGTTTGGGAGAGAGACATGGTGTAGGAGTGAGTGAGAGACAGAGAGAATGGAAAGAAAGCGAGAGGGTGAGAGAGACAAAGAAAGAGAGGGAATAAGAGAGAGCAAGAGAGAAAGTGGGCGAACTCCACTAGGGTCCAGCTGATTAATTGGGGTCAGTGAAGCTGACAGCATGCTGCTGGTTGAGAACTCTCCACACTGAGGCTTTGTTTATCCAGCCGCTCTCTCTGTGGAAATGCAGCACGGGAGAGCGGTCCGCGAGGGTCCTCACTCTGCACTTGTTTGCTGTGAGTGTTGCCGCTGTGTGAGGGTTCTGTGAAGTTGATGGTGAAGGTGTTGGGTTAGTGAATAGTTATGAAACAGGTTGCTGAACAGTAGTCATGCAGGTCTAACAGTACACTGTACACACTGGGGCACAAACTAACATGGGCTAAGGCTAACAGGGATTTTCTCTGTAGCTATAGGATTCAAATAGAAGGTGCTTTTATTTCTGTACATCAAAAAGCATCTGTGAATTATTACACATATTCACACTGAGGACTGTTTATATACCAAAAGTAATTTTTTATTGTGTTTGGATTACTTAGATGTCTTTAGAAGTTGCATAATTCACTCCTGTATTTATTTCTGGTGGCTGTAATATAGTATATAATAGTACCAATAGGATGAGAGCTACTCAGGCTGAAGTACAGACTCAACACAGGGGTCAGTTTAACACAGTGATGTTTATATAAATTCATAGCTCAGTTTAGCATTCTGAAAGTTGGACGTACTGAATGTACAGAATTATCATAAACAAAATACATTTATTTTTATTTATTATTTTTCCTGACATTTCTGCTCACACTGGTCTAATATAAATGTTGGTAAATATTGTAACATGCACTTAATAATACAAAAAAATGATTTTGTCTATAATCAACATGTTTACATGTCCCTTAGTAATAGGATAACAGGGAAAACTCCAGATCTACATGTGTCAGGCAATAATTGGATGACTGCTATAAGACGTGATATAAAATGCAACGTAAAACTCAAACTACATACTATAACTTTTTGTTTTTCAGGATTTATTTTTTCATTTTTCCCATAAATATGAACATACTTCAGGTAGAATATTAAAATTATTCACGTTGCTTAAGCTGAAAATGTTTTGTTGCTATCTCACTGTTACTGTATTAAATGCTGTTAAACTGCTTGCTTATTTCTGTGACTGCAGTATGTTATTACAAATGGGCAGAGGGGGAAATCAGAAAGAAATCAGAGTAAGGGTATACACTCCTTAAAAAAACCTTAACCGAATTAAAATCCAGCACATTTCTAGGCCAAGCTTCCAGAAACTGAATTATGCTGTTTACATGACCATCCAATAGCTGCAGAAATATCATTTGTTTGAAAATCTCATCTGTGTTATTTTTTTTATCACAGTGATGATGGTAGAAACTAGACATCTGATAGATTACAATACACAATAGTCACGAATATGCTGCCTTATATCTTAGACATTGTTTTATGAACTTTTGCATTCCTGTTCAAAAACTACATTCAGGATACATACAGGATACTGTAAGGCAAAATAGTCTCCAAAGAAAGCTTACCAACATTCATATTAAATATCAAAGGACAAGTATAGGCTCTATTCTGGTTTTGAATAGTAAAAAAATGACTGTATTTGTGATGTAGACCCCTGGTTACTATCACCACAACTGTAAAGAATTTTCAGTCAGAGGGTTCCTTTACGGTGGAGTGTTTCACATTAACCCACTTTACATGACTGTTTACATCCCAACTCATTTAAGAACACTTGCAGTCACGTCACTTTTGGCTGGACTATCATTAAGCAGAAATGATTATGTCATCATTTGCAGCAGAGATGTGTAGGTCTCTAAGATGTGTAGGTCACTAAAAATATTATATGTCATTATGGTTTGTGGCTGACGTAGCTTGGCTTGTGGGTATTGCATTGTATCTCTACAGGCGTTTGCAAAGTTAGTGATGTTGCAGTTCTACAGCAGAGCAATTCTGTAACACACACACTTTTGTTGTTGTTGTTGTATAATACTGGTTTAATCTGGAATTCAGTGAGACGTTTGGCCTTCTTGGACCCAAAAATTGACATCCAGTTCAATCCACCACTGCAATTGACAGCAAATGTTGAGAAAACGCCAGAACATTCTGCAACTGCATCAGTGATCCAACTGGGAGTGCAGAATTTACCTTTGCAGCTCCATTGAAAACAAAGAATACCCATCTGTCCACTGCAGACATGTGAAGGCAGCATCATCTGACATGCTTTCACACCACACTGGCTGCATAAAGAACTATGAAAAGTCATGTTAACTATCAATGGCACATAGACAATATAACTAAACTTAGAACTTATCATTTCTTTGACAACTTAAACGCCTAAACAAGCAAGCTAGCTTGCATCTTACATGACGTTAGGCTAAAAGTATAATTGTTAAACATCTTTTTAAGCTTGGCAGGGCTGTCTTAACTTGAATGAACATGAAAGGGGAATGAAAAGGGGAAGCTAGAGGGATAAAACCTGTTTTGTGTTGCACTTGAAATGCTGTTGAAATGTTATCCTTGTCTTATATTTGGAAAGTCATAGGCTGAACTCTTCTTCTTTTGTATTTGAAAGGCTAGACGCTGCTGCAT
The DNA here is from genome assembly GCA_021613375.1 of Megaleporinus macrocephalus. NCBI lineage: Eukaryota > Metazoa > Chordata > Actinopteri > Characiformes > Anostomidae > Megaleporinus > Megaleporinus macrocephalus. The sequence goes on along the minus strand of CM038720.1, from coordinate 23,579,103 downwards.
CTTGCTGCTAGTGGCAGGCGATTGCCAGAACTGATGCATGTGGAAGGTAGAATAACTAAGGTCTTTATTAGGGCAAACCAGAGGGACAGTCGAAAGACAGGCAGGGTCAAAACCGAGAGAGAGCAAACATATACCAAACAAGGAAGATCAAAAAAGATCAAGAGACTCGAAAAACAAAGCACAGGTCCAAAACAGGTAGTGTTTTGGACCTGTGCTTTGTTATATATAACACTGAGAAATAGGAAACAGGGCTGTATATATACATAGGCTGATTAAAACCAGGTGTTGTTAATACTCTGGCAACCCAGTTTTACTGGCTGCTAATGTATGCATGATGGAAAATGTAGTTCCCAGGCTGAGTGGACTCACCAGCGGAGACACAGGGCATGACAGCTAGACCTAAGTACTGCATATGCATACATGAACTCCAGCTTTTTGTGTAGTTTAGAGAAGCAAATTGTACCAGCGTGCTTTAATGTGAAAATGTATAATTGTTGTGCAAATTCCATACAGATTGTCAGGTGTGCAAATTTTTTCTCTGTTTACTAAAACAAAGATAACATGTGGCCTGTACAAAGTACATTTTCCAATATACCAAATTAAACCAATGAACAGAAACTGTGGATGAATATTTGCATGTGTGTAAGCTTATTTTCCATATAGAGCATGTGTTAACTTATTTTCACCTTAAAAATGCACTGAAAAAGTAGAGGATGTTTTTTCATTATGCAAATCAAGACTGTGCTTGTAATAAAATATTTATTCTACTTTCAAATACAGATATAGTGATGTAGATTGTCCACACCGTTCCTCTGCTTGTTTTCATGAGCTGCGAGTGAGAGATAATTAAACAGCATGTATGAAGAGGCGTTTCAAGGTGCCTGTGCCATTGAGGACCAGGCGGAGTTAAAGCTCAGAGGAAATCGGAGTAATTACATTGGCAAGCTGACTCTTCTTAACTCCGGGAAGGTAGGCTGCTGTTCTGGTACAAGCAAAATCTCAGGACTCTGACAGTGAGGATGATTGGACTAGTGACAAGGTGACCGTAACCATTTCTGGCAGTCAGGATCCACCCAGACAGAACATCTTTCACCCACACGGACTGATGGGACTCGACTGCCCTTCTGCACTGGAAAACAACAAAAACATTCAAACTACATATTTCAGTCTTTCATATTACATTTGGTGTGAAAGTCTCAGTTCTAGAAAAACATATAGCGTTCATATTGTTCAGAGTGGTGGTGATAGGAACCAGATGTCTACCTCTGAAAGGTTCCTCACAGGTTATGAATACACTCCCTGATGCCTACGACATTGTTTTGCAGTACTTATGTGGCATTATTTTGCATTACTTTAAATACAGTGATGGTGGAGGTTTACATGCAGGGCAACATTGTCTATTCAGCCCAATACATATCTATGCAGGATAGAAGTCTGAATTTGTATAACACTGAACTCATTCTTATGTATAATTAATCAGATAATGAATCTTATCTTCCAGATGAGAACAAGTCCGATAAATCAAACATCTTTTTTTTATGATAAAAATCTAAAGCTCTAGCAGCAGCTTGAAGCCTTGCTGGAGGTATGTAGTCAGTGTTACTCTGCCAGCAGGTCCCTCCGCCAGTGCTAGAGATAGCAGGCAGGTCAGTTCTAACTCTTCCTGACAGTAGACATTAACACTGCACTACTACCCACAGCCCAGCACAGAATAGCTCAAGTAGCACACTTGAGCACAAGTCCAGCGCTCCCATCAGGCTCTGTGCCTGGACACTCTGCATGGCCGTGCCTTCTGTGCTTCTATGGGTGAATAGGTCAGTAATGAGATGGTATAGTAGTATAGATAGATAGGCTTTATTGATCGCTTTATTGATCCCACAGGGAAATTCCACATCTCTGTATTTAAACACTCACATATACAAACACACTAGTGAACAGACACACTAGGGGGCAGTGAGCACACTTGCCCGAAGTGGTGGACAGCACCTGGGGAGCAGTCAGAGGTCAGGTGCCTTGGTCAAGGGCACTTCAGTCAGGTCCTGTCGGTTCATGGGATCGAACCAGCAACCTTCTGGTCACTAGACTAGCCCACGACTGCCCTCCACTAATCTCCAGCCCACGACTGCCCCAAAGTACGACTGCTTTGAAAACACTTATGAATGCCTTCTAAAGTCGAGATGTATGCACATCTGAAGCTTTTACCAGGCTAGTGACTGTATGTTGCTCATTGTTTGCAAGTTAGCTGCTCGTTGGGCTGTTTTATTTCATATATACGTGCAGATAGCCAATCAGTTTAAATTTTAGCTGTGGACATCCTTTTAAAAAAAATAAGATACGAGTAATATAAGATTATTTTACTTATTTCTAGGCTTTTTTACTGTTTTCTAAGTAATCCTATCTAATCTAATTAAAATGAGCTCATGGGCTCACATCATTTTACTTATTTCAACCATTAAATCATGGAACAAGTCAAATCATCTGCCAACAGAAGAAGATGGCTTCACCAGAAATTACTTAAAATTACTTATAACAAGCAAAAGCATATATAACAATGGTTGAATAATCTTTCAGTACTATAATAAAGAAAAATATTAATCATATTGACTAGATTAAAGATGTGTTGACCTGCTAAGACATAATCTTTTGCAGTGTAGCAAGTCATCTTGTCAAGCTTTAAGACTTTGTTATCAGTTCTCTTGAACTGATACCTCTAAAGTTAAAGGAGTTCATTAAGTATTTGTGAGATTTGGACTGATTCACATTGCTGTTTTGCTTCATCTGAACTGTATTTTTCTTCAAATTATTCCAGATATTTATACTTTAGTACCAGCTCATCCAGCATTAATTCTGAACTCAAGTATTAATGAGGGACGTTAGGCAAAGTGACCTTAGTGAAACTGCCCCAGAGCTCCAGCAATGGGTGCACCATAAAGTAGATGAACTGACTCATTAGAAGGACTGTCTGGGTACCTACACATATAGCACACTTCACATCACTTGTGCTGCCACAAGAAATAGTATACTGTTATTTTGTTATCAACGTATTAGAGACAGGATTGAATCATAAGGCATCTAAAATCCTCTGTTTCATATCCAAATTGTAGCACAGTCGCAATATTGGTAGTGCTGGGATTATGAGGACAGAGGCTGAATGAGAAACGCTTTTCTCCTCTATGGGTGTTTTGTGGGAGGCTAATTGGAATGTTGATTAAGCTGACATTAATGAGGTCAGCCAGTTCTGGCACGAAGAGCACGGAAAAAAAATATAACCGCCCATTACCCGAGTAGCTCTGAATTGATTTTACAGCCTAAACGGCTGCAGTTAAATGTGCTCTGAGGACAGGGACGGGGACGATGGCAAGCCGAACGGCTGCTGATTTTGTTTATTGCATTTGCATTCTAAATAGCGCACTATGAGTTCTACACCCAAATAGTGCACTGTATGTACTGAGTGGAGCTGAGCACACATGATTTAGTCCTAAATGGCTCTTTATTAGATATATGCACTCTTTGGGAGCAGCAATTGTTATTTTAAGTGATATGTAATGCACTACGCAGGGAGTTCAGAGCCCCAGTTTGGCGAAGAAAGGAGGGATTTGGTGAGCAAAAACTTTGTTACACAGTTAACCTTTGGCTGTTTGAAAGTTACATGAAACTGAATATTATTTCAATTGCATGATGTAAAGCGACATGCAACTTGAAACTCAGCCACTACAATTGCAGGTGTCTAAACGTAAACTTCATGAAACTAATTCATTAAACAGCCAATCAAAACACAAAAAACCTGTCATGTGATCCTGTTTATTCCAAATTATTTGCAATAAGACCTTAAATGCATTTATGCTGTCAACGTTGAGTCACTTAATACGTAGGTTACAGTGATTTAACCTCTAAAACATGCCAGAATTGGTAAAATTACATAAATAAAGGTAATAATAATCGTTTGACAGGCTGCATCATGCAGTCAGCTATACGTATGTTTATTTATAGCACATGGGAAAGAAGTTTTTTGGTTTGTGGTTGTGCACTGCTACAGTGAGCCTCTGTTTTAAAGGTTTAGTGCTATGAAACCATGCCCAATCATTGGGGCAACAAAGCAGTAGCACTACCGGTAGATGGTGCACATTTGTGTGTGTTGCATATATAAAACATTGCACTCATTATGACGAATGCCATTGAAATAAATGTCACTTCTGAACATCTAAAATTGAAGCCTTATTGCCCAATCAGGAAAGACTAGGGCCATACCATCATAGAATGCATCTTTGTTCTTTGAGCAATGCCACACTAGAACCTCGAAAACAAGGTTTTGGAGTGTGACGAACCAGAGAACTCTCTTTATTACATCTTTGCTTTTAGGACCGTATTGCTTTGTTCATATTTACCTAAAACTTTATATGAAAACTCCAAACTTTTGAATGCTAGTGTACACCACCAATCACAGAACTTATTTTGTTTCCTAAAGCTGCTCAGCCTTTATGGACTCCATACAGCTGTGAAATTGCAAAATGTAAACTAAGCGGCGGCTGAAGCAGCTGCGCCGCTGTAACACTGGAAGCCACACAAGGGAGATTACTTCTATATTTAAACCTCGCAAATGGAAGAAGGTTAATGGAGTGACTATAAAAGTTTGATTATGGAAACACAAGTTCACATGAGGGTCAAAGGCGGCAGACAAAGTGATTGTCTATTATCTAAGTAATACATAGTGTCTGATGTTCTCAGTGTGGTCAGAAAAAGGAGGACAGTAGTGAAAGTGTTGAAAATGGTCAGTTTCTTTCTTTCTGCTTTGCATACTGACTTTATTCATTTTATCAACTCCAGCAGCACTACTGTGTCTAATCCACACATGCCAGCACAACACACACTAACACACCACCATCGCACCAGTCTCAATGCAGTGCTGTGTAATTAATCAGATAATGATATGATACATCAATGATACCCAAATAATACCTGCTCTAGGGTGGTCATTTGGGGGTCCTGAGCACTAAAAAGGTACAAAGTGGTATTATGAGACAGGATGGTGAAGGACTACCTGGTTAGCATGCTTCAGCAGATACACTGTATGGACAAAATTATCGGGACACCCACACTTTAAACCTACAGGAGCCTTTGGCCATACCATTTTCTGTCGGCATTAATACGGACATGCAACCCCCCTACCCACCCCACTGCAGCATTAATAGCTTTAACTCTTCTGGCAAGGTTTTCTACATGTGTCTCGGGGAATTTTTGCCCTTTTCAGCCAGAAAAGCATTTGTGAGTTCAAACTGGTGTTGGACGTGAGGGCTTGCCTTGCAATTTTCGTTGTAGCCCATCCCGAAGGTGCTTGATGGGGTTGAGGTCATTGCTTTGTGCTGGTTAGTCAAGTTCTTACAGACCAAACTCACCCAGCCACCCTTTATGGAGAGTGCTTGTCATTATACAGAACATGTTTTCACTGGTCCGGTGAGTCCAGACGCCACTCCATCTGAGCTAGACATAGTGCTTGGACTTGCATCCAGCTACTTGGTCATGGAAACCTATGCCATGAAGCTCCCGGTGCATCACTTTTGTGCTGATGTTTATGCCATAGGAGGTTTGGAGCTTTACAGTTGTTGGGTAAGCAGAGTGTGGAGTATACCCCACGTGCTTCAGCAATCAGTGATGTGGTCTGCTAGTTGAGTTCCTAAACGCTTCCCCTGTTCAATAATATCACTCACAGCTGATCGCGGAATATCTAAAAGAGAAGGAATTCCACAAACTGACTTATTGCAATGGTGGCATCATATTACAGCCCATATTACACACTTAAATTCAGTGAGCTCTTTATAACCACCAATGTTTGTTAAGGCAGACTGCATAGCCAGGTGCTTGATTTTATACACCTGTGTCAATGGCACTGAATGAAACACCTGAATTCAATGATAAAGGGGTGTGTCCCAATACTTTTGTCCAGATAATGCATCTCGGCGAACAACATTATACACAGAAGTCACATACTGTCAAAACTCTTATTTCTTCACCTTCGGTTAATAATTTAGTTTATTTAAAAATGTTTTTAAACAAGAAACATACAAACGGCTCCTTTACAGATAATAACAAAATACAAGGCTGTTAATGTGATTTGGTTAAATCTTGATTTATGAAGTATGAGGCTGTGTTTTAGACTGCTTTATAAAGTTTTGGCTTGTAACAGTAAACCGCTATAAAAATAGTGCATTCTAAAAAATACAATAGAAGAAGTTATAATTAAGTATTATTTGCAAAGCAAATTGGGAAAGTGTTTGAATTGTGCAGTCTTGAGCAGCCTGTTTTTGAATATTGTTGTGCTGGGGGCTCGGGGTCCCTTATGGTTTTGTTTCTGCTAATTAGCTTGTATTTCTTCATACAGTTCATTTCACCTGACAGTTTTTCTAACATGTTATTCTTGTATTGTTTTTTGTTTTGTAATAATTATTAAAAAAATCACATATACTGTTATTTGTTTATTGAACTCCAGTTCTTGGTGTTGTTTGTTGGTGTTCTAGCTTTAGAGTCTGAAAGAGCTTGTGTTCAATTTATGCAGAAAAAAAAAATAGACGAAAATAGACATACAGGTTTTTTCTTTGGACAGCAACAATGTAGCAGTCGTTCTCAGTCATGACTAATGCGGATGCAAATCAGCTACCCTTTGCCTGCTGTGCTAAATAAACTCTTAGTATACATTAGCCACAAATGAAAAAATCAGGCCCGTGCAGACCTCCATTTTACAGCTACATTATGGTCACCTACCTACTACTGACTTACTGATTTACAGTCCTTATTTACTCTTTCCTAACCAGCCGGTGAATGACGAGATGTGTGAGGTATGTGAAGTGTGGACGGCGGATGACCTGTTCCCATGCCGGACATGTACGAGGGTGTTTCATGACGGCTGCCTGCGAGAAATTGGATACCTGAGGGCGGATGCTCTGCAGGAGATGCGTGAGACGGCACACACAACTACGGGCTGGAGCTGCTACTACTGCGTGAGTCTTAATGCACTATATTACTAACCTCTCTCTTATTGGCTTCTTTGCTGGCTTACATAACCAGAGACCTTCAGACACCTTCTTTCGATGCAATGTTTGTGTTAGTCGTCTTCTAGCTCCTTAAACGGGCCTCAGTTTCTGACCACAGACCCAGACACTTGTTCTAAACATTTTTGGGTGACAGGCCACTCTGAGCTCTTAGTCAGCCAATAAGATGGTGTTCAGTAAGCCTGTGGGCTGTACTTATTGTAATCCTGTTTTATATATTGTATTATATTGTGTCCCATATGTGTGTCCACTCACTGTCCACTCTTGCCTTCTTCGTCCACCTTGTAGATGTAAATCAGAGATGACAGCTTATGTGTTGCTGCACAATTTGTGTTGGTCATCCACTAGTTTTTCATCAACACTGGGGGGCTTAGGACACTGTTGGCCTAACAGTTTTGGTTGGTGGACTATTCTCAGTACCAGCAAACCACACACTAATGCTGCATCCCCAGTCACCAGAGTCACTGCAGTGCTGAGAATGATCCACCACCCAAATAATACCGGCTCTGTGGTGGTCCTGTCGCTATAAAACAGGTCTAATAAAATATGCAGAAAAACAGAAAACCACTACTGTCTATAATTGTAGAGCTACAAAGTGCACCTATATAGTAAGTGGAGCTGATAAGTTGGACATGTGTGTAGATACAGGCTAGGTCACTGCTGCGTATTTTGGTAGTTTATTTTATAGGCCACTAATGCAAAGGCTTAAAAATACAGTCTGGATGTCCAATGTTTTGCTTGAAATCATGAAGAATTCATAAAGATTTCCCCCTATTAAAAGAATTTAAGGCAAATACAAGTAAATGCACAGTTCTACACCTCATTTATACTCTTCTAGAACGTTCTCCATTTTCACTCTTTACCAGAATGTTGTCGTTACTCATATTGTTCTGAATGTTCATTCCTTCTCACTGTGTTCCATTCACTCTGTTCTACATTCTTCTCTCAAATTCCCTTTGTTCTGTCATGCTCCCTACAGTTATTGTTTCAGATTCTTCTCTGTCATTCTTACTCTGTTCCATCATGATCTCAACGTTCTCCTTGTTCTTGAACATTGTTCTCACTCACACTGTTTTAAAATGTTCACCACCATTGTTGCTGTTACAGAATCTTCTGTCCCTTTTACTGTTCTACAATGTTTTCTCCTTCTTGTCTTATCTGTTCTAGAATCCTGTCACTCTGTTCTAGATTATTCTTATTCACTCCATTCTATCATGTACTTCTCCCTGTCCTAGATTTCCACTGTATGAATCACAAAGAATCCCCCCTTTTGAAAGCATTGGTATTAGATATTTGCGCTGCTGTTACTTGGCATCAGATAAAAATCTCCAGTATCGCTCTCTAAAGGTCATTTTGTATTTACTCAGGTCAGGTATTTACTCAGGTCAGGCCCATCTCATTTAAACGAATGTACAACTGGTGCTTGGGAAAGGTTAAGGAACAAAAATTAGCGTGTTGTGGATTATCATGTCATGTTGGAGAGTTCGTTCTCGTCAGATGGAGTGGTCTCTGTGGCTGCTAGAGGTTTGTAAGCTGTATGTGCAGAGAGTGGCTGCCAGCGTCCTTCAGACTGAAGCACATGGCTTATCTCAGCCTCGCAGACTGCTCAAGCTTAAACCATTCCGCGGGTTGTGGAGAGTGTGCGGTGTTGTTTTTTGTGTAAGAGTCTGAAGCCAAGAAGGGAATTGGCCCCACTCTATACACATACACCAATGGATTGAGAATCTCCATTGTTGGTCTTCAACAGAGATGGAAGGATCAATTGGCCGATTTTTAATCAAAATATGTGATCGGTGATCGGCCGATATTTCTCCAATTTAGCCGATCCCGAGAGCCGATCTATGGCGTTAAACAAATGAGCTTAATTTCTGTATTTCCAGCCAGCGTTTCATCCAGGAAGAGGAGCCCTGTGTGAAACCCCCTCCGGCCAGCTCCCTGCATTTCCTATCTGAACCACTGGGTGGAAATACATACCATTTCATTTTCGTCAGACTGACTAAAGCAGCGGCTTTGCAAGAACAGTTTAAGCGTTCACTGCATGTGCGGAAAGAAAACATCGTTCGTCTGGCAGTTTGTTACTGTATGTGACTCAGACTCACCCAGGGCAGTTTGTAACATCTGTAAAATTAGTAAAATCAGCATCTCTCGCGGGGGAACCAAGACAAAGACATTTAGCACTTCAGTATCAGGAAACAGCAGAGCTAGCACACGCAGCAAGCACAAAACAAATAACCCAAAGAACCGTGCAGACAAGATCTGACCGGTACAATACAGCAGCAGCAACAGCCAGAGAGATAAAGAACCACAGTCAGTGACTGAGTTTATAGGTCTAGATAAGCAGCTCTTCTCGGCTGTAGAAGATGAGGCATTCTGCCACTTAATATTTCATCTGTATCTAGTAGGAAATACTTTTCAGATGTAGCTCTTCTGGAGCTGTATCAAGCGGTTTACGCCCACATAGACCAACTTCTAATTTAGTTAAAAATATTATGCTGTTTCACGAGCTCATTGAAAATGATAATAAACCAGTTTCCACCATGTTTCATGAGTTGCTTGTGCTAATAATATGTTGCCCTGCCGTGGCATACAGCCCCGCCCTCGATCGGTACCGGCTATCGGACGATCGCACTGAAAGGTAATCTGCAATCAGAATCGGCCTCAAAAATGCTGAATGGTTCATCTCTAGTCTTCAAAATGGTCTCTGTGGTTGCACCAATTCATACACACAAATACTGAAATACATGTGTATATGTGTGCATACGCTGATATGAGCATGTGTGAAATGATCGAAATAGCCAAAACAGGTCATAAAGGAAGGTCATGTAGTGGAGACTGTGAGGTGTTGAAGGCTGGGAATTGGCCTGGTCCCACACCAATGCATGCAAGCACATGCACAGTTCTGCACCACACTTAAACTTTTTCTCATCTCTTAACTCATACTGTTTTAAGCCATTCTCCATATTCACTCTGTGCTAGAACATTGTCTTTGCTGTTGCCATGCTTCTTACATTCGCTGTGTTCTAGATTCTTCTTTCTCACTTGCTCTGTTCTGTAATGCTCTCAACATTCACTCTGTTCTCGAATATTCTCCTCTATTCACTCTGTTTTGCCATGTGCTCCCCATGTTCTAGAATCCTCTAGAATGTTCTCCTCTCATTCATCTGTTCTAGAGTCCATTCACTCTTTTCCAGATTTTTATTTCCTTTTTACTTTGTTCTGATAGGCTCTCAACATTCACTCTCTGTTGTTCACATTGTTTTAGGATGTTCCCCTACCTTTCACACTTGGCTAAAATCCAACTCGTCTGTTCTAAATACTATACTTCCAGATTCTCTCCGTATAAAGGTTCCCTCGTGCATGCTGTTCAAGAATGTTCTCCCCCAATTCAGTGTTCCCAATGCTTCTTCATTCACACTTGTTTAGAACATCCTTCCTCACACCATTCCACAACAATCTTTGGTTCTTGAATGCTCTTCCTTATTCTTACTGTTCTACAGTGTTCTCCCCATTTGTAGCGTTCTAGAATGTCAACCCTCATTTACATTGTTCTAAAAACAGCTTTTTCTGTCCATCCTTTCACTGTGAGAAGACAACCCAACACTATGGGTCTGAAAGGATGTGTAGTTGTTCGGGAAGCTCTTCACTAAGAATAGGAGGCACACCAAACAAAGAAGTTGCTGCTGCTCTCAGAATAATGGGATGACCACCCCAAAGTCCAGACCTCAACATCACTAAATGTGTGGATTACTTGGATTGTGAGAAGCATAAAATGCTAAACCAGCTTCTCAGAGTGAAAGTGACAATTAAATGAAGGGCAGTCTCCGACTTTTGCACAGGACTGTATATTCCATAGCAACACAGACACACACATGCCTACGCACCCACGCTTCTCTTCCACAGTTTTCAGGGCAGTTTCAACCACCCTTCACTTCCACCACCACCTGCACGCTGCTCCACATGTTGTACTACAAACAGCTATTAGCAGCTGTGATGTAGCCTATGTGATTGTTAATGCTGATGCGTCTCGCACGTGTTTTCTCAGAGGACTCATTTCACAGCTCATCTGTCTGCTTTTCTCACTTCATATTCACCACTCCCTAATCCCCTGTCTGTGTCGGCCTCCTGCTAGATTTGAGCTTGACTACTCCTCTCAGTCATCAGTCGACATGATTTGTTCCATGTTATTCCATGCAGTAGCTCACATTAGATGAGTTTCACCACAGATCGAACTGAACCGGAGGATAATAACTACACACAGCAGCAGCTCACAGGTTCCAGCCAATGGCCAGTCCTCGAAAATCAGTTAGAAAAGAGCTTAGCCAAGTTGTCATATTGATTTCTAGGCCGTAGTTGTCATCCCAGCCAACTCTTTCCAGGCATGAATGATGTAACTGCCATTATCACCAGCCAAGGTTCTTTTAATACACATTTAACCGTGACCCAACTTCATAAAGACACAGCCTTACCCGCGATGCACCTCATCTTACGCCCATTAAACATTTTGCTGATGTCAGACATGCTTTTCTGGGCACTTATGCATCAGCAGGTACCACTCTCAATCTGGAGCAAAGCAAGCAGAAATGCCGAGAGCTCTTAAAGGAATAGCTCAGTGAAAATCTCTATTCCTCTTTGTTGGAAACAGTATATAAATATATATATATATATATATATATATATATATATATATATATATATATATATATATATATATATATATATATATATAAATTGCTGCTGACCAGAACACCAGCATCCAAAACAACAAACTGTTTTGCTGCTGGTGACCAGCCACACTCATCTATGCTGTTGTATTTCCTAGCAAGAATGCCAAGAGTGTTACTGAAAGCTGCATTTCATTGGATTTTTATGAGTAGAGTGTAAAAATGAACTTGAACCCTGTGTTTATCGGGTCTCTCTGCCAGCAATTTATAACTCTGCTGTGAAATGCAGCACATCTGGTGCACGGCAGCCTTTAGCCATGCAGCATTGTATGGATGAATTATTCCTTTGTAATTCAGAAGTTTAGACATTTGCACTGCCTGATTCATGCACAGCCAGCTGGCATGGGTTCATTACAGACCACAGCTTACAATAATTTATTTCTTTAAGTCGATTCAGTTTAAATCAGCAGGCAAAAAAACAATTGCTAAATAATAGTTTGGCAAAGTAAATTTTACAATGTTGCTAACAAAGCATAGCTTCTGAAAGCATTCACTCTAAAAATTAGCATCATGCTAACCTAATGTCATCACACCCTGGCCTCAAACTGAGTTGTTATATAATCTTAAATATACTTAAGATACAGACAAATTATACGAAGGTACAACTAATTTTTGTCCTCTTCTTTAGGGTAATAGTGGTTTGAGGCAGTGCAGTTTGCATCATGCTAAGGGAGCAATTTCTTTACTTGTTAGCTATATTAGCATTGTAGCTTCAGTTCAAAACTAAAGACATAAACTTCTGACACCAAAAATGATAACCAGAAGGTCTACTCATTTTCTACAGTGGTGTGAGAACAGTGGCAAAGGGAGGAACTTCAATTCTTATGGTTAGCTGGCTAATACAGATGGAAGGTGAATTGTTAATGTTACTGCTAGAAAGTAGAAACTAGTAGTAACTGGAGATGATGGATTACTCAAATGACTGGAAAGATTTGAGCTACAGATTTTAGTCAAGTCAAGTTTATTTGTATAGAGCTTTTTACAACGATGTTGTCTTAAAGCAGATTTACAGAGTTTTGAAAACAGACAGTTACAACATATATCCCCCAGTGAGCAAGCCGGAGGCGACGGTGGCAAGAAAAAACTCCCTCAACTGGAGGAAGAAACCTTGGGAGAAACCAAGGCTCACAAGGGGAGACCCATCCTCCTCTGGTCAAACAGTATTTACAGTTTAATAAACTAAATACCAAAGAAAAGAGTTTCTGTTGGAAATCTGAATATCAAAGCCTAAGAAGCTGCACAGGGCGTGTGCGTGAGCTGAAACAGTGCCATCCTATCTCAATGCTGGCGTATCTGGACGGCACAGTGATGTAGCTGAGGCTGTAGCAGTAGACACAAATGGACAGGAGAGCTGGCTGGTGATGGGTGAGGAGGAGGCCCTGATGGTCAGTCCTCCAACAGCGTTCAACAGATGGGAGGACAGTCATTACCTCAGGAAGAGTAAAGAGAGAAAGTTAGTTCGCCTTAGGCGTATGACTGTAGAGAATATGAAAGTAAACAGATTCAAAATTTTAGAGTGCGGCTGGTGACTCCGGCAGATCTAACTATAACACCCGAAATTAAAGGAGAGAACCAGAAGGTAACATAGACATGAGAGCCCCCTGAGACACTGGGATCCCCCCACTCCACTGTCAACAAACCTGTGCGATTGCGTAAAGTGGTGGGACAACAGCACCAACATCTCAGTTTACCATAAAATTCTGTGTCCATGAACCCCCGGATCTCCTATCTAAGGGGAAGATAAATTACCAAAAGCTAAACTAAACAAGTTTACCTTGGTTTACCTTCTGTTCTCTAAGTAAAAAGACTAAAAATCTCTCTTTGCTTCCCATTTTGTATTATGTGCAGACAGAGTTGTAGTTCGCTTTGTGATTTTGTTTACCAACTGAGGTAAGAGTTACGTTAGCCTGGGCTTGCAGTAACAACTGGTTGATGCCATAGACCTTTCCAGTGGTCTTATGACATTTTGGGGTAATGATTGCTGGGTAGGCGGCACAGTGGTGTAGTGGTAAGCACTGCCGCCTCACAGCAAGACGATCCGGGTTCCATCCCTGGCCTGGGCAGTTCTGTGTGGAGTTTGCATGTTCTCCCTGTGCTTGAGTGGGGTTTCCTCCGGGTACTCCGGTTGGTACAAAGACATGCAGTCAGGTTAATCGGTCACTCTAAATTGCAACCGATTGCGATGGACTGGCGAACTATCCATGGTGTACCCCGCCTTCGCCCGATGACGCTGGGATTGGCTCCAGCCCCCCCCATGACCCCGACTAGCGGGATTAAGCAGCAGATAATGGATGGATGGACTGCTGGGTATTGCAGTGAGATGAAATGAAAATGATAGCAGAAATTCTGTTGAACTGATGAGTGATACAATGTTGTACCAAGGAATACTACATTACTTGACAAATGACATACTAAACGTTAAGCCAGAATGCCCCTAGTGTTAGTGTTTTACTATTTTACAAAAGCTAATCATGAGGCATTTCTGTTTTTTTGTCACTACCACAGTATTTCACATTTTAACCATACCAGACCAGATCAAGAGGGGGTTTCTCTCTGCATTTAAGCATATGATGATTCAGTGCCTGGAGGGTCTTCCCCTCCCGCTTCTGTCCCCATTGTTAAGACGGGGCTGGGTAGAGTCGATAAAAACCTGGATCTTAGTCGCCCCCGGCCCTAACAGTTTTTAAAAGCTTCCGTTTGAAGGCCAGTGGTTAGCGAAATGAGCGGTGCGGCAGAGGATGAGCTTTTGATATCAAAGAGACCTGCCTGCATTTGATGTTGAAGAGCATCTTCCTCCACACACCGCTAACTCATCAGGTCTTTATAAGAGTCCAATTAGCCGGCGTGATTATTATCCTCTATCTTCATGTCATATTCAACCACCTCTCTCAGAGAAAGAGAGAGAAAAAGAGAGAGACTACATACAATGATACAATGACTAAAGATAATTAGCTTATAAAAGCTTGTTAAAATTAGCTTTTAAAAGGATGGTTAATTCATTATTTTCGTTTAGAACAAAACCTTATTTTCCGACCTTTTCAAAAGAGCTTCCATTTTAAGTTTGTGATGGTGTTTCCCATATTCCAATGTCCAAAGACAGACAATACCCTGTACTTGTTTGGGCCATGCTTTATGTTAAACTTGTGAATGGCTATTAATTACATGAAAAGTTCAAGCAAGTACACTGACGTAGGAAAAAGTACAGAAAATAGAAAGCAAGGAAAAATATTTTCCTAGTTTGACCCTTTAAACTATTCGTAGAAGGACAGACTGAAACCCAGCCACAGTTTGCTGTATGTTGCTGAATCAGAATTCATAAATATGGCCCATTTTTTTTAAATACATCTTTTGAATCAGTACCTTCAGCACTTCAACAGACTGCGCTGGACAGTGCTCATGGGAGAATTATGAATAATTTAAAAAGCAGTGAACTAACAAAAGCAACAGCTTGGTGGAGATCTAGTTCCCCTTGAGAGCCTCCACTAGCTGTATGAACCAAAGAAAGAGACTACATCCACAGAGGAGTTGAACCAATGACTGTATATATAATAGTATGCAGCCTGCATACTCTGCAAATTCACCTCCATCTCTTCTGCCCACTGTAAAGCCTCCCCCAGGCAAAAGGGCTTAGCCAGCCGCAAGTGTCACTTAAGCCTTGCTGGCCCAGCCACCCATAGGTATGCATATAAATCCGAGAAATCACAGGCTGCTGCTGCAAACTGCCCTTGGGTGAGCCCCACCAATATTTTTATACCGGCTACAAGCAGACCCAGCTTCTTTCCATCCTGATTCTCTCTAATGGAGTTCCTCTCTTATTTGCCTGGGCCACACTCACTTACCAAACCACCTACACTGGCTAGCTGTGAGGTTATGTCAAGTTAGCATAATGTCGTCCGGGAGATCTGACAGCTCCCAGATATATTGGAAATGTAGGGGTTGCAGCATCGGGGAGGAGGAAACAGTGGAGGGTATGAGTTCAACACCTAGCTGCCCTGTTGACTGCTACAGCTATTTCTTTGGTTAACTTCCGTGTGGGAGAGCCATAACTAAAGAGTGCACTCTTCCCCAGAGCTGGGGGCCATCCACTGGTCTTACATGCTTTGCAAAGGTTTGCTGCTTCCTTTGGCTGTCTTTGTGCAAATGTACTCCTGCCCTGGGCTCTACAGCCCTGTTCTTTCAAGCATCATCTCTTCATTAGGCCTAAAGCTGTGTTCACAGGAAATATATTAAATATATATATATTGTGGCCATTTTTAGTATAAATCCAGTCTATTTAATCTGATAACAGACTCATAAGTAAAATGTGTTTTATTTGTATATATTATATATTAATTAAAAAATATCCAGCAGAATGACCACTAGAGAACCTTCGGAAAGATGTTAATCATGATTAACTCTACAGAAAAACAAGAATAATCATGATTGAGTATTTTAATCATTTGACAGTGTACATTTGTTTATATTGTTACATCAGATAAGATTATATGTACTGATAATGTTAAATGTTAATGCCATTGGCATTACATTTCATCTGAAAAATACTCACAATCACTCAAATCTATAACAAATCTCTCCTAAAAGCCTTTTCATCTCTGCTGTCTACTTCAGGACAATGTGAACCTGCTGCTGACTGAAGAAGAAATGTACAGCCTAGTGGAAACCTTCAAACAATGCAAAATCATTCCAGGTATGTCCCCACTGAAAACTTCATTATTCATTATAGCGTAGTGTTAAGCTAATTGGCCGATCCTTTCTCTGCTTAGAATTGCATTCATTTGTAGTAACTATTGGCAAGTTCGACCAGCTTTACAGATTCTTGGTCAGAATCTCATTCAACTTAATGATAAACTGTAACACACTGTCAAGTTTTTTTGTGAAAGCACCCCCCTCAGAGCCATCTAGGCCTTTTAGAAAAGGTGTAATAATAACTGTAAAATAAAAATATATGTAATTGTTATTTTTTATTTAACAATCATTGTTCCTAATGCACTCTGCTTATATTACTCATTTTCTTTTGTTGTTACATTTTAATTGGAAGCCTATTGAATTGCATGCAATTGAGTTAAAAAGGGGCCACAAGCCTTTTCTTTTAATGTTAGTTGATGGAACCAGCTAGTGAGACTCTGTTGGTCCATTCAACATGAAATTTTCACAAGGTAGCTGTCTTGTTCAAATGATGTAGAAAGCTTAAAATGGAGATGATATTTTGAAAAGACTTGTGCGCTGCAGTCTCTTTTGAGGTTGAATGGAATTTTCACCAGCATGGCTTGTTCGCTTCACAGTTGCGGCTATGTCAGTTAACCGTGTGTCTCTACGGGGGGACTTATCATAGCTGAGGTTCTTATGCTCTCATGTCTCTGCGTTTCAGAATCCTGCCTCGTCTCAGATGAGCTCCTTCAGTACAGGCACTTCGTGTCGAAGCAGCTGTTTGAGAAGGATCTGACAGACGAGCAGGAGGAGGAGGTTCTGGCCCAGTTTGCTGCCCTCGACCCAGAGAAGAAGGGACAGATAGAGTGGTCGGACTTCCTGTATCACGAGTCCTTGTCAGTTTTGCAGAAATTCCGAACAGAGGTAATGAGGGTCCGGGTACAGTGGGCTCATTTAACTCAGCTGAGAGTGCGGACAGAACTAGCTAATAAACCTGTCAGTTTAAAACACTAGCAGGAGGCTTACATTAAATAGACTTATTGTACTCCTAAAAAGAAAGGTGTTACACATGTTTTCTTTTGTCTTTCATTTTTATAGTTTTTTATTTGATTCGTTTATTTTATACTTGTCTCAAAGTGAGAAACCTGGTTTGCTGGCAGCTGGTTTGTGCAAATCTCTAAAAACAGCAACTCAGTCTATGGTCTTTTCTCCAGAACTCGTTGGTGCGTCTGATAACAGCTAAAGAGCGTGACCGAGCACGGGCCGTCTTCCAGAGCCTGGACCAAGATAAAGACGGCATCATCACAGGCGGGGAGAGCCGACGGGCCCAGGGCTCCTGGTTCCACGAAATCAGCAAAGAGTCGCAGTCCTGCAATGTCAGGTGGGCCAAGAATCTGCCTGTCATTCAGAGTAATCACCACTCTGAAAGACTCTTCACTCTCTCCACTCACTGTCCTTAACAGGCACTTAACTAATCAGGGGCAAGATGCAGTTAAATAAATATAAATAAATCTCAAGCTCTTCTCGGTCTGCCAAAACTAGTAAACGTGCACAGGCAACCTGATTTTTAATGCAGTGCTGTTGTCAGCATACATTAACTGCTGCTCACTGGACTAATTTATCTCTTTTATTCTCACTATTTCTTTGCTGTTGACAGATTAGCTAACTTAGCAATTATATGGCGGATATAGAGTGCTGTGCAAAAGTCTGGGGCTCTTAAGCAAATTGTTTAAAACCATTTATCTAAGCATTAATTAACTAATTAGATAAACTCTGTGTTCCAAATTGCCATATATAAAATTATTACCATTTGTGTTAAAGGACCTGTATCCTACATTTTACTCATATTTTATTAATTAACTTATTTTTCATTCGTCTGACTTTATTCACAAAAAAAGCCATGACCATTTACTGACCTCCCTATTTATGGCTTTCTGTGCAACATCATTACAGTGTAGTTGCAGGCAACTAGCGGACAGGTGGCAAAAATCATCACTCTTTAACTACTAAAGCAACAAAGTGAATTACAGAGTAACATAGGATTTTGCCTTTAAGGAACCTAATACAACTAATCTACTCATTCTGCCTTTAAGGAACCTAGTACAACAAATCTACTAATTCTGCCTTTAAGGAACCTAATACAACAAATCTACTCATTCTGCCTTTAAGGAACCTAATACAACAAATCTACTCATTCTGCCTTTAAGGAACCTAATACAACAAATCTACTCATTCTGCCTTTAAGGAACCTAATACAACAATTTTACTCATTCTGCCTTTAAAGAACCTAATACAACAAATCTACTCATTCTGCCTTTAAGGAACCTAATACAACAATTTTACTCATTCTGCCTTTAAGGAACCTAATACAACAAATCTACTCATTCTGCCTTTAAGGAACCTAATACGACAAATTTACTCATTCTGACTTTAAAGAACCTAATACGACAAATTAACTCATTTTGCCTTTAAGGAACCTAATACGACAAATCTACTCATTCTGCCTTTAAGGAACCTAATACAACAAATCTACTCATTCTGCCTTTAAGGAACCTAATACGACAAATATACTCATTCTGCCTTTAAAGAACTTAATACGACAAATTAACTCATTTTGCCTTTAAGGAACCTATTACAACAAATCTACTCATTCTGCCTTTAAGGAACCTAATACAACAAATCTGCTCATTCTGCCTTTAAGGACCTAATACAACAAATCTACTCATTCTGCCTTTAAAGAACCTAATACAACTAATCTACTCATTCTGCCTTTAAAGAACCTAATACAACTAATCTACTCATTCTGCCTTTAAGGAACCTAATACAACAAATCTGCCCATTCTGCCTTTAAGGACCTAATACAACAAATCTACTCATTCTGCCTTTAAGGAACCTAATACAATAAATCTACCCGTTCTGCCTTTAAAGAACCTAATACAACAAATCTACTCATTCTGCCTTTAAGGAACCTAATACAACAAATCTGCTCATTCTGGCTTTAAGGACCTAATACAACAAATCTACTCATTCTGCCTTTAAGGAACCTAATACAACAAATCTACTCATTCTGCCTTTAAAGAACCTAATACAACTAATCTACTCATTCTGCCTTTAAGGAACCTAATACAACAAATCTGCTCATTCTGCCTTTAAGAACCTAATACAACAAATCTACTCATTCTGCCTTTAAGGAACCTAATACAACAAATCTACTCATTCTGCCTTTAAGGAACCTAATACAACAAATCTACTCATTCTGCCTTTAAAGAACCTAATACAACAAATCTACTCATTCTGCCTTTAAGGAACCTAATACAACAAATCTACTCATTCTGCCTTTAAATAACCTAATACAACAAATCTACTCATTCTGCCTTTAAAGAACCTATTACAACAAATCTACTCATTCTGCCTTTAAGGAACCTAATACAACAAATCTACTCATTCTGCCTTTAAAGAACCTAATACAACAAATCTACTCATTCTGCCTTTAAGGACCTAATACAACAAATCTGCTCATTCTGCCTTTAAAGGACCTAATACAACTAATCTACTCATTCTGCCTTTAAAGAACCTATTACAACAAATCTACTCATTCTGCCTTTAAGGAACCTAATACAACAAATCTGCCCATTCTGCCTTTAAGGACCTAATACAACAAATCTACTCATTCTGCCTTTAAGGAACCTAATACAATAAATCTACTCATTCTGCCTTTAAAGAACCTAATACAACAAATCTACTCATTCTGCCTTTAAGGAACCTAATACAACAAATCTACTCATTCTGCCTTTAAGGACCTAATACAATAAATCTACTCATTCTGCCTTTAAGGAACCTAATACAACAAATCTGCTCATTCTGCCTTTAAGGACCTAATACAAAAAATCTACTCATTCTGCCTTTAAGGAACCTAATACAACAAATCTACTCATTCTGCCTTTAAAGAACCTAATACAACTAATCTACTCATTCTGCCTTTAAGGAACCTAAGACAACAAATCTGCTCATTCTGCCTTTAAGGACCTAATACAATAAATCTACGCATTCTGCCTTTAAGGAACCTAATACAACAAATCTACTCATTCTGCCTTTAAGGAACCTAATACAACAAATCTACTCATTCTGCCTTTAAGGTATCTGATGTGACCAAATCTACGCATTCTGCCTTTAAGGAACCTAATACAACAAATCTACTCATTCTGCCTTTAAAGAACCTAATACAACTAATCTACTCATTCTGCCTTTAAGGAACCTAATACAATAAATCTACTCATTCTGCCTTTAAGGTATCTGATGTGACCAAATCTACTCATTCTGCCTCTAAGGAACCTAATACAACACATCTACTCATTCTGCCTTTAAGGAACCTAATACAACAAATCTACTTATTCTGCCTTTAAGGAACCTAATACAAAAAATCTACTCATGCTGCCTTTAAGGACTCTAACACAACAAATCTACTCATTCTGTCTTTAAAGAACCTAATACAACAAATCTACTAATTTTGCCTTTAAGGAACCTAATACAACAAATCTACTTATTTTGCCTTTAAGGAACCTAATACAATAAATGTACTCATTCTGCCTTTAAGGAACCTAAAACAATAAATGTACTCATTGTGCCTTTAAGGTATCTAATGTAACGAAATCTACTCATTCTGCCTTTGAGGAACCTAATACAACAAATCTACTCATTCTGCCTTTAAGGAACCTAATACAATAAATGTACTCATTGTGCCTTTAAGGTATCTAATGTAACGAAATCTACTTATTCTGCCTTTAAGGAAACTAATACAACAAATCTACTCATTCTGCCTTTAAGGAACCTAATACAACAAATCTACTCATTCTGCCTTTAAGGAACCTAATACAACAAATCTACTCATTCTGCCTTTAAGGTATCTGATGTGACCAAATCTACTCATTCTGCCTTTAAGGAACCTAATACAACAAATCTACTCATTCTGCCTTTAAAGAACCTAATACAATAAATCTACTCATTCTGTCTTTAAAGAACCTAATACAACAAATCTACTCATTTTGCTTTTAAGAAACCTAATACAACAAATCTACTCATTCTGCATTTAAGGAACCTAATACAACATCTACTCATTCTGCCTTTAAGGAACCTAATACAGCAAATCTAATCCTTCTGCCTTTAAGGAACCTAATACAACAAATCTACTCATTTTGCCTTTAAAGAACCTAATACAACAAATCTGCTCATTCTGCCTTTAAGGAACCTAATACAGCAAATCTAATCATTCTGCCTTTAAGTAACCTAATACAACAAATCTACTCATTTTGCCTTTAAGGAACCTAATACAACAAATCTACTCATTCTGCCTTTGAAGAACCTAATACAACAAATATACTCATTCTGCCTTTAAGGAACCTAATACAGCACATCTACTCATTCTGCCTTTAAAGTATCTGATTTGACCAAATCTGCTCATTCTGCCTTTAAGAAACCTAATACAACACATCTACTCATTCTGCCTTTAAGTTATCTGATGTGACCGAATCTACTCATTTTGCCTCTAAGGAACCTAATACAATAAATCTACTCATTCTGCCTTTAAGGTATCTGATGTGACCAAATCTGCTCATTCTGCCTTTAAGGAACCTAATACAACAAATCTACTCATTTTGCCTTTAAGGTATCTGATGTGACCAAATCTACTTATTCTGCCTTTAAGGAACCTAATACAACAAATCCACTCATTCTGCCTTTAAAGAACCTAATACAATAAATCTACTCATTCTGCCTTTAAAGAACCTAATACAACAAATCTACTCATTTTGCCTTTAAGGAACATAATACAACAAATCTACTCATTCTGCATTTAAGGAACCTAATACAACATCTACTCATTCTGCCTTTAAAGAACCTAATACAACAAATCTACTCATTCTGCCTTTAAGGAACCTAATACAACAAATCTAATCATTCTGCCTTTAAAGAACCTAATACAACAAATCTACTCATTTTGCCTTTAAGGAACCTAATACAACAAATCTGCTCATTCTGCCTTTAAGGAACCTAATACAGCAAATCTAATCATTCTGCCTTTAAGGAACCTAATACAACAAATCTACTCATTTTGCCTTTAAGGAACCTAATACAACAAATCTACTCATTCTGCCTTTAAAGAACCTAATACAACAAATCTACTCATTCTGCCTTTAAGGAACCTAATACAGCACATCTACTCATTCTGCCTTTAAAGTATCTGATGTGACCAAATCTGCTCATTCTGCCTTTAAGAAACCTAATACAACACATCTACTCATTCTGCCTTTAAGGCATCTGATGTGACCGAATCTACTCATTTTGCCTCTAAGGACCTAATACAACAAATCTACTCATTCTGCCTTTAAGGTGTCTGATGTGACCAAATCTGCTCATTCTGCCTTTAAGGAACCTAATACAACAAATCTACTCATTTGACAAAAAACAAGCCAAATTATTTGCCAATACACTGAGATTATTTGGGGTACTGAAGTCATAAGTAAAAACCATTCAGTAATCACATTATAAGCTTACACAAATTTTAAAATGTAATATATAAGATATGTTAATCAGATATAAGATCGTTGTACTTGCTAAGATAGTATTTTTTGCAGTGGATGCAAACATTATAAACATGAAAAACAGCTATTATCTGTATAAATGTAGCTCCTCTGTCTCTGCACTCCAGGCACATCTCTTCACATCTTTTCTCCCCTCTTCTAGCTCTCTGATTGGCTGTTTTTTTCATTAAGTACATCTCTGACCTTTTCACACTACAGGACTCATGAATGTTTTGATATCAAACATGTTTGAAGATAACGGAGGGCCTCTGATCTCTTCAGAGCTTGATCTAAGAGCTAAAGATTGACTCCTTTCATCTCTCATACTACCAGATTGTCCACACTGTCAACTGCTTCCGATTGATGCTCCGACCTGGAAAATTGCTTCAGATTTAATTCACTGCAAGGGGCAGATTGGGGTTCAAATTCAGCAAAAAGCTATGTAGTGTAGTCCCAGCCTTACACATGCAGGCAGTGTGTGTACTTAAAACTAAAATATCTAACAAACTGAAGAAAAGCAAACATGGTTACTAAACTAACGTCCTAAGCAAAGCAAACCAGGAGAAAAACAAAGGCAAAATATCCCTCCGTTGCCAACAGCAGAGATTATAAAAAAGAATTATGTCTCTAAGCAGCTCAGTCTTTACGGTATACTTTTGTCTTATCAACACACCAAAAACCCTAACCCTAACCTAACCCTAACCCATATCCAGATTGTATCCAGATATAATTATGATAGTGTGAACAGCAAAAACAAACACATATAGTCCAACTTTTGCAAATTAGAACCAAACCACATTTGTAGGTAATCTGGACTGTTTAAATTAGACACTCTGGCTGTTTAAATCAGAGTCTTTTGTGTCTCCCACAATGCGACAAACAACAGCATCGTCAAACCAAGTGTGACGGAAGTGATGGGATTTAAGAAGAGTGCCAAAGACTTGACAGTGACATGACAGAGTGATTATTTGGAGGACAAAATAATGCACCTCTGTCTCTTCTGCATTCACCTATAAAAGCCATGTAACCAGCTTGGCTGCGTGGTTACTCATGCCTACGTCATTAACACAGCAACCCATGCAGATAAGATGATGATGTCTTGGCACACAAATCTGATCTGATCACTTACGAATAACGGGGTGGGCGGTCATCTCAAAAGATTTGATTTGAGAATGAAATCAGATTTGCCTACAGTCTGAACACAGTCATACCCGGACATTACTCTGAAGATTTTCCAGCCACTAGTTAGGGGAACCTAACAGGCAAAGACGTCTCTTTCTGGTGATGACCCACACTGTGTATCTCTTTTCCCACAGATCTCACAGCTATCACCTAAATCAATATAGAAAATAAAGTGGTTGTTTTTGTGACATCACAAAAAGTGAAGTTACCATGTAACTTAGTTTTGGGAGCTGGACCATTGCTGTCCAATGAAAAACAAGTATCTTTTTGCAACTTAAGTATCAAAATTGCTACTTTACAGGACAGACCAAAACGTACATTACTTTCAATGTAGGTCAATGGAACCAGACTAGAATTTTTTCCAAACTGTTTTGAAGCACTACTATTGGTCTATTCAACATGAAAACTTAGCTCATTTGAAAAATCACTAGGAAAATCTACAAAAAAAGTAGATAATTTTTTTAATTCCATCATTATCATATATAGCCAGCTATGGCTTCCAAATCAAGATATTAGGAAAAAGTCAGTTTTATTAGAGGTGTTCATGCATAACAAAACAATAATTAGTCCTAATTATGCATTACTGCCTTTACTATCTATAATTACCTTAAATACAGCAAACCCCAGCGCCTAAAGCATTCAGTTCAGCAGGACCCTGTTATTACTTGGTCTGCAGAAGGGTTCCATCAACATCACAAATGCAAGTAATAGCTACATATAAAAACAAGTTTTGAGTGCAGGGGTCATAAACAGACTTTAATTACTACTTTAATCTTACTCATCTGGTCAATCAGTGTTACTGAGTCACATCATAGTGTCGTACCTTGAACAGGTTATTTAGCTGATTCCAAATGTAATTAATTCACAAGATTGTGTAAAAAAAATTCTATTAACATCTAGCATGCTGTGCAGTAGCCTTGACTCTTGCACAATACTGAGCCGTACTGAGCGATTTCAGTTGTAACACATTAAAAGAAGGGAAGGCCAGGCTGGCTCATCAGTAGTGGAATTGAAAAGTTTCATAAAAAACGCAAGCGGAGGCAGGGAGAGAGAGATAAAGGCTGCAGTTAACAGAACAATTTTTGACAACCTCGTCTCGTCAAGCAGCATCTGAGAGCTAATAACTCCGAAATAATGCATTCAGCACCGGAGATCAGCCGCGAATGGGCTGTCAGTCAGTTCAAAGCCTCCTGGAATGTTTGTGAAGTGTGATTGACACAGTTTTAGCTGTATTTTTTTCCTGCAACAGATCAATTTGTCACAGATATATGTTTTGGATTAGCTGAATGGAGGTAATGCTACATGATGCCATGGTTCTTTGTTCTTGTGGAAGTTGGCTTAATTATTTTCCCCTCCATAAAGCGGTGCCTTTCGGTTTAAAGGCACATTGCATCTCCTCACAGTGAAAGCTTTCTGAAAGCCTGCCTGTCATATGTTGTGGAGAAGTTATCTTTGGGTTAAGGTTGTGCATGCAAATCTCTGCCTGAATCTCATATGCTTCTTGTATTTCTAGCTATATATAGCTATACTTCACACTGCACACGGTGTAACATGAGCTGATGGTTTGTGCATGGTAGGTAGGACACATTGGGGGCAGATTTACTGGCACTTACTTTATTAACTGTTAAAATTGCTGTCAAAATAACAATTTCTGTCAATGACTGTGTGAAAATTTTGTGATGAATGACCAATATTAATGCCTCAGAATCATCTAGAACAAAACCATAATTACGTTTGCTTGCACTAAAAGTTATAAGAACATCCTTATTTTGCCTGTAATTTTATGATTTTAAAGTTGCTTTGTTTTGTAACAGCAATGAGCATTTATAGAGGTTTCCTTCTCCAAGTGCAAAATATTGGGAGGAGATGATTCCCATTTACCAAGAATACAAATTGTTCTGCAAATTGTTTTACATATGGAAAAAATCACTAGTTATTCACTAGTTTCTATCTTTGAACTATTCTTGAATTGATCATGAATATGTATTTTATGCCTCAATTAATCAATTAGGACATTTTCCAGTGACGTCAACACAACACAATTCTTATTGACCACCTACAGGCAAGTTTGGTACACCTTCACACAACCCACAGAGGGCTAACAAAGTAACAACTCTGAAAACAATCACAGCAAACTGGGCAGGTGTGGCTTACAGGGTGAATGAAGAGGGTTCAGTATGAGAAAAATACCATATTTTGGAAAATTTGTAGCATGTAAGTCTATTCTAGTACAACCCATAATGGGCCCCCATTAACACTAAGTAGCTTACTGATAAAATAAGCTACAGTAGATAGATTACACATGTGCATGATTCTCTATCTTTAAAAAAAAAATTGAAAAAAAAGAAAAAATTACATTTTTATTTAATTGCAAAGGCACTACATGCTTTGTTAACCATACAATTAAAAGACACTTTGATATTCATAACATTTAAGAGGAAGAGAGGAGAATATTCCACTTCCAATTTCAAATCCTAGTAGTGATTCTAGTAAAACAGGACCCTGTTTTAAGATATGCTGTGAGATTGTGAACTAGTTTAAAATGAAGTACGAGTTTTGGCCTACCTATTTCAGCAACATCTTGTTGTCTTACTCCAGTCATTTCCACTTTAATTAATGCTTTATTTTCTTGTCCATTGGTCTTCATTTGTAGTCTACTAACATTAAGAATGCAAAATAAATTCTTAATGCAATTTACGAGTATTCAGTGGAGAAAGTGCTGCAGCTTGTAGTTTAATCCTAGGGAATTTGAATTTTAATCTGAAGACCGTTGAAACATTTAAACATGTCGAACCAACTGTCTAGTTGAGCAAAATGATCTTGCTGCATACATAAATAGTTTCACTAGTATGAAGGCCTTTTCTCCTCAAATGCAATGTTTATTAATGGTTATCTTTTTGTGGTGAAGACTGAGTGTAAACACTGGCTGCATGTCAAATATTAATCAAACAAAAACAGTTTAATATAAATGGTTTATTATATACATTCAGCAAAAGCAATAGCATTTTCACTTAGTCATTATTTTGACTTTCTCTGTCAACATCTCGAGAAAATAAGTCATTATTTTGACCTAATGATTTGAACCAGATTTAGAAAAGTATAAAAAACACCTCTTCTATTGGGTTGAAAATGATCCAACTCTTTACAAAGTTGTGCCTGTGTTCTGTTGAATGGAAGCTTTTAGTAGATAAGCAATTAAATTGGCCCCCGCCAGTGCCATGTATCTTTAGACTGGCAGTAATTAGAGCCTCTTTTAGTAAATCTGCCCAATTAGAGAGCTGTTTTGGACTCAACCTTTGCCTCTCTCCATAATGTCTTTGTGCTGCTTTTGTCTTACATGCTTACTTACTGCTGTCATCCATCTTTCCATCTTCATTGTGGCTGCTGCATGCGTGTTTCCTGCACAGACTCATGGGATTGTGTTCCCCTATAGTGAATATGGGGTAAGTCACAATTGGCATGAGCTTCCATTACACGCAAACCTATTAGAAAATGTTAACATGTAGTAGTAATGGCTCTTATTTATCAAGGTGTCCTATGTATGAACTATTCTATGTCTAATTTAAGTATATATATATATATATATATATATATATATATATATATATATATATATATATATATATATATATATATATTCACTGTCCAAAGAAAAGCATTTCCATTTTTGTCAATTTTTATTTTTGTACATCATTTCAACACAGTAGCTGCCATTGTGAAAATTTCATTATGGAAAGACCAATAGAAATGCTCCAGTATAACTTCTGTTCACTGAAAGTAAAGAAGGATATATTCTATCATCATTGGTGGTGATTGTAGCACAACTGATCCGGTTCAGGTCCATGTTATCATATAATGACGCTCCAGTTCCAGTTTGTTTCAGAGGCAGCAAACATAAAAGAATGGCCTCTCTTTTCTGGTTATAGCCTTAGCCTAGCATGGACACTAGAGCAATTGCTATGGACCAACTAGAATCGAAGTGTCGGTTGTCGGTGACCGACCGGTGTCGGTTGGAACAGTTAGAGGAGTGACTGCGTGTGTCTCAATGAAGCTAAATATATATTTTACATAATAAAAATATTTCAGCTTTACTTTGACTGTTAAAATGTATTCATTATTCTTTATGCCAGAATAATAAGCCACTCTGAACAGACAAAAACAGATTTATTTAACTCACCCCCCATACAACATTTCAAATGTTTATTTTTGTTTTGTTTTGATTATGAAGATATGCCACTGGAGAAAGAAAAAAAAACAATTCAATTGTTATATTAAAGAAATGTATGTAAATCAATAGAGTATTATAGTTCATGTCTTCTGCTCCAGTAATTCCTGGAGCTGCTGTGGGCTCAGAACCATGTGAGCGTGTCAGATCTCAAAATGATTGACAGTGGCGTCTCCCAGGCAACATAAATAACCCGGCTCCAGTGGCGGTGGTGTGCGACACCACCAATCAGTGTTCAGCCCTACACATTTGAGCCCCCCTGCATAAAAACAGACCACTTTTCTCTTCTCCACCGCTCTCTGAAAGGTGAAGGCAAGCTGAGAACAAGCTGCCTGATTTCAGTGACCTGATTACATTTTGCCACTGATGTTTGTGAACTCAGGTTTTCAACTTATGACTGGTAGCCCACCGACATACTGTGTCTGGTATTTGAACGGTCAGCGTTCACGTTATAACTTGTAACCCATAGCCTATAGCTAACCAGCTGGTTAACCAGGGGCTGTACCCTTAAAATGATGGTCACACAAGCTCCTGTTATCCATCAGCACAGTCATATTTACAGACTCTGCTGAGAAATTTCTCATGACTTGACATCATGACTGTAAAGTATGACTGAAACACTGTGAGCCTCAATACCTCTGGGGTAGGGGGGTAGCAAAAGCAGCACTAGGTTAAGCTTTCTTTTTATTCTATAGTTAATGTGGGCCACCAGCTATTAAGCTCTTATGAATCAAGTTAAGCACTCATAATTGGATCCAACAACAGGTGACTAATTAAGGAAATAGAAAGTGGCGTCTAGCTCTACTCCAAACAACGGTTTAATAAAACTTCATAACAAACACCCTTAGGAGGTTTAGAAAAGCTTAAATAAGCTACTTGCAGTAAGTTTGGTTTGAGAAAAGGAAGCAGTGGTAGAGCATTGACTTTATGTCCTGTAAAGTGGAATCTTCTTTGCTTTTATTATCATAGGAGCGGGATGTGCTATGTAAATACTCTAAAGGTTACTAAGGCCTACTAAAGGCGCCAGAATTAACATATTAATATTCATTTTATGGGCACTGTGAGAAAATATGCACTGTGAATCAAACACAGTTTCATTTTGTTGGCGGTCTTGTTTTGGCATTGGGCTGAAAACATGGATGCAAAATAAAACATCACACCTACCATTTGCATGCTAGAATACCATCCATGTAGCAACTGATTTACACATTAAAGTCTCTCTTACTGCAGCCATGGTGCCGTCATGAGTCTGTGATGGTCGCCACTCCGCATGGCCACGCCTTTCTAATTTTAATTTTAATATTGTTTTTTGACCACATGGTGCCTCATTTACATGTAATTCACATGAAACACATCCCAATTTATACAAATGTTGAAAAAGTCAACCAGTAAAAGAAAAGTTTTCAGTAAGCTTATGAGCCAATGGTTGTCCTCGTCGTTATTTCATGACTTAATCATTTTCAAATCAAACATTTTTCAGATTTATTATATTCAATACTTTACATGCACTTTTGACTAATTGTGAGTTTGAGCATACAGATTTGCCAGTGATGTAATCAGGTGAGATTTGATTGTACGCAGCTTTGATGAATAAGAGCCGTTGATGTTCATTTGTTACATTTCAAATATCCAAAATGATTTGGATCTTGATTTGCTTTGAAGTCAGGGATGCTTTATTTATTATAATTCCTTAAATAAGTGTAATTTTTTTACTGAATGACAAACAAGTAAATGTTTCTATTTCAAAGAAAGGGAAGCGAGCATTCTCTGATTCTAATCATCATCATTACCATCTACATCATCATCATCATCCTCCTCATCTTCATCACTTCTCCTCCAGCATCTCTCTGTTGGTCCTTGGGGCTGTATTAAGTGAAGCTGACCCAACCCTTCCATTTTCAGGATCAAACAAGAGGCTTTTGTTCTCCTCAGAGAAGCCCTCAGGAGCGACTCTCATCAGATTAAATGGGCACTGCGGGTTAAACGGGCTGCACTTTCCATAACGAAGATTTCAGTCTAATATGTGCTCATTAAAATCAACTGAAGGGTGAAGATGAAAGAGGGGAGTCTGGAGAGGCTGTTTGGGTTTTTATACGGGGCGCTGATTCACTTCGGAACGGCACATTCACACTTAAAATGATGACCTGCACGCGTATTTTAATGTTCAAAACATGCTAATTTCAAGGATTTCGTGTCGTGTGAAGTGGAATTTTATTTCCTCCTATTCTTCTTCTTATTATTATTATAAGAGCTGGATGTGCTGTGTAAATATTATGAAGGTTATTGAGGCCTGCTAAGGGTGTCAGAACATGCGTATTAATATTCATTTTATGGGCACTGTGAGAAAATATGCACTGTGAATCAAATACAGTTTCTTTTTGTTGGTAGTTTTGTTTTGGCAATGAAACTCAAAAACATGCAAATTGAGAATTGGCTTTTGTTTTTCATTTCTGGTTTGAAACTGTTTCATATTGTGGGGCAAAATCACAGTATGTTTCTGAGACTGCTGTAAGCTTACTTTAGGATTATTTTACTTAATTTTAGATGTTTTAAATTATTTAGTATGCCCACTTATACCAATGCACTACCCAAATTGTTTAGCTTGTTTTAAACATATTTTTCAACATAAACCCCTATAGTGAAACAATTTGGCCTAATAAAACACTTAAAACAAGCAACAAACATCTACAATATGTTAAAAATCTTATGATATAATCTTGTAATGGGCCTACAACAATCTCAAAGTGAGAAATCTAAGATATCGTTGCTGTCCAATGAAAAACATGTATCTACATTTTTGTTGATTTTTATTTTACTTTTATTTCATGTTGAGTGGACCAATAGAAATGCCCCAAAATCGCTTGGAAAAATTTTGGTTCCATTAACCTAAAGAAAAGACAGTTTTTGGCCTCTCCTATGAAGTTACTATTTTACTTGTTTTTCATTGGACAGTGACAATATATGAATTGTATGTAGGATAATGTTATTGATTATCATATTATCATAATATCATATTTTACACATATAGAATATAATAATTAACTATAATATTAACTCAGGTGTTTGCTAAAACACTGAAATAGAAGTTATCTGCACTGGATGGCCTACTACTGGCTGCACCTAACTGTTACGCCCAACTGCACTGCTGGTTACTGTTAACTAACTAACTAAGGAAGTAGCATTCACAGGTAAAGATTATAGAATACTATAGAATAGATTCTATAGAATAGATTATAGAAGACTATAGAATAACATACAAACCCCAAAACAAAGAACAAACTACACCGAAAACATTCAACAAAACAAACACAAGGGGTATAAATATTGGGGGAAACGAGCAAGAGAACTGGGATCGATTACAGGACGGGGCAACATATCAGACACAGGTGAGGGGCCAGCTTAAGGGGAAGAGCAAGAGACAAAACAGACAAAGATGTTACATAGACCAGATGTTACAGTTGTCTGTAACATCAGTTCAGCAAACAACAGTTAACAAGAAATGTGTTAATGCTGACCACAAGCAGAACTTACAACCCTTCAGTCTTTGCTGCTCTAAAGGGTACGTCTTGAAATTCTAACTGACTGTTATGCTACCTGGCTAGCTAGCAAGTTGTACCGTGTATGCTGTTTGGCGGTGCCATTCCACACAGCTCTTATAGATGATATTATATCATTTGCTGCCTGTTTTCAGCTATGCAACAGTATGGTGGTATATGAACAAATTATAAATTAGGAAAATTAAAGCTGGTCTTCCTAGTGGAGTAATGGAATGTGCTGTGTGCAACTTGTAACACTGTGTAGCTCTCAATTTGCACGAGAATGATGTTGTTTATGACTCACAATATGCCAATAGAACGTTTTATCAGTCTTAGATACTACCAGCTAAAGAAATAACTTCACATATTACATTGTTTTATATAAAATAGTTTTACATATAGTTCTGTTTAGATGTGGCTGCGTTCAAATTCAGGCCTGTATCAATGTCCATAGAAGGACTAGAATAGAAATGACTAAGATAGTACGATTAGTTGTATTACAGAAAAAATTTATAGTTTAATGGCAGAAAAAATGTTTAAAATATCACAAGTAATGTTTGGCATTGAATCAGAAGGATTGGCTTCAGGCCCGCCGTGACCCCGACTAGTGAGATAAATCAGAAGACAATGGATGGATGGATGGATGGATAAATCAGTGTATCAATGTAACGTTCATGTGGAACCAGGTCAGATTTGTACATGGAAAAGTGTTGACCCTATAAAATCTCACATCACAACTTCTACTGCATGAAGATTTAATACATCACAATCCAGTGGTTATACTCAGTATTATTATTGTAGTATTATTGTATTATAATTGTATAAGTGATGTCATGTCGATTCTGACTCCTGGAGATTATACATAGTGTTTCTCCTCAACCTCTGGTGAGTTTTCAGGCTTTATAATGGCTTGTTCATAGCTTATTGTGAGCTCCTGAGAAATGAACAGTCGCAGCACTTGTGGTGCATTTGCAAGTGATAAACAGCGCTGCGGTTGTTTTAACACCCAAGCAAGAGCTTAAAGTGAAAATGAGTTCACATCATGGCACAGCATGCTGAGTTTTAATGAACCTTCATTATTTTATATACCGTATGTTGAGTTTGTAGAAAACAGAAGTATGATTCACCAACTAAGCCCTGAGTTTATGGACATACTCACTGTCCATTTTATTAAATGGATATAGATACAAGGAGCCGCTACTACTACAAAGTGCTCAGTGAGCGTGTAAGAAACTGAATCATGAATCTCTAAGGTGCTGAGATGCTCTAAGCTACTTTGAATACAATGGCACAGACTCACTGTTCCTGAAGTAATCAATGTCAGAAAATGTTCCAGTTCAGTTATCAGTCTTTCTACTGTCTGTGTGAACATGTTAAGTGGATTATGCACACATACACTTTGATTTTAAAATGCTGACATGCATAAGGTTATGGCATTAACAACATGTACTACACATTGTTCAAGAACACTGCATGTAGTATGGGTGAGCGTACTTATAGTAGTGTGTTATGATGTATTAATAACAAAACATATGTTATAGAACATCATGTTCTATTATTAAACCCATGTTCACCATCACCTGTGCTGAATAGGTCTTATGCCTAAAGCTTAAGACCTTATACCACTGACCTACTTTATTGGCCCTGAAAGCATCACATACTACTGACTGTAATAATACAATTATATGTGCATCACTATACAAAAATATAGAAAGACATTTCTTTACAGCTTTCTGAGTCTTTTCAGAATCATAATATTGTTACTCTATTTTTTCTCCATTTTTCTACCTAGTTTGAAATGTCCAGTTTCTCTTAGTTCTGTGATAAAGACTAAGTCTGTGGTTTCTTTCTAAATAGATTAAATCTTGTTCCTGCAGGAAAACAGTCTGAATAATGTTCCAGTAACCAATAAATAACCAATATATTTCACTATATTTCTCTCCTCTCCATGTAAACCAGGCTCACTTCAGCAAGCATCATTCCTGTGTCCACACACCGACCTTGCTTGTTTATTAATTTCTTCATTCGTGTAATGCATCCATCTGTTTGTTCGTTAATCTGTTCATCCATCTTCACCTCTGTTGATTCGTGACTTTTTTCGTGCAGTTACTGTCAAATAAAAGCTGAATAATTATTTTAGTTCTGTAAGAGTGGAGAAGCAGGCTAACGGCGCTGTCAATCAAGCTGCTCATTAGCCACGCCCACGTACTTCTGAGAGAGGTCTGATCAGCTATTTTTAAGTAGTGTTTAATCATTTTTATATCTTATATTTTCTATTTAAGCCTTACTGACTGTTTAATATAACACCCAAGTTCAGTGTCACACAAACATGCTTAATATTTCACTGTGTTCTCTGAGGCTCCTGATGAATAGAATACAAATAGCTACTAGTTTTTTCCTTCTTTTGTTCCCACTTTGGAGATCTATATTTTTCATATATGCATCAATCTACCGAATTGACTCAAAGTCAGAGCTCAAAACACAATTCAGACTTTGTCAGGCTCTATCCATGGACTACAACTCTCATGTTTCATCTTTTATGTTCAAAATAGTAACTTTACAGGGCAAATACATTATTTTCTTACCTTTGGACAGTGTGTGTGTATGTATATATATATATATATATATATATATATATATATATATATATATATATATATATATATATATATATATATTTTTTTTTTTTTTTTTTTTTTTTTTTTTTTTTTTTTTCTTTTTTTTTTTTTCTGTCTAGTCTGTGAGTAAACAAAAGAATTACTGTCTAGAAATGGAACTCTGGGTTGTGTTCAGTGACCCTGCCAGTGCGTGTGAAAACAAACAGAGTGGTGATGGGGAAGACTGTGTTTGAACGTGTTTTTAACTTGTTTTTCTTCTCTGCAGTATCAGCCATGTCGGCCCAATATCAGAGAGCAGCCCAGCCAGCTCCAGCAGTGACAAGAGCAGAGACAAAGCCATGGAGAAATACGACAGCAGGTCTGTGTGTAAGATAGAGAGCGACAGCGTGCCCACAGTCTTCCCCAGCCACCCCAAAGCCACATATTTTCATCCACTAACAGCATAACTTTCAAACACTTACTCTCACACATGTGAATAACAGAGCATTTTAATTCATGCTTTTCTAGAAGAATCTGGATAAAAACTAATGGTGCCAGTGTTTAAAGCCTATATAACTGCGTAGTACGTAGTACCGGCTCAACCTAAACCTACTAGGTAAACTCAGTATCCGTTACTGTTTTTGGTATCACCGATTTTCCCACATATTTTGGTTTGTAAAGGCAGACTGCAGGACTAGGTGTAAGATTTTATACACCTGTGTCAATGGGACTTAATGAAACACCTGAATTTAAAGGTGTGTCCCAATACTTTTGTCAAGCCGAGCTATACCATACTCTATTTTTTAGCATTATTGTGGTTTGATTTTTTATCAGTATATCCCTGTTTTAGTTGTTTTGTTTCAGGGTATGAGTGGTACTATGCAAATAAATGTTTTTACAATTATTGCTTTGTGTGTTTTTCAGGCCAGTGACGTGGGATGCCTTCCTGCGCGAGAGCGCCATCTACATCCTGGCTGCTCGGCCCAACAGCGCAGCCATGCACATCCGCCTCCCACTGTAACCGTGGCTAACTCAGCCTGGAGCACACGCACAGCAGCAAGGGTCACGCAGCGGGGCAAGGAAGTGCGGGGTAAGCCCCGGCACGAAGAGAGGACCGGACTAAATGACTAAACAA
This sequence comes from Megaleporinus macrocephalus, assembly GCA_021613375.1. Lineage (NCBI taxonomy): Eukaryota > Metazoa > Chordata > Actinopteri > Characiformes > Anostomidae > Megaleporinus > Megaleporinus macrocephalus. The sequence goes on along the minus strand of CM038720.1, from coordinate 23,543,442 downwards.
GACACAACACTCTGAGACTGTATAAGCCATCGACGCACCTTTTCTCAGACCGCACTGTCAAACTGCATACTGTTTTTCGCTCTTACTCGTACTGTTCTTCAGCACGCCAGGGGCCACACGGGAAAAAAAAACCCAAGATTATAGGAATTTTGTGAGATATAATATCTGCAAACATGTAACACTTCTGATCACAGCTCTGTGGTTGGTCCAGTGGGGGCAGCGATGCCTATTTCTGTATGTAAAGCTATGAGAAGCACTGCAATCTACTGCATAGAAACAATAGCAGAAACATAGTATTGTACCATCAGCCTTTAATTTTACAGTGTTAGTCACTCAAGATCAGAATACAAGTGGGGAGCACCACAGACCCCACTTTTAAAGCAAAGACAAAGGCCATAAGAGTGGTGGATAGCCCAGGGACTAAACAAGCAATGAAAGCTATCTGCGGCATATGATGTATCAAGGTAACATACAAAAATGAATATACACAGTATATATTGATATATGTATTAAATATGTGTATTTATTCCTGATCCTTACAAGCGACCTGCTGTTTTTCAAACTGGTTTTAGATGTTGTTATTTTTTAAAAATATATGATTATTATAGCTTACATTAATCAGTGTTGGCCTAATAGTTATTACAGTGACCCACTATCAAAGACTAATATATTGGCATGTAATTAAATTAGCCTTCTGATTAATTCTCCTGAACGATCCCAGAATGTTTTTACTTATTGTCTTTTTGCAGATAGATATCAAGGAAACAGAGAGAAAAACAAATTGAACGAAAGAAGATAAAAACCATGCACAACCCTAAAAATAAATAAATAAACAAAATAAATAACACTTCTGTTTACACTGTGTAAAATGCTCTTTAAAAATCATATTGAGTGGCTTATTTGGTGTTGTTTGTTTTTTTCTAATGAGGGTCCATGGCCGTGTATTTGCTTCCGCTGTAATCACTTGTTGAGGGGAAACAGGTTCTAATGAAAGTGCAATACTCCACGTTTTGCAGTAATGGAAATAAATGCATGGCATTAACTCCAAAACATAAACTGTCTTCTTTATAATCGGTAATATCTTTATAATGACCGTAATAAACATGGTTTGAACTACGGAAGAAGTCTTGGGGGTCCTCTCTAGAAAGGTCTATCTATATACTAAATACTGACCTACAGTGTAGTCCTAAGAAACACTGATTAAGCATTTACTTACTTGAACCCCTTTGTATCTACAGTCATTGTCCAATTTACCAGTGCCACAGACTGTTGTCTATCTGTTTCTCCGTATGCACTGTTGCCTTGTTTTTTAATGGTCAGGACCCCCATAGGACCACCAGAGAGCGGGTATTATATGGGTGGTGGATCATTCTCAGCACTGCAGTGACACTGACATGGCGGTGGTGTTTTAGTGTGTGTTGTGCTGGTGTGAGTGGACCAGACACAGCAGTGCTGCTGGAGTTTTAAACACGGTGTCCACTCACTGTCCTCCGTTTAACTTAAATTAGAAAGCAACCGCTGAGTGAACAATGCCAAAGTTTCACCAACTGACCTGTGGCGTCCTATGACAGTGCTGCATTTAATATCACTGAGCTTTTCAGTACGACCTATTATGTTGCTAAAGTTTGTCTAAGGAGCTTGCATGGCTATGTACTTGATTTTATACACCTGTTAGCAATGGGTGTGACTGGACCACCTGAACTCAATAATTAGGAGGGGTGTCCACATGCTTTTGGTCATATAAGGTGCAAACAAGGTGCAAAATACAGGTGGTCCTGGGACCTTCTAATTAACCTCTTGGCCTCCCCTAAATATCTCAAAATCTAAATTCTGGCTTTAAAAATAAATATATAATGGTGTTATTCTGTCCATTAGGGAAAATATTAAGGGTTTGCGTAACTAACTAGAGATGCAGCATTGGCCTGCCTCAGGGTGGCACTGTAGCAAACTGGATCACCCAGTTTGTCCTTCATAGACTAGCGAATGTAGCTATAGCCTGGGAGACATTCTAAAAACTTTTTTTAAATCTAAAAACTATGTATACGATCTATAAGTTAATGTGTGGAGAATCATCAAACTAGAAATTTGATTTTTCCAAAAGAAGAACAAATATTAAAGCTGTCTTGAAACATAAACTCCGCTATGGACTTAGCAATCAGCCAAACTGGAGTAACCAGCCAACATGGGAATACTTAGGGGCTATTTTGCACACTGCGTATCATAAAAACATTAACTGTTGTGTTCCAGCACTAAACCCCATTTTAGATTGCCCTTAAGCAGATCTCAAACAGCCACCTTTAAAGTGCAATCCCATTTTAGACTTTCATCTACAATTTATTAAAATCAAATGCTCAGGCACACATATTCTGTGCCAGAAAAGCTATCCTAGCTTTAATATGGCCCAGATAAACAATATTTGAGGCAACAAGGCGAGACTAGGACTGTCCTGGGAAATGACGCTGCTGCAAGTGATGTACTGGGTGATGAGATCTAACAGAGCTCCAGTATAATCTCCTATGGGAACTAGGCTGAGACTTCGGTAATGGCAGTGAAACTGTCCCCTCAGGCTGGCTGATTCCTACAGGAGAACTGTTTGCGAGAGCAGTGCTTGTATACGTCTTTCCCCAGGAGACATGTCCACAGTCTTACATTCCAAGCTTTATACCAGATCGCCACCCAGAACAGCAGATTACACAATTTATGAAGTGCTCTATGGTGAAACTTATCCTTTAAAGGCCCCACATTATCCATCCATCCACTATGTTCTTCTTTATCCCACTAGTCAGGGTACAGAGGGGTACACCATGGACAGGTTGCCCATCGCATTGCCAACACACACGCATGCACACACTCCCACCTATGGGCAATTTAGAGTGACCGATCAACCTAACATGCATGTGTTTGGACTGTGGGAGGAAACCGGAGTACCAGGAGGAAACCCACTCAAACACGGGGAGAACACAGAACGGCCTGGACTGGGAATCAAACCTGAATTATCTTGCTGTGAGGCAACATTGCTAACCACTACACCACCATGCTGGCCCCCCATTAGTGAAAAGCAAATACTTTCTTGTGTCAAAAAGTAGCGCATAACCATTGTAGCACAGCAAAAACAGTTTATTTTAAATTCACTGACATGAAAACCAAACTGCCTACTCGGTCTACAGTGGTGTAAGGAGTGTTTGAGTAAGGTACAATTCAGGGCAGCCACTCAGAACATGTTTACATATATTAGTCTTAAATGAGCAGTGTGCAAGATTCAGGGGCGATCTATTAGCAGAAATGGAATATAATATAATATAAAATGTAATATACAAAACCTTGCTTTGATATACAGCATAATCTCAAATAAAAGTCTTCTTTAGCTTAGAATAAGCCTTTCATATCTACACAGGAGCAGGTTGTCTTTCGACAGAGCCTGCTTACACATATTTTTCGTTCCACCTTAGAGTGTAAGGGGCTAATACATGAAAATGAATAAAATAAAAGAATAGTGAAGAAAATACAATCTAACATACATAAATGAATAGCTTACATAAATGAAGTTAATGGGGAATTCCAATCTAATTAAATCAGAATTGAGAAAAGAGTCAGAATTGATCAGTGATGGTGATAGGAACCAGATGTCTGAAGAGAATCATGGTGGAGGAGTACAGCTAGAAAACTAGCCCACAGAAACAAACATATTTTTAAAGATTTATCACTATTTCAGACACGTATAGGCTCACTGGGGGTTTGGACATTAAGTAAAACGGCTATATTTGTGTTGTAGATATGGAGCCTCTACAACCCAGGTTCTAGGTTCCCATCACCACCACTGTAAAGAGATCAGAGTCTGTAAATTTGTCTACAATGAGGCATCTCACACCACTCTAAATAACTTACAGTGACTGAATAATGCAGAAAAAATGTTATGTTGTGAAAAATGGTACGGTCATAATTAGAGATGGACCGTTCAGCGTTTTTGAGGCTGAGTCCAATCGTCGATCACCTTTCAGCGCGATTGGCCGATAGCCGATACCAATCGAGGGCGGGGTACACGCCACAGCAGGGCCACATGCAATTATTAGCACAAGCAAGTCTTGAAACATGGCCTAAACAGCATAATATTTGTAACAAAATTAACAGTAAATAAACAAAGTAAATCAAACAAATATCCCCAATACTGCAATTACATTTAGACCCTTAATTTAAAACCAAAAAGCAAAAAATGCAGTCAGAACTGCAGTCATTGAACACAGACTCTGGGTTATTTTAAACTAAAAACTGCAACATTAAATGTATTATTGATATGAATTGTTGCTGCTGTACCATTCGTACCGGTCAGATCTGGTCTGCACGGTGTTCTGGGTTATCTGTTTTGTGATAGCTGCACGTGCTAGCTCTGCTGTTTGCTGATACTCACTGTATTCAGCTGCATGATGTTCTGTTAAATGACATATTAGATTAGTAGTGTTAAATGTCTTTGTCTTGGTCTTTGTCTTGGAGACACGTTTATTTAACAAATTTTAAAAACGTCCTGGATGAATCTGCGTCACATACGGTAAACACTGCCAGACGGACAACTTATTTTCTATCAGCGGTGAAAGCTGAACGCTGTACACTGTTCTCGTGAGGCTGCTACTCAGTCTGGGGAAAATGAAATGGTATGTGTTTCCACCTAGTAGTTCAGATGGACATTGCAGGAAGCTGGCTGGAGGGGGTTTCACAGAGGTCTCCTCTTCCTGGATGAAACGCTAGCTGTAAATACAGAAATTAGGCTCATTTGTTTAACGCCATCAGTCGGCTCTCGAGATCGGCTAAATTGGAGAAATATTGGCCGATTACCGATCACATATTTTGATTAAAAATCGGCCGATACCGATACGTAGCTGAACGATCCTTCCATCTCTTGTCATAATAATGTAAAGATGAATTCTGACTGTTTTGGGTACATAAACCTACAGAAATATTGTAAGTGGGCTTCATGGGAAAACGAATAAAAGACAAATGTAATACATGAGCCCTTTTATCTGGCACTAGGCTGGTGGAAATGTCACAAAGAGTGAATCTGCAGGGTGAATCAGGGTGTTAGGTGGCACTGCTGCTGCGCTCAGAGCGAGGGAGGACAGAGAAGTTCCAAAGGTCAAAACATCGGCTTCATCTCAGCGCGCGAGCGGGCCCTGTGATCAGTACCTCGCGCTCAGAGGGTCTAACAGACCGCCAATTAGTCTCAGGAGGGTGAATTCTACAACCCAAACAGACTGAAAAGGCCATTTATCTTGTTTGTTTTTTAAAAGGTTGTTATTTTGACGGATTCTTGGGGTTTATTTTTATCCTTCATTAATGAGGACAGGAGGGAGACGCTGCCTTATTTGTCGGGATTTGAAGGCAGTAATGCTTGTTGGAGGGAATAAGCCTCACCCACACAAACAGAACAACATCAGCTACAAACGACCACCCACCCACACACGCGCGCACTGCACTGAAATGCCGGTGAACGCTTACAGGAACGTTCCATCTCGCAGCAGAAGTGACCTGTGCCAAAATACACTAGCACACAGCCAAAAGGCAGCCGGTGGAGTCTCTGCGCTGTAGCCTGAGGGAAATCCTGTCTTGTTACTTTGTCTCCAGCTTTTTTAAGCACATTTTCATGAAAAATTAAGCGGCTCCTCTGAAAGCTTTCTCTGAAGGAATGCAGTACCTCTAACCCCCCCTCAACAGGGTACTATATATACACCGTGGCAGCGGAAGACAAATACTACTCAGAGCCTGAATTCAGTGCTTTGTGGGTCACAGATGCACATACTCCTCTGCAACACTTCCTCCGCACTTTTATTTCTGTGTCGTGTTAGATTTCATGCCAAAGTCTGTGTTTTCTGTGTATATGAAGCTGAAAATGAGGAAGCTGAGGTTGGGCTTAGCTTAAGCATGGAGCAGCAAGTGAATGTGAATATGTATATGATTTGCCTAATGGCCACTTTAAAAGAAACACCAACTCTTTACTTCTATGAGCTAGCCAGTTTATTAGAAACACCTACCCTGCACTCCCACTCAGTGGCCACTTTATTAGAAATGCCCACCTTGTATTTCAAGGTGGGCATTTCTTGTACAACCATCTTGTACTTCCACTAACTGGCCACTTTAAAGGAAACTCCAACACTTGGCCTTTACAAACTGGCCATTTGATTGGTAACACCTACCTTACATTTTCACTCAGTGACTACTTTATTAGAAATGCCCACCTTGTACTTCCACAAACTGGCCACTTTATTGGAAACACCAGCCCTTTACTTGCCATTTTAATGGAAAAACATACCTTGTGCTTCCACTCAATGGTCCCTTTACTAAAAAAACAACCATCTTGTACTTCCACTAACTGGCCACTTTAAAGGAAACACCAACACTTGACTTTCACAAACTGAGGAGCGCACATCTCTTTCAGGAAACCTTAGCTCCTCGTCTCCCTCTGTTTGCATCTCCCTGACTGTAACAGTGTTTCAGGAGCTGGACTGAAGGTCTTACTTTTCAGATCAAGGCCGTAGGTTCGATTGCAGTACTGCAGTACACAACAGCCCACCCCTTACACCCCAACATCCAACAACCACTTTTAAGAGCCCCAGTGTTAGATAACTACATTTAACTACAAATAGCTATGTATCTGAGATATGGTAAACAAGCATCTCCAAAATAGTGAGTTAACAGGACAGAACAAAAACGGTTTTAAAGAGATTTCGAAGTTATGTTGGAGCATTCCTATTGGTCAATTCATCACATGATATAACGAGTAGCTGTCATATTCAAATAATATAGACTAATAATCAACACTTCTTTCTTGCTGTCAGAAGGAAGAGGGAGACGAGTTCAGCTTTATTTTTTAGGAACCCCCGGTACAGGCATTCTGAGAGCTCTCAAACCCTGGTCTAACAAGATCTAAACATGGTCTACCCCAAACCAGCAGACACTCCTATTTAAGTCCAGCTGACAACAGATCAACCAGCCTTGACCCGTCTGGCTAGATCGTTATCTCCTAGGCTTGGCTAATTCTCGGGCCTTTCCTGCCATAAACCCTAAACAACGGGTGTCACAAAACCCTGGCCTTCCCGCGATCTCTGTGGCATTCAGTGGATCCATCTGTAAACATAAGCTTTTAACAGACGCCATGGTATACAAAAATATTCACAACAACCGAGATTATATTTATATTTGCTACCATGCTATTAGAAATCCCGTGGAGGTGCTCGCAGAGATTAGCATTAATGTAGAGGTGTTTTTTCTCAATATTTGACCAAGTTTGGACATTTATGGCTTAAACTTAAACAGTCTAGCTGTAATAATGGAAGCTCATTCGTTAAATCATACCATTTCCACTACAAAAGGTCACACATAGACACATATACACAGAGAAGAAACATGTTTCTTCAGGTTAAACTGGCTGTTAGGCCTTGCTTACTGATCCTGCTGAGGTCACCAGGTTCACTAAGCCTCTGTTAGCATTAAAGACAAACAAACAGCAGGATCACCCTCAACACTGTTCTTCTGAAGGCACAGAGAAAGCGCTCAGCCTTGGTCGTGATTTTTTCCTGAGATCTTGCACTATAGAAGACACAAAGAGAAGAAAAGGGTTCTATCACAGAAAATCATTTAGTCTTAATTTAAACCATGTGAGTGACAAATACAGGACAATAAGGGAAATTAAGACAATGTAATTACTGGAAAAGTAAAAAATATTAATCATTAATAACAATATTTTCAAAAGGGAAAGCAAAAGAAATGTTGATCAATAAAATATGCATTGTTGATAAAAGTGTGCTTTTAAAAAGGGAAAAAGACATACTGAAAAACGTCAAGGTTCTTCAAGGGTTCTTTAATAAACTGAGAGGTTCTATTTAGAAACATGGTTATTTAATGAATAGGTTCTTCAGATTGATGGAAATCGTGTTGTAGGTGATTTTAAATAGAACCTTGTTGTTCTGAGTAGCACCACAAAACGTCTCTCCTGTTGTTATAAGCTTGACATGTGCCTAATTTACAGTGTCAGGCTGTGTAGACGGTAAAGCTACTGGTTCTGGTCTGGTCAGGGATGAAGGCGAAGTGACGGGAGATTGGAAATGCAAATACTGATATTATATTCAAGCGCAGCCTCTCAGACTGCAGGGAGAATGACCTGCTTAAGAAATGTCACTTAAACAAGCAGCAGATACAGTTCACAGCGCACTGCAGCCCAGAGACACATCCTACTGAAATACCCTCAGTAGACAGAGAGAGAGAGAGAGAGAGAGGGGAGAGGAGGATGAGAGAGCGAGACAGAGAGTGAGACAGAGTGAGAGAGAGAGAGAGAGAGAGAAAGGGTGTGGGGGAGGAGAGAGAGAAAGAGAGGGGAGAGAGAGACTGGGGGGTGAGGGTAGAAAGATTAAATGTAGGCCATTTTCCGACAGTCTGGAACGATCTATTTGACCCAAACAGTTACAGAGAAACCTGCATGAGCAGTAATGTGGTAATGGTCTTCTGCAGCATCCTCAACACTCGAGTAACCAACGAACAGAACAGGATCAGATTTTATTTCTTACCAAATTATCAAACATCTGAGCTCACTGTCACCCTCCACGCGCTAACTCATAAATATGTAAACCAAAATAGAGACAAAAACTTTGTAGACTTTCAAAAAGCTTTTGAATCAATTTGGCATAATGGATTATTTATGAACTCATTGTAGGAGGTGTAGTGTAGGGGGGCGCATGATGTTATTATGGTTGCACATTGCAAAGTAACCATGTTGTTATTCATTTTTGCTCTATACTGACCCAGGCCAGACCCCCAACCATGAAAGTAGTATTGGTTTGACCCGCACTCGTCTGTTTGTCGTTTTATCTTTATCTGGAGTCTCATGCATTTTTGGGCCCACCCAAACATAATTGTTTCATTCAGCCTACAACCACCAAACTGCATGTACTCATTTAGACCAGGACCCCAAGCTGTAATCCACAGACCTTCACTCCTGTATTTTTATCCCTCTTTCCATCCATAGAGTCCCATTCCTTTTTTAGCCCACCTTTACCTGACAGTCACCAAACTGCATGCACTCACTCAAGGCAGGTCCAGGTCCTCCAGCTCTAATCCACAGACATACCCACCTACAATCTTCTATTTGTTGTGTATTTGTCCCTCATTCTCTATTTTTAACAACAAATAGAGAAGTGTGAATGCCCCCCCAAACTCTGATACACACTTCTCTATTTGTTATTTATTTATCCCTCCCTCCCACTACGCACCCATCCTAATCTTTCTCCCAGTATAACACTCTGCTAGCTCCTCACTTCAGGTGGTACTTAACCCCACAACCTCTGGCCTGGGAAGCCAGTGCTTTAGCCCTTAGGCCACCAGAGTTTCAGGAGCGGGGCTCCCCACAGAGCTGAGACGCACAGGCGCTCCTCGTTACTTAACCTAAAAAACAAGACGCGCAATGGAGGGATAAACGTAGAGACACTATTTATCTATCTATAGAGAAAGAGAAAGAGAGAAGGGAGAGATGAGAAAGAGAAGTGGAGAGGAGGGGAGAGGAGAGTCAGAGAAAAAGAAAAAAGGAGAGATGGGAAAGAAGGAGAGAGAAAGAGAGAGCAGGGAGAGGGAGAGATGAGAAAGAGAAAGAGAAAAGGGAGAGAGAACAGAGAGAACGAGGAGGGAGGAGAGAGAGAAAAGAAAGGAGGAAGTGGGAAACAAGTTTCTTACTTTCTTTTGTGTCCCTCCTTTTATTGTTATTCTCTTTTACTTTCTCTCACTCTTTCTTTCACTTCCATTTTCTCTCTTCACTCTATCCATCTCTCTTCTCTCTCTGTCTTCTTTCTCACTGGCTCTCCCCCCTCTCTCTCCTCTCTTCCTTCTTTGTCTCTCTCTATCTGCTCTCTCTTCCCTCACTCTCTCTCTCTGCTCTCTATCATCCCTCACTCTCTCTATCTCTTCTCTCTCTCTGTGCTGATATGAGGGTAATGGCAGTAGAGGATGAAGGCAGTGTGACATTTCAGCAGTAGAAGTGGTGGTAACGATGGTGGTGATGGTGGTCTTGGTGGGGGAGGGCATTGGGTGGAGGATGTGAGTGTATGACGTTGCTTTCCTGGCAGCATATAAATACCACATGCTCTACCACACAAACTCCCCAGCACTGAGAGCTCCTCCTTTACTTCTTACTCCTGTTTCATTCTTTTATATCACTCCTCAGTTTTGAGTCAACCTGCAGGCATGAATCCTAAAGAACAGAGTGAGCGAGAAAAGGAATCACAGTAGAAGGCAGCTTTCAGGAAGAGACAACATACCTGTCACATCAAAACCATGTGTTTCTAAAACAGTAACTTTACAGGGTTTTTTTTATATATTTGTCATCTTTATATATATATATATATATATATATATATATATATATATATATATATATATATATATATATATATATATATATATATATGCCTTGTTTCTTAGGGATGTGTCTGTCTCCTACATTTATATTTGTGAAAATATTATTTACAAACTGTAATCTTGTTTTCATTTTTTTTTTGTTTTCATTTTTAAGTTTAATAAAATATAAATATGTATCCCCTGGTCAGGTGGTCAGGGTTCTTTCTTTGAGTTTGTATGTTCTCTGTGGGTTTCCTCCCACACTGTTATCGAGAATAGAATATGAGTTGGTATTAACTGATTTTGGACACTAAGGTTATGCAGTTTTACTGATTGTCTACAAGCAACTCTCCCACAACACTTCTGATCTTCTGAACTGGTACGCCATGTCTCATTTATGAGGCTGCGACCTTCAAAGGTCTCCTTTCGCAGCTGCATACGCCAGAAGCACCGGCCCATTTCCAAAAGAACATGAAGGATCCTTGAAATGCAGCTGAGAAATGCATCCTTCTTTTCTGAGGACGCACCAGTGCATCTTTCTCAGACCCATGAGCTAGTACAATAACCGGTTCGGAGGGAGAATTGGCCTTTAAATGCATTCTTAAATGCATTTGTTTACTACATGAATACTAAAAGCCACTCTTTTTTATTTACTTCGATATTTACTGTCCTCAATTTTTGCTGACCGTTCCAACACCTCATACTTCACCCCCAACAGCTGATCCGGGGTCAGGACACTGCTGTATAGAATCCTCTATAGACCGTCTCATTTGGTGTTAGATGGAGAGGATGGCTCCTCTGCAGACTGCAAGGGATGCTACAGTTGACACGCTGTGGCTTGCAGCAAATGTTGGAACCCCAAAATAGTACACTAAATAGTGAATAAGGCAGCTCTAGAGCTGTAGACTGTAGGTGGAGCCTTATTTTAACCATGTCCTTGCATTTTAGAGAAAGAAGTGAGACTGCATCCCTCTTTCCTCACGGTTACATGGTGCCCAGTTACACTGTGTTCTGGTGCTCATTGGAAGGTTGTATATAACAAATGGTTAGCTAGTTAATAAGACTTCACAGGTGCTTGTTCATAGATATGGCCACCAAATAGATATGGCCTCCATAGTTTATATATTCACTAAAGCCATTTCTAAAAGTTTAAAGGCTGTTTTATACTTTGCATCTTGTTTATGATGTAAAATCCAAAATTTAGCAGTTTAATAGGTGTTTACAATATTAGGTGTTGTCCCAGTCGGAAACAGTTCCCAGTTTCCAACTGCAGTCAAATGTAGCATTGTTTAAAGTAAATTTGTGTAAAAAGTCAGAGTGGAACATTAAGAATTGTCACTACCAAACATAGTTTTTTGTAATCGAGTGTGTTTTAATGAAAAATATGTTGATTTCATATATGCTCAGCTGTTCGTAGCTGGCTAGCATTTTTTTTTTAATCTGCTTAAAATATGCCAAAAAAAGTCACTACTAAAACATGCACTAGTGAATCTTACAATCTAACATCTGAACTGAGAATAATTGACTGACCAAAATAATCCAGCCAAAAGCTTCCAGTGTACTGCAACCACTGGTGAATGACCAGAGCATGACCAACACAGATGTTGGGCTATTGTGTCTGACTTTAAATCTCAAGGTGGACCAGCAAGGTATGAGTGTCTAATAGAGTGGACAGTAAGTGGACACAATGTTTAAAATCTCCAGAAGCACTGCTGTGTCTGATCCACTGATACCAGCACAGTACACACTGCCACACCACCACCACCACTTCAGTGTCTAATTATACCTGCTCTGCTCTACTCTGCTGTGTGAGGGTCCTGAACATTGAAAAATAGAGAAAGAGAAACAGAACAAAACTGTAATATGGCAGATGGAGCTGATGCAGAAAGAAGGAGGTGTTTCCAATAAAGTGGCGAGTGAGTGTACAGCTGTCTGGTCTCTGTTGTTTGTCTCCATCTAGTGGCGAACGGTGGTTAGGCTCACGCATGCGCAGTTAGATTCGCGCTGTAGGGGGCGGAGATGTTATGTAGCGATAAAAAAGCGTGGATTAAAAAATGAGGTAAATCACATGAGGATATTTCTATTGAGCAAAAAACGCCTTCCAGCTGTTCAGAAAAGAATAAGGTAAGCAAAGGGTTTAAGCACCATTCATTAGCGTTACGATGAACCCACTGTGTGAGAGAGACGCTAACGTTATAGCTAGCGGTGTAACAGTTAACGTTAGCTTACACATAAACAAAACGCGTCATTATTAATGATTAATAGTTTAGTTAATGTAACATACACATCACAAACTTTAGCTACTAACATGTTGTGTGCCATCAAATACAGGGTTGCGTAATGGACATAGCTAAAGTCAGCTTCTTATTCGCCAGGTATTTCGTCGTTCCACCTTAAATGCTGTATTTAGGTTTTGGCTCTTCAGGCGTTAGAAGGTAAATGCAGCACCATTTAAGGTGGAACGGAGAAGCCGGCTAATAGTAAGCCAACTTCAGGCTGATACTTTAGCATCATTTAGCTGTAGAGTTTAGACCTTCTGTTTTTTTTTAATAAATATTGTTGCAAATTCTATATGTTTATTTAGTTTGTAAGGCCACTTTAGCGTAACAACCGGCCACATTCACAACCAGTGAACTACTGACTACCAGATAACGGTAACGGTAAACGACATCACTGTTTACATTTAGCTGGCTAACTTCGAGCCTGACTAGACTATTTGCCGCGTATCCGCCTGCTTTAGACCCGAATTCCCCATTCCACCTTAAGGGCTGCAGCTGTTTAAGGTAGCTGGGGTCTTGGATTGTATGCCAACTGCAGCAAAACTGGCTAACTTGGTCTAGTAGATGTTTATATGCATCACTTTATATTCCCACCATGTGGAGCTATAAGCATTCGTCCTTGGAAAGTAGCAGCCGCAGTTTGCTCTACGGGTCTGCTTGGTTAGTTTGACCTTGTACTTTAATAACCTTTCATTTGTGGGGAAAAGATGTAATATTGTGTTTCCAGCTTGCCGGGGGCAAATCTTAATGTTGCTACATGGGTTGAAACCTTTTTCTAGGTAACCCTACTGATTCTTAGACTATTGCTATAAGCTACTGTAGATAATCAGGTTAGACCAGGAGAAACAGGACATTTTGCTGTGCATGCTTATAGCAGGCTTGGTTATTAGAAATTAATGCCCAGAAGACTACTTTTGAATTCTACTGGACTCATTGCTCTGAACGCCAAGTTTTTAATCTCAATAGAACAGGACTCTCTGGAGTTACTGCACATGGTCTCCACGCCAAATGCAAAGTGCTGGCTGGAGGTGTATAAAACTCCCAGGTCTGCTTACCATGTAGAGACACTTTGCAGTTCTACAATTACAGACACAAACTGTCAACAAACAGTCAGTCTGTTTCTCTGTATACATTGTTAGACCATTTTTACACTGTACTTCAGTGGTTAGAACTTCCACAGGACCACCACAGAGCAGATATTATTTGTTTGGTGTATCATTCTCAGCACTGCAGCAACACTGATGTGGTGGTGGTGGTGGTGTGTAACAGTGTGTTGAGCTGGTATGAAACATCTCAGTGTCACTGCTGGACTGAGAATAGTCCACCAACCAGAAATATCCAGCCAGAAACACTCTGTGTAGCATTCTGAGACCAACAGACTGTGCAGTAACAGATGAGCTGTCGTCTCTGACTCTACAAGGTGAATCAACGAGGTAGAAGTGTCTAATAGAGACACATTGTTTCAACACTCCAGCAGCACTGCTGTATCTGATCCACTCTTTTCAGCACAATGCTAAACTAATGCTACTCCACCATGTCAGTGTAACTGCAGTGATGAGAATGATCCACAGCCCAGATGAAATCTGCCCTGTGGTGGTCCTGACCATTGAAGAACAGAGAATCAGATGGACTACAGTCTGTAATTGTAGAACTACAGAGTGTTTCTTTATGGTCAGTGGAGCTGGTAAAATGGACCATCGTCCTTATTTTTCTAAGATGCATGCTGTGAAGTCTTCCATGCGTGCAGATCTCACTTTTGTTATTCATTAACTTAACATTTGCTGTATCATGTACTCCTGAAGTGTGTGTACATTTCAGTGTGATAACATTAGTAATATCAACAATAACTGTAGAAATAGAAAACTAACAAATATAATACGTATAACAGTGCACAAAGTGCTGCATGCTGATGTGCACACTGACATAAACAAATTCTGTATATGTTTTATTTAAATATTTTTGCATTATACTGCAAATAACTACTTGATACAGTAATTAACTAAAAGTCCCTAAATTACAAACGTAACTTACCTGATACAGTAAAAGTTTGTGTTCTCCTACTAGTGTGGACCCCAGGAAGACTACCGACCACACTGTGGAAGCTAATGGGGATCCAAATAAAGAATAGCATGGAGAATTTTAAGAGAATATGGGTTTAAGTGTAAATTATCGTTGTTTGTAACCAAGACAATGAAATTGTTGCTGTCAAAAGAAAACCATCTGCAATTTTGTTGATTTTAATTTAGCTATACAGCTGCTTTTTATGTCCTGTGTAAGTTTCATGATGAATGGACCAATAGAAATGCTTCAAAATCCATTTGCAAAAAAATCTCCTTACATGAACTTACATTTAACGAACTTACATTGGCCTCGCTAAAAACATTCTTGTTCTTCTTTGGACAGCAACGAAATACGTCTTAAGTTTCTTCTGAAATTGATGAGGTTCTTCTTACAGCGTGTTGACTTTTATGAACTGCCGTGACTGCTAGGAACTGCTAATCAGCATCCGATAAATATAGCCACAAGCAACAATCAATAGGGTCCCCACGCAGCGTGCCAAAACAAACACTTATGAGCCAAAATAGGCCTTTTAGCAGATAGACACCTTTTTCATGAGTTTGCATGCCTGAATATAGACCAAATATCAACCAGCTCAGTATCTGCTGATACAGCAGTGCAAATTTCAGGTTGGCACTTTTTCATGTTTTATCTGTTTGCCTGCAGTTTGATCAAAGCCTTGGCCACGTGCCTGTTGTGAACTCTTTGCGGCACTTCTAAAGGCACAATGGGGAACACGAGCAGCGAAAGGGCAGCTGTTGGCCAGGGTGAGAAAGCCCATCGCAGGGACAGCCGGGGAGCTAAGGAGGGGGATCGTCCAAAAATCTTGATGGACAGTCCCGAAGACGCTGACATTTTTCATGGTGATGACATCAAGGTACTGTGTTAGTGTTGTTCCTTTTATTCTAAGCTGTGAAACTTTTAGGAAGCCTCAATTTTGTCACCAAGAGAAAATGTTAGCTTGTAAACTCTCCCTGATTCACTCAGACACATGCCACACTAAGAAAGGAACATGTGGTAATGATATGATTATGATTTTTTTAAAATTTCCCTTTTGTATAACACATCGAGTCAAACTTATTACCTTGCTAAATTTGTTACGTATGCTTACACAAACACAATACTAGCTAGTCTCAGTAACTTTACAAAACCAAATTTAGAGGAGTAGTTAAATTCCAGTCTTGTTTGCATACACATCTGCATAGTCTGTCTTCACAAGGTGAAATGCCTTCTACATAAATAATGCATATAGTTTATATGTGTACGCTACTGTTCAAAAACACTTGTAACCACTTGTATTGATATTTTATTTAAAAAATCATTTAAAACATGCGTAGATGTGTAGTAATATAAAACAACATTTCAGCAATATTTGTTTTTCTTTGCATGAAAAAGCTTTGCCAGTTTTTTAGGAGATGGAAAAAGCTCTTCATTTGATTTAAAGGGGAAATAAAAGGGAACCAAAAAAATTAATTCAAAGTCATGCCAGAGGGGCCCATTCAGGGTGTTTTCACGTAAAATAGTCCTCCAAAAAACTCTGTAGACACGTGTAGGCTCACTGGTGGTTTTTCTATAGTCAGCAAAATGGCAATGCTTGTGTTGTAGACCTGTTGACCTCTGGTTCCCATCAACACCACTGTAAGGAAATCTGAGTCTGTAAGTTTGTCTGCAACACCAAACCACTCTGGATAAGTCTGCTTCCATCTTGAGGACTGAATTATTCAGAGATGTTTAAAATAATAGTGAAATTCATCTTTAATGTAAAGAGGATTTTGGATTCTTTTGGTCCATTCAACCTTTTTTGCATAATGTAAAGGACAGCATACATATTCAAATGATATAGAAAGTAGTAAATGGCTTTATGACACTTTTATTCCTTTTTTTTTTTTTAACTGCTTGCATTCTAACAGTACCAGAGAAACTTCAAACTGCCAGACCGGCGCTCCAAAGCCGCAAGCTGTATTTCATGAATTATATTAAAAACAGGGTGTTTTAATCATAGTGGAGACAATTAGCTTTAGATGCCTTTGGAAAGCCTTGAAGTATTATCTCTGTACTTTTGCAGCTTTTAATATTGAATATTAATTAGTAAGTTGTTTCGCAGTTATTGCCTTTTTATAATCAGTTTTTATTGGTTTTAACAGATCATAATGTAGTTTAGAAACGTGCGAAGTTGTAGAGTACTAGCTTTATTAGTAGAGTCATATCTGCCTCTATACTGGTTTATATGGTTTCAAACTGTTTTTTTTTTTGGCTTTCTACTCTAGCCATAGTAGAAATGCAAATATTGAGAAAAGCTTTGCTCCAAGCCTTTTTATAGCAATGTACAAAAATAGACTGAAGCAGTTGCTGCTTGTTTGGGTGTCGTAAAGCCATTGTGGTATTACGTTAAGTGACACAAACCTCCACATTTGAGTCAGTGGGTTGGTTGACTAAGACCTTATTAGGACTGTGCCAAGTGTGTTACACATACTAAACAGACTGTTAATAAGTATTTAAAGAGACAAATACAATAAAATGCAGCAAATAAAATTGAAATTTGTATATTATAACTAGGCTAATATCAAAATCAAATCATAGGTGTGCATTCAAACAGTCATATTATCCAAGTAAGTTCTGTTTACGACAGTGCTAGGTTGCCTGGTGCATGAAGTACAATGTTATTGGAGTAATTTGGGTGTGCACGTGGCTGCGTTTCTCCTTGCAGGCTCCTTTAGAGAAAGAAGAGTTTCTTGACTGGCGGCAGGACCTAGACGGCAGCGATAAAGGTCCCTTGGCACGACCCACTGTATTTCGCTGGACAGGTGTTGGGAGAGAAGTCTTTGTCTCTGGATCTTTTAACAACTGGACAAATAAGATCCCTCTGACTAGAAGGTATGAGGCCAAACTTTTATTTGGCCAGTAGGGCTGTATTATCTGTATTGCACTTGAAGGATATATTAGAAAACACAGGGGCCCACTGTCCTATTGCAGTGTCTTACATTATGTGCATGAAAAAATTGTACATTGCATTTACTTGTTTAAATATACACAAAAGTTCCACATAAATAAAACATATCAGCTCAAGCACTGATATTGCCGAATAAATGAAAATAGAAAAAAAAAGTATTTCGTTCATTTTAAAAATGATTAGCCTGCTGAATGATTTAAATAATTAATCAGAATCCTTTGCAGTCTACTGGACAGTTTATTGTGATTTGACTCTTAATAAGCAGTGCGTGTGTTTTGTTAAGTCTGTATGAGTGGGCAAAATAAGCTTCAGCTGCACAACTGGGATGTACATCAATATGCACTACTTTAGGTGATTCAAAGTCACAAACTAGAAAAGCGTGTTTTAAAAAGTGCCATTATTAATAATCACATTCTTGACGTTGTCATCACAAAGTTTATGCTTTTTTTTTAGTGAGCCAGTCGTACCGCATTCTCATACCTACAGACGAGTATTTGAATAGTAGACGCAGATGTGTTATATTAAGGTCAGAACTAGAGCAAAGAACTCCAGGTGGAGCAATGCTGCCTCTGGCTCAGAGCTGTATTCTACCTTTCATTTTCTGCCTTTATTATTTTGCTATATCTGGCTTCATATGAGATGAGATTCAAAGCCTTGCTCTCTGTTTCTCTCCACTAGTCAAAACAATTTTGTGGCAATTGTGGACTTACCTGAGGGCGAACACCAGTATAAATTCTACGTGGATGGACAGTGGACCCACGACCCATCAGAGGTGACCAACTTGGGCAACCCATTTTCACTTCATAGTCATATGTTGTTTGGATAAGAAAAGAAGAGGAGTTTTATTAGGATCTAACTTCATACACATTTAAAGCAAACGGAGAAGGACTTTATGTAAATACTAATGTCGTTATTCTTACTGCTGTTATTCTTCGGTGGTATACTTAGGTAGTTGTTATTTATTTATTTTTTTTGGTTTAAATGGAAATTTCGTTTAAAGGAGTGATAAATAAGCCTCTAGCACTGACAATTGTCAGGAATCCACATGTGTTCTGCAGTTTTGTTAGTGCCTAAAGGGTACTGGAGCTTCTGAATCACAAACAAGGAAACAACTACCAACAAAACTAGCAAACCCTTGCGTATTCAAATTAGTTGGGCCAGCCTTAATGAATACCTTTTTACGTTGACTTTTAGGCACACAGTGAAAAAACTCATTGTGATTGGATAGGACTCATTTGTCTTCTGTGATAGTAAGATTACAAAGACCAACATCGTAGTTATGATTAACCACCGCTGTACTGTGATGCTGTCATCTAATGCTGAAGCTTCTCTGCTGCAACATGTTAACTGTGTAATTATATTTTCTGTCAGCCTGTGGTGACCAATCAGCTGGGCACTGTCAACAACATCATCCAAGTGAAGAAGACAGACTTTGAGGTTTTTGACGCCCTCATGGTAGACTCACAGAAATGCTCTGACATGTCAGGTATGATAAACCTTTCCTTCATATTTAGAAGACCAGTTCCAACAGAAATGTGTGTGAAATGTATAGATTCTGTATTAAATTGACATTTGTACAAAACCAAAAACATGTTTTTATTGTTTTGCCTAAATACACACTTAATCCAAATTTGATGCCTGCAATGCATTCCAAAAAAGTTGAGATATCAGCATGTTTGCTGTTGTTGTGTTTTAAGAATGAGCGTACATTTACAAAAAGCAATGATATAGGTAAAAGAAAAAAGTTTAAAATTCAAGTGAACACTAATCAATTAAATTTTGGTGGAAAAATGTTATTCTTATGCATGATTATATATGATGTCTCTAATTTTCAGATTTATCAAGCTCCCCTCCTGGTCCATATCATCAGGATGCTTATGTGCCCAAACAGGATGAGAAGTTCAAGTCCCCCCCTATCCTCCCCCCTCACCTTCTACAGGTCATCCTCAATAAAGACACAGGCATCTCAGTAAGTGCAGTATCTTGTCATTAACTTCTCCAGAACCCAAAGTGGATAATAGATGGTAAATACCTTAAGTTGGTGAAGTAAATGTGTTAATATGCATAAATGATTAACAATACTAATATTATTTATATATCAGATATATATCAGATTATCAAAAGATATATTATTATATAAATACAAATATTTATTTTCCAAGATTTTTTAGAATGAAGCTTGAAACTATAACAAACTAAAAAAAAACTCAGCCTTCAGTACAGTATTTGCTCTGCTTAGATGGAACAGGCTGCATAGAATGTCAGACTAAATCTCTATCACTACTCTGAACTGACTTCAGTGGCTGTTATGTAAGTTTCATTACTTACTACAAATTCCATGCATTAGGTTGAACAAAAAGAGATGGTTCACCTTAATAAATTTTGAGATTATTTCTCTATTATTATGAGCTTGAATAAATAGGCGGAATTGCCTGTAAACCATACCATAATGCAGTTCTGCAGGTGTGATATACTTAAACAGCTGGAACAAATGTACAGTTTATTATAGAATTTGAATTCATTTTACATTCACATGATACCCTAATCTCAGAATGAAAGTGATGTACTTTGGACAGTATGAAGCACTGTAATTGTAATATGGCTGTATATCACACAGTGTATGTGCTGACTTTCTACATTTTGCTACTAAATCAAGGGTTTTTCACCCTTATACAGACATTAATATATAATATAGTGGAAAATGCATATAGCATACAGCTTAAAGAGGAACAGTTCAAATTCAATGGTTAAAATGCAAACAAAGTCATTCAGAGTGGTATGATGTGAAATTAGAAATGGAAAGATCGATTGGCTATGTATCGGTATTGGCTGATTTTTAATCAGAATATGAGATCGGTGATGGGCAGATATTTCTCTAATTTATCAGGTACCATGAGACGATTGATGGCGTTAAACAAATGAGGTTAATTTCTGTATTTTCAGCTAGCGTTTCATCCAGGAAATCTAGCCCTCTGTGAAACCCCCTACAGCCAGTTCCCTGCAATTCCTATCTTAACCACTAGGTGGAAATGCTCACCCTTTCATTTTCCACAGACTGACTAAAGCGGCAGCCGCGCGAGAACAGTTTATGGCGTAGACGGCCTGTGCTGATAGAAAACATGCCGTCCATCTGGCAGTTTGTTACCGCATGTGACGCAGATTCATTCAGGGTAGTTTGTAAAATCAACGTGTCTCGTGGGCGAACCAAGACAAAGACATTTAACACTTCTTATCTGATACAGCACTTAAGAGTACACCACACGGCTGAATACAGTGAGTATCAGCAAACAGCAGAGCTAGCACGCACAGCTAGCACAAAACAAACAACCTAGAAAACCATGCAGACCAGATCTGACCGGTACGAACAGAACAGCAGCAGCAATTCAAGATCTACATTTAAGATTTCTTACAGTGGTGGTGATGGGAACCAGAGGTTGCCATGTCTGCAAAACAAATATAGCCATTTTGTTTACTATCCAAAACCACCGGTGACCCTACACGTGTCCTCTGAGTTTATGTATATAGTTCACCTTTTTAATAATTAAATTGTGCAGACATTTTAGAAAATCTGCGAAACCATGTCTTTTTTTGTTCACTAGTGTGATCCTGCCTTACTCCCTGAGCCAAATCATGTCATGCTGAATCACCTCTACGCTCTGTCCATTAAGGTAAGAGTCAGGTCTGAAACGAGAGAAAAGAAGATGGCATAGTTCATATCGTTTTGAACAGCCTCTCTTAACTGTTACACATTTTAGTATTACATTGCTTTTAGGGAACTGAACTCTGTGTACCTTTTCTATTACAGTCTAAAACTGGTGTCTTTCATTTTGGGCCATTTTTACTGTGCCTAAAAAAATAATGGGTTAAATTGAGTTAACTGACATGCAGGAATTGAAACACACATTAATTCAGTGCTTATTTAGAAACCACCCAGTCTCTGATTCATTCATTTTGCAAGACCTCTCATTTCTGTGAGAGCAGTGTCAGACTGAGTAAGGGTATTAAATTGGAGAGCTGTTGAAGAATTGGTTTATCCTCACGAAACACCCTAAAATTATTCACCATTGCTGAGAATCATAAACAGATAAACAAAATCATAAACAAAAATCATAAACAGATATTTTTGTTGCCAATTTTTTATTTATCGATATCAAACCTACACTGATTTAATGACTGATGTGAACTGTAGAGGGCAGCAGTTCACTTATAGTGTACCATACTAAAGTTTAAGAAGTAAGTAAAGTCTGGGAGCATCTTAAAATGATACAAATGACTGAAATACAAGTCTATTTGAGCTTTCCATAAAAGAACAACCTTACTTTCCCACTACCAGGAAGGGAAATAAGTGTTGATTCTCAGTCAGCAGAACAGTAGCTTTCCCCTTCGTGCTGTTGTTCTGACTAGTTGAAATCCTCCATGTGGCTGCAGGAGTTTTAGCCCATAGGCCCTTTATTTTAGAGAAGTGAGACTGCATCCCTGTCCCTCACGGCCACATGGTGAGCTGTTAGATCCCAGTGTTTTGCAGTAAGTGTGTCCCAAAGTCTAAAGATCAGTATGTAGTTGATATAGTTTAATAAAATAAGCAGAATTAAACCAAAAGTATTTTAGTCTAAAGCAAGTAAGAAGTCTGAAATGTGTTTTGATGTCTGGTTAAATGCTCCATATACATTTGTATGCAAACACTTGAAAACCCCTTTAATTGCATATTTCAAAGTGAAAATCTCCTACAGAGAGTTGAACATATGTGGCCATTTTTAATATTTTTTCAATATGTTGTCCTTAAAAATCTAACTATATGTTAAGGCATTTAGTAACAGTATCACTGACCAGAAAGCCTTGTGTGCTGTGTCTGTTACAGGACGGAGTAATGGTCCTCAGTGCCACACATCGTTACAAGAAGAAGTACGTCACCACTCTGCTGTACAAACCAATCTGACCAACACCAGCTCATACACTACACCACACCGGCCACACCCTTTTCTGTTCCACTTTTAAGAACTGCTGTCTAGCGTAGGTATATTCCTCTGCCTTTTTGGTTTTTATTAATCCTTATGTGGGCTTCACGCCAAGTGTTAAGCATTTGGATGTTGCCAGGCGCGTACCGACAAAAATAAACCTCACCCACTTTGGAAACTGAGCCGAAGCAGGTTTCGTAGATGGTTGCCTGGAAAGAGATTTAGAACAATCAAGTCGGTACTCTGAAAGCCATATCAGATAACAAAATATCGTCATAGTCGGAACAATACCTTTTAAAAACACCAGCTGCCCTGTCCATTGTGTGGACTTTGGTAATGAAGGAGCAAATAGAAATGCTTCTAAATTACATAACAAGTATTCAATAAAGTTTCAGTTTTTTATCTGATAGAATATTTGGAAACTGAAAAGTGTTTAAAATACCTGGTTTGTTTACCCCCTTTTATGAAAGTGTGTGCGGCAGTGCCCCATTTTCGTTATCTGTCTGACAGGAAACAAAGTTTTGTTTATAAAGCTGAACGCTCTGTACACAAGCGAGTCAGCAGAAGCAGTGCGGTGAATAAGAGCAAGATCGTCCTGCACTTCAGGCCCAAACAGGTTCTTTTTTTTCATGTCACTCATCAAAGACGCCTTTCCTATCTGAGTGGCAGTGATACCTCTGCAGCAGTGAGCTGTCTGTATTAGAGCTCTAATTTGAGGCAGTGATGTTGCTCTTAATTGTCCGCTGCACTCCAAATGCTTTCCTACTGCTCCAAATTGCTGGCTAGAGTGTGCAGGCTATTGATCCATCCATCCATCCGGAGCAGAAAGACACTTATTAAAACTGCACCTGGCATTAGGACTAATACAGTTTAGTGTGTAATAGAGAGTATACACCTACCGGCCACTTTATTAGGTACACCATTTTGTATTTACCTTCATCTCTACTTACCATGTTTCTACATTATAGACTGTAGTCTATCTGTTTCTCTGTATATGTTGTTAACCCCCTTTCACCCTGTTCTTTATTAGTCAGGACCCCCACAGGACCACCACAGAGCAGGTATTATATTGGTAGTGGATCATTGTTAGCACTGGTGGTGTGTTAGTTTGTGTTGTGCTGGTATGAGTAGATCAGATGTAGCAGTGTTGCTGGAGTTTTAAAACACTTCAGTGTCACTGCTGGACGAAGAATAGTATAGTCCACCAGCCAAAACTATTTAGCCAACAGTGTCCTGTGGACAGCATTCTCTGACCACTGATGGAGGACTAGAGAATGATCACAAACTTTGCATCTACATGGTGGGCCAAGCACAGTTTACAGAGAAACAGATGGACCGCAGTCTGTAGTTGTAGAACTACAAATTGTTTCCTATATGATAAGTAGAGCTGATAAAATGGACAGTGGGTGTGGATAAAAGGTGGTGTACTTTGTGGTTTGTGGGTGAAGCAGCTTTAAAAACCTACCTGATCAAATTGTATGTT
The DNA here is from genome assembly GCA_021613375.1 of Megaleporinus macrocephalus. Classification (NCBI taxonomy): domain Eukaryota; kingdom Metazoa; phylum Chordata; class Actinopteri; order Characiformes; family Anostomidae; genus Megaleporinus; species Megaleporinus macrocephalus. The sequence continues at coordinate 23,519,349 of CM038720.1, read as the reverse complement.
TTGTTAATGTAAAAGTAACACGTACTGGAGGACAAATTAAACAAAATTTCTAATACATACATTAATTCTTGCACATGTCACATTTCATGAATTATAAATTACAAGTAACTGTGCACTAAAAGCGTGTTCACTTTTTTGCCTTAGAAAATCAACCGAAGATGTTATTTGGCCAGGGACGCCCAAACTTCCACTTATTTAGATCATAAATTTAGATCAAGAGTTGATCATCATTCACATGTTATCATTTACAATGTTCAGACAGTCTTAGCAACCTGGTTAGAGTTGCTAGATTGAGCAGGATCCTTCTGAATAGCCTTCCTGCCGCTTGCTATAACAGGAATAATTTTTCAGTGATGTTTTCAGTTATCTTCTATTTTTGTTATTTTTAAAATTGTTATTTAACAGTTGTAAAAATAACAGCAACAATAAGAAAATGAAAAAATAGCAGCTCTAATCAAAATAAAATAACGCTCTTTTCTTTCTCCTGTAATCTAAAGATACAAGTTTGTTTTTGTTTTGTTTTTTTCCGGGCTGAAATAAAATATTGGATAAAAGTGAAGAATTGGTCCAGCAGATCCAGAAGTGCTCCGGGTGGGCTCGCTAAAAAAAGCTAATTGGATTAATTCTGGACTTTAAATGTGGTGAGCAAACAAGTACAGACAGAGTTTGTTAGACCTTTAAATGAAGTGTTTGATACTGAGGGCATTAATGAACTGCAGGCGTCAATGAAGGTACTTGCTGTGTCTTAGTTTATCGTTATAGCTTTTTAAAATGTACTAAAAGAGATTTGAACTTGAATTTGGTGGTGCACTTTGTTCTGCCAGAGAAGGTACGAAATGCACATTTCAGTTTAGTTTTAGAAAGCTTTGAGTTGAGGAAAGTGGATTGTATTTGATACAGAATACTGCCAGCGTTCGTTCTTTTCGTGGTGCCAGTTTATTATTTTCCCCGCTGTAACTGAAAAGCATGATTTGTTTTGCATTTTTGTATGTTTCTCTTTTAAATGTCTGTCTAATCATTTGCAGTAGTCTAATTTATTTTGTGCACTTTTAGGACTTTTACCTCTGGTTTTAATGTACACTCCTGATTGAAAAGAATGCAAACCAGTTGTAAATAAAGTACTTGTCTATTTTTAGCACCCTTACGTGCTGTTTCCTCTGTTTATTATGTAAGTTGATGATGAACAGTGCAGTTTTTTTTTCCCCTAAATGCCTCTATGTACACCGATTTTACTAAGAATTTGTTGAGTGATGCCGTAGAAGAACCACTGCAGGTTCTCTAAATAACTGCTCAGTGGAGGTTTCTTTAGAGAAACGTGTAAATAAGATGGGTGTGTATGAAGTTTTTTTAAAAGTTTAGGGAAACGCCACATTAGAACTGTAAAACCTTACACGAAGCAAGTATCCAGCGATTACTGAATCGTCTCCACCAATAATTTGTTCCCCTTAAAAAAAATTAAAATGATCGGTAAACGTCTTGTCAACCTAGAGATGCAGAAAGAAATCAGGTTCTCTACTGAATTCCTACCTCCCCATAACACAAACGGCCAGTGTGATTGGCTGTGTTTCTCTGCTGTCACGTGAGACTCTAGCTACGTTTGGTTGGTAGCAGCGCCAAAACTGCAAGGAAAGCTTTCCAGTCATATGAGACTCACTGTGCAAGACTCAGGTGCAACGTGGGTGACACATGGGTGTGAAAAGCGAGTGAGGAGCTTGAAGTCAAGTTTGCTAATGAAATGAGTCCATCGTAATAACGTTAATGCTGATGCTAGGCCCTGGCTCTGTCTGTAGCTATGAATAACATCGTTTGGAAATGAACTGTCAGTTCTCTTACAGTCTCCCAGGGTAGCATAGCTAACTTCGATTGAAACTCTCTGTCAGAGACCTGTTTCATTTACACTATGGCTGAAGTAAATGAATAAGTCTTTAAATGTAAACTCACTGCTTGTTGGTTCAAAAGTGGCAACACTATCTGGATGAAGATATGTCTTGTACTTTGATTGACACATTAAGAGAGATTTTTGTTCTGTGATTGTTACTTTGTTGGTTTTGTGCAGCGCCATCTACTTTTATTACTGCTGATGTATGAGGCCTGTTTCATTTGCACTATGGCTGAAGTAAACTGAAGTCTAAACTCTGTCTTTGTCATTCATTAATTTAACATTTTATTATTTTTTTGAATGAAATCATGAATTGTTATTCCTTTATCCTTTTATCATGGAGCAAAGAGAAAAGAACATCAACAAAAAAAAGAACAGGCGGGGGGTGGGGGGTAGATTCATAGGTCCCCTTTAATGTCAAGAGCAAATCTACACCCTTGACGTGAAGGATCTTTAAAGCTTTACGAGGTTCTTCACACTCAAAATTTCTCTAAAATGGTGCTTCTCTTGAGGAGCTTTCACAGCAGTACTCAATGAATTCTTTGTGCACAGCAAAAATTACATCTTGGCATGTAAAAAATAAATAAATAAATAATTAATATACAGAAGTAAGTATGAAATAAAGCAAAACAAGCCTATCATTGGTGAACAACTGATGACTGACGTATTTAGAGTAACCATCAGAAACAGAGGAACAGATCTTTGGAAACCAGACTGTTAGAAGTGCAGAACTGAATGAGAACTAAATCCATTAAAACCAGTGACCACTGTTAGAACGCCAGCATGACCACACATTAGTGTGAATGTGTGTAGAACTCAGTATAGGGTGGAGGCAGGTGAACACTATGATTGAATAGCTCTAGTTAGGAGTCTGTGCAGGCACCAGTATCATTAGGAGAGTGAGTGGGTCATGCAGGTAAAGCTTTCTGCACAACAGGAAGAAGAGTGGACATGCAGGACGCTCCGTGGAGGTAGAAGTGGTATAGGGGGCAGGTGATCAGGAGCATCTGATCAAGGCAGATTTTACAACAGCTTGCGCAGGCACCAGTCTTATCATGAGGGTGGGCAACATGCAGGTTCGGCTTTCTGGTGCAGAAGGGAGAAGAACAGAACGTGCAGCTTATGGTGGTCAAACTGAGCTGACGATGATCAGGTACATTAGATTAAGGCAAAAACAACAAACCCGACCACATGGACATTTATTTCAATGCCTGATCTGCTACATAGTGCTTGAGCAAGCAAAATCATCTCCCAAGTAAATGTATGGAAACAGGTTGAATAATCTTATACTAGCCCTTATTGCCAAAATACATTGTTCAGCAGAATGATCCTCCACCCTCGTTTTAAGATGGGTTGCATTGCTTTCTCAACATCTTTACGCATTATATCATATGTATTTCTACATATCCAATACTTATTTTCACCTCTCAAGCAAATTCTGAAAGAAGGGCTACACCAGTATCTGAATATGTTCCTTGAGTAACGCCGCACATTTCTGTCCTTCGTGCTGTAATGCACAAAGTAACAATATTTCCTAGAAGAGCACATGAAGCCATGCTGTCATGGTGTGAGATAAGCCAATGCCTGTCAGGACGTGAGAGTTTCCAGGCATGGACCCACGTGTGCACTGAAGCTTACCTGCAGCTCTGCATGTTATCTGTGCAAGTTAAACATTTCAAGGTTGTGTTGAAGCTACATAAAGACAGCTGGCTGAGGGATGAGTTTGAGTCGAGCTATCCATCGGACACCATGAAGACCCTCCACACTGTACTTCTGCTGGCCCTTGGCCTTACAGTTGGTAAGTGCATGTTTTTGGTATTGTAGTGAGTTTAGTGCAGACGTTTAGTGCAGAGCTTCACATACTAGAGTCACATACTAAAGCAAAACAATTCTGTCAAAATCTTTCAAATGAGCAATACAGACATTTACATGTGTACCATTACCATTTGCATACCATTTTTTTGCATGAGTATATATATATATATATATATATATATATATATATATATATATATATATATATATATATATATATATATATATATATATACAGATACATGGATATACTGCACTCTGGGGACATTATATTTAAATAGCTATACAGATACATGGATACACTGTACTGTAGGGACATTATATTTAAATAGCTATACAGATACATGGATATACTGTACTGTGGGGACATTATATTTAAATAGCTATACAGATACATGGATATACTGTACTGTGGGGACATTATATTTAAATAGTTATACAGATACATGGTTATACTGTACTGTGGGGACATTACATTTGAATAGCTATACAGATACATGGATATACTGTACTGTGGGGACATTATATTTAAATAGCTATACAGATACATGATTATACTGTACTGTGGGGACATTATATTTAAATAGCTATACAGATACATGGATATACTGTACTGTGGGGACATTATATTCAAATAGCTATAGAGATACATGGATATACTGTACTGTGGGGACATTATATTTAAATAGCTATACAGATACATGATTATACTGTACTGTAGGGACATTATATTTAAATAGCTATACAGATACATGGATATACTGTACTGTGGGGACATTATATTTAAATAGCTATACAGATACATGGATATACTGTACTGTGAGGACATTATATTTAAATAGCTATACAGATACATGATTATACTGTACTGTGGGGACATTATATTCAAATAGCTATACAAATACATGGATATACTGTATTGTGGGGACATTATATTTAAATAGCTTTACAGATACATGGATATACTTTACTGTGGGGACATTATATTTAAATAGCAATAGAGATACATAATTATACTGTACTGTGGGGACATTATATTTAAATAGCTATACAGATACATGATTATACTGTACTGTGGGAACATTATATGTAAATAGCTATACAGATACATGGTAATACTGTACTGTGGGGACATTATATTTAAATAGCTATACAGATACATGGTTACACTGTACTGTGGGGACATTATATTTAAACAGGTATACAGATACATTGTGGGGGCATTATATTTAAATAGCTATACAGACACATGGATATACTGTACTGTGGGGACATTATATTTTAATAGCTATACAGATACATGGATATAGTGTACTGTGGGGACATTATATTTAAATAGCTATACAGATACATGGTTATACTGTACTGTGGGGACATTATATTTAAATAGCTATAAAGATACATGGTTATACTGTACTGTGGGGACATTATATTCAAATAGCTATACAGATACATGGATGTACTGTATTGTGGGGACATTATATTTAAATAGCTTTACAGATACATGGATAAACTGTACTGTGGGGACATTATATTTAAATAGCTATACAGATACATGGATATACTGTACTGTGGGGTCATTATATTTAAATAGCTATACAGATACATGATTATACTGTACTGTGGGGACATTATATTCAAATAGCTATACAAATACATGGATATACAGTATTGTGGGGACATTATATTTAAATAGCTTTACAGATACATGGATATACTGTACTGTGGGGACATTATATTTAAATAGCTATAGAGATACATAATTATACTGTACTGTGGGGACATTATATTTAAATAGCTATACAGATACATGATTATACTGTACTGTGGGGACATTATATGTAAATAGCTATACAGATACATGGTTATACTGTACTGTGGGGACATTATATTCAAATAGCTATACAGATACATTATTATACTGTACTGTGGGGACATTATATTTAAATAGCTATACAGATACATGGTTACACTGTACTGTGGGGACATTATATTTAAATAGGTATACAGATACATTGTGGGGGCATTATATTTAAATAGCTATACAGACACATGGATATACTGTACTGTGGGGACATTATATTTTAATAGCTATACAGATACATGGATATAGTGTACTGTGGGGACATTATATTTAAATAGCTATACAGATACATGGTTATACTGTACTGTGGGGACATTATATTTAAATAGCTATAAAGATACATGGTTATACTGTACTGTGGGGACATTATATTCAAATAGCTATACAGATACATGGATGTACTGTATTGTGGGGACATTATATTTAAATAGCTTTACAGATACATGGATATACTGTACTGTGGGGACATTATATTTAAATAGCTATACAGATACATTATTATACTGTACTGTGGGGACATTATATTTAAATAGCTATACAGATACATGGTTATACTGTACTGTGGGGACATTATATTCAAATAGCTATACAGATACATTATTATACTGTACTGTGGGGACATTATATTCAAATAGCTATACAGATACATTGTGGGGGCATTATATTTAAATAGCTATACATACACATGGATATACTCTACTGTGGGGACATTATATTTTAATAGCTATACAGATACATGGATATAGTCTACTGTGGGGACATTATATTTAAATAGCTATACATTTACGGCATTTAGCAGACTCTATACATATACAAGGATACACTGTACTGTGGGGACATTATATTTAAATAGCTATACAGATACATGGATATACTGTACTGTGGGGACATTATATTTAAATAGCTATACAGATACATGGTTACACTGTACTGTGGGGACATTATATTTAAATAGCTATACAGATACATTGTGGGGGCATTATATTTAAATAGCTATAAAGACACATGGATATACTGTACTGTGGGGACATTATATTTTAATAGCTATACAGATACATGGATATAGTGTACTGTGGGGACATTATATTTAAATAGCTATACAGATACATGGTTATACTGTACTGTGGGGACATTATATTTAAATAGCTATAAAGATACATGGTTATACTGTACTGTGGGGACATTATATTCAAATAGCTATACAGATACATGGATGTACTGTATTGTGGGGACATTATATTTAAATAGCTTTACAGATACATGGATAAACTGTACTGTGGGGACATTATATTTAAATAGCTATACAGATACATGGATATACTGTACTGTGGGGTCATTATATTTAAATAGCTATACAGATACATGATTATACTGTACTGTGGGGACATTATATTCAAATAGCTATACAAATACATGGATATACTGTATTGTGGGGACATTATATTTAAATAGCTTTACAGATACATGGATATACTGTACTGTGGGGACATTATATTTAAATAGCTATAGAGATACATAATTATACTGTACTGTGGGGACATTATATTTATATAGCTATACAGATACATGATTATACTGTACTGTGGGGACATTATATGTAAATAGCTATACAGATACATGGTTATACTGTACTGTGGGGACATTATATTCAAATAGCTATACAGATACATTATTATACTGTACTGTGGGGACATTATATTTAAATAGCTATACAGATACATGGTTACACTGTACTGTGGGGACATTATATTTAAATAGCTATACAGATACATTGTGGGGGCATTATATTTAAATAGCTATACAGACACATGGATATACTGTACTGTGGGGACATTATATTTTAATAGCTATACAGATACATGGATATAGTGTACTGTGGGGACATTATATTTAAATAGCTATACAGATACATGGTTATACTGTACTGTGGGGACATTATATTTAAATAGCTATAAAGATACATGGTTATACTGTACTGTGGGGACATTATATTCAAATAGCTATACAGATACATGGATGTACTGTATTGTGGGGACATTATATTTAAATAGCTTTACAGATACATGGATATACTGTACTGTGGGGACATTATATTTAAATAGCTATACAGATACATTATTATACTGTACTGTGGGGACATTATATTTAAATAGCTATACAGATACATGGTTATACTGTACTGTGGGGACATTATATTCAAATAGCTATACAGATACATTATTATACTGTACTGTGGGGACATTATATTCAAATAGCTATACAGATACATTGTGGGGGCATTATATTTAAATAGCTATACATACACATGGATATACTCTACTGTGGGGACATTATATTTTAATAGCTATACAGATACATGGATATAGTCTACTGTGGGGACATTATATTTAAATAGCTATACATTTACGGCATTTAGCAGACTCTATACATATACAAGGATACACTGTACTGTGGGGACATTATATTTAAATAGCTATACAGATACATGGATATACTGTACTGTGGGGACATTATATTTAAATAGCTATACATTTACGGCATTTAGCAGACGCTATACAGATACATGGATACACTATACTGTGGGGACATTATATTTAAATAGATATATAGATACATGGATATACTGTACTGTGGGGACATTATATTTAAATAGCTATACAGATACATGGATATACTGTACTGTGGGGACATTATATTTAAATAGCTATACAGATACATGGTTATACTGTACTGTGGGACATTATATTCAAATAGATATACAGATACATGGTTATACTGTACTGTGGGGACATTATATTCAAATAGCTATACAGATACATGGATATACTGTACTGTGGGGACATTATATTCAAATAGCTATACAGATACATTGTGGGGGCATTATATTTAAATAGCTATACAGACACATGGATATACTGTACTGTGGGGACATTATATTTTAATAGCTATACAGATACATGGATATAGTGTACTGTGGGGACATTATATTTAAAAAGCTATACAGATACATGGTTATACTGTATTGTGGGGACATTATATTCAAATAGCTATACAGATACATTATTATACTGTACTGTGGGGACATTATATTCAAATAGCTATACAGATACATTGTGGGGGCATTATATTTAAATAGCTATACAGACACATGGATATACTGTACTGTGGGGACATTATATTTTAATAGCTATACAGATACATGGATATAGTGTACTGTGGGGACATTATATTTAAATAGCTATACATTTACGGCTTTTAGCAGACGCTATACATATACAAGGATACACTGTACTGTGGGGACATTATATTTAAATAGCTATACAGATACATGGATATACTGTACTGTGGGGACATTATATTTAAATAGCTATACATTTACGGCATTTAGCAGACGCTATACATATACAAGGATACACTGTACTGTGGGGATATTATATTTAAATAGCTATACAGATACATGGATATACTGTACTGTGGGGACATTATATTTAAATAGCTATACAGATACATGAATATACTGTACTGTGGGGACATTATATTTAAATAGCTATACAGATACATGATTATACTGTACTGTGGGGACATTATATTTAAATAGCTATACAGATACATGGATATACTGTACTGTGGGGACATTATATTTAAATAGCTATACATTTACGGTATTTAGCAGACGCTATACAGATACATGGATACACTCTACTGTGGGGACATTATATTTAAATAGATATATAGATACATGGATATACTGTACTGTGGGGACATTATATTTAAATAGCTATACAGATACATGGATATACTGTACTGTGGGGACATTATATTTAAATAGCTATACAGATACATGAATATACTGTACTGTGGGGACATTATATTTAAATAGCTATACAGATACATGATTATACTGTACTGTGGGGACATTATATTTAAATAGCTATACAGATACATGGATATACTGTACTGTAGGGACATTATATTTAAATAGCTATACAGATACATGGATATACTGTACTGTGGGGACATTATATTTAAATAGCTATACAGATACATGATTATACTGTACTGTGGGGACATTATATTTAAATAGCTATACAGATACATGGATATACTGTACTGTGGGGACATTATATTTAAATAGCTATACAGATACATGGATATACTGTACTGTGGGGACATTATATTTAAATAGCTATACAGATACATGGTTATACTGTACTGTGGGGACATTATATTTAAATAGCTATACAGATACATGATTATACTGTACTGTGGGGACATTATATTCAAATAGCTATACAGATACATGATTATACTGTACTGTGGGGACATTATATTCAAATAGCTATACAGATACATGGTTATACTGTACTGTGGGGACATTATATTCAAATAGCTATACAGATACATGGATATACTGTACTGTGGGGACATTATATTTAAATAGCTTTACAGATACATGGATATACTGTACTGTGGGGACATTATATTTAAATAGCTATACAGATACATGATTATACTGTACTGTGGGAATATTATATTTAAATAGCTATACAGATACATGGTTATACTGTACTGTGGGGACATTATATTTAAATAGCTATACAGATACATGGTTATACTGTACTGTGGGGACATTATATTTAAATAGCTATACAGATACATGGTTATACTGTACTGTGGGGACATTATATTTAAATAGCTATACATTTACGGCATTTAGCAGACGCTTTACAGATACATGGATATACTGTACTGTGGGGACATTATATTTAAATAGCTATACAGATACATGGATACACTGTACTGTGGGGACTTTATATTTAAATAGATGTACAGATACATGGATATACTGTACTGTGGGGACATTATATTTAAATAGATATTTTTCCAGACAACTTTTATTTGCCGACAAAACCCACTTTAACCCACTTTATTTATTTTTTTATGTTTAAATAGTATTAATATAGTAAGTCATGTTTTAGTAATATATGTAAAATTGCATTCATTTTGTACATAGACCCTCTATTTTCACAGGCTATAAAGTAATTAGCCAGTTGACTAAAAGCAGTTTTATGGTCAGGTGTGGCCTGTTCCCTTGTTATTTCATGACAAATTAAAGAAAATTGATTCCGAGCATTGAATAATAATTGATTATTATTTTGTCCATGGGACTTCTCAATGTGCAGTCCACAGAGATATCACTGCAATTGAAGGGGGCCATCAGTAGGCTGAAAATAAAATAATAGAAATTGCTAGGAGTGGCCAAATTAATAATTTGGTAACATAATTAAAAAGAAAGAACACAGCGGCAAGCTTAGCAACACCAAAAGGTCTGAAAGATGTTTCATTCTGTTATGAAGAAAGACCCATATTGTTGTCAAAGTCTACTTTCTTGACAGTTTCAAGATGCAAAGCACTGGTAGCACTCAGGAACAGAAAGACCAGACTTGACCAGACCTGCTAGAAAACATGATGAGAAGAGAAGGGAGTAAAAGAAAAAAAGATAGCTCATAATACAAAGCATATCACATCATCTGTGAAACATGGTGGAGGTAGTATTATGGCATGGGCATGTATGGCTGCTTATAACACTTGCTGACTTGGGTGTTAATTGATACTGATACTGATACTGATACTGATGCTGATGGAAGTAACATTATGAATTCTGAATTGTATGGAGCTGTACTTTCTGCTCGGATTCAGGCAAACGCTGATATTACTGCTCACAGTAGAAATGGATAATGACCCAAAACATTAAAGCAAAAGCCACCCAGGAGCTTCTTACATCAAAGAAATGGAATTGTTTCTAAATGACTGGGTCAATCACCTGACTGCAAGGATTAGGATTTGCATCTAAGTATTAACAATAACACTGTATTTGTAATTATGTTAGTTTAGCATTTTATTTTTAAACCTGTAAAAATAGAGGGGCTTTGTGAAAACGCTGTAATGACTAAATAGTTTCATAGTGGATTTTTTTCAAGCTAGAACTCAGTACAGTTGAGTCCCATCTTGATTGCATAATTTCTATTTTCCAGTGTGGTGGTGTACATAATTGTCTCACTGTCCAAATACTTATAGACCTGACTGTATTTGGATGAGGATTATTCTCAGCACTGCAGTGACACTGATATAGTGGTGGTATGTTAGTGTGTGTTAGTTAGTGTGTTGTGCTGGTGTGAGTGGATCAGACACAATGTTTAAACACCTCAGTATCAGTGCTGAACTGAGAATAGTCCACCAAGCAAAAATAGCCACAATCTGTGCAGCAACAGAAGATCTACAGCGTGGACCAACAGGCTATAAGTGTCTAAAAGAGTGGACAGTGATTGTTTAACTGTCTTTGTGTATTTATTTGATTCAGCTCAGGCCTACCTCGACTACAGAGCTCTGTGGCAGTTCAGGGGCATGATCCTCTGCACCATGCCTGACAGCTGGCCGGTCCTGGATTACAGTGACTACGGCTGCTACTGCGGCAAGGGCGGCTCAGGCACCGCTGTTGACGAGCTGGACAGGTCAGAAAAAAAACAAAAGGAAAAATAAAACTTTTACACATTGTCTAGAATATTTAATTGAATAATTCATTGTAAAGGGATTTGCACCAATGTAGAATGTGCAATCAAATCAATATACTAGTCTTTTTTTCAAGGTATTTATTTAAGGAAAAATGAGACCTAATTCAATTCTCTCTAATGCTTACAGATGCTGTGAGGTTCATGACCAGTGTTACACTGATGCCATGCAGCATGATGCCTGCTGGCCAATCCTGGACAATCCCTACACTGAAATCTATGCCTATGATTGTGACAAAGCCAGTAAGCAGATCACCTGCAAAGGTAAGTGGGAGAAATATGATTAACATGAGGCTTTTTTTTGTTGTAATTTTATAAAAATATATATATATATTATATATATCCTTTATGTGGGGGAATAATATAGTCTATAATATAGCCTCGTTACTCCTATTTCATTTTAGCTTGTTTTCATTCATGTACATTTACATTCCAGTAAAGGTTATTGATAACATGCCTTTAAAGTTTGACTTTTTGCTCCATTACAATACTTATAGACAACTAGTCATCATATCTTTTGCTCCATGAAACACATGTTAATGCTCAGTAGTACACAGATATGGTTCTTTAATATGACATTATATAATATTTGCATTGCACTAAAATACATTCATTTTTAATGGGCATATATGCGGCTGAAACAGGAAGCCTAGCGCATCCAAAACTGATCAACATATACTTTTGCTGCATATTCAGACAGAAGTTATAAGAAGTGTTTCAGTTCTGGCTGCGCAAAACACATCACAGCCAATCAGAATGGAGATCTTTTACACATATTAGTTATAAAGGCACAGTAGCATACAAAAACAGCCGGTATGAATTTGTTTACTTTAATTGTTAATTTAATTCAATTGTTTAAAAAGTCTCTCTCTCTCTCTCTCTCTCTCTCTCTCTCTCTCTCTCTCTCTCTCTCTCTCCCTCCCTCTCTCTCTCTCTCTCTCTCTCTCTCTCTCTCTCAGGTAACAACAACGAGTGTGAGATGTTTATCTGCGAGTGTGACAGGAAGGCCGCTGAGTGCTTTGCTGTTGCTGGCTACAATGAGGAGAATAAGAACCTACCCAGCGATCGCTGCAAATGAACCCTGAAGATGTACCACTCTGCGCTCCAGGGTGGGCAGTTATTAAAATCTTTTTTGTATAAAGAAATAAACTCAGCATAAACAAACAGGTGTCATCACTGCATATCAGTTTTACAGCATATCATGTTGCTGTTTGCCTCAGTGTTGGGTTTAGAGATTATTTAGTGCTAGCGCTTTTAAAAGTCAGTATTTATATGTTGAAAGTTGAGTTGATGCTGACTAATCACATGATAACAACAAACTGCAGAAAAGGGAATGTTTCTCAATAAATTATTTAAATTCAACCTTAAACAGTAGAGGATGATGTGACTTTTCCAACAAGCAAAGCTAGTCTTCAGAGAACCGATGATATGGACCCAAGATCCTCACTTAAGGATTAGATTCTGCTGAGATGCTCGTCTGCAGCAGAACTCCAGAGAACCAGAAACATTTTGAACTCAGTATCTGATCTCAGAAGCACTGTAGATCAGCAAAGACATGCCCTTCCAGTGACATACACAAACTGCAGGAAACAGGAGATACAGGCTCCAAAATAACCAGGCTCCTCATTTCTTGTCTTCTCTGAGGCATCCATGGTGTTTGTGTCATAATTATATGATCAACGACATCAAGCTTAAAGCACCAACCTCCCCTATTCAGTGCAAAGAACAAGTTTATTCATCCTGGAGTCAATAAACCCAATTAAGATTTCAAGTGTATCATTTATGAGAAAGTGTGGGTCGAGTCTTTAAAAGCTGATTGAATGGAATTTCTACTTCTACACCTAATCAAATACCAAGTTAAGTGAAAAGTAAAATTATTATGGCGTTTTCTGAAGACTGTAGTGTAAATGTGCTGTTTATGTGCTAAGTTTAACACATTAGAAAAAAATAACACATATAACATGACTTCTGCACAGAGCACATTCTGTTAAATTCAGCAAATAGGCAGCAATGCTGCTTAACTGTGCAGAAATGTGTCCTCTGTAGAGAGTATCTTACAACTATATGTTTTTTACATGTTATTTGTTTAATATTTTCACATTTTTACTCTGAAAATCAATACAACATTTACCAGGGATCCCCAAACATTTGAAAACAACTGTATGATTGTAAGAATTTAACATTAAAATGCACACTAATCTATTTATCAGTGTGGTTGTCAACATCCAAACAAGATAGGCAGTCAAGATTTACTGAAGAGTTCACAAAAAGAAAATATTACCCGGACTCTGTATCTAGTTACAGTAATCCATATAGATCACTGCTAGAAAAAAATTGCTAAAACACCAGCAGCTGAAAACAACAGCTGTGTGAAGGCTGTGAGACGTAGAGACTCATATTCTACATAAGAATGTGTTTCATTCATTTTAAGCAAAGGGAGCCCTGTGTACAGCATCCAAAGTACAGCACACAGGAACTTAATGAAACAAGTAAAAAACTGATCAGCCATAACATTAAAAGCATGTTCTTGTTTCTACACTCGCTGCCCATCTTCACCATATAGATGCACTATGTAGTTCTGCAATTACAGGCTGTAGTTCATCTGTTTTTCTGAAGGGTCTGGACCACCACAGGACAGGTATTGTTTAGGTGGTGTGTCATTCTTAGCACTGCAGTGACACTGACGTGATGGTGGTGTGTTAGTGTGTTAGTGTGTATTGCGCTGGTATGAGTGGATCAGACACTCATTCTTGCATCTCTTAACCAAAGTTAATATAAGACACTGTTCCTATTAAAATGCTCCTCCATTAATCACAGGGATATTTAACAAAGCAAGTTCTTTTGGTTAGCTAGATAATATAAACCAAAAGCTGAGGACAACCCAATAGGAATGTTGTTTTTAGGCTACAAGATCAAATCTGATTTAGGCATATCCAGACTGATTTTTGACAGTCTGCATAGCAAAAATACACATGAAATACATATTTTTGCAAATTCATGTTTGGAGTTGAATTGAAATGTGATTCCAAACTGATTTTCACAAGTGACCAACATCTGTATTTAAAATCTACACCACGAGCATAGCTATGTAGTTACAACAAACCTGATTTCAGACTGCAGGCAGCGTTTCTCAAATCGGATCTCTTGAGATGACTGTCTGTGCTGTTATTTGCGAGTGATTAGGTTGGATTTGCGTGTCCAGATATTACTGACTCCTCTGCATGGGTTGCTGTAGCCATGCAAGCATCAGGAGCAACATAGCAAATCTTGTTGTTGTTTGTTGTGTTGCGAGTGATGCAAAGGAGACTTTGAAATCTGATTTGAGCACCCAGAGCAGCCGGACAGAGAGGGATCTGTAAAAATCTGATAGAAATTACATTCCAATCCACTTCCAAATCTGGATCTGATTGGCATAAATCAGGTTTCGTGTGGTTCTTGCCTTCCAGATGATCAAAAATCAATCTGTATACAAACTGGATACGCCAAAAATCTAATTTAGACTGGCCATCTAAACAAGACCTAAGACATGTAGGAGGCAGGTACAAACTATTTACTGACAAGGTATATATATATATATATATATATATATATATATATAACCACATGACATTACCAGAGGAATTGAAGTATAAGCCTCAAGTGTACAGATGTAGTTTCACCATGGTTTGTTTTGATAAAGCAGAGGGATTGTGTTGTAAAAATGAGCTTCATTCAATCAGCACACTGCACTACTGTACACATACCAGCATCCAAGATATTTTCTATAGGTAGTCACTTCTAGGTAGGATCAACGTAGTAGTATCTGGTACTGGCAATTGCATAACTTGGCCAAGATCAGATAGATGTGGTTTATTTTATTATTAGTACAGAACATGATATCCAAAGTCATCTAGAATAAACAAGTTTATTTTTGCTGATAAAACTTGTACTTCATAGTTTGGTAGCTGGTCTTTATATTATCAAGCTGTTACTGGATCTTTAATGGCTGTCAATTAATAATATTGTTTTTCCTCCAAAGTTGCGTTTAGTATAGAAATTAGGAGTAAAAAACTTGTAAACACTTTTCACAGACCTGCTGGTCTAAGGCACACAATAACACAGACCTCAGTACCATTTTCACAATAAGTAAATATTACAGCAACAACAAATGTAATATTAATGTGAGAACGTAATAAAATCTGCTAAGCGTTTTTCCCCCTCAGTGAAAACTTTGAGGGGTGGATCTGATTTTAGACAGATGCTTGTTTAAAGTTTACAGTAATCAAACCTATTCCTACTGTATGTTAAGTAGTGTAATAAGATTAAGTTACTAGTGCCAAATGTTTTACCCACAACTCAGCATTCATCAAACAGACACATACATTCTGAGAGTGCATTTTACATCTTAAATCAGAGGAGGGCAAAGCTTAAGAAATACAGGAAACGAATAATAATAATCAACTCTTTATTATAGGTTTCACATAAAGAAAGAATTAGCATCCAACAGACCAAGACCCTGAGGATCAGAAATGTTCAACACATGGCAGTTGACGAAACCCCTAACATTTAACTAAGAGTGTTACAGGCTCTGCAAACTCTAGAATTTTGACAAAAAGAAGCCAGTAAATGTTTCCTGAGCATCAAAAGATTACTTCCCAAAAGGAGCATCTAAAGCAAATTCCTGTTGTACACCTAATGCATGAATGCTCTGGCTTTACACACATGGATAGTTGTCTAGTGTCCCATGAGTAGACAAGTAGGCCCTGGATTGGCCATCACTAATTGGGCTGCACTGGCCAAAGTGTCTTGGCAGAGACAACACTCTGAGGCACAGGTTGATATTGGCCAGGAGCCTGCCAGCTACTTGCACCATCAGAAGGTGTAGCAGTATAAAAGCCTGGACTTTGTGCTGGCCATGCTGCACTGAGAGACTCTCGGCTAGAGGCTACAAGTCCAGGAGAAATTTGGTTAAGAGATGCAAGAACATTTGGGGTTCTTTGTTCTATTAAGCTTTGGGCCCTCTGGGGGGCCTGGGACACAGGCACTATAGGGTTGGCAGCATTTTGGAACACAGTGGAAAACCTGCTGGAAGGCTGGACACCACTCTGGGTCAATGCTACATTTGAGGTAGGATCACTTTGGGTTTGAGACACAAATCTAGAACTGCTTAGGCTTGCAGATATAGGGGAAAGGCTGCTTGAGACAGCCTGGTTATAACTCCCTGAACCTTGGGATGGGTGGAATTGCAGAAGCTGAAGTCTAAGAGGATCTACTCTATACCATTTAGCACCTGCTCTAATTCGAGAGTAGGACTTACTCACTAAACTCTGCGTTGGGAATGTGGGCTCATTCAATGGCTGGGACTGGACTTCAGGGACTTGTGCTGGGGTGTCTTCTGGCTTTGTAAATAGAGGAGGAGTCATGTGGCCCTCAGAGAGGGAATATCTGCTAGAGCTAAGAGCATCATAAAATCCAGAAGCAGCTGGGGATTGAGCCACATACCTGCCCTGACCCTGAGAGGCCACAGATGACTCACTGGTACTAGTCTGGGATGGGGTCATAGGCTGGTTTGTTGGCCGAGTCAAAGATCCCAAGGTGTACACACTAGACATGCTTTGAGACTGAGGTGGTGATGGAACACCCAGCCTTCCTGAAGAGGTGTACCAGCTAGAGGGTCCAGTGGGCTGAGCTCCATAGCTCCCTTGATTCATAGAGGTAGCAGGATACTGGTTTGTTAAACTCCAAGATGATTGAGGCACTGACTTGTTTGGCTGGATTTGGGTGCTTTGGTATGCAGATGCCTGAGATTGATGTCCCTGTCCCTGCAAAGTATACCAGCGGGAAGCTCCTGAGATCTGGGCACCATAGCTGTTCTGTTGATAGGTGGACGCAAGCTCATTTCCTGAGCTTTGGGAAGGAGCTGTGGGCCTGGGTACATCTTGTATTCCAGCAGAGGATTGGGAGGCAGAAAGTTCACAGTTAGAAGGCTTCCAGCTACTTGAAGCGTACCAATATGGCCTTGATGGCAGGGTCTCAAAGCTGCCATGTTGCATGAGGGGATGAGCATATTGGTTCTGGACATTAAGCACAGGTTCATTAGAAGTAGAAGAAGCCCGATTGGAAATAGAACCATGCGGAGCTGTTTGGATGGGCATGTGGCTATTAGATTCCAATTCTGACCATTCAGAATTTGCATTTACAGTATTTGTTAATGCCAAACCAAAAGGTTGGTTTCTAGTCGTATCAAAGTTTTGGAGAGGAGGATGAGGCTGATCACTTGAGACAACAGAACCTCCAGTTTGCCAGTCAATGGCAGATGCTTTATTCCAAACTGTGGAGGACAACAAGAAGTCAGCTAACAATACACATACTCATAACATGATTAGCTTGACATGATTTTTGAAATCTTACCACTAAACCCAACTGCGTCCCTCAGAAGGATCAAACCAATGGAAAAAATATAAAATCTGCAACACATAAAGAAAGCATTTACTCATTAATTTAAACCAACAACTGAAGGGAAATGTTTCCTAATATATATATATATATATATATATATATATATATATATATATATATATATATAAATAAAACACACACATACCTCTTCCACTCCCACGCCATCATTTAAACCATTAATGAGAGAAGGCAAACTCCAAGCACCCAACTCCTGCTTCTGATAGTGTTTTTGTTCAAAGGACCTCAATCAAATCATGAGTTTCACCTGCTCACTTGTCACATGACTGATTGGGGCTTGTCGGTTACAATTTTGTATCTTTTAAAATTTGCCCACAGGAGTTGCATTTGTATAATCACCGATTTGTTTTTAGTTGAAGATAATCTGGGTACATTGTCTATCGAGCAGTGATAAACTATAAAATAAAGTTATTCATGATAGCCTGATGCATCTTTTAAAGCCTTGTAAATCAAGGGTGTACATGAAAAATAGTTCCCAAAGAAAACTTTTTTTAGATTTATTACATACTATTATTTTTTAGCAACATTACGTATCAAAGCTCACATGACAAGCTCAGGCAGTTGCTCTCTCAATAGTTTAGCTGAGGTTTGGAGTTTAATCCGAATTTAACCCTGAATAGCATTGAAAAATCACACATCTGCCACTAGGTGGTGCTATATATGTCAGGTTTAACAGGGGACTGTCTGAAACCTGCTACAGACATGGATTTACAAATGTTTAAGCATAATTATTGCAATTGAAGTGCATTTTCAGATGCTATTGATATTTTAATATCCCAGAGCTAGAATATGTTGTTTAGGCAGCTAAATGACCTGTGATGACCTGTGTTTAGGCTATCATTATTACTGATTTCAAAATGTAACAAACATGTGTCACATGTCAGCAAACTAGATAAAAAAAAGACTAGAAAGGCTGGACAGTCCAGCATGATTGGTGATAGTGACAGTAAAGAGTGCCAAACTTTTAAAACATGACTTTTATTTTTTTCATAATAAACAAAACATTGCCATTTCGTTACTGTCCAACTACGAATATCTTCAAAATGGCCTCTTTACAGTAAAACCCAAAAACTTTTTGGAGCATTTCTATTCACTGTGATGTCATATGGTTAAAAATTTTAAAAAGTTTCTTTTGAGTAATGTCACGCTTTAGCTAAAACTGAAAAGTTGAATGATATATTAGAGTTAAATCAGATATTAAGCTGCCTGTTCCTCACTCTCACTGGACCAGACAGAGAGAACAACCATTTGATGCAGAAACAACATCGGCAGCCATCTAGTAAAATGATATTCTCTGTTTTAAGAATACAGTATACAGTTTAGTAAAAGGCTATTTTGCTTATTTTTTACAACATCATTAAATAGTATTGGACTTGCACCACATATTTGAATTGTACTGCACATCATACTGGGGTCTATATGTCTTACAGGGAACCCCGATTGTTAAAACTTATAGGGCCCAATATGGTGTATATGTCCAATACCACCAAGCACACCTGGACGTGGAGCTGTAAAACTGGACATTAAATGTACAAGCAGGTGATTTTATTGTTGTCACTGATCCTTGTATATATCATTACTAAATTACTAAAATGATCAGGGGTTATTGATTTCAATAGTATCAGTGATCATAGCCACTAGATGGTGCTATAGCACAATAATGACAACACTTCTCTACAGAGGAAAGTGTGGCACAGCTAGCTAAACCCATGCTGTGCTTCTGCATTGGTGAGATAATGAGCTACAATGATCTGTATTTGGGACAAAAATCTTCATTTGAAATGGTACATTTATTTCACTTCAGTTAATTTTAAATCAGTATAAAGCGTTATTCATACATTAGTCTTGTTTTGCTTTTTATGTATTTTTTCTTAGTCTTTTTTCAGATTCTTCATATGTGGCTGCTGTGTTTTAAAATGACTTTAATCCTCATGAAGCTTAACAAATACAATAAAGCTAATTCATGAGTACAGATCCAGGCTGTTTGGAGAGAAAGCACATTTCAATGTGAAAATGAGAAGGTTGTGCTTGTGTTTATTGTGTGTGTGTGGATTACATGTTAAATATTCAGTGCTTTGACACATATATCAATTTGTCTCCCTCTGATGAAATGTTTTGTTAATTTTCTAGGTGTAAAAATGAGTGAGCACATCATCTACAGGGTACGTACACTATATTGCCAAAGGTATTCGCTTGTCTGCTTTCACATGCATATGAACTTGAATGACATCCCATTCTTAACCCATAGGGTTTAATATGATGTTGGGCCAGCCTTTGCAGCTCTAACAGCTTTCACTCTTCTGGCGTGTGTCCATTGGGGGTGTGCTTAACACCACTGCATATGATTCTTTGCGTTAAGCTTGGTGATGTAAGGCTTGGGTGCAGCTGCTCGGCCATAAAAACCCATTTCATGAAACTCCCTACACACTGTTCTTGAGCTAATCTGAAGGCTACATGAAGTTTGGAGGTCTGTAGCGATTGACTCTGTAGAAAGTTGGTGACCTCTGCGCACTAAGCGTCTCAGAATCCTCTGACACTGCTCTGCCATTTTACTCGGTTATGAATTGCTGTTGTTCCCAATCGCTTCCACTTTTTTATAATTATAGTTGACTGTGGAATATTTAGTAGTGAGGAAACTTCACGACTGGTCTTGTTGCACCAGTGGCATGCTATCACTGTACCACAATGGAATTTACTGAGAGAGAGTTCCTGAGAGAGACCCTTTCTTTCATATATGTTTGTAGAAGCAGTCTGCATGCCTAGGCACTTGGTTTTATACATCTGCAGCCATGAAAGTGAATGGAACGTCTGAGTTTAATGATTTGGATGGGCGAGTGAATACTTCCTTACTGTTTATTTTACTAAAATTAACATATTGGAAAAAATACAACATTAACTGTGGTCAGTTAAAGGTTATGGCACATTTACATGCAGTAAATTTAGCAGAAAAAGTGAAACATTTGAAGTGGTTTTCCGTTGAAGGTGTGTCGATTTTTTCTTAGACGTAGACGATCAACAAAGCATGTCATTTGACTGAGGGTGTTTAAATTTTTACACACCGCTCTACATTCATATTTAAATCAGCAATCAATAAAAGACAGCAACACCACTAACAGACAGTGAATTGTGCTACACAGGAGATGTGAGTTTAGTACAGTTATATGTGATAATTCATTATTTTTTCTTGGATTAAGCTACATTTTGGTTTGGTTACTACTTTTTTCGTTTCCTCAGTTCCCATTTTGGCAATATGAGGTTCTCAGCTTTAATAGAGCCCTAATTTTTCCAAAACGGGAACTAAGAGAAAAAATATGTTCTTTAGACTTCTTGTATTTCACATTATGACACATTGCTATTTCAAATAGTGTTTTAATCAGCACCACACCAAAATGTGTGTCCAAAAGTACTGAGATAAGAACTGAAGAAATATTCTGAGTACTGCTGTGTTCTTTGTTGCACAGCGTCTTTAAAGCCACTAACTCTACCACTACTTCCTGAGGTTCAATCTATAGAGCCACTATTGTTAGATATAGCTACTCTAACTAGAAGCCATTGTAAACAGTGGCTATTATCCCAAACTGTTATCTGGGCTAACATAAAGCAGCTTTCTCTTACCTTGAAAAAGGTAATGCTGCAGACATTAGACCGTCAACGATGTAATTACCTCACACCAGCTTGGCATTCCCACACCACTAACATCTGTAGCGTTTTTTCTATAGCTTTTCAAAGGTTGCTTTCCACATTCTGAAATGCAGAACCCAAAGCTTGTTTGAAAAATGGTTCTGCACAATGTGTCTGGTGCTTTTGCGTTCTCCGATGGATGTTGTTGTGGTGGCTTTAGGTAGGTCATTGTATGTCCTGCCCAGTGTCTCAGAGCTACGAACAACACAGCCACAAAAAGATGTAACAAAATAGAGTTAAATCTCTCCATCTTGCTACTTTGAATGCAGTCACTAATGATGGAAGTCATTAGTCTACCAATAGATACAGTATATACTTTGTTTAAGCTATCAAATAAAATTTACATACAGAAGTTTTGGTTTCCTTTTATTATGTTCCAAAAATCACTGGCATGTGGACTGTTAGCGATGGCTTCTATCTAACGCTTGCCAAATATTAACAAAATCTATCAAATTTACACACTGTCTTGAAGTTCTGCTTTCATTTTATGACATATAAAATGAAAATGGCTGGCATGCTGTACAAAGACACAGAGACTACTTGATGTAATCAGCATCAGTAAACACAGCTCCACACATACAGCATTTTATCTCTGCTTAAAGTTAAATCAGTGCCTCATCCATCTTATTCTCATTATTTTTTCTGACAGTGCATGGAAACTGAAACGGAGCTGCTGTAACCCAGTGTGTGATGGTACACTATAAAAACATTTGATATCGCTTCTGCAGTAGTTATAGAGCTGAAGTGAGTTTTATCCTCTGAAAAGACAGAAACGCAAAAGCAGCACTAAAAAGAAAGTTGAATACTGAGTTGGGTTTAGAAAAACTTCCATAAATATTTTCTATTGTCATGACAGAGCGAGACAAATTCATTCATAAATGTTTAACCACTTTTCAATAAATAATTCATCACATGGGCATCACATCACACAATATTGGATCCAACAATACTTATAACTGCAGAGCTCAACAAATGTAGTTTATGGTCCCCCTGGATAATCAAGAAATGTTTTTTTCAACAGGTTCATAATAACAAAATGCAGCAGGTAGGTAATACACAGATCAGTCCCAAAGTCCCAAACTCCATTGACAGTGTTGGAAAAACAGGACCCTAATGACAAATTTATAAATATAATTGTATAAAAGTGTAAGCATCCCACAGGACCATTCCAGGGGAAAGGAGTGTGTACTGTTCTATGGCAGGGTTCTTATAATTATGTTTGATGTATTATCAATAAAGCAGAATTTTTTTTGTTTTTTTTGAGTGGCCCTTTTCATCAACCGAACAATCAACATTTATTTATTTATAACCACTGTTGTCTCAAAGCAGCTTTAGAGAAAAGAAGTTAATGGGAGAAAAAAGAGGGAAAAAGTGTGGATTATATGTAGATATTTATTAAACTCCTAACAGAGTATCAGTAACACATCAGCGACACACCAGTAAAGTAGCAGTAGTGAAGCATCTCAATAGACTGAAGTAAATATCCTAAAGAGGTACTGTTGATACATTACTTATATTAAGTGGATGTATTGTTGATATGTTAAATTAAGTAGTCTTAATATGTTTGCTTCTATTCCAAAACTTACCCTTACCCAAAACCAGAACTCTAAACCAGGGCCTAGCCCTAACCTCAACAGAATCAAAAATTCTGATCCCAACCCCGGCACCAATCCTAGCCTAACCTTGACCCAAAACCTAATTCTGTCTATCACCCTTGCCCTATTCCTAGACCTAACCTCAACCTGACATCTAATCCTAGCCAGCACCCTAGCCCTAATCTAGACCTAACCTCAATCCGACACCTAATCTTACCCCTAACCCTGGCCATAATTCTAGCCCTAACCCTAATTTTCACCCAAAACCTAATCTTAACCCTCAGCCTGGTCCTAATCCATACTCTAACCTTAAACTAACCCAAAAAAGGCTGGTGGTATGGGATGTTGAGATCATCTGTAATATACCTTACATGTTCAGTGATTTCTCAGGTTAACATCTATAAATTTGGACCCTCCAAATGGGGTGAAAAATATAAAGTGGTTGTCCTCAGACATTCCTACTCATTGGTAGTGGGTTTAACAGCTAAACTAATGCTGTTGGTTAACGCTGCAGCTAAGGCTACCGCTAATGCTTATTTTCAGTGTAGCAGCTAATGGTACTGCTAGTGAAAGATACTGCTGCTAGCAGCTTAAGCTACTGCTGGGCTTCATCAGATGAAAAAAGATAATTGCACTCTTTAATATAAATATTCTTTGAATGATGGCATCAAAAAACCACTTATGGGTATTAATGCGGTACCATTTATTAAAAAGAGATTTATGGGTGTTAAGGAGAGATTTTGAGGGATTAACAACTGTTCAACCTTAGATATCGATTCTTTGGTCCTTCAGTCTGACCTTATCTCACTTACAATAATTGTTCTCTCCAGAAACTGATTGAAAGGTTCTTTTAGGGACCAAAAGTGCTCCTTCTGTGGCATTAGATGAATATCATGAGAGAATCAGACATGACTTTAAATAATACAGGAACATGACGTGTATCGCGTGGGATGAGGTCATTTACATCATTGTCCTCTTACGAAATTGTATATCGGACTATGTAACTGGGCATGCCTCCTGTTAAGGCTGTGCTGATGTATGTAGAATAGATACATTGTTCACTTTGAAATTCCTGAAACATTACATGCCCGTGTTCCTTAGACAGTGCATTCACATGGAAAGAGCATGCTGTAACGAAAGACTGCTTTCCTCTTCCTTTCTTTTTATATTTAGCCGAAACAACAAAGGTCAGTTCCTTTCTAGTGTTTTGATGCTAAAGGGCAAAGCATGAGAACGTTCCTTTAAAAAGAAGGTTATTCAAAGCTTCTTTAGTGAAGATTATGTTTCCATGAACATTCAACAAATCATTTGCATGCTTCAATGTTTTTTGCCTGATAAAATGGTTCTTCAGGTGGAAAATGGTTCCGTAAAGCACCAAAAAGTGTATATATGCATTGTATTCACTCAGTGTGCTGTTCTTGATTCCAACATTTTTTGTGTAAATAAATAAATAAATGATGCAAATGTACAAATATGCACATTTTTCCTGAGAAAGGGAATGCAGTGTACATTTAAAACTTTAAGATATGCAAGATATGGACCCTAAAGGATTGGTTTAGGAAGATTTCCACTCAGCCAGGTTGGTCGAGACGTGCTTGGAGCCCAAATTTTGCATCTTTAGCCTAGAACTAGAGCAACAGGGCAAATATTGCTAAAAATACAATAGAAGTCAGTAGTCACCTAAATAGCCTAAATTGTTTCTATAAAAATGAATCAGCAAAACTTTACTCAAACTACATCCAGGTCTTCATTCAGCCTTCAGACCCCCTTAGGAGGCAGATCTGTGCTGATCTGGAGTCAGTATTTGTGTGTATGAAGGTCATGAATAAGAAGGAATCTGATCCAGTCCTGCTTAAAGAATAGCGGCCCTGCTATCTGAACTGGTTGAAGAAGTGGTAGAAGGTTTGTTCATTTTTACAGTTCACAAGTCTCACTGTGCTCAACCTGGATGTAGCCTAATCAGGTTGAGAGATGTTAGAGTGAGAAACAATTTAAGTGTTAGCTAATTAGGTGACTATTGAGTTCCAGTGTTTGTTAGCAACATTAGCCTTCCAGTTCTAAACTAAGGAATCAAAATGTTCACTTCAAACATGTCTTGGCTTATTGACTATGTCTCACGTAGGTGGAGAACTGGGTAGTTTAAGGTAGGATTAGGAGTCTTGCCCAGGGCAAGTTTTTGGTATAGTGTGTTGCGGTTGCCTGGGCAGGGAATCGAACCCCAGGCTACCCAACCCAACCACGAAACTGCAGAAAGTTCAGCATTTTAGGGTTAGACACTTAAAGAGTTGAAACACTTGTTTCTCTGTGTAATTATTTTTGTTAAAGCAATATGGAGAAAAAATATTCCTAAATGTTTCCAGGCTTGAACATACGGTTCTAGTCAAAGCCTTTATTTGGTAGAGAACATTTGCATGATGTGGGTTTTCTTTATACTTTACCAAGGTTTTTAACATTCACTCATCTCAGTGAAGAACCATCCATTAAACATTTTATTAAGGAAACCAAAAGTTGGTTCATGGTGACATTGCACCAAGGAATCATGTTTGGCAGCTTTATTTAAATAGTCAGTGTAATCATTCAAAAGACTTCATTCTGCAAATGTCTCAGTAGTGACTCCTTAGCCCATAATGCTAAAAATGCTAAAAATGGTACCCAGTACTTGACTAGCAAACACAGCTTTGAACATCTGTACACACAACAAAGTTTACTTATTTGCTGAAAATCTGTTGCCGCGGTGGCAATTCCTTATTACACTGATCTTGAAACAATGGGATCTAACTCCCGACCATGTGGCCATGAGGGAGGGGGATGCAGTCACTCTTCCTAAAATGCAGGGGCTCCACCTACAGAGTAAAACTCTGTGTTTCGGTACTGACATGAAAATATGGGACACTCAAATACAACATTTCTCAAATAATGTATTATACATTTTATATTCATTTATATAAAAAATATAGTTGGCTTATTACATAATACTACTATGACAGAATGAGTGTTTCATATTTATATAAGATCTCTATTTATATAAGATGGTTCTGTTCCTAGGTGTTTGTGTTCTGTGACTGTAACTAAGACAATAATGGTGATTCATACGCACTGTCCACTGTTAGAAACAAATCAAGTGAAGTATTTTCATTGTTCCATTAATCTGGGGGATTAAAATGACTTTCCTATTCAAATCCTCCAGTAATCCTTCCAGGTGATTATAATAGAAGTTCTGTTTTATTGAAGCACTGATGAAATATTTTGATAGTGGTGTGATTTCTGGTGATTGCTCAAACCCGCGCCTGTCTGTTCCTGTTCCCACCATTCAGAATAGATGCCTGAGACGTTAATAGAAAAGAATGTGCCAGGTGGAATGTGCTGTTAGTCAGAAGAAAGCTGCTGGGGAACAGCTTGTGCAGTATCTGTTGGGCTGAGCCTTTGATTATTCATACAACAGATATGGAGTCATTCGTGTGTTTTAACAGCTGGTTTTCCAGACCCAGAGTCTGGACTACGAATGATTATCAGTGTTGAATCACCAATAAAATCGAAGTTTAGTATTATTTTAATCCTCAACCAGTGTTAATGCGCCATCGAAATGTATTTTCAAGTTCTACTGATATAAATGTATATGTTGAAATATAGCATTAATAATAACCGATCAGCTCTCAGTGGCAATACTAACTGATCAGCTCTCAGTGGCAGTAATGCTAACTGATCAGATCTCAGTGGCGGTAATGTTAACTGATCAGATCTCAGTGGCAGTAATAATAATTAATCAGCTGTCAGTAGCAGTAATCATAACTGATCAGCACTCAGCAGCAGTAATGATAACCGATCAACTGTCAGTAGTAGTAATGATAACTGATCAGCTGTCAGTAGCAGTAATGATAACGGATCAGCACTCAGTAGCAGTAATGCTAACTGATCAGCTGTCAGTAGCAATAATGATAACTGAACAGCACTCAGTAGCAGTAATGATAACTGAACAGCACTCAGTAGCAATAATGATAACTGAACAGCACTCAGTAGCAGTAATGATAACTGAACAGCACTCAGTAGCAGTAATGCTAACTGAACAGCTGTCAGTAGCAGTAATGATAACTAATCAGCTGTCAGTAGTAGTAATGATAACTGATCAGCTGTCAGTAGCAGTAATGATAACTAATCAGCTGTCAGTAGCAATAATGCTAACTGATAAGCTGTCAGTGGCAGTAATGATAACGGATCAGCACTCAGTGGCAGTAATTCTAACTGATCAGCACTCAGTAGCAGTAATGCTAACTGAACAGCTGTCAGTAGCAGTAATGCTAACTGATCAGCTGTCAGTAGCAATAATGATAACTGAACAGCACGCAGTAGCAGCAATGATAACTGATCAGCACTCAGTAGCAGTAAAGCTAACTGATCAGTACTTAGTAGCAGTAATGCTAACTGATCAGCTGTCAGTAGCAGCAATGATAACCGATCAGCACTCAGCAGCAGTAATGCTAACTGATCAGCACTCAGTAGCAGCAATGATAACTCATCAGCTGCTAGTAGCAGTAATGCTAACTGATCAGCATTCAGTAGCAGTAATGCTAACTGATCAGCTGTCAGTAGTAGTAATGCTAACTGATCAGCACTCAGTAGCAGTAATGCTAACTGAACAGCTGTCAGTAGCAGTAATGCTAACTGATCAGCTGTCAGTAGCAATAATGATAACTGAACAGCACTCAGTAGCAGTAATGATAACTGATCAGCACTCAGTAGCAGTAATAATAACTGATCAGCACTCAGTAGCAGTAATAATAACTGATCAGCTGTCAGTAGCAGTAAAGCTAACTGATCAGCACTCAGTAGCAGTAATGCTAACTGATCAGCTGTCAGTAGCAGTAATGATAACTGATCAGCTGCTAGTAGCAGTAATGCTAACTGATCAGCACTCAGTAGCAGTAATGCTAACTGATCAGCTGTCAGTAGCAGTAATGATAACTGATCAGCTGTCAGTAGCAGTAATGATAACTGATCAGCTGTCAGTAGCAGTAATGATAACTGATCAGCTGTCAGTAGCAGTAATTCTAACTGATCAGCACTCAGTGTCAGTAATTCTAACTGATCATCACTCAGTAGCAGTAATGCTAACTGATCAGCTGTCAGTAGCAGTAATGATAACTTATCAGCTGTCAGTAGCAATAATGATAACTTATAAGCTGTCAGTGGCAGTAATGATAACGGATCAGCACTCAGTGTCAGTAATTCTAACTGATCAGCACTCAGTAGCAGTAATGCTAACTGATCAGCTGTCAGTAGCAGTAATGATAACTGATCAGCTGTCAGTAGCAGTAATGATAACTTATCAGCTGTCAGTAGCAGTAATGATAACTTATCAGCTGTCAGTGGCAATAATGATAACTGATAAGCTGTCAGTGGCAGTAATGATAACGGATCAGCACTCAGTGTCAGTAATTCTAACTCATCAGCACTCAGTAGCAGTAATGATAACTGATCAGCACTCAGTAGCAGTAATGTTAACTGATCAGCTGTCAGTAGCAGTAATGATAACTGATAAGCTGTCAGTGGCAGTAATGATAACGGATCAGCACTCAGTGTCAGTAATTCTAACTGATCAGCACTCAGTAGCAGTAATGATAACTGATCAGCACTCAGTAGCAGTAATGATAACTGATCAGCTGTCAGTAGCAGTAATGATAACAGATAAGCTGTTAGTGGCAGTAATGATAACGGATCAGCACTCCGTGTCAGTAATTCTAACTGATCAGCTGTCAGTAGCAGTAATGATAACTAATCAGCTGTCAGTAGCAATAATGATAACTGATAAGCTGTCAGTGGCAGTAATGATAACGGATCAGCACTCAGTGTCAGTAATTCTAACTGATCAGCACTCAGTAGCAGTAATGATAACTGATCAGCTGTCAGTAGCAGTAATGATAACTAATCAGCTGTCAGTAGCAGTAATGATAACTGATAAGCTGTCAGTAGCAGTAATGATAACGGATCAGCACTCAGTGTCAGTAATTCTAACTGATCAGCACTCAGTAGCAGTAATGATAACTGATCAGCACTCAGTAGCAGTAATGATAACTGATCAGCTGTCAGTAGCAGTAATGATAACTGATAAGCTGTCAGTGACAGTAATGATAACGGATCAGCACTCAGTGGCAGTAATTCTAACTGATCAGCACTCAGTAGCAGTAATGATAACTGATCAGCTGTCAGTAGCAGTAATGATAACTAATCAGCTGTCAGTAGCAATAATGATAACTGATAAGCTGTCACTGGCAGTAATGATAACTGATCAGCTGTCAGTAGCAGTAATGATAACTGATCAGCTGTCAGTAGCAGTAATGATAACGGATCAGCACTCATTGTCAGTAATTCTAACTGATCAGCACTCAGTAGCAGTAATGCTAACTGATCAGCTGTCAGTAGCAGTAATGATAACTAATCAGCTGTCAGTAGCAGTAATGATAACTGATAAGCTGTCAGTAGCAGTAATGATAACTAATCAGCTGTCAGTAGCAGTAATGATAACAGATAAGCTGTTAGTGGCAGTAATGATAACGGATCAGCACTCCGTGTCAGTAATTCTAACTGATCAGCTGTCAGTACCGGATCAGCAATATAAATGCTACCTACATATACAGTATTCTGAAACATCAAGGCATCCAGTCATGTCTGGATCTGATGTAAAAATACACTGCCTGCTGAGGTTCCTTAATTCAGCTGTTTAATTAAAACAATGTGGATGTACCCTTCACTACCGTACACATTCTGTAATACTCTGTCAGCACTGATACTGTAAGCACTTCCTCCCAGCACCTGCGGTGGTCTCTGTCTCTACTAGTACTAGGTAGCTCTGGACACACTTATACACACCCCCTCATGCACGCGCTCACACACTAATCAACACACACACCTGTCACCCATTACAGCTGACAGCAGTGGCTCATTAGCACAGCCCATATAGTCTTAACTTGCACGGCATTCAGTGCGTGGTATTGTTTGTGACACACCTTGCGCCTATCTCTCAAGCCAGTGTCTAGTCGGCTTCCCTTCTGGTCCAGTAATGCCATATCTCCACAGCGGGGGCCTGCCGTCCTCCCTGGAGTCCTCGAGGCCACTGGACTCGCAGATCTGCCTGCACCTCAACCTCCACTCGTCTGAGCTCACTCCTGGTGTCTATCCCCCATGGGTCTCCACGCATTTAGGGGTGTCAGGCCATTGGACTTTGTGTTTGTGCTCGTGCCTTTTAGTGATCTTTCCCCATCAGTTGACTTTGAACTTAGTGAAATGATGAACTGTGTTCTTACGCTCTCTTCAGGAATAGAGAGAGTGGTTAAACCCCCACAGGGATCCTCTCCTGGCAAGCTCCGGAACGATGCAAAGAAATAACCCCTTTTGTTTGAACTGTTCAGACAGGACCTAGATCCTGGAATTATCCCCAGTGCTCGAGGAGCCTAAACGCCTTCCACTGCTCAGATGGGAGAACAGCACCTGGAGTCACCGGGGCTCTGTGGCTTCCATCAGCTGCTGCACCAGTACCACCTAAACCACCTGCTCCAGTAGCCTCCTCCCTAGGCTGCCCTGGACTCCAGCCCACCTGGTCTCCCAGGACTTCCTCACCTGGTGGCCTAGTTTTGTACCTTGTTTCACATTTCTAGCCCTGTTGAGTTAATAAAGCCTTGCGTGTGGATCGTAACACCATGTCTGAGTCTGAATCGTTACAGATACAGTGGAAAACACACTGGCACAGTGGACATCACTGCTTTTGAAGCACTGACTTCAAGATTATGGTTGAGCAGCCCAGGTTAAATAAAAAAATCACAATCTTCATGCCTCTAGATGTATTTATATACAGTGCCCTCCATAATTATTGGCACCCCTGGTTAAGATGTGTTCTTTAGCTTCTAATAAATTGAGGGTTTTTTTTAAATAATATAGGACCACGATGGAAAAAAGAGCAAAATCCAACCTTTATCTCAAGTGCATTTATTCAGTAGGAAATAAATCCCACATTAAGAAATAATTGTAACATCAAATAATGTGTGCCACAATTATTAGCACCCCTGATGTTAATACTTTGTACAACCCCCCTTTGCCAACAAAACAGCACCTAATCTTCTCCTATAATGTTTCACAAGATGGGAGAACACAGAAAGAGGTATCTTCGACCATTCCTCTTTGCACAATCTCTCTAAATCATCCAGCGACCTGGGTCCTCTCCTCTGCACTCTCCTCTTCAGCTCACCCCACAGGTTTTCAATGGGGTTAAGGTCTGGGGACTGAGATGGCCATGGGAGGAGCTTGATTCTGTGTGTGGTCAACCATTTCTGTGTAGATCTTGCCATATGTTTAGGGTCATTATCTTGCTGAAAGACCCAGTGACCACCCATCTTCAGCTTTCGGGCAGAAGCCACCAGATTTTGTTTTAAAATGTCCTGGTATTTCAAAGCATTCATGATGCCATGCAACCTAACAAGGTTCCCTGGGCCTTTGGAAGAAAAGCAGGCCCACAGCATCACTGATCCTCCCCCGTATTTCACAGTGGGCATGAGGTGCTTTTCTGCATACTCAGCTCTTGTGTTACGCCAGACCCACTTACAGCATTTGTTGCCAAAAAGCTCTATCTTTGTTTAATCTGACCAAAGCACACGGTCCCAGTTGAAGTTCCAGTACTGCTTAGCAAACTCCAAACGTTTACGTTTATAATTGTGAGTGAGAAAAGGTTTTTTCCGTGCATGCCTCCCAAACAGCTTGTTGGCGTGTAGATAGCGTCTGATGGTTGTTTTGGAGACTTCGTGACCCCAAGATGCTACCATTTGTTGCAGTTCCGTAACAGTGAGCTTTGGAGAACTTTTTATTTCTCTTATCATCCTCCTCACTGTGCGTGGTGGCAAAATAAACTTGCGTCCTCGTCCAGACTTGTTTACCACTGTTCCAGTTGTTTTAAACTTCTTAATAATTCCTCTGACAGTAGATACGGACAGGTGTAGGCGAGTGGCTATTTTCTTGTAGCCATTGCCTGACCTGTGAAGGTCAACACACATCTGCCTTACTTGAATGCTATGTTCCTTTGTCTTTCCCATGTTGAAGAGAAATGGCCTCTGTGTCACGTCATAATTATACCCCAGGGAAACAGGAAGTTGTGAATTGCTAATTAAATGTTCCTACATACTTTGATTAACTTCGTAAACTACTGTAGAAGTGACAGAAATTCTTTAATTACATTTATTTCCTAAGAATTGTTAGGGGTGCCAATAATTGTGGAACAGGTGATTTTATGAAGAAATATTATTTCTTAGTCAGGGATTTTATTTTCCCCCTAAAACTCTACTTGAGTTAAAGGTTACATTTTTCGACACTTTTCAGTGTGACAGTATGTTTCCACAATAAAAACTGAATTTATTTTAAGGCTTTTGACACATCTTAACCAGGGGTGCCAATAATTATGGAGGGCACTGTAACAGTCATAATCAGCAGGCGAGCATGGGGCATTTTAGGATTTATAGTTTGGAGAACATTACACCAGCAATGATGACTGATTCTAATCTTTCTAGAGTTATTTTTATTGGTTAGGAAGGATAACCAATCTTTCCTCCTTTTGTAGTTTTGTATGTTTGTTCTATGGAATTGTTTACCTGGTCTACATTGATGGCAGTTGATCATGCGAGATGTGAAGTGACCTTTTAGTATTTTAGTCTACTCCTCTTTGTATTTGTCCACCGTAAGAGGAAACGGTTTGACCAGCTATAATATTTTGCTTGTTTAATTGTTAAGTGAGTGGCTAATGGCTGCACTCTTTTTGTAGTCGGTGAAACAAGTATGATCCCTGTAGAGGATGCCTTACTCTTCAGATCTACTCAACGTGTCATTTGAATGGGGCACCCAAACTTTTGGACACGACTATGTGTACCTAAGACACCCCTGCATGGTTCTCTGTATGCGCAATATTGATGATAAATTCTCGACAGCAGGATTTATTTTCCACATGTGTGAGAAGCTCCTCTCTGCTCACCGTGAGTCATGTTTTTGTGCCAGCTGGAAGCGTCATTGTTGTAAAAGGGGAATAGCTGGATCAGACAGTAAACGCTGCTTAAATATTCTAACTGTTGATACGTAAGAGGCTTAAGAGCACAGCTCACCCAGCCGGGCTCAGAGAGAGTGCAAGAAAATTACAGTGTGGTTTTCCGTCCTGCTGTGCAGTGAGACACGCCAGGCAGACATTAAACACCTGGAGGCGAGAGAGAAAGAGAAAGGAATTCCCTCGCTCTCTCTCTCTCTCTTTTTCTGTCCCTCCCCGTGAGAGACCTGTGGCAATCTACGCTCCCGCTGGTATAAACAGAGTGTCCCGTTGCCATAGCAACTCACGGCCTGTTGGCATTTCAGGCCAGGTGAGTTTGAACTCACGTGTTCGCTGCCGGTTCCTGTGTTAACACACGCAACAGCAGCAGCTCTTGTGTGTTCAAGTCATGCAAGTCAAATGGTTTATTCTTTATTTATTGTTTATTTAACCTTTTACTTATTTTGATTTTGTGTTTGGTTGAAGCAGCACTGTAGCAAAACAAACTAAATATTTTTGTTTTTTACACTAAATGTAAAAGTTTTTGACATAATAATAATAATAATAAAAATAACAATGAAGAATACAAACTAAAATCCAAACGTTTATGACAGCTGTGACTGAATCCCAGCTGACTTCAGAACAGCTGTGGTACGGCCATAGGCTTTACTTCCCGCTCTGTTTCTCTCTGTCAATGTCTCTGAGACACTAGTCTAGCAGGAGTACCTCATTAAAATTTTGATCCTAGTTACAGTCCCAATTTTCTCGTGCTTCTCAATAAACCATAAATGAATATGCTAAAAATGCTAAATAATACACAACAAACAACATATTCAACAGTCTTGCTTTCATGTACAGCTTTATGGGGCAGAAGGCAGGAAACAACTTAGACAGGTCACCAGTCCAGCACAGGGCAGACACACATACGCACACACACTCACACCTAGGGGCAATTTAGAATCTCCAACTCGTCTGACTGCATGTCTGGACTGTGGGAGGATGCCGGAGCATCTGGAGAAAACCCACACAGACACAAAGACAACATGCAGCCTCCATGCAGAAAGGATCCTGTTGGCCCGGAAAGGGAATCAAACCCATGCCCTTCTTACAGTACAGAAAGATTTCAGACCCAAACACGTTCTGGCCGACTGACTGCATAAGGTGTAAGGAGTACACTGTAGTGGATGTTTACATGAGAGTTTTCACTGAACTCTCGTTTTAGGTAGAGGTTGACAAACAGAGAGAATCCCACGGGTGTATACGCTTTAGATATACGTCTGCATTCCAATATGACAAGGCAGCGGTCCCACACCCTGTCCCTAGGGACAACCCCCTGCCCTCCCCCTTGGGGTCAAAGTGTTTTACTCAACCAAAGCGGCAGGTGTTCATGTTTGCTTGCGTAAAGTATGCTGAGAGCAAAAACATAAACAGTCTGCGGTGGTTCTCAGGGGGCCTGGGTTGAGACACAACGCATGAGCTGCATTCAAAATCACATATGTCTAGTCTAAATAGATATTTAGGAATACTGAGGGCTTACTAGTCAATGTCAGTGGGCGGTAGCTTGAATTATTTTATTATTAGAAAACAGTCAGTTATGAACAACAGGTTCAATGTTGCACTCTATAATCTGGTAATGCAGAAGAAGCTACAACATAACAAATTTATTGAAAATGACTTAAGCAAGTAAAAAGTGCAAAATTATGTTTTTCAGCTAATGTTGGAAAACTCAGGCCTTCATCTTATGATGGGTAGATCATGGGTGTATTGCAAGCAACATTAAAAGGCTCAGCCACACTAACAATAAATCATTATATTACATTCAGTCAGCTAACTGCTGAACTGTGCTGAACTGTGCTCCTAAAATGAAGGTCACACAAGTTTTCCATAATGAGTTGGCACCACACCTGGAGAAGTGCTCTGAGCCTTGATGTTAGGCGGGTACTAATGTAACACTAACGTATCATTTTATTTCTTCAGTTAAGCTGGAGTGACTGTCATTAAACCAAGCTGTCTGCCTTGGCAAATTTAGCTGCCTGTCTGGTTTGTTGACGTAATCAGAGAATCACAATGTTCTGTGACGATTTTGTAGTAATGACAAGGTGATTCAATCCACCCAATGATGCCAGTGATCAAATGAGAAAGTCAGTTAGCTTGACGTTGTACCATGTTCTTGCAGCACCAAAGTAGAGGTATTCTTAGGCTGTTTTATAACTGCCATTAAAAATGACCTTAGTGGTGAATACAGCAATGGACAGGAACAGTGTCTAAATACATAGGAGTTAAAGAAATACCTCAATACTATTCTTTACTGCTCAAACACAACACAGTGTTGAGTTTTAGAATTGCTGCTGCGCACAAAGACATTTTATTCTGGATTTTAGATCTTTGAGAAGAGGACATTGTTCATAAGATAATTTATGTCATTAATATACTTTGTTTTCAAATAGTTGGGAGAGTTTCCTATCACCTTAAGGTATAGTTTTATGATGAACCAACCAACAATAGTTCCAAAATCAGTTGAAACAAAAGTTTTAATCCTAAAATTTTAGAGATATGTGGTTTTCTTCCAACCAAATAGGGAAAAATTGAAGTGGTTGCTTTGAATCCAAGACTCTTTAAAGAACTGCTTTTCATAAGAGTGTATAAAACTTATATTAGTTGAATTTAAAATTATTTTTCACACTGACACTTTTCCAAAACTTGTTCTTTTAAAACTATTCTTTGGTAGTTCTATTTTCCCCTGCAATTGCTCTGATCCTTTTGGAATGTTTATTTTTAGGAGCATACCAAAGATGCTTGCAAAATGTTGTGAACAATTTCTGCATGACTAACTGAGCCAGATGTGATAATTCATATAAAGCATGAGATAAAGCATGCTGGTGTGGTTCTCCAGAATTCTATTTTGACACCCGTCTATCATGTTATGAATCAGGATGCCAAGCCCTTATTCCTGAAGATCTACGTCCTGCCTAGCTTTGGTTTCCAACACACCTGTTTCCGCTGATCAATATCATCAGGAGCATCTCAACCATCAGGTCTAGTGTGTTTGATTAGATAATAAAGTTAAAGGCCATACATTTTATGCCCTTGTTGTGTAGTCAGCACTAAAACTAAACCACTGATGAATCAAAAGAGTTTATCAGAATCAGAATCAGAATCAGAAATACTTTATTGATCCCAGGGGGGAAATTGCAGTTTTTACAGTAGCAGAAAAAGAATATACACTCTAATAATAATTTACAACATAAAAGAAATAAAAGAAATTTGTAGTATGTATACATATATAAGTCATATATTACAATAGAAGAATAAAATGTAAAGAATAAATGTAAAGTGACTGTGTCTATAATATTAAGTACAGATATACTGTATACAGCAGTAAGAGTTTAGAAATTGAAGTTATTGCACATTTGAGTTCTTACATACATAATTAAATTATTGTTCAGCTCTTTGTTAAATAAAAAAATGACACTGTGTCCTTGCACTAAAGTCAATACCTCCTTTTTTAAGAGTGTAAAGAGCCTTAAATTAAACTTATAAAATTTCATTAAACTTGAAAATGTTCCTCACACTCACACATCTCATTTACAAAATTGGTTCTTTAAGAAACAATCCATTTAATGGTACATTTAAGAGAATCCAAAATCCCTTTTGGTAATATAGTTTTTTGACAAAACAGAAGATCCTTGTGAAGAAGGTTGGGCAAAGTTTCTTCTTGTGAAACGCCTGACTAGCTGAACAATGTGATTCCCTAGAATTTAGATTCAGGCACCCCTCTACCATACTATGAATCAGGATGCCAAGCCCTTATTTCTGAAGATCTCCATCCTGCCTAGCTTTGGTTTCCAACACACCTGTTTCCGCTGATCAATATCATCAGAAGCATCTCAACCATCAGGTCTAGTGTGTTTGATTAGATAATAAAGTTAAAGGCCATACATTTTATGCCCTTGTTGTGTAGTCAGCACTAAAACTAAACCACTGATAAATCAAAAGAGTTTATATATACAGCGCTCTGCACAAGTCTTAGACACTTGGAAAAAAATCTATTTTATAAAAATGTTTGTCTTGTGGTGGCACAGTTTTATTTGTGGTTATTATCCAATACCTGGTTTAGCTATTCGGTCAGTCAGCTCTTTGTTAAATAAAAAAATGACACTGTGTCCTTGCACTAAAGACAATACCTCCTTTTTTAAGAGTGTAAAGAGCCTTAAATTAAACTTATAAAATTTCATTAAACTTGAAAATGTTCCTCACACTCACACATCTCATTTACAAAATTGGTTCTTTAAGAAACAATCCACTTTAGGGTACATTAAAGAGAATCCAAAATCCCTTTTGGTAATATTGATTTTTGACAAAACAGAAGATCCTTGTAAAGAAGGTTGTGCAAAGTTTCTTCTTGTGAAACGCCTGACTAGCTGAACAATGTGATTCCCCAGAATTTAGATTCAGGCACCCCTCTACCATACTATGAATCAGGATGCCAAGCCCTTATTTCTGAAGAGCTACGTCCTGCCTAGCTTTGGTTTCCAACACACCTGTTTTCGCTGATCAATATCATCAGGAGCATCTCAACCATCAGGTCCAGTGTGTTTGATTAGATAATAAAGTTAAAGGCCATAGGTTTTATGCCCTTGTTGTGTAGTCAGCACTAAAACTAAACCACTGATAAATCAAAAGAGTTTATATATACAGCGCTCTGCACAAGTCTTAGACACTTGGAAAAAAATCTATTTTATAAAAATGTTTGTCTTGTGGTAGCACAGTTTTATTTGTGGTTATTATCCAATACCTGGTTTAGCTATTCGGTCAGTCAGCTCTTTGTTAAATAAAAAAATGACACTGTGTCCTTGCACTAAAGTCAATACCTCCTTTTTTAAGAGTGTAAAGAGCCTTAAATTAAACTTATAAAATTTCATTAAACTTGAAAATGTTCCTCACACTCACACATCTCATTTACAAAATTGGTTCTTTAAGAAACAATCCACTTTAGGGTACATTAAAGAGAATCCAAAATCCCTTTTGGTAATATTGATTTTTGACAAAACAGAAGATCCTTGTAAAGAAGGTTGTGCAAAGTTTCTTCTTGTGACTAGCTGAACAATGTGATTCCCCAGAATTTAGATTCAGGCACCCCTCTACCATACTATGAATCAGGATGCCAAGCCCTTATTCCTAGAGATATATGTCCTGCATAGCTCTGGGTCCAGCCCTAATGTAATCAATGCCTTCAAAAGCATCTGCACCATCAGGTCTAGTGTGTTGGATTACAGCTGAAATTGAATTGAGCAGTTGGGTAGATCAGGGTTGGGCACCCCTGTAAAGAAACTCTTACACCCACACCTAAAGTGTTGTGAAATCACGATGAATCAAATGAAGGAGCTAAAAATGGTAGGTTTAGTCAGCAGGAGTTCTAGGCGTCTCTACTTTATTAGTTTTCCTGAAACAGAAGTTAATGGATTAGCTTTGGGCAAAAAACTAAAGTTGCGAAGAGTCACAAAGTTTTCCGGACTCCAAAACACTTTGAAACTAATTATCAAGCCATTAGCGACATTAAAAGATTGCTAAGGGCAGGATAAACCAAGGCTTGAGAACTCTTACCTCTCAGAAATCTCTTCAAAAGTTTAGGACATACAATTTTTCCAAACATAGACTTCTTGGTTGCTTTGCCATGCATGTTAAAGACTGAGCAGGTTTATCTGGAGGAAAGCAACATCATAGATATTTGTGGAAGTGTTAACCTGATAATATCAATTCTATGTAATTATCCCCTTGTTGTGAGGTCAGCACTTTAAGCCATTTTTTTAGTTAATAGGGCTGCTTAAAAGTTTGTGTAAAAGTTTGTCCCCCCAATTGCAATGCAAGCAGCGGCTAATAACTCTGAACCAATCACAAAAAGGCATTTTGCTGTGCAGTGTGAAGATATGCCCTTGCTTATTTCTTATTGGCTTTTATTGTAATTTTCTAATCATATTAGTACTCTTATTCATTCCTATTTCTACTTTTGAGTATTATAGCCTCAGCCTTTTTCTATTTACTTCTGTCAGCTTTGATTTAAAGCTGTAATAAAGCTTTTCATGAAACAGAGTTGTTCTATTAGTGTAATGCTAATTACACTAAAAATATTGAAATTACTCCCAATTAGATCATTTTTTTTAACTTTACTTAAGCAAAGTGTACTCTTCAATCATAAGTTTTTAAGTTTAAGTTTGAAGGTGAATGCAACATTGTTATTTCTTTATCTCATATA
Source organism: Megaleporinus macrocephalus (assembly GCA_021613375.1). Taxonomy (NCBI): domain Eukaryota; kingdom Metazoa; phylum Chordata; class Actinopteri; order Characiformes; family Anostomidae; genus Megaleporinus; species Megaleporinus macrocephalus. The sequence goes on along the minus strand of CM038720.1, from coordinate 23,479,189 downwards.
TTAATTTAAGCCAGTGTCATTAGATCTGCTGTCATCAGTTATGCACAAATCAAGCCCTGAATATATTTCTGGCTTTTAAAATATGACTATGCCCATGCATAACGTTTTACTGTCCCCCCAAGCAAAGCAGTCCAGAACCGGGTCTGGCTTTCAGGAATGGGTCTGACCCCTTTGAGCTGAAATGAGTTCAACAAAACAGTCCTGCGCATTGACTTGGAGAAATCTTGGCCTGTTTTATCTCACAGAACAGATTTCATTTAAAATCTGGACTTTCTAGCATGAAGACCACACCTTAGTGGAGGTTTAGGTGTAAACCAAGCTGCATTTGGAGCATTTCATCTGCTTTAACCATTTGTAGACTAACTGGTGTTTAAGAGTCATTGTCTTTCAGAACCCAAGGATTTAGATTCAGGCACCCAAAATGCCCCCAGAATCATGATACCTCCACCACCTGGGATGTTGGGATGTCAGTTTTGCCAGACAAAACATTTTTCAAGCCATACAGATCCATTTTTGCCTTATCTGTTCACAAAACATTATGTCAGTACTCACAAATACCTTTTACCTTTTACCCTCCTCCCATCTGGTAGGCGTTACAGGAGCCTCCGCTCAGGAAGAGCTTTTCTCCTGAGGCTGTCACTCTCCTGAACTCCACATCACCACTTTAAACTGTGCATCGCACTCCCACGTAATCATACTGCACTTTTTACTGCACTATTTATTTCAGGACAGTGAGGACTGTACATATTCTACATATTTTATTTATGTTCTGTACAGTTTGCTCTTTGCTCTGTTATGTACATAGGCTTATTTATATTTGCCCATTTGCACAGTTTATTACTTGCACTACACCTGTTTTTACAGTCGTTGTACATACTTTCTTGTAAGCCATTGCATATTTGTAATCCTGACTCCTCTTCTACCTCCTACACTTGTTGCACTTTATGTAAATATAACTGGATCTTGCATTTCTGGTTAGATGCTAACTGCTTTTCATTGGCTGTGTACCTGTACTATGCACAATGACAAAAAAGTTGAATCTAAAGTTGAGGATGTTCTCAAGACATCAGCAGGTCATGTAAGATGTAAGATGTGTATATATATATATATATATATATATATATATATATATATATATATATATATATATATATATATATATATATATATATATATATATTCTAGATATGGTTATATAATTAACGTGGGCTTAAAATGCAGACTCTTAGCTTTAATTTGAGGGAATTCACTTCCTAATTGGAGGAGGGGGTTAGGAATGACAGCTCTTTAACATGTAGCTGCCTCTTTTTCAAGGGACCAAAAGTAATTGGACAACTATCTCAACAGCTATTTCATGGGCTTTTCCCTCATTAATCCATCATCAATTAAGCAGGTAAAAGGTCTAGAGTTGTTTTTAGGTGTGGCTAAAACATTTGAAAAACTGTTGCTGTGAACCCACAACATGCAGTCAAAGGAGAGGAGAAGCCCTTCAGGAGAAGCCCTCCAACCCTTCCAGCACTCACCATCTCCTACAAGTTCCTGGGTACAATAATCTCCAGGGACTTGAAATGGGACTGCAACATCATCAAGAGAGCTCAGCAGAGGCTGTACTTCCTGCGTCAGCTGAGGAAGTTCAACCTGCCCAAGAAGCTGATGGTGCAGTTCTACACCGCCACCATCGAATCTGTCCTCACCGCATCCATCACAGTGTGGGGCAGCTCAGCCACCAAACACCACACCCACAGACTGCAGCGCATCATTAGGTCTGCAGAGAGAACCATCGGTGTGAAGTTACCCTCCCTACCGGACCTGCACACGGCCAGAACCAGGAAGCGGGCAGAGAACATTGTCCGTGATCCGTCACACCCTGGACATCACCTGTTCCAGTATCTTCCCTCAGGTCGGCGTTTCAGTCAGTTGAGGATCAAGACCTCCAGACTTCAGAGAAGCTTCTTCCCACACGCCATCACACTCATGAACAGCTGAACATCACACACTACATTCTGAATACAGTCTACTACATACATCCATATCCAGATGTTCTCTCACTCTTCTTCTTGTTCTGCACTTTTTATTTATCTGATAGTCTCAGAACACTCTGTACCATCGTCTCAACCAGTGACTCTTCTGTTCTTCATATTTATATCGATTTAATTCAGTCTGTCTGTTCTTTACTGCTGCACTTAGCACTTTACTTTTAATATACAACTCTGCACATGTTAACACTAGTGTTAAGTTTACAGGTGTGTCTGTGCGTGTATGTCACTGTGTTTGTGTGTGTGTGTGTGTGTGTGTGTGTGTGTGTGTAGATTGGATGTGCTACTTCTGTAATGTCAGTTATCGTGCACTGTGAGCTTCTGTTACCAAACACAAATTCCTTGTATGTGTGAGCATACTTGGCAAATAAAGTCCGATTCTGATTCTGATTCTGATTCTGAAGGAGCTCTCAATGGAAGTGAAACAGGCCGTCATTAAGCTGAAAAAAGAAGAAATCCATCAGTGGGATAACGTTATGTTAGTGTAATGTTAGTGGCCAAATTAACAGTTTGGTACATTCTGGGAAATAAGAGCGCATTGGTGAGCTTGGGAACTCAAAAAGGCCTGGACGTCCTCTAAAGACATCAGTGGTCTCAGAATTCTCTCCATATTGAAGAAAAATCCCTTCACAACATCCACCCAAGTAAAAAAAACACTCTAGGAAGTAGGTCTATCAGTATCTAAGTCTACCATAAAGAGAAGACTTCATGAGAGCAAATACAGAGGGTTCACCACAAGGTGCAAACCATGAATTAACCCTGAACATAGAAAGGCCAGATTAGACTAAAATCATCTAAAGAAGCCAGCCCAGTTCTGGAACAGAATTTTTGGACAGATGAAACTAAGATCAACCTGTATCAGAAGTATGTGAGAAGGAAAGTATGGAAAAGGCTTGGAACGGTGGAGGCAATGTGATGGCATGAGCATGCATGGCTTTCAATGGCACTGGTTCACTAGTGTTTATTGATGATGTGACAGAAGACAGGAGCAGCTGGATGAATTCCGAAGTGTACAGGGATTTACTTTCTGCTCAGAATCAACCAAATGCAGTAAGGTTGATTGGACGGCACTTCACAGTACATATGGACAATTACCCAAAACATACTGAAAAAACATCCCAGGAGTTTTTTAAGGCAAAGTAGAATATTCTGCAATGGTCAGGTCAATCACCAGATCTTAATCCGAAACCATCAAACAAGCAACGACTGAAGACAGTCACGGTGAAGGCCTGGCAAAGCATTACAAAGGAGGAAACCCAGCGTTTTGTCATGTCATGGTTTCCAGATAACAGGCAGTCATTGCCTGCAAAGGATTCTCAACCAAGTATTAAAAATGACATTTTTATTTACAGTAATGTTAATATGTCCAATTACTTTTGAACCCCAGAAATGAGGAGGCTTTGTAGAAAAACTCCCCCTTGAATCAAACCTGAAAGTTTACACTTCAGCTGCATCCCAGTTGTTTCATTTCAAATCCAATGTGGTGGCATGCCCAAATCATAAAGATTGTGTCACTGTCCAAATATTTCTGGACCTAACTGTATATATATATTTGGTTGTAGCTAATTCTGTCTGTTAGTTAGGAATGTAAGGAGAAGCTTTTCCAGAGATTTGTGATATTTGTGATCATAAGTGACACAACATCTTTTCAAACTGCTCCAAGCACAATGTCATTGTACAGCTCAACACATTACCTGCTAATCATGTTACATCAGCGTTTTACACCAGACACAAGATGCTGGTCAAACACAATGAATGCTTATTCATGAGTGAAGATCATGAATGAACGTGTTTTGTCACTGGAGATCAAGCGTACAATCTCCTGATGGTTGGGCTAATGCTTTGCACAAATTGGAAGGATGTGCTATTAACAATGACTTAGAAAAGAGAATTGTCATCAAACTGCTCTTCATGCCAAAGAAGGAACTTTGATGAAACTGAAGATGAAGGTTGAAGATGAATATACCCACTGGATTAGCACACTGCTGAAATATCTTCCTTATTCTATTTAAACATTAAGAGTTTAAACAAAGGCAAGCATGTTTCTTCTTATCCAATAGACTGAAACCAGTTAAACCAAATGTTGCAAAAGTTTGAACACCCCTGTCAAATGTGTTAAGTAAAATAAGTTAACACATTCTTTACAAGCAGCAACCTTAAATATGATGCACAATTTGTGTTTGTTTGCTTAGTTTAATACATTAGAAAATAATTATTTAAAAATAATAACCAAAAATTTCCTATAATAATTCATTAAAAAAAATCAGGTATACAGATTTTAGGCGTAAAGGACAGTTACAACACAGAAAAAAGTGAAAATCGTAACAGTGTTGAACACAAAAGTGGCTGTGCTAAGCATAGTTTCCTATAATAACAGGAGGAGGAGAGTCATTATGCAATTATATTCTAAACCCTGTGGGACCGCATTTACATTTTTTGTTCAGTCATTTGCCAGAGACTCTTATTCCGAGTGACTGACTAATATGAAAACAGTAGATGATAAAAAATGTAAAACATTGAAAGTATTCATAATCTAAAAGACTTTTTCGTGCTTGTTGAAGTGGAAAGACAACTTAGGGCAAAGATACATTTCAAAGTGCAGTGTTAGGACGTGTACACGCCTCAGGCAGGTAACTTCTAGCATAGGGGAAAAAAGTGCAGTGTTTGGGTGTGATACCCTCAGGCAGGTAACAACGTGTACTGCAACTGTTCTCATGCCTGAGAACATCATTGGCAAGGTTTAAACTCCAGAAGTCATACGATAGTGTTGATGTGGTAGAGTACAAAGCAGTCACATGTTGTTCTGGTGCAATACAAAATAGAAAAAATAAGGAAGCCCACAATTGTACCTGAATGTTTGTTTATTTGAGATGGGAATCATTTCACATCATCATGTATGGACATATAAATAAAGCATTTTTACAATATTACATATTTTACACGTCACATATTGTACAGTTTTACATATTTTACAATTTCACATTTGTAGCAAAATTCCATGTAACAGGTATTTCAGATGAACTGGAATAAACACATAAGTGGAAATTTGTTGACCAAGCTGAGTATGTGCCTATGGTTTATTATCAAGTGGAATAAAAAATGGTCAACTGCATTGGAATTGGAATACATGCTGTAGAGCAAACATTTCACCACTGGATGGCCAGCATTCCTGTTTTATATCTATGCTCTTCAGAGACATCAATTCGACAACCAATTCAATCTTACAGAAGTATACTGGAATGCACAGAACAAGCATTCATACAACAAAAAAACAGTGTCTTAAATAGAATCATGAAATAACTGTAATAACTGTAAGTGTAGGTCAAAGATCATGCCTGAAGCTTCGAATGCTAAAACCAAGGCATGGTCTGGACTAGTAGAATGGTGTTGAATGGGTTATATGGTTCTGATAACTTTTTTCATTAAACTTTCAAATAGGTTCTTCACACTCAAACTTTATGAAAATGGCTCTTCAAAGAACCTTCATTTGAAAGACCTTAAGGACCCAAAAGTGGTTCTTCTATTGAGGAATACTTCATTCAAAAATAATAACATTGCTAATAATGAAGAAGAAGGGACCAGCTTGCATTACGTAAATGGTATCCTGCTAATTGGCTCTCATTAGCTTTCAAGAATTATTTGCCATGTTAGGATTTTGGGTTGACCTAAAACTACCTCAACACAACGGAATGATGTTCTCATGCCTACCCAAGGGTTTGATGGTTATATTCTCTACGGAACTAAGTGGGTTAAGGTATGCTGGGTAGCGTATAAGTTGACTTTGTCTCTTGGGCCAAACTTGGGGACTCTTAGGACTTTGTGCCAGTAAGGGTCTGTTCCACACCAAAGGCATTTCCTCAGGGTCCACAACGTCGACGAAAATTCTATAGTTTTGTCCGCCGTTGTTGTCCCACAGAAGTGTGTTGCCACATCCGGGACGGAATGACACACGGAACTCCACGAGATCCTGAAGACTCAGGTCAGAAGGGAATGGCACACTAAAGACAAAAAGTTCGGTCTGTGAGCCAGGTTGCTGTTGTACACAGGTGCAAGGGATGTCCTTGTAGGTTCTCCAGGAGTCGAATGTGATGCGGATGTGTACGGCCTTCTCTAGGCTAATGTTACAGACCCGCACCATTCCACTGAGCAATCCTCCCGTCAGGCTGCAGCTTTCTAGCTGCACCAAACAATTTGCCAGGCCTCCGAGGAACGATGGCAGATTAGCACAAGGTTGAGGGAACCCAAGTCGCAGTCGCAGTATCCTGCCCTGGTCTTTCTGCTTTTGCGTTGGAGGGACGGTGTCAGTTGGAGACTCTGGCGGGTCCACTGTGAAATGCCTTACAGCTGTAAGGGCCAGTCCCTTAGCGTCTGCAAACACCACACGTTTTTTCTTCTTCAGTGTGCCATCGCTGCTAGAAGTGTTAATCGAACTGGCAGGAGACTCAGGGCGCTGGGGTGGTGTTGGAGCTCTGGATGGCTGAGAGTTGTCTGAAGGTGTGCTGGGCCTTGAGATTGAGTGTTGATATCTATCTAATGACATGCCTGGTGTACAGCGTTGGCGCACAGCAGCCCGCCGGCTCAGTCCCATATGCATGGTTAGGTCCACAGGCATCACTCTGGTGGGAAGAAACAAAAGTGCAATTAGGCACTAAACCATAGGAATACAGATTTTACATGATTTTCCACTTTACTCTAAACATGAAGAGTGTTTGGTGTCTGTTAGTACGTGCACAGGAGGCTAAAGTAGCTAAAAATAAGGGAAGCTAATACAGCAACCAGTTAGTACTGTGCAACCATAACCTCATAAGCAAGAGATTTGAATTCATGTAATAACTGATTTAGGCATCCAGTTGGTGCAATGCTAACCTGGTAAGGTGTAAGTTCCTATTGTTTGTTAGCTACATTACCCTAGTTTACAGTAGACCCAAAGAGACTACTGGCTACACCTGGTATAAGGAGAAAGTTCTGTACATGTCATTAAGTTTTAGCCAGACATGCACTTATTTGCTCCTGAAATAGAACAGGTACAGTGCAGACTTGTCAGGTATTTCTTTGAATGTTCCTTTCTCTCTTAAGTGGTGCAGATCACCTTCATATTACTCGTATATGTGTCAGAATGTTATCTCCCACATCATTTAAGGAAACTGAAGATTCCAGTAAGAAGCTGGCATGAAACTCAGCTTTGTGCAGATTTGATCAATTCCCATGCCCTAACATGCCTGAGTACAGCTTAATGAATTGATGATTTGATTCTGGAATGTTGGAGCAGATGAAACTGCATTGCTTATACATGCCCGGTGTGACTAATACAGCCCCCAGTTGTACATAACAATAAGTATTATTGTCTGGGACTTACTTGGCAGCAGTCATTCTTGGTTGATGAACTGAGTGTCCCCTGAATCAATAGTGCACTGAAAAGGAAAGGTTTGATAAGTTAAAGAATGCCATAACATCTCTAGGTTTTATACTTCTGCTTAACGACACTGAACCTTGGCTATTTGAAGGTTAGCAAAATAGTCACTGGAAGGAAAGGCAGACACATCTCAATAACTTTCTTAAGCCTTATAGTAAAGCACTGTGTGGCTGTAAAACTCAAGGCTAAAATAGTGTTTCTGAATAACAAATATAGGATAATTAGAGTTAAAGCGGTAGTATTAGGCAAACATTTGCAGATTAAATCAAATAAAAGTAGATTTTACTTACTGTCTTCAGAAATCTGTGTCAACAAAGCCGTTTAAATGATAGAGTTTGCGCTCCGCAGAGAACTCTGCTTAAAACAAGACAAACGCATTGGCTACTGGCACACTCACCGTCTGAAGGCTTTTATAGGGCACACCAAGTGTCTACATGAGGGTGTGTTATGCTGAAACTTAGGAATTCAGTAACGCCCCCCTTTCGCGCATCGCAACTGAACTCCACTGGCTGAAAGACCCACCTCCAAGGTTTTGTTGACGGTGTTCTCTCCTGAGCTGCTCTGTGGGTGGACTCGGATTACTGCAGCCGTGCCTTGAAAAGGGTGAGGCCAGATTTCACAACTGAAATCAGTGCTTCTTTCCACAGGTTTCACAAAGGTCCTCTAGATGTCCTTCTGCGCTGCACATGTTAATGGGGCCCTGCTTAGGAATATTTTCTGCATATTCACCTAAAAAGCTTTTGGCTGATGCTTAGAAAGAAGTTAAGGATAAGGTTTTTTTTATTTATATATATTTACAACAGATATTGTCACAAAGCAGCTTTACAGAATGATCCAGGTCCAACCCCCTAATCAACAAGCCTGAGGTGACAGTCACAAGAAACCATAATCAAAAAGAGGAATCCTTCCACCTCTAAAGCTTTTAATTTTAGCATCAACAACTAATTATGTATAAACAAACAACTAATAATGACCTTAGCAAATATAATTTAGAAAGGAGCCTGTAAATGAAGTATGATTGTATCCATGTGATGTTCAGAGCAAACTCCATGTTGACTTAAGAGTGAAGTGTTAATTAATTAATTGTAACCTTTCAGTTGCAGTTAATACTTTACATGGCATATTAAGGAATATAAACATGCATTAATTTTCCAAATTCCTCATAAATGACCACATTTGATTTACAAATACTTATATACCGTCACTGTCCCAAGAAAAACATAAATCTCCATTTGTATGGATTTTCATTTTTCTATATCATATAAACACAACAGCTGCTCTTTATATCACGTGAAAGTTTAGACCAATAGAAACAATTAGTTAGAAATGTTACAGAATTCTACAAGGGGAATTTGACTAAACTGTTAGCAGTGGAACCAGATGTCACTCTCTGAAAGCTCGCTCACAGAAAGCTATTATATGAAGTGTTTAGATGTTTTTATTTACTTGGGCATTATTATTTATTGCATAACATTAGTCAAGCAATAGTTACAAAGCAGACTTTTGAATAAATGCCAGAGATTGATCTGGCGTGTGTTTAAGATTTGGATTTCTAAAGCATGTTACTTTTATAATCTGAACTTCACATCAAACACATATAGAATCTATTTTCCAGTGTTCCAGTGTAGGAACAGGATTAGATATTATACTGTATACTGTATATATATATATATACAGTATTTACTTTTCTTCACTGCAGAGTAGTTTGGTATGCAGGGTTAGAAAGTGCACAGCGTGCACCTTTTAAGAACGGGTTTGTGTCCCATTCTTACTTTATGTTCTCCAACCTATTTCACATCCGACTGTCTGACTGTCAAGTCATTGAAATGTAGTGACACACCATGAAAGCACGAAAGGAACACTCCCCCCCTCCACCACCCCCACTGACACACAAATCTGACGTTATCCAGAGCAACACAGTTTACATACTGAACATTCTTGTTTAAGGCAAGGGTCAAGGTTTTTTTTTTCATGCAGCGTTATGCTAGATCCCTTTCCGGTTTAAAAAAAATATATGTTTTTAGAGTATTAGAGCCCAATTTCAGATATTTTAAATATATATAAGTTAAATAATTATATTATATATTAAATGTTGTCAGCCTTGCAGATCAACTTGATGCACTCCGGTGCAACATCTATCCATATATATGTCCACCCATCTATCTACCTGTCTATCTGTCTGTCCTAGTCATTTTCTTTTCATTTATCTATCTGTTTATCTGTCAGTAAGCTTGTATATATATGTCTATATGTATATATATACACCCGTCCATCTCTCCATTAACCTGTCTATCTATCTATCTATCTATCTATCTATCTATCTATCTATTGGTCTGTCTGTCTGATGGCATTTGTCTGCATATGAGTACAGAATGTACATTATATAGTGAAGCATAACTTACTGAATAAAAGAGCATGTTAATGAAATGCATGTATTATAGACAGACATATGTGTTAATAAAGAGATCCTGAGAACAATCCAATGGTCTGTTGTTTTCCGTTTAACAATGTCCTTCATTTCTTATTGGTAATTATAATACTCAGTATCCTCAGTTGCTTAGATGCTGGTATTTTTATGAACTCATATGGTGCTCATTTGTGTTCATCGCTTTACACATAATTTAGTACTGGAGATACTTATAGAGACATACAGACCTCACTGATTCCTGAAGAAGATCCAAGACTCGATGACAGCATGGCTGCGCAATGCTACACTATTCTGCTTAACCAAAAGTGCAGTTTCAGAGTGACTTGGTGTGAGAGTTCAGTTTCAGCTGCTAATTGAACTCGTCAGATCCTGACAATCAGTGTAGTGGGGAGTATATGGGGTAGAGGTGAAAACTGCAGAAGGGTAGGCACAGAGGTGATGATGGAGAGTTAATATTAGTATGTAGTTAAAGAACATTTAAAAATGCTCATTGAGTATAGTTTCATGTGGACGTCTATCATGAAACATTGGTTTATATTCTAGATGTTGCTATGACAACTCAACACAGTCATAGATCAGTAATACGCATTCTGTCTTGTGGTCTGATGTGGCCGGACTTCAGAGATGAGTTCAGAATGATTTCAGATTTGCTTGGAGGTGAAAGGTTAACTAGAATAGTCTTCCTGAGGACTCCAGCAGCAGTAAGCAAGGGACAAAAAACACTTGCTGAGGTGAAATACATTATATGGCCAAATGTATGTGGACACCCCATTTATGGGTGTTTAAGACATGCCCTTTGCTAACAGGTGTATAAAATCAAGCACATAGCCATGCAATCTCCTTAGATGAACACTATATGTAGAATTGTACAGGTTATACAGAAGAGCTTAGTGCCCATAATGCCAAATGAAAAAAAAAAAACAATTGTAAATCAACTGTTTTGCTTTTAATATACATGTGATTTAGTACATGACAGGACAAAATGTTTCTATGCAGTTTTGTTTCTAAATCTCATTTCAGCAAGTTTTTAATTAACAGTTTTTCCAAGCTGCCCTTTGGAAAGGTGTGGATGCCTTTTCTTTGTGGCTTCTGATGGGAAAATAGGAAAAATTAAAATAAATTAGACTAGAATAGGACCTGTTGTGAACATCAATAAAGGCCTTGTAACGTCCTCCAGCGAACGTTACATACAACATTAGTTGTTTGCTGGGTTGTTCTGTTTCTCATTTTAGTCCGTATGACATCAAATATATAAACTACTTAACTCTTTAAAACCAGTCTTTTATACATTTTAAACGTGTAATTCCACATATTCCACATATATTTGAGAATATATTGCAATATGAATAATATATTTAGATATGGTTGTAAATATATTACCATATATTTGACATATATTTTCTTTACTGTAAAATATATGTCAATATATTTTTTTCCATATGTGTGACTTTAAACATTTTTACAATGTTTACTAAATTTCTGCCCTGATAGATCTGCCCCAGTTAAATGGTGTTATGGATGATGGTCAAATGGAAGCATCTAGTAACAGCACCAGCTCAGTCATGAATTAGGGCCACTGAGTGCACAGAGCCTTGACATCTTCCACCCCAGTGAGCACCTTCCCGTCCAACACCAGTGCCCGATCTCACAAATGCACTTTTGACTGAATGGACACCTTCTCAAAATCTTGTGGAAAGCCTTCCAAGAGGAGTGGAAGCTGTGCTAGCCAGATAAAGGCAGACAGCTCCAAATTAATGCCTATGGATTTAGAATGGAATAAGCAAGACCTTTCCTGAAAAAGAAGCTGTCTGGATGGCAGCAAAACCCATATATATCACATAGCTTTAATAGAGCTTCACAAATAAGCAAGTCACCCATACCATGTGCACTTATGTCCCCCCAACACTAGCGGGGAAGCTGGCTTTTGAACTGTGCACTTGTAACGAGCTGGACGATCCCTCTCCACTTTAGCCCTGAGGATATGTAGTCCATGACTTCCAAAATAGAATTTCCAAGTTTGATTTGTTGGACCACAGGACATTTTTCCACTTTGCCTCAATCCATCCTAAAAGAGCTTGGGCCTAGAGAAGATGGTGACGTTTCTGTATATGTTTATATCTGGTTTCTTTTTTGCATGGAAGCATCTTAAAATGCAGATGTAAAGCAGCAGCGAACTGTGTTGGGAAGTGTTCCTGAGCTCATGCAGAGATTTCCACTACAGAATCAGGTCTATTTTTAATGTAGAGCTGTCTAAGAGCCAGAACATCAAATGGTTGGTTTTGGTCTTGTCCTTTGTGTACAGATATATTTTCTGGATTCTGTGTGTTTGTGTGTGTGTGTGTGTGTGTGTGTGTGTGTGTGTATGTATATATATATATATATATATATATATATATATATCATACAATTTTTAAATACGTATATGGATTAAATGATTTGCCCATCCTTGCATTAAGTGCCCAAACTCTATTGGAAACCGGGTTGTATTTATGGACCTCAATATATGAGCTATTATATAGCACACATTAACAAAATTGATGTCAGAAAGTCTTGCACAGGGTCAGCATAATGTGACATGCAATAGCTTTAAAGCTATTTTCATCCCACTGTCTACAAAATGTGCCTGCACAAGCACACAGTGTAGGTGGAAAGGAGTCACAGGTCAATCACCCACATTAACCATGTGTGCAAACAACACCTTTTTGTCTCAGGTAAAAGGAAACGAAACCAGGGCTATTGTCTTTTGTTTCATTCAAATGGGTCATTCTGGTGAAATCAGGTGGAACATTTAGTTAGAGTGCTAAATTTTCCGCACATTTTAGCATAATAGTTAAACCCCTGCACGCGTAACAGCGATTTCTGAACAATTTGCAGGTGTGAGAGGAAGGGATATTATGTGGGGGAACCTTTTTCTCCCCAAGAGACAATAGTCTGTGTTTATGATGGTGAGCCAACATTTATATAACCTTCTGGTTACCAGAAATTGGACAATTGGACATGGTCATTTTTCCACAATGCATTACGTGGGCCAAAAGAGGATGATACAAAAATTTGTCACAAAGGCAGGTTTGTGCTGAGCATCTGTCGCTTTGCCTTTGCTTTCCCACTAATGCACTGAAACGAGCAGGATAGAGATGCTGTTACAGGCCCAGTTTTCAGAAACAATATGGTTTGTTTTTCCACATGGGTCTTTATGCATCATAATAATTAGATGGTCAAATTTGAGTAGGGATCAAAGGAAAAACTACACAGGTAAGCCTCCTGTGGATTATCTAGAGATGTTAACAAAATCTGGAGAAACAGAATTCGGGTTAGGTTTAGGATAATAGACTTATTCCACAATCATAGACCCAATCACTAAAAGCTTGATCACCCATGAAGCAACTTTGAATGTGGAACGATTAGCAGATTGGAGGATCATAAATCTGAAGACATAGAAAAGCTTAGACAAGTTAAACTTCTAAATTCATTTTCTCAGCACACTCCTGAACTTTCTTGGAAGTCCAGTCAAAAGAGTGACAAACCATGAGCGAATCAGCTTCTTAGCATCACAACAAATCCTGAGTCTCACAATGTTTTGTACATGGTGCAAAAATATTTTACAAAACAAAGTAATATGAGAACCAATGTAGAGTCAAACTTAACTTCAACATTCCTTAGCCTTCTGAATCTAGCTGGAAGCACCTAAAAGGACAACCTTTTTTTAAATATTGTTCATTTACTTGGCAAGTTTCTTGCCATCCAACTATGAATATCTACTAGGAACCTACTTGCCTGACATAAAGCTGTGAATTTGGCTGTGTTCAAAAAATAAACTTGTAGAAACCAGAAATATTATGCTGACGAAAAGCATAGGACCCAATGTTGATCCCTGGGGGACCCCTGAAGACAAAAACCTTAAAAAGCGAGGAATGCCCACCCATAGGCACACATCCCTTACATCCTGTCAAATATGAATTGAACAAGTCCAATACAATACCTGACGTCCATATGGCCTGCATGCACTGCAAAATAATACAACTTTAATATTATCAAAAGTTGTGCTCAAATTCAAAATACATTGGCTAGGAGAGCCAGAATCAGCTGCCAGCAACAGATCATTAAGCACCCGAATGTGTGCTGTTTAGAATGCACAATATATAGCCTGAAAAACTTAATGTTAGCATGTAATATTTCAAATAAGTCTGTAACTGGCTAACAGCAGCCTTCTCCAAAACATTGGATTAAACAGTAAGTTAGAGATATAGTTGGATAAAACAGCGGGGTTGAGATCATGGTTCTTCAGAGGTTTCACTCTAGCCATTTTTAACAGTACCTAACATGTTATAAATCTATTAATAATACTGTCGGGTTAATTACTTAAAGACCATAATGGTTTAAGGATTGGGAGTTAGACATTAGATTTTAATTTATATACAGTTTAGGCACTACAGACTAATTATTTCAGCAGTGCAGCTAAATGAAGAATCCTAAAACATTAGGGGAGCAAAATGGAAGAGAGATACGTTGAGGTCTATTCATTGTGTTCTGCCTAATGTTAATGTACCTTTGTTTGAAAAAAAAATGACAAAAATGACAGCAAACATCAATCGAGGGAGCCCAGCTGGGATCATTAGAATGGAGCAGATGGCTAATTGTATAAAATAAATGTCTGGAATTATTATTTTTTGTTTCAGTTAGATCAGAATAATATTTGAAGCTAAATTGCCTTAAAGCTAGAGAGTATTTGTGCTGGTGTTCTCTATAGGCCAGTTGGTGTACTGCTAGAAAGGTTTTTTCTCCACCTGCGTTCAAAGCATTAAGCTGAGAAGTACACCATGGTAAGAGAGAGACACAGTATGAACTTTTTTTTTACGGGCGGCAGCTCATTAAAAATGTTACTTAAAACCTAATGGCATAGTTCATCTGTCAAGTGGAAAAGCATTAGAGGCAGAGAGCGCTATAAGTAGGGTGGCTGAAAGATAATTTACATCAATATTTTGAGAGTTACAGAAAGTTGTGGTGTAGCTGTGAAACTAAATGTACAGTAAAGTCAATGCAGACCATATAATGATTGGAAACCTTAACATCTAACACAAGATTTATGGTATGGCCACACTATAAATCTTGTTTTAGATATTGAGGTCTCTGCGTATGTGTAAGATTGTTAACATGTTTTATAAACAGATAACAGTTAAAGAGTTTAAGAAAGGCAACAGCAAGTGGGGAATTAACGTGTGTTAAAATCAATCCTTTAACATTAATTTGTATAGAGCCTAAAGCAGCCTAACAGAAAAGCAGTTTCTAAAAGGAAAGAGGAAACAAAGAGAATGATGGAAAGAAAAAAAAAGTGTCCATACATAAACATAACTGTATGAAAGGGTATCCAGGCCCAAGCCCCCCTAGAGCAAGCCAGAGGCAACAGTGGCAAGGAAAAACTCCCTTGATAAAGGAGGAAACCTTGAGAGGGACCCAGGCTTAAAGGAGGAACCCATCCTCCTCTGGTCAACCCTAGATAGAGAGAGAAAGGCAAAGCTAATGAGATTTTATGATAAGATACAACAAGAAGCTCGGCTTGAACATGTTTCATGAATATTCTAATTCAGGAGGTAGTGATGTAAAAGTTTGAACCATGTCTGTTAATAGATCAACATGTAATATGACGCAATCTGCCAAAGTTATACTCCTAATAGTAGGGGGCAGTCTCTCTTCCTCAATGTTAGCATTAACAGAAGTTCGCTTACCAGCTTAGAGGAAATGTAGCGAGTTCAGCATCAACCTTCATCTCCAGCGTTGGAAAGCAACTCCTGTTTTGCTTTTATTGATCTTACTTCTTTTCTTGGGTGATGGCATTTGCTTGCCAAGAGCTTCATCCGCCATTGTATTTGTTCTTCAACCTTCAACATGATTGACAAGAGATTAGAATACGCCGCTGGGGCAGCAGTGCTACTTCTTTGTCCTCTTATGTTGGCCTAATTCAATTGCACGGGACAGTGACTTACTACTGACTTACTCTTGAGGTAAAAGTGGTATTACAGTTACCATGCTAAATTAAGTAGCTGTTTCTCTACACATACATAGACATATACCATGGTATACATAGACATACCATCAATTGTTATATCTTCTTCATATTCTGTTGAGAATTTCAATTTAACTCCTTTATGTTGCTCTTAAATGAAGGATATAATGTAAAAAAATGGACAATTGGCAATTGCTAAGCTGAATTCCTAAAATGAAATGTATGGTCGATCATTCAAATGATGAGAACTGCACAGTAGGACTAGACCTTCAAAAGAAGACAGAACAAAAAAATACAATACAATAGCTTCAAGAATGCAGCCCGTCCACACCTCTTCCTGAATACTGTACTTTCTTACAATACTCTTAGTCGGTGGAATCAGTTTATTCATTATCAGTTAGTCTCCCTCATGGTGTCGGGTTTCAGTCACACAAAAAAATCTTTCTGTCGTGTTTGAATGGTGACAAGATTTGGCCCATTTTGCTTGTTTTCTAAAAGCTGAAGCACATTGGCATGTCACACGTTATAAGAGGCAGAATATAATCTACATTTACAACAGAAATAATTTAATGAATGATTAAACCATTGATACTAGTTGATATGTTTTAGGCTGATGTGTTCTTGTCCACTAAAGGGGGCGCTAGCTACATCAGTAATTGAAGCAGTGTTGTCCAAAGTTTATGGCTCTCTTAGTCGATTACGGGGAGTAGGCTGAATGGTGCAAAATATTTACACCCAGCATGCATGCCCCCAAACTATTTTAAGTATTTAAAAGTTCTGCTGTTTTGGACTTTTTCTCTTGATTGATTTTGCAGTCAAGGTTACGTAATCATGAAATCTGGGTGTGTTAGAGCACCATCAGCATCCCTGCTATACATATCCTCGAAATTCCATTAATCTTTCATTAGCTCTCATTAGGCACTTAAAATTTTATATTTATATGTAAACAAAGTCATTTAGAGTTGTTTGGCATGACATTTTCCATTCCAAAGAAACTTACACAGCACTCAAAATACTGGGGATGATACGAAGCAGACGTCTGAAGAGCTTAATGCCTTTGAGAGCTTCCTCACAGATAGCTGCAAATGCACTGCCTCATAATTTTATGAATGTTTAGATTTAAAACTTATATTTTAAAGTACATGTATGTGTTGTGTGACTAACAGTCTCTGAAGCAAACATATTTTTTTATTCATAACTTTTTTTTTACCATCATCAACATTACATATAAAGACTTGCAGGTGCTGGTTTCCATCACCACCACTGTAAAAAGCTGGAAGTTTCTTTTAACGAACAATTAAACTTAGCTTATGTATGTGGATACAGATGACAAGCAATGTTACATAAGATTCATGCTTCACAGATTACGATAGTGTGTCACAGTACAACTGACAGATTGCATACAAAGAACATAAAAGATTTTTCTACATTGTATAATACTGTTTACATTAGTGACACCCAGCCCTGCTCTTTGAGAGCTGTCAATCCAGAAGATTTAGATCTAACCCCAAACCAACACAGCAAGTGTCCAAACCTGCTTCAGAACACTCCTAGCCACAAAGGTGTGTCGGATTAATCACACAAAAGTTTAATCTAACTCTCCGGGTTAGTAGGCTAAATATCAAAAAGCAGGTTTGGCCGCTCTTGGCTTGCATCATCAAAGCCCTGCCCTGCTCCTTCAGGCTAATTCTGTAGAAGTTATCTAATTGGATTTTGGCTTGTGGACTGGATTATATAACTGGGCATGGCCAGCTTCCAGATATTTAGTCCAATATTGACATCAAAGCAGCAGATAGTTTTAGAAAGAAAGCTTATTGCAAATCTATCAGAAGAGTTTATTGGATCAGGTTTGGAACTAGATCTGCAGGACAGAGCTGTGGTACACTGGGTTGGGCAAGGCTAGTTTTGTGTTGGCATTTTATTGTGCTCCTGTGTTAAACCACAATTTATTATTAGTGATTGCGCATCGCAAAGCAATGCAAAACACTTCCCATATGCATATCACAACGATACCCGTCTATCATAAACCCATTTGATCATGAAGCCTCTTTTTTTGGAGTTCGTAAAGCTCTAATGAATAAACTAAAAGTTTGTTTGATATGAAATATGAACATTTTTATGTGGGTGGTGCAAGGTCACATGACCAGAGTCATTTTAGTTATATCTGAAAGGCGTATGACTTTACAATAACCATATATATATATACCGAGGAGAGTAATAAGCATTGCTAAACAGTTATGTAGTGTCCCAACCAACCTGTCCAGTGTGTTTCTTGCCTTCTCCCCAATGAGCGCTGGGATAGGCTCTAGCAGCCCCTGTGACCCACGAGGATAAATGGCATAGATGATGAGTGTGAGAGTGAATGTTTAATTTTAATGTTAAAAATAAAGAACATACTAACATCTAATTCTTGGAGAGGAAAGAAAAAGCAGCGTGGAGGTGGTCCACAGGTTTCAGCCTTTTCCAAGAAGTCTTAGTTCAGCACAAATGATTCTTAAATGGTACAGCAAGTGTTACACTGAACACTTTCTCTACCAGTCAAGATGCTTTTGGGAAACTGGGCCCAGATTAACTAGAACAGTGAAACACCTGAACGTGCAGGGCAGGAATCCTCCAGGTGCAGTTTAGACAGCTGAATTATACATCTGTCTGACAGACATCTTTATCAAGTATCTCAGTTGCTACATTAATTCATGTTTAAGCAATTACTAAATACCCATCCATCTTCTTAAAAAGTCCACCTAGGCCTGCTGTTGCAATAGGGACTTATTCAACTCATTCTGTGGGATCCAGAGTTGTTCCCAAGGTAACCCAGAGATATAATCCTTCCAAGTCCAGATCCTGGGACAACATTGAGGTCTTGTCCCTGTTGGACGTGGCTGGTAGACCTCCGACTAGAGGCGGACAGGAGGTATCCTAATCAGATGCCCCCAGCCACCTCAACCGACTCCACTTTAAGTGGAGGAGTAGTGGCTCCACTTTATGCTATTTCTGGATGGCTGAGCTCATAACCCTATCCAGCAGAATGTGGCCCGCCACCCTGTGAAGAAAGCTCATTTCCACCGCTTGTATCCATGATCTCATTCTTTCGGTCATTACCCAAAGCTCATGACCACATGTGAGGGTGGGGATGTAGACCGACCGGTAAGCAGAGAGCTTTGCCTTATGGCTCACCATTACAGTGCGGTACAGAAACCAGAATACTGCTGCCGCCTGTCCCAGCCTGCAGCCAATCTCACAAACTCCAATCCCATCATGCATTAACAAGATCCCAAGATATTTAAACTCCTCCACCTGGGGCAGGTCCTCTCCCCTCACATGCGGGGGGCATGCTATCCAGGAAAGGGCCATTATACAGTATATATATATATATATATATATATATATATATATATATATATATATATATATATATATATATATATATATATATATAGCCATGATAAATAATCACTTCATAAAATCTAAAATAACTCATGGTTTTTTTTTACCAAGTTCATTTATTAGTTTTTAATTACAAATACGTTAATACAATTGTAACAATAGCTAAAACTTCCAAGAATCCCCCACCCTTTCCCTAAGAAAATATAACATGAGAAACAAAAATAAATGAATAAATAACAAAAAAATAAAACTTATAGATTTAAAATAAACAACTAATAGATAAAATACATAAATGTGCATAGTATCTGTGTGCACAGCATTTGTGCCTTACAAATAAAATTTGACAATCCCAGCAGACCATACTTTTATTTATGCCTTTATCTTTATCTATATACAATCACACCAATACTTTACACACACGAACAGAGAAGAAAAAAAAACACACAAAATAATAAAAATAATAATGACATAAATAATAACAACATAATTTTCCTCTCTCTTAAAGATGAAAGCTGAAAGTATCGTTTATCTGACAGTGTTGTTCTACCAGCTCTTCCAAGTGGTTATTAAGAGTCCCATTTTCTTTGTAGTTCTTTATTTGGTTTATGAACATATTGTATATAATTATCCTTAATGTGTGCTCATTTCAGACCAGCATGTTGTTGTTAAACAAAACAAATGCAAACAGCGAATGTGGGATCCAGAGAAACTAATCCAGTACTTGTTCAGATAAATCAGTACACCTGATAATCCTAAATTGTTTTCATTTCTTTCTTGCTGTTTTTTGACCTTTGTTTTTTTATTTTTAATCAACAAGTGCTTCTTCATAGCATTTTATCTCCTGATGATCTATGGCATGCATGCAGTCATTAAATGGTAATTGGGTGCAGGGACTCCACTGAATCCATCATTTCTGGCTGATAGTAGAAAATCAATAAGGATGGCCTCAGGT
Source organism: Megaleporinus macrocephalus (assembly GCA_021613375.1). Classification (NCBI taxonomy): domain Eukaryota; kingdom Metazoa; phylum Chordata; class Actinopteri; order Characiformes; family Anostomidae; genus Megaleporinus; species Megaleporinus macrocephalus. The sequence continues at coordinate 23,458,975 of CM038720.1, read as the reverse complement.
GATCAGCGGTGTTCAGCAGGTGCACTCTGTTATTCACAGAGTTTCTATTTACCGGTGACACGGCAGCAGCCAGGAGAATGTCACCCACTCTATTCTCCGCTTTTCCTTCTAATCTCAGTATTGATCTCCACAGCTACGGGACCATTTCTACACCCTTTAGTTTGTTTCAGCCTATAGTCATAGTGGGGTAAAGTGAGGGGAGTCCATTAATCCTTGTCCATATCAACTTTCGAGTGAAGCAAGGATTCAACTCACCTGCGTGCTTTATTTAGTTTTTTTTATTTTCACAGATTAAGTTCTGGGTTTATTTCAGATGCCTGTTACTATATGCGAATTTAATAGATTTGATGAATCACAGTCTGTAACAAAGTACATGCATATAGTACCATCTATATGGAGAGCGGAGCTGATTAAATAAATTAAACACAAGGCGGTGTACCTAATAAAGTGCATATTTTCTTGTAATATCTATAGTATGTTTTGATGTATGTGGTAAACGCTGAAAAAAGAGCTGCAGACAATTAACATAATTTCAACATGAATAAAATATATTTCAACAACACAGTATCATCTTATACATTTGGCAGTGAGTGTATTTATTACTTAAATTCTAAACTTGTAATGTTAAAGTCATTTAGACTGACTCTATAATTTAATGTTTTCTAGTTTAACACATACATATTACCAATTATATTATGTACTCGCTGTTTATTACTTCTTCATACATACACACACACGCACACACACACACACACACACACACACACACACACACACACACACACACACACACACATATATATATATATATATATATATATATATATATATATATATATAAACAATATCTCCGATATGAAAAACAGATATCTCCAAAAATATATATATATATGGTGAGGTTTTATTCTGACAGTAACTATTTACATATTATACTGTGCAAAAGTTTTTAGGTCTATATGTCATGTGTGTGTGTGTGTGTATGTGTGTGTGTGTATGTGTAATATTTTCTTGACCACATGATGGCAGCAAAACTCCAGACAATGTAATCTTAGGTCTTAAAACCCCCACCATCACCCCCCCCCCCACACACACACACCCCACCTCACTGTATGTGTGTACGTGTGTGTGATCAGTACTGCTGCTTTCGGGCTGCAGTGCGGTGCAGGAAAGGGCATTTCCCCCTTTTTTCCTCTTTTTCATCTCAGTGTGTACCCTGCTATTTCAGGGAAACAGTGTCGCTTTCGACACAACAACCACAAACATTCTCACCACTGGAACAGCACAGGTGCACAGCTGACGGGAGGATTGATTGATCACGGTGTTCAGTTGGAATGGCTGGTAAAACACCTTTCAAGTTGAGGTTTTCCTGTCTTTTTGTACAGGCTGTGTCACTGCTTGTTTCACCTGGGTTGCACCTGTGTTGCAGTGGGGTTTTTTTTTAATGTTGAGCACAAATCAACCTCAAATTACACCACCCAAAAAAATGTGTTCCTTTGTAGCGTCTGATTCTGGTTGGACAGGCTTGATACAAATTCCTGATAGGCTTGATATTGTAGCACTAAGGTTTGGCACTGTAGCATCACTTACAGTGTTTGGTTAGAGTTGCTAAATACTATTGGACCTCACTTTAAATGAACCGTCTGTAAAATGACGTAGTACATACTGCACACAGTGTCATTTGAACAGTTGTAACATATTCCCTCTCAGGTAGTTACTTATGCATAAGAGCTGATTGATGTTTTTTCAACTGGATTTTTTTTTCAATGGCAGCTTTCAAAACAGCTATATGGCTATAATAATAAGCTTGTGACCAAACCATGGTAACCATACTTCTGATTTTTTATTGACAGTTTGGTCTTAATCCATAAGCATGTAAACCTTTGCTTTCAGTATTTGCTGTGAACCCCTTGTGCAGCAATGACTGCAAATAAACATTTCCAGTAACTGTTGATTAGTCCTGCACAAACTGCTTACTTCAGGTTCCTCCACAACATTCCTATAGAATCTATCTATCTTTGAGTTGGCCATAACAAAACATTTACTTTATTCTACTTTGGTAGAACTGCTTGTGTGCTTAGGGTGGTTGTCTTGCTCAATGACCCACGGTCTCTCGAGATCCAGCTCACGGACAGATGATGATGGGAAGCTATCCTGTCCCAGATGCAGCAAAACAGCCCCAAACCATGATACTACCACCACTGTCTTTCGCAGATAGGATTAGGTTTTTATGTTGGAAAACACACCAGTATATGAACAGGTTTGCCAATGATTACAATAGCATTGCGGACTTGTTCTGCTTATTAATGTTGGAGTGGAGCTGAAAGTGGATTATAACACTGCCCATCTAGTGCTCAGAGGTTTAAACACAAATCTTTGCATGTAAACTGTTAATTAATAATCAATGCTGTGTTTTTGAGATTTGATACAGTACCACTAAACAGAATAATGTGATAGCAATAGCACAGCAATACTGTTCAGTGTTTTCCTGATGGTGGACTATCACCATGTTATGGATGGTAGCATTAGTCAATATGAGAAAGGTGTTTAGTTGCTAAGAGGTTACCCCGGTTTCCTTTGGGTTACATGTTTTGCTCTTGGAGTGATCTTTGTTGGTTAACCAGTCCTGAGGAACTCACACTAGAGATGGTTTTGTAACATTTTCCAGCCTGGTGAGCATCAAAAAATCTTCCAAGGTTCCTAGAAATCTCCTTTGTTTGTGCCATGATACGCTTCCACAAACCACCTGTTTCTAATTTCACCTTCAAATTATTAAAACTTTGGTCTCATTTGTTTGATTTGGTTCTTTTTATTTATTTTTAAGACTATTTAATCTATTTTTAAAAATCTGATGCATATATATATATATATATATATATATATATATATATATATATATATATATATATATATATATATATATATATATATATATATTGAATGGTTTAAAATGCAAGTGGTTGCACATAAATACAAGAACCCAGTTCTTCCTGCTTTGGTGTTCTAAACAGTTTTATTTAGGACTGATACATATTTAAATCTGCATGCTTCCCAAATGCATGACGTTGTTGAAAACTGAAAGTAGGCAGACTGGAAAGTGTAATAAACTTGCCAGCAGGTTAGCGTGATTAGAGGATGAGAAAATTACACCCAAACTGTCATAACAGTGTTACAGTTTCAGTTTCTCATCATGTAGCATAAGATTTTCACTAATGTTCTGTACAACTTGTCCAACCTGGCAGCAATTACTGTGAAGGAATGCGAGTGGAGTAAGGCTAGGCCAGTCCTGCTGACCTACATATGACCTGTATCTAGTGATGCAGTTGTATATATGTGTCATTCAATGTCATGTCTAAATGAGATAGATCAAATCCAAGCTGTTTGTTTCTTGGCATTTTTGAAGGGTCCTAAAGCCAGAACTGAAACATCTGAATGAATTATGAGGGTCTTAAGGAGTCAAAATACAAAAACTGATGAGAATAATAAACTCAATGTCAGTCTTTTACAGAATTTCTTGTACATGTGTCGTAAGGTCACGCACACCAGATGGTAAGTCTAAAAACGAGCTCTGTTCACGAAAAAGCACTGAAAACCCTTTCATGTGATACAAATAAAGCTAAACTGGACCAGACAGGTTCAGGCGTAGTGAAAGTGCTAACTGAGGATGAAAATGAGATCGGGAAATGCAGATATCACAGCGAGAGCTGGAGAATATTTCACTATAGACTTCAAGCAGCTGACTTGAAATTTGAAAAAGAGTGGGTCCACACATTATAAAGGCACTTATTTGCTTCAAGTGTTCTTCAAGCAGGTCCTTTACATTTTTTTCTCCACTCTCCCAGCTCTCTCATTGGGTGTTGCCTTAACCACTTGAGTTGAGTTACATCACGGACCATCTCCCACTACAGAACTCAACATTTTAAATCCTAAAAATCAGACGTTTGAAAATACTGGAAGGTATTGAATCACTCCAGAGCTCTATTGGAAGACTAGAGATGACTTGTTTCCTCCCTCACATTACCAGATCATCTGTGATATCAAACATTTTTTATCAAGATACTGACCTAAAAAACTGCTGAATTTGTCAGATATTTGCCGAAAGTAGCAAATTAGGATTAAAAGTGTTTTTGTGTAGACTAGAGATCCACTTGTCATCTTTACTGCTTGGCAATGATGATTTAAGCTCATGTTGACTAGTTGCTGATCATGTGTTTATGACACCAATGATGTGCATTCTACATAACAGACAACAGGTGAGGAACGTTGGGATCTCTCTGCTGACCTAAGATGAGATCTGAATGTTGTTATTTCTGGTTTCCTGAAGATTGCAATAAAAAAGTCGTGTGTCTTTGGAGAGAGGGCATAACACTCTATAATCCTGTAAAGGTTGAAGTCAATTACTTTTGTTTTCACCAAGTTATGGCCCTTTATATATCTTTGGCTCCTTCGACCTCCACCATCTTGTCACACCCTGTCTAGGGTATGTCGTATGTGAATTTGAAAGATTTCAGGGTGGAAACCCAAGCAATTGGAACTGTCATGTCCCATAGACCTGTGGAGTTTGGCTTTGTCAAAGATTTTGCTTGGAGGTATCTTTTTGCAAAGCATTCTGTGGTTTCATTCATGATGTTAACATCAATTCGTCAATGCGAATTTCATGTAACCCCTAAAGCTTCGCATTGAATTGACATTATATGGCAATCTTACCAAAACACCCTACAAAGACCACCAAACTTGTCAAATGTGCCAGTTGTGTTGCTTTAGCAGCAGTAGCCTACAAATCTGAGACGTGTACTAGTTTTTCTTTTATGCAGCATCATTTTAATTTGCAGGAATGTTAACATACTTCTAGCATGAATGTAGCAATACCTGTACTTCAGCTACTTAGTAAGCCTATAATTTAATGTCATTCACTTATAAGAAAACCAGTGTAAACTACAGAATTCCCTATTTGGGCACTGGCTGACCTCAGAGGTCGATAGGTAGATCCAGTTGTATCACTCCATAGATAGATAGCAAAACTGTTCTACTTATGCTCCACCCAGAAATACACTTGTTTGTGTTGACTGTTGCTAGGTTGAACAAGATTGTTGTCGAATTACAACAAAATGACACATGACTTTATCGATCTATTACTTCGAAGGCTGAACGCCTGCCACCGCCAAGTGCTGTCAGTTTGCAGTTGTCGAAAGTTTGTTTACTTTCCTGTTTTGTCGAGTTTGCAAAATAAGAAGTGCCTGTGCTTGAAGGAGCCAGATGTGGTGCTAAATTTACCGAAAAAAGAGAAGACGGATGGCCCAGACATGAAACAAAGACAGATCGGATTCCATTCATCTGCAGAACGCAAGGCAGCCCTGTGGAGAGCGAAACAGACGTCTCAATCTGAGCCGTTTCTGCTGTTTGGAGACTCCACCACGAGGATGTTAGTTTGTGCTGCACATTTTTGCATGAAATGAGTTCCTCTCAGAATATCTATCCGCATGAAATAAACATCAGCTGTGCACTTCCGCGCAGCTAGCGTTTCTGTTCCCCTTCCATGCTACGCTGCGATGCTTCGTATAGGAGCCACTTTATTCCTCTGAGCGTTACATCTAGTTACTCTTTTACTTTCAAAGCATCCCCTCGTGCCTGCTCGTTCAAAGAGCACATGGGAACTTGGTCTCTTAATCATTCCATCATAAACCTTTCCCACCCCCCCAATCTTTTTGAACCTTCTTGAACCTTCTCCAAGACTGAAAATGACTCATGCTCAAATGGCGCTATAGCTTTGCCCCCAATTTTTGCCCTAGAGAAAAAAAAAAATAAAGTTTGGAATATGGTGAATAGATTGTACTGTAGCTGATGCCGTTATTGAGATCGATCGTGGCTGTACCTTCCTCACTGAACACAGGGAGAGTTCATTAGTGCATTAGTAGAGCATGCAGAGAAATCAAAGCTTCCTGAGCTCCTCTCGCTGCCTCTCTCGCACAGTTACAGTTGGCTGTTTGATCTTTTTTTTCCTTCCTTCCTCTGTCAATTTTTTTCTTCTTCGGGCCTTGTAATCTTCATCTTTTCAGGGTTCTTGGACAAAATTATTAGCAAACCTGTCAAACACCTCAAAGAACTGAGCTGAGAGAGAAAGTAAGGTTTTAGTTGCTTTCGTCAGGTAACGGGCCAAGAACTTTAACGGAACGCTAAGTAATTTCTTTTGTTCATAGGAGAATGCTTGCAGGCTTATTCCTAGCCACCTGACAGACCATATTTACTGTATATCAACCAAATATGAAGAAACCTTCAGGGGCTTCAGTTTTCACGAAATGAGCCAAAACATTATGTCCACCTAACTAATATGCTGTTGGTCCTTCACTTTCCACAAATACTAAGGCCATGACTCTACAAGACTTCTGAAGGTGCCATGTAGTGTCTGGCACAAAGGCTTCAGTACCACATAGTACCACACCTTTGGAGTTCCAGGGAACACATAATAAAATATAGAAATGATCAAATGCTGCTGATCAGACCTAGCTGAGAACTCTGTGGGCATGGCTAATAAGCAGCTCTATTGACAGCTCATTGCCCAACACTGCTAACACTGCTCCACCACTCATACAGAACTAACTAGATATAGACCATTATCCAGCTTTTAAGTGAACATAACTAACCAAAAAAAGTCAGAGACGAGCAGATGTGTGGATCAATAGATAAAACAGACAAACTAATGGGCGACAGGCAAGTACCTACAGACTGGTGGTATAGCTTACTAGCTTTTGGTTATGCTGCGTTAGCTTTAGCTCATTAGATTTCTCTGAGTCTGAAACAGTTTTGTGTGGGTGGGGCAAGAGATATCAGCCTTGTGATTGGTTAGCAAATGCTTATTGAAGTGTTACCCAAGATTAGAACCACCAAATTTACAGAGAGAGGAGAGAAACATGGTAAAATAAATCTGATGTTTATTAGACTTTAGGAAGGTATTCATAAGACATTGTAGATGCATGTTGTGACTGACAGGAACAAGATTAGTTTTAAGTTCCCTGAGGCTTCAAGTCCTGTAACAGTGGCCTTCGCTCAAGTGAGACTGTGCCTGTTCCCTGAAAGTTCAGAGAACCTTGAAAAAGTTGCATATTAGATTAAACCAATTTGTATAGCCCCTTATTCTAAACCCAGGACTCCTTAGCGTAAGATCCCTTAAATCTAAGTCCGTTGTTGTTAATGAAATCATTACCAATCATGATTTGATGCTTTATGCCTTACAGAACTGTGGATTAAGCCTGAAGAATACTCAGCTCCAAGGGAAGCCACCCCAACAGGCTACAATTATATACATAGCACTTGTTTAAATGGCCAGAGTGGAGGCATAGCAACCGTTTATATAAATGCTTTAGGCATTAATCACAAATCAGGCTACAAATTATTTTCTTTTAAAATGTATTTTAATCACGGTACAAATAAGATGCTGTTTTCACTGACCATTATCTACAGACCAACAGGACCTTATTCAGAGTTCTTACAGGAATTTGTTGACTTTCAATCAAGTTTCAAACTTTCAAATAAGGTAACAATTGTCAGAGATTTAACATTCAATTTGACATTCACCTCGGCAAACCACAGGATTCACTTCAGCGTTTGCATCTATAGCATCTATTATGGCTTAATTTTAATCATTGATATAAACATAGATTATTTAGCCATTCTCCTTCAGAGCACAGCAGTCTTAGGCCATTACCTTATTTCATCTGAAATTTGCCTTAGTTGTAGTATATGTTCACCTCCGCACTATCATGTTAAGCATACTATAACGTCCTTCACAATTAGCAGCTTTATTGAAAACTTCCCAGATCTATTAACTTCTTTTGGCTGTCCATCTGGATCCCTATGAAATTATAGACCTCTTATTTCTTCACATTAAAGTTTTAGGAGAAAACTGTCATACAACAACTAAGTTCATACTTTCGTAGGAATCACATCTATGAAAACCTTCAGCCTGTATTTAGGCCTCATCATTGTACAGAGACAGCACTAATTAAAAAAGTGTACGCAGTGTCATCTTGTTCTCTAACCAAGGAAGCTTAACTGGTTCTGCCTGATTGCTGTACTGCAGTCGATACAATAGAACACTCTATCCTGCCAGACAGACTAGAAAACATTGTAATAGTAACAATAACAGCTTGTTCAGATCTTACCTGAGAGATCACTATCAGACCGTTATTAGTAAGGGCAAATCATTCATTAATACAAAAGTAAAGTATGGTGTTCCACAAGACCTCTGTTATTTTCAGTATATATGTACCACCAGGTATCATTATCAGTAAACATGCATGAATTTCCATTACATGGCTGATTAGATGATAAGTGTAATATTTATAGGATTGAAAACTGTGTCAAATGCGTAAAAGACTGCAAGTTAAGAAACTTTTTTCCCCCATCTTTTTTATCTTCTTTTTGGTGCTATAGTTTGTTTCAATCACCTATTTGAATGAATTAATCCGAATTTAACATTAAATCTTAATAGCTTTTCAGTTGTATAAAAACCTTTGACATAACAATCGATCCTAGTCTGTCCTTTTATGCACATTTACTAGAATAGCTTTCCACCACCTTTCTGCAATATTCCCGAATTAAAGAAATGCACTGTTTCTACAGAAAATGGCTTATCTTGAGGTTGGATTACTGTAATGTTCTGCTTTTTGAAAACCCCAGTTAAAGCCCTCCATTAGTCTGGAATGTCAGAGTCCTTACAGTAACTAGAAGGTTTGACCAGATCAGCCCAGTTTCATCAAGATCCAGTTGCCAGGTAATTCCACATTGAGAACAAAATTCTGCTACTGATATTTAAAGCTTGCTTTAATGGCCTTGCCGCTCACTGCCTGAGTGAACTTATCTTTTATTATAGACCATCACAAGTAGAGCCTTTTCATACAAAGCCCTTCAGCTTTGGAATAACCTTCCACTCAGTGTTCAGGAGTCAGGCACAGCCTCAGCTTTAGTGTCTATGCTAAAAACTTACTTGCTCCTGCGGATAAAAGGTGCAGATCTGGGGATTTGTTGACATGGAGTATTAGGGTGAACTAAGAATGTTGGTGCTCTCGTCCTGCTGTTTTCAGGTTGGTTGACAGTAGAGTGGAGGGTCACATATATCTCAGAGAACCCCCGTGTCTTAGTTACCTTCTGGCTCTTCCTTTAATTTAGGGTGCAATAGTTAGGCCTCCTGATGTCACTGCTTGCACGCTGTTAACAATATATACCTTTCCTTAAGGTTGCCCTCAGAGCTCTCTCCTCTTGCTCTAAGGGTTTTTCCCTGTTACTTAGGCTTGCTTATTGGGCCTTGGACCTGGATTTTCTGTAAGGCTGGTTTGTCACTATATCTGTTATAAAAAGCTGGGTATAGATTAACTTTGTCTTGACTTTTTATGCATACACCCATCAAGTGGATATGTACCTGAAATCATAATGGACTATTTTTAACTTGCTAGTTCATGTCCCTGGTCATACTTAGCATGATTCATATCATCATATCATTTACCACACAAATTATTTTTTTTCTGTAATCATCCATCAAATCAAAATACATCATATATTAATTTTTTTATAATCCTGTCTCTTATTGGGTTTATAAACAAATATTTATGCTTATAGCAACAGGTATTGCTATAAGAGTTGAGTTTTCAAGAGCTCAGTAAACTGAACTAAAGAAGCAAGTAAGCAGTAACAACCCACATAATGGTGTTCTTGCTGTGAGCCATTGTACGTCTCCTTCAGTGTCTGTCCAGAGAATTAAAATATCTTGGAGTGAGACTGAAAATCACTGCAGTTGGCCATATACATCTGATTGTTTTAAATGAATGAGTGAACCAGACCAGCCATCCAATCTTGGTACGAGATAATATCATCAAAAATCCATTCTGTCAGGTTTTAATAATTTAGAGTTAATAGCATGGGAAAGTAGGGACAGATGCATGATGGGTAAATCTGGCAAAAAGGCAATCTGACCAAGAGCTTTTTCTGCTTTGACAGTCAGTCTTTATCACATTAATTTAAGTTTGTTTTATTAAAAGCACATCCAAATAAAAAAAAATGTTTGTGGACAAAAGTTGTTCAGAGGGCCTTAAAGTACTTTTGAAGGTTTTTGATAGTTTACTTAGGCATTACTTTAAACCTTTGAAGGTAAAAAGAAAAGAAAATTAATTTTACATGGATTCACATAAAAGCAGGATTGTTGAATAATTTGATATGTCCTGTATTTGAAAAAATAAAATTGCAATTAAATGTATAGATTTTTAAGTGTAAATGTTTAAATATTTAAAAAAATATGTATTTTTACTGATTATTTAATTTAATTAAATAAATAGTAATTATGTTTTGAAGTGTGTCGAAGTGTGTTCTCTGTAGAGGGTATGTTAGCTTTTTATTTAGAATATAAACAATGTAAAATTTCCATATGACTGTATGTGTATTAGGGGTTTCACCGTAAAATGCATTATAGACCTCTTTAATGAAATATCTGTTTTTATACATTGTTTGGCATGAACTTTAAAAAAATTAAGAAATATTAGTGCTTTGTTTGATTGATACTTCTTTTATTGGAACAATAAAAATATGACTATGTGCTGTATGTCAGCTTTTATTCTTTTCAAAACTCCAGCTCATTATACCAAAAGCTCATTATATCAACAACATACAGTGTGTGAGCTCAGCCTGCACTTCTGCAGAAGGTCAATGTATTACCAATACTTAACAAATGGTTATATCTGTTATTAATAATTAATTATGTTTGTGTTATTAATGTATTATTAACAAATTATCAGCACATGTATTATTAACATAACAACCCTACATTAGACAAATAAAGCTCCATTTCTAAGCCATTTGGTTGTGTGTTACTAATATAAGAAAACCCTAAAGGTTAGATGTTGCCAGTCAAAAGTTTGAATTGAGTTGCTGTTTAGAAGTTCAGAAAAACTGCAAGTAAAAGCTGGAAAAGCTGCTGTAAAATCCGCTTACCTGTACTTTCATTGCACCACGGCTGGCGATTCACCAAAAAATCAATGACTTGATAGAAACATTAACTCTAATTTCTATCTATGTGGAGATTGAAGCAGCGATGTCCCAACTTGATTCCACTTTACTCACACAACTTCCTCACAAGCCGCCATAACATTCATATATGTGCATTTTGACATCAGAAAATAAACACCTTCCACTGCCTGAATCACAGAGGGTCCAGAAAGAAGTCCGCAGGGGATAAGAGAGAGAGAGAAAAGGAGAGAGAGAATGTAAGCTCCACGGAGGCTCCGTTAGGATTAGTGGAAAATGCACTTTGTACTGGCAGTTCTTGTCTGTCTCCAGAGTGACCAGCCGCTGAGGGTTCTGCCTGGGGGCTTTGAATAAACTCATGGACTTTCCATTTAAAAACCCTCCTTGCCTTAATAAAACTTTGAAAGGGATTGGCAGGTGCCAAGGACACTCGGAAACACAACTTTCAGTCAGACTTTGGAGGCAGCTGAGAAAAATAATGCCTGTGCTTAGAGCGAGAGAGAGCGGAGGACGGAGGCCATCTGTATGTTGGCTGTTGGCCTTGGAAATATCATCCGTATATAAGTGCTGGAGCAGTGAGATCGGTTTAAGTTATTTTTGCATTATACATATAAGGTATACCTTATATTTGCAAATTAACAACAAAAAGCTGTGAACAAGATAGAAGAGCTGAATTTAATGTTTTGTTGTTGAGGCATTAAATCACTGAGCATGTTGTCAAGTAAGCAACAAAATGGTAATACATTGTTCAACAACAAAACAATGTTACAGATTGTAGTTTATCTGTTGTTCTGTATACATTGTTAGCCCCCTTTCATCCTGTTCTTTAACTATCAGGACCCCCAAGGGACCACCACAGAGTAGATATTAGGTCATTCTCAGCACTGAAGTGACACTGGCGTAGTAGTGGTGTGTTAGTGTGTGTTGTGCTGTTATGAGTGGATCAGACACCACAGTGCTGCTGGAGTTTTTAAACACTGTATTCACTCACTGTTCACTCTATTAGACACTCACCTTGCTGGTCCACTGTGTAGGTGTAAAGTCAGAGACGATAGCTCGTCTGTTGCTGCTCACATGTGTCAAACTCAAGCCAAAAGTGGCCCACTATGTCCTTTTATGTGGCCCGCGAGAGATTGAAAGGCCTTAGTGTCTAAAAATAAACAGGTCAGAAGCGTGCTTTGACCAAAAACTACATTTCCCACAATGCATGTCGATTGTGTTACGGCTTACTGCCACTAGACGACAGTGTAGTCATTAATGTGATAACACGGACGATCCCATAATAATGTCCAGAAAAAGAAAAGTTGATGCAGATGGACGACTGTTTCAACAAAGATGGGAAGGCGAATACATTTTCGTGCTTCAAGGTGAAAGACCGGTATGACTTTTGTGTTATGAAGCAACATGTCGGTTATTAAAGAGACAATATACGCCGGCATTTGAACTCCAAGCACGGAGCTAAGTACGGCAAAGCTAGCCTTCAAGAAAAGCAACAGATTCACAAGAATTAAAGGGCAAACTGAAGTCGCAGCAGAATCTGTTCACGAAAGCCAAAAACAATGCGTCAGTGAAAGCTAGCTTTATTGTGGCTGAAGAAATCGCCCGTGCTTCAAAGTGTTTTTCAGAAGGAGCGTTTTTGAAGCAGTGCATGCTGAAGGTCTGTGAGCAGGTGTGTCCCGACCACATTCAGACTTTTAACAATGTCAGTTTGTCAAGAAACACCATCGCTGAGCGAGTTAAGGAACTAGCTGGCCGAGGAGTCACGCAGCTACACAGCTTTTACATTAGCTGTTGATGAAATCACAGATATGTGTAGTTGCTGTTGCAATGTATTTAGTGTTTTCAGGTTTTATATGTTTATTGTAATCAAAGCATCTCATTAGTTTGATGCAAGGCTGTTTTTTATCTGTCACACATGTTCTTAGCAGCTCACAATTTTTTATTTTATACTAATTAAGCCTCATTTCAGTATGTCAAACGTTTTGATCGAAGTTAATATTACCTGTTCTGTGGGGGTTCTGACCATTAAAGAACAGAGTAAAAGGGGATAAACAATGTATACAGTGAATCAGAGATACTACAGTTTGTATCTGTTGAACAACAAAGTGCTCCTATATCGTAAGTGGAGCAGAGATTTGAACGCCAATGCAAGCACTGGTCCACAAGGACCTCATTTACATACTGTTTACATGAAACACATACTAATTAATGCAGATGTTTTGGTATAGAGTCAATATAGAGGCAGCATTCAGCAGCTTGTATGTCAATGGCTGTACTCCTAGGCGTAGTTTGAGGTTGAGTAGTGAGTGCACTGTGCCACCTACTGACCAAACACTGAACTTAATATCACTGGAAATGTCAAATAAACAAAACTTTGTTTTGTTAAACTTGGTATTAGTTTTTTTAAAGTGTACAATGATGTAGCTATTTAGCTAAAATTACATAATAAAACATCCTTTACCGCTGCGTATCAGATACCTTTGTACTAGCTGTGTTAAGTGTTGTTTAATTTGTAAGTCAGAAGTACAGGAAGACTTAATATAAATATAGTGGTAAAGCATAAATCAACCATGAATACATATAACAGGATATAGACAAACAGTAAAACATGCACATAAGATGTCCATCCCCCCTTTTTGGAGGACCAATGTTTCTTTATTTCTAGTATTACAAGTTTTAATTTAATATATGCAGTCATTGTGTAAAAGGAGGACAATAAATATACAAACAAACAAACAAACAAACAGGGATTGCCAAGGAGAATGAAGGACATAAGAGGAAAAAGAAAAAAAAAACATGTTATATGTTTGCAATTTGCATGCCGGAAAGTATTAAATTCCATAAGATGTATTTAAGCATTCCATTAAAGACAGTTGGCGATAGAATAAAACACAGCAAGACATTGTAGACACTGTAGAAAATATGAAAAGCTTACTCAAATTTAGTGTTTTTTCAATTTGCTCTTAATCTTTCTAGATCACATGTCATTGGTTAGAGATATCTATAGAAAATACTTGATATATTTGGATATTATTAATGAAGAGATGTTGTTTAGTAGTACTATGAGAGCCAGAAAGCCAGAAATAATTGTCTGCTAGATCTGGGCAGTGTGGACATGAGTTGCTGTGGCTAAATCTAATACAGTGCAGTTTGTGGGTGTATTAAAAATTCTGTGATGGGTTTTATACAGTGTTAATCAAAGTGTAGAATTATCAGTCATAGAGACAGATATATATATAATATTACTTATGGCTTTATGTTATGTAGTCTTGTAGTCTTGAGTGAAGAACTGAAACATGGTTGGGAAACTTTCTAGTGTTAATTATTTTCTTTAAAACGTCTTTGATCTGGAAATAGTGAAAGTGACGATGATCTGACAAGTTATATTTAACCTTGAAGCTGTCAAAGGCCATGAACAGTGAGTGAATAACAGTGAGTGAACATTAGTGAATAATTGACCAAGACTGGTTACTCCTCTCTCACTCCAAGCACAAAATGAAAAAGGTTTATTGTTAATTGGAAACATTGTTCCATAACAGAGAATACTCTGAGGGGGAGAAACTGTAATTGAGTATTTCATTAGATTTCCACCAAGCAGTTTGGGAGGTACTTGTTGTGTTGTATTTGAAACAATCTGTTGATTTAACAGTTTTGTCTACGAATGAGATACTGTTAATATCTAAATTCTTAATTAAACTTTTTTTCCAAGTCTCTGCAGGGCTGGTTGGTATTGCTTGTCCAGTGCCAAACATAGAGTCGCTGGTATGATAAAAAGAAGCAATAAGAATTTGGGGCTTCGAGACCTTTTTATGTTTCCAATACAACTTCGTAACAGCAATGTTAAGAAAGGAAACCCAGCAAGTAGGTGGAGTAACAATGACCATAGAGAAGAGAAAATAGATTTTTGGGAGGATGTTCATTTTAACTGTTGATATTCAACCTGTTAAAGTTAAAAGGCGTTTCTTACAACTAAGTTCTTTCTTACAGTGGAAAATCTAATGTTTGGAGAAATGCGAAGATATTTGATAGACTGGACGGAATCTTTAAGTTTTAGCCTGGCATCCAAGTTAAATGTACTCAGAGGCAATATGTCTAATTTTGACCAGTTGATGGAGTATCCAGGCACATTGCTATAATTGTTGATCAGACTATGGACTGATTGATGCTGTCCTTTACACTACAAACCTAATATGAGTCTTGAGAGGACATCTCTCAACCTAATACAGTAAGTATCAAAAGACAGCACACTACCAAAGATATTTTTTATATAGATAGACAAAGTAAAATTCAATACTCAGTTGTTTTCAATGGAACTACAACAGAAAATTATGCCACCATAAGTAGAAACACAGTGGTGAGTGAAGTGATCTGCCAAGAGTTTTCCAACTTTTGGCTTTGACTGCAGCAGTGGAATACAATATATGTTTGTTTTTTTGGGAGCCATGTATTCCAAACATCTTGTTGTTGAATTTCTGACAAAACCAGTTTTATACAACAAAAATTAAAGAGTAGAGCCTTTCTCTTGCTTAAATAAAAATCTACCTTGCTACAACTCTTGTACGATAATGATTTGTTTTCACTAGTAATGATGTCACTACGTCAGTTTTTCATGCTGTCTGCTGTGTATGGCTGTGGGGTGCAAAATCAGCTTTTTTCGAGTGCTAACATGTGGATGCAGCATAGCACTCCAGCCCTGCCCTTGATCGGTACCAGCTATCAGCTAATAGTATTGAAAAAAGGGATAATTTCCTATTTCCTGCCTTCTGATCAGTAAGCACTGGGATGGCCTTAAGCACACCTCCACATCTCAGAATAAGCTGCTTATAAGATAAATGAATGAATGAATAAATGAATTAATAAATAAATAAATTAATTATTATTATTGAAAATATCTTCTATATTGATAAGGATTGGATACTTTACCAAAAATTAATCAATTTTTTCAAGTTAAACTCATGTGATCAACAGAAACAGAACATAAACATTTACATAACTTACATAAGGTAATGTTTTACCTTAGCACATTTGATCAGATTTCGAAAACACAGAGTGACTGCAGGCCTACAAATTCTGAAACTTATTGATCCAGAGCGAGCTTTTTGATTGGCAGCTGAGCAGCTAAACATTAAACACACTGTAAACAGCTTGAATCAAACAGAATACAGTTTGCCAAACATGAAACCCTTTACAGACCCTCTGGAGCAAAAATACATTCAGTTTTATCTGGTAACTACTGAAAAAAGCTGAGCTGAACCTGATATTGTGACAGTTTTATGGCTTTGTGTAAAAATATTGTTTTATGATGGTTTTGTCCATAAACAAAAACATCTGACAGTCTGACACTTAAAGTCTAGGTCTAATAATAAAATCAGTCCTAAAGAGGTAACGAAAGCTTTAGACTCATTGTATGGTCTCATTTAGCTCATGTTTTGTAGTGTATGTTGCAATACTTCCACTCTTAATTCACTAAGGATCTGTATATGTGAATCAAAAATGCTGTTTTAAATAAAGATATTAGATCACAGTTTGGCATCAGATTTAAAGCCCAAATGAAACAGGCAGATTGCAGCACTTCAGTCCAAACCACAACATCTGATATGATAGCTTTGCGAGAAAAAAAGGCTCAGGGGATGTGCCAAGGACATATTGTGGGGTTTATTGGGAGTTAGTCAATAGGGAATTAGCCAATAGTGAATGCGTCAAAGGTATATTAGTCAATATGGAATTAATCACTGTACTCTTAGAAGTTAAGGTGCTGAAAAAAGCTTATCAGAGGTTTTATAGGGATTAAATCAATAGGGAGTGAGTCACCAGCCTGTACATTTAGCTTTGAACAGCAAGGGGTCTGTATGTTGGCCTACATTTCCATTCCTCACTCCTGTAAGTGACAGTGGTAGTGCACTTGTGTATAGTAGTGATTTATTCTTGTATTGACTGTTGCATGAAGTTTCACTTGAAATGAATGGATTTCCTTTTAACAGACACTTATACAGCAGTAAAGAAAGAAAACTATAAGGATTCCCACTCTGCTCCTGGAGATCCAGCTCCAAACCCTAGGTAAGGAAATTTCCAGCAGCTGTGTTGGCCATGCTGCATGATTTTTGTACAAAATATTTACTTTCCATGATCACTGCATGCATTTTCAGTCACTATTAAGCGGTATTTACAGTAAATACAGTGTATTTACAGTGTTTTATATACAGCACCGTCGCCTCACAGGAAGGCGATCCGGATTAGGTTCCCAGTCCGGGCCGTTCTGTGTGGAGTGCGTACGTTCTCCCCGTGCTTGGGTACTCCGGTTTCCTCCAACAGTCCAAACACATGCATGTTAGATTGACCGGTCACTCTTAATTGGCCATAGGTGTGAGTGTGTGCATTAGTGTGTGTTGGCCATGCGAGGGACTGGAGACCTGTCCATGGTGTACCCTGCCTTTGCCCGATGATGCTGGGATTGGCTCCAGCCCCCGCCCCTGTGACCCCGACTAGCACAATAAAGAGGAGGATAATGGATGGATGGATGGATGGATGGATGGATGGATGGATGGATGTTTTATACACTTTGCATTGTACTGCCATCAAATTGCAATAAATCTATACTCGCTAATAAAGCAGAACAATCAGCGGTAACGTTTCTTGAGAATTCTGTACTTATAATGCATTACAAATGCATTACATTTCAAAGGCATTAAATTATATACATAATACAATATAAAACCAAACATGATCTCAACTGGCCCTAAGTTGTTATTACTATATGCACAGCACTTTATGAAGTTAGCTCTATTTCTAAACAAGGCAGGTGTCCTTTACTGGTTTTATCTACTGGCTAACATACAGCAGTTCTCTGTGCTGCTCGCAATTTAGCTAAAAAAAGCGAACTCTATCAAATTCACACTTTATGAATATATTATACAGAAAATAAAGAATTATGTTCAAAAGAATTTGAGGCAGGTCCACCAAAATCAGCCCTTGTTCTCTCACTCCATACAGAATCTACTCCCAATATCTAGAATATCTGATTTTAACAAATGTCTACCTGGATGTGAGTCTGTGTGAGTAATTGTGCCAGAAGTTAAATAAAGAAGTAAAATAACATGTAAGAGTGCATTATAACAATTTTATAATCTATATAATGCAAACCTGACTGTGTAAATTATTTTATAAAGAGTTATCCATGTCATTATAACTACTTATAGACAATTATACAAGCTTAAGAAAAAAAACATTGTGTATGTCATTATAAATGCATTTCTAAAGCATTGTGAATACAGAACCCATAGAAATTGTTACCTAAACAACCTTCACCCACTCTAACAAACAAACTTCAAAATAAATATAACTATTGTTACAGTTACAGTCCTGCATTATATATGTAGCCTTCAGTAGCATTGATGTTGTGCTTTAGTATTTAATTTGAAAGTCCTGCTCTAATACTTAATCAGTCAATGGAAGTCAATGGAATCACGAAGGAGAGCTCAGAGTAAGGCTTTGCTGTTTGTACAAAAAAAGTCTAATCAGAAATCTAATCAGCTGAGAACAGAGCTACCCACAGATACATAGAAAGAGAGAGAGAGAAAGAGAGAGAGGGAGAGAGAGAGAGAGAGAGAGAGATGTTGTACATACATTGTTTGTTAATTATTATAATGACTGGTACTATTACAGAAGACTGTATAACACAGAAAGGCCTGTAACCAGTCACAGTGTTTTTAGCTTGAACATCTTCACCAATCACAGTTCCACGTGCCATTTTCTCTGAGTGCTTTGATTTATGCAGTCCAACTAAAGGAGACTATAATTAGTCAGAATAATGGAGCCCAACCTTTAACCATGTCGTATTTTTCACTGTATACAATGTGAAATGTGTCAGGCCTGATCTATCCATGTTCTACCTGCAAATACATTCTTCTGGAGCTACAGGACATTGGCAAACATCCTATCCACCCAAATGAGAACAACATTTTAAAGTCATTTGGGACTAAAACAAACAAATCTTTAAAAAAAACATAGTTCACTAAGCTTAGTTTACAAATGACATTTTATTAAAAGTAAAATATAATAAAGAATAAACTATATATATATAGCATATCTTCATCTAAAACAAAAATTAATAGATCCATATCAATTTAACGCATCTTTCTCATTAAATGTTGGTGCTGTATTTTCGTTGTTAAAATAATTGGTTTAACTATATTCTCTCTATGGTTTTAACATTTCCAGCTTGTCAGAGACAAATTAATGTTAAAAGAAAAAAAATGTTTTCTGCCCTGATGGTACCTTCCTCTTGCACACACTAACTAAACCCACTGCCTAAAACAAAACAACCCAATAAATACATGCACATACCTTTTAATGAACTAATAAACAACAAAACAAAATAAGCCTACCTTAATTCTTCTGCTATGGTTGTCAAATGGGCTGCCTCATAAGCTTCTAGAGGCCAATGCCAGCCAGTAGTGGGTCACTATTTATAACTTTTTCAGCCCACCTGAGTGTTCAAGAGGGACTTATCACTTTTCACTAGTAAGTGAGTAAAAATATAATGTAACTTATTTAATTAAATTAAGACCTTAAAAGTTCAGCAAATGGCTATAAAAAAATCTAACATGCTGGAAAATGTTTATTTCCTCTCATAGTGCAGTAAATGTGGATGTTTGAAGCAACTAGAGATGTAGTGAACCTGCCTGGAGGTGGACTCATTGTTTTTTTACTCCCATTCGCACGCCAAAAAATGGGCTCCTGTATGTGCCATATTGATATTAATTGAATTGATCACATACATAACATAAATAGGCAAAATGTTACATCTATCAAAATCAATCAACTCAAATAAAATAGTATTAAAATGAGTTGGTTTGAGTTGAATCAACAAATAGAAATCTAGTTTAGTCTGTTGATATTTTCAGCCAGAGAGATTTCATTGACTTCTGACATTTTTACTTACCTTCCCGGGGTTGTCGTTCCTCCTCAGGTGCTCATGCTTACGTTCTATATTTTGGTTAATTGACTAGCCTTGTTAGCTTTGGTGTGTTACTGTATTCTCATCTGCTGAATGTAGTTCTGGGCACTACAATGACAGTTATGTTGGGCTGTTTTTAGTTTAGTCGTACAAGGACTTTCATGTTAAAATGTCTGAATACAGGTGGAGCAGAAGGCTATGTTTCTAGCTGTTAGTGCTGTAGAGGCTGTGTTTGTTCTTGTTGTGTTTAGAGCATGTTTAGCAAATTAAACATAAAGCTGCATTTAGGATTGTAACCTTGAGTTTCACTACGTTTCTTTTCTTTTTTCTAACCACAAATGTGCCCGAGGTTCACTAGATGCTAGTAGAACCCAATTCCCTGGTCAGTTGAGATAAAATACAACTATGTGACCATACTTAGGTCTGGCTGTTTGGAATTTGTAGGAAATGTGCCTCTCTGTGCTTTTCATTCCATTTTTATTTCATTTGTAAGCCATTCATGTCACATAAGCAGCATGGCTGCCTTCACACTGGGCAGACTGATAGCTGATAGCCGTTGGCGTGGCAAGACTGCAGGTTGTTTGTGATTGTTGCTGTGGTAGTGGACCTGTGAATGCTGTCATGTGAACATGTTTCTGTGTCAGGTCAGTAAAACCTAATGCACCTAACAGCCCCATATAGAGCAGAAAGCAGGGTTTCTCTCAATCCCTGGGAAACCTAGCATTTCCCAGGACAGTGTTTCAGTTATGAGAGTACTCAGTAACTGACAATAAAGAGAATTTCATTGATTTTCTTCATGGTGAAGGTCATTGAAAGCTTCATTTGTCGTATATTTTTATTGTCTTTTTTTAAATAAACAAATGGTGAATGCCTAAAAAAGGAAAAAAATAGCTGTTCTTTACAAAGTGGTGCCACCATCGTGAATTATCGAAATCTCTTATTATGATATTTATTGTCTGTAATATTGCTTTCATTTATAGGACAATGTCAAGAGCACAATGCATTGAAAGAAAGATGGGGGGGGGGGGGACCATTCTTCCAGGTTTCACCTGCAGCCCACCTCATTCTTAGCTAATCAAGGACTGATTACAATAATTAGATGGACTTAGTGGGGTCAGTTTGGATTAGTGCTAAATTCAGCAAAAATTTGATCAGGGTTGGTGAACACTGTAGTAGAAGAACTACTTTTGGTTCCCTAAAGAACTTTTTCAATAAATAACCATTGTTGTAAATGAGATGTAGGAGTTTAAAAAAAATTAAAAGACATTTACATAACAAAACACCAATTTAAGGTTTTTCTAAGAAACATCCATTCAGGCCAAAGATGTTTACAGCAACGACACACTTGATTACTCAAATGTGATACCATGTGTGAAATGTACGACATTTTGACATCTTGCAAACTACTCATTTGACAGTTTTCTATTTTTATATTAATGATTTTGGTTTATATGTACAATAAACAAAGCTAATCTCTAGTGCAATAATTCAATGGTCGCGTCCAATTGAGCTATTTAATGTGATAACCTACGCTCACAGATAATCTTTAAACAGTTATCTATTGTCACTCCCTCATCCTCAAGTTCACATATTTTACCACTGCATGTTTAAGGCAGGGGTTAAAACTTTTTTACGTTTTTGCTGGTTACATTTTCTTAAAGTTTTTAATGGAAGAGACGTATCTGGCATAGGGGCACCTACGGCCCATGCAGCATGTTTTGTCCAGGGTGATTCATGCAAACCTAGGATGAAAAAGGGGGCTTATCTCACAAGGCAACCTTTTTCTGTACTGATGAATCAGATCAAAAGCACCTTTAGTCTCTGAGCTCCCTGTATGACTGTATGATTTCATGGTTTTAAAATTAGCCCAACGTTAATAAAGCTTTTTAGTTTCTGAGCTTGGTTTCTATGGTTCTTGCTGTCAGATGTGTGGCATCATTGTTTAATGCAGTAAGATAAAGACAAAAAGTTATTCTGATAGAATTGTGATGCCAAATAGATGAATTAAATCATTAGAATAGAAACAAATTACACATTCATAATGCCCATGATGAGTACTACATATAATACTTCATAAATTAAACAATATTGTTCCCACATTGTTGAAACATACAGAGAAAAAAACAAGCCCCCTTGTGATCATTCTGCCAGCAGAATGAAAATCAACAAAGACAATGTCATCCTTCTGTGTAAAGCACTCTATGTTGAGCTAAGTTAATCAATCAATCAACCTTTATTTTCACATGGAAATACATTGAGGGTGAACAGAATTACATACTTTTACAATGAAATTGTACAAGACAAAAAAAGAACAATTAAAATGTATTTAGGAAAAAAGTAAAATACATAAAATCATGATAATAAACCTATTAGTAAGGTTTCAACAGAAAAAGATAAATAGGCAAACACAAATTTAAAACAGATTATAAAAAATAATACAAATAAGACAGAGACAAAGTTAAATAAATCATCAGACACTTCTATAAATGACTTGCTCACTGACAAGAACTAAATCCATTTTGTTTCTGAAAAATTCTGATTAAGCATAGTTTGACAAAGTGACCTCCAAAATTGTATTTTATGGCTACAGTAGAGTTTAACCTCTGCCCATATGCCACAACATCACCATGCTCATCACTCACTACATTGTTTGAAAGTTACTTGTTTATTCTGACTAGTTAACAATCATGGGCAAAATCAACAGCTAGTACAATGACTACAACATACAATGACTACAACTTACAGTGACTATAACATACAGTGACTACAACTTACAATGACTACAACATACAATGACTACAACATACAATGACTACAACTTACAGTGACTAAAACATACAGTGACTACAACTTACAATGACTACAACATACAATTTGGTTTAACTGAGAAAAACATTTATTCCATGAATGAAGCCAGCCTAGCTGTGGCAGGATTGGGTTATAACATATCCTGATGATGTTAGGAATCTAAAGGAGATTCACAAACATAGCAACATAGAGTACAATCAGCAGGGTAAATGAATGGTGAATCTGGCCATAACGTCAAAAGGGCACCAATGTTTCTCCTTTAGTAGCTCAGAGAAAAGGCAAAATGCCACAAATGCCACACAAGGTTCTTCCATTAATGCCAAAAAGACAGCAATAGCAAATTTTATTACTCATACATGATACTATGTGTGACCTGCAGAACCTTTTGACACCTTGCAAACTACTTAATCTGACAATTTTTACTGATATATGAGGGTCTTATTTTTTGCAATGCCAGTTATGTATAGCTTAAGGCTTGTTTTTTAGACTAGTGGTTCACATAGTGTGTATATATGTATTTATGTACACTGCCGCTCAAAAGTTTAGGATCACTTTAGAATTTCATTTCATGCAATTTTCATGCAATTCATGCAATTTTTATGCAATTCACAAACAATACTGTCCATTTCACAATTAATTTAAGTTTATCAGATTATTTTTAAAGAATAAAAATGTTTGTATTAAAGCCTATTTTTGTATAGAGGCTTATTTTGCATATAATCCTATTATCAGCAATTCTCAGTCCTCTGTCTAAACGGCCGCCAATCCAACTTAAGGATGTTATTGGGCTAATTGGTTGTTAGGACACTCTTGCTCAATTGTGATGTACAGCTGAAAAACATTATACTAATAAGTGAGCATAAAAGGGAACAACATTCTAGGTTAGTTTAGTATCTGAAGCATCAGCAGTTGATGGCTTGCTGACAGACTCAAAATGGCCAGAAAGAAACAACTTTCTTTAGAGACCCGTCAGTCCATTGTTGTGTTAAGGAAGGAAGATACTCCATTGAAAACAAGAACATTTCACTGTGATCCCAAACTTTTGAGCGGTAATGTATGTATGTATGTATGTATGTATGTATATACCCATGACTAAACTGTTTTTAAAATGGAGATAATTTGCACCACAATGTGTATTGAAAACAAAGGTAGCTTGTCTGCAAGGCGTAAGTTGGGCTGGCGGCACCTTTGGCCAACTTTGGGTTGTATTAGCAATAAACCAAGTTCATCTCCGGTGAAGTAATTTGATGGTCGCTTCCAATTGAACTATTCAATGAGAGCAAGAAAAGAGTACAATAATCAGGATAAAGAAATAGTGAGTCCGGCCATAACGTCAGAGAAAACACCAATGCTGTCTCCTTTAGTAGCTCAGAGGAACAGCAAAATGCCACTCGGCTGAAAAACAGCCACTGCTCTCTAAATGTAATGGTACATATTTGTGCGTAACGTTTGGACAGTTTAGGTAATAAGTTAGATAAATCTGTGGGGGTCCTTGGCTGCAAAAAGCATTGCGAACATTTGCTTTAGACAAATGGTACCAGTGTCACTGCTTGTAGTTTGAGAACAGAACATTTGCTTCTTTTACATTTGTTGAGAACTTTTTTCTTAAAATTGCCTCCATAAGTGGGCTCCCTGAGTGAGAAATAATATGCAAAAGAAAAAAGATAAAAAAGTTCTGCTGTCTCTTGACAGCCTGGTAAGCCCTCTGGGGCTTTTAGGAGCACATATATCAGCCATCTACGCAAAATCAGGCCGCCCAGAGACTCTTACTCCTCTTTTTGGCAATTTGCTGCCATTTGAAGTACCGTAAGAATTACGACCTGCTTTTAAAGAAGCAGGACACATGACATGGCGGTGTTAACAGAAGAAGACTCAGAGCGGTGCTTGAAAATGGCTCGACGAAGACCCTAGCAGCCTTAACTTGAAACATGGAATGAGTTCACATTGGGTGTATGTGGGAGGGGATGGGGGGGTCAACATGTTCAGGTTCAGCTCTTCAGACAAGCTGTGAAAAGCTTCATAGCATGGGCAATAAATATCATCCGCTTTGATTCTACCTGCTCACCTCGTCATCTCTTGGAGTAGAGCTTTCTATGCTGTAATCCGATTCATGAGAGGGCTTTCTTTCTTTCTTTCTTTCTCTCTTTTTCAGGAGGGGAGGAGGGGGTGTCTTGATGACTTTGGTTATTTCTCAGATGAGCTGTCGCCTCTCTCTTGATTCGATGGTGTGTGTTGGGATGATGAGCTGGACACACTCTTTGAGATTGCTTTTGGCTGAGACTGACCCGCCACCATGAGGCACTTCACAAGCCCAGATGAGTTTTCTATCCAATCATACAGGCCATTTTCTGAAGAAAGGAGACCGGGGAAAAAAATCATGGCTCTTTCATCCAGCCGGTGAAGGATCCTTCCACTCTGTGTGGCTCCTTGGCTCGCGCTACGGCTAAGCAGCTGTCAGGTACTGACCACAAAGCCTTACAGAAACCAGAACTCTTTCATGGCTCCCTGCGAGTTTTGCGTCATGCCTTCTGCAGTTCTCTTCTCATTGTTGGAGAAACTGGATGATTTACAGAGTGCATGAGTGATGTATGGGTTGCCAGATTATTAGGTACACCAATCTAATCGCCTGTTGTACTTCCTTTGGTCTTCAAAGCAGGTTTGACCTTGCTGCCTGCTTTGTGCTTGGATTTTGAACCATGCAGTATTGATTATGTTGCGCAGTTGCTGCAAAATGCACAGTTTATTCATCCAGAAGCTGCTCTATAGGATTCAGATCCAGGGACTGTGCAAGTCACTGCAACAGCACACTCTCATAGCCTTGGAACTATGACCATACAAGCCTTGTGGCATGGTAAGTTATCCAGTCACAAAGCATGACTATTAGATGTAGGCCTTCAGTTTGGGATGAAGTAAGACCAGTAAAAAAGCTGATGTCAAATATTCAAAATATAATTCCCTCATCTGTAAAAGAAGTTGGTAAAACAGAACAGTTCAGAAATCCTGCTTTGTGCTTTGTACCAGTCTAGACTCATTAATAATTCTGCCCCCGAAATTTACAAACACCAGCCCAGATTCCTGCCCAGTAAAACAGAAATGTACAATCCCATGTTGAGAACGACATGACTGGACTTTTCATACCCTTTCCAAACTGAACCCTCAGTGGATATGATATTCATCTTTATGGTGTTCATCTTTAAACAAGTCTGAAGTTGGCTTTTCTTGGCCAGCTTCTTACTTGAATGTTCCCCTCCACCTTCTGGTGCTTGTACAGGCACATCAAAAAGTATCTGCAACACCATTTAAGGTGGAACAGAGACTTCACAAAACAATCTGGTGAATAGGAAGCTGATGAATATGTAACAGGATCAGGGAAAACCTTAATTCAAAGATGTTAGTTCACTCTGTGCATTTCATTACAGAAAGTTTCTCAAACCTTGGACAACACTGAGCAACTTCACTCAGCATTTGACACTGAAGATAGCAGTTCTACCTTTATTAGTATTACACCCCAACAGCAACCTGTAAGTAGCAGCCATGCTGTGTAATTATAACACTGTTTGCTGGTTGAAGCAGATCATCTTAAATTAAAAGTTTCACAATGAGTAATAACGTTAATTTACTTTATGTTGATTCCACATTTGAAAGCAAGTAGCTAGTATAGGTAATGTTTTATCTTTTGTTTTTAATTCTCTTTCTTTTAAATATTTGTATATTTCTTATTTCTTTTAACTGATTTAATTGAATGCTTTGTTTCTTATTTCTTTATTTATGTAAAACACTTTGAGTTGCCACTGTGTATGAAAGGTGCTGTACAAATAAACCTGCCTTGTCTTGCCTTACTAGCAAGCTTCAAATTAACTAGCATAGCTAACTTATTATGAGGGCTGAGCTTATTTACATGGAGGTTCATTTTATTCGACAAGTTGCTTCTGTGTGGCCATCAAATCAGGGCAGAGCTCATTAAATTATTTATGGACTCAACAAAAATAGGAAAACAGCCTGTTTTATCCAGGACTATATCATACGGCATGTAAAACCACATCTGGGCAGTTTTTTGTGCCTTGATCAGACTTGTGAGGAAGTTCTGGCACTGAGCTGCCACCGCTGCTTTCCACTTCTAACAGCTGATTGAAAACTGGTCAAACTACAGTCAGCCAGTGATGCATCTAGAACTTCCACTAACTTTGTCACACTCATTGTCCATTAAAACATCATTTGCTGATTCACGTCACTTTTCTAATTACGTGCCTGCTTAATCTAATCTAATGTGTGTTCAGTGGGTTTTTGAGCTCCTAATGTGCACAAGAAAAGCACTTCCCACATCATCACACTGCCACCACCAGCCTGCCACCCTGGACGTCTCACAGTAGACATGACTTCTTATTCAACAGCTTCAGCACCCAGCGTGGTCTTTGGCTGCCATAGCCCATTCAAGACACAGTCTGATGGGTTACATTCTGCACACCAGCATTGAATCCGGATGTGATTTACCTCAAATTCAGACGTGACCCATCTGTTTTCTTGCACAATTATTGCATCATTTGGCTCCTCTGTTCAACAAGCTGTTTGCTTCCCTCTTTTGGATTATTTGGCTTGTCACATCACTCTTAGTAAGCTAAGGACACACTGAGAAAGTCCCAATTATATAAGTTTAAAGAGTCAGGAAAGTCACCTGTTTTGCCCATTTGAATGGTGAATATTCAACACTACCTGGAGCTGGTGACGCTAGTCTGCCTGATGTGTACCACACGTGAAGTCGGGTGATGTATAAATTTGCTGGGGCGTAGAATTTGTGTGAATGAGAGGTGTAATAAATTGGTAGTGCACGTGGACCATTCACTTGGAAATTTAAGAGGAAATTTAAGTTAAGTCTGTAATTTGATGAGATTTTTTTCTCTTCAAAGTTCTGCATTCAGTCCTCAGCTGTTTGCTGTCTTTATTTAGAATCTCATTTTCGTTTTATTCGTCATTCCTCATCAGTTTTTTTTGGCTTGTTTTCAGCGGTGAGTCAGACTTGTTCAGGCCCCTACGGTACTCTCTCTCTCTCTCTCTCTCTCTCTCTCTCCCCCTCTTTCCTCTCCGGCTCTCTCTAGGCCAAAGAAAGAGGAAAATTAGACAGGGATTATGCATCTCTCTCTCTCTCTCTCTCTCTCTCTCTCTCTCTCTCTCTCACCATCTCCCTCCTGAACTGTGTATTCTCATCACATGCTGTAATCAGTATGTTGTTTGGGCAACGGCTTTGACAATGACCAGTACTCATCCAAAAGGATGCGCCTGACCTGTTTCTCTGCTCGCTAGAAAACAAGTCACATTTTTACATTTAACACGGTTAGCGTTTACATGGGGTCTGTCATTAACAGTGAACTGAAAGGCAGTTGGTTAGAAGACTGGACAATGCAGTAGTGGTGAGAAATGATGTGTGAAGGATTCGTGTACCTCTTCCCTCTGTGTGTGTACTGAGGGGAGGTTGTGTCCCAGTACTTGGTTGTCCCTGTGGGAAGATTTAATGTTTAAATGGGATTTGCCCAAGACTGAGACAAGCAGATTATGTGAGAGATGGAGCGATGGTAAAAGAAAGAGAAAAGAAGAAATAGGAGGGGGCAAACACACAAACAAACACTTAATAGGTTTATACAGTATTTGAAAGGAGAAAGACAGAGAAAGAGAGAGAAGAGGGATTCATTATCTGTACCTCCTACACTCACTACCTCCTACACTCACTACCCTGAAACATATAGGTGCACTTTGACCTTTTACAATTACAGACTGTAGTCCATCTGTTTCTCTGCATATATTGTTAATCCCCTTATATCCTGTTCGTCAGTTGTCAGGACCCCACAGGACCACCACAAAGAAGGTAGTGGGTGGTAGATCATTCTCAGCACTGCAGTTACACTGATGTGGTAGTGGCTTGTTAGTGTGCCTCTCACGTCTACTAGACAAGGAAAGACATATTGTCTATTATTTATCCAAATTCCTTATATTATTATAATATATGATATAATTTAGTCTATTCTATTCTATTCTATTCTATTCTATTCTATTCTATTCTATTCTCATATAAAAGTAATACTGAATTTTTATTACACATTAATACAGAATGAATTAGATTATGAATGAATTAGAAGTGAGCACTTTCCATCTCCATCATACCATTCCAATGTAATTTACTTCATATAGGTGAGAGTAAGCTTTCAGTGGTGGTCATTAATTGGACAGAATTTATTAACTTGGTTGAAGAAATGGGCACCTGCTGGTCAGGAATGTGGAGCCTACAGATCAGAGTTGGTTCAGAAAGCTGCAGTTTTGGATTGTGTGTGTGTGTGAGTGTCAGAAGCTGCTGTGCGTGAGTCATGTCTGTGTCACAATCACATCTGCTGCTGTCGAAGAGCAGAGCGGAGCGGCTCGAGGATTAAACACTTAAGAAGGTCACACATACAGACACATACACATTCTCCCTCGTTTGAAACACAGATCCAGCCGTCATGAGCGATGAATGGGTCAGCTTAGGTGAATAAAAAAAGTGGGCGGACAGGGTGACCAGGACATGAAAAGAAGAGACGTGTGTGTGGGTGTAGGGGGGATTCCATCAGGCTTTCTTACTGGTAAATCTTTTCTAATCAAAATCTTTCATAGAATCAGAAACATTCAGAGACAGAATCAGCATCTTTTACAATCATTATCTATCAAAATCTACCAGAATCAGTATCTTTTACAATCATTTTCTATCAAAATCTAACAGAATCAGCATCTTTTACAATCATTATCTATCAAAATCTACCAGAATCAGCTTCTTTTACAATCATTATCTATTAAAATGTAACAGAATCAGTATCTTTTACAATCATTATCTATCAAAATCTAACAGAATCAGTATCTTTTACAATCATTATCTATTAAAATCTAACAGAATCAGTATCTTTTACAATCATTATCTTTTAAAATCTAACAGAATCAGTATCTTTTAAAATCATTATCTATCAAAATCTACCAGAATCAGTATCTTTTACAATCATTATCTATCAAAATCTACCAGAATCAGCTTCTTTTACAATCATTATCTATCAAAATCTAACAGAATC
This sequence comes from Megaleporinus macrocephalus, assembly GCA_021613375.1. Taxonomy (NCBI): domain Eukaryota; kingdom Metazoa; phylum Chordata; class Actinopteri; order Characiformes; family Anostomidae; genus Megaleporinus; species Megaleporinus macrocephalus. Next base: position 23,429,122 of record CM038720.1, on the reverse strand, counting down.
AGTATCTTTTGCAATCATTATCTATTAAAATCTAACAGAATCAGTATCTTTTACAATCATTATCTATCAAAATCTACCAGAATCAGCTTCTTTTACAATCATTATGTATCAAAATCTAACAGAATCTGCATCTTTTACAATCATTATCTATTAGAATCTAACATAATCAGCATCTTTTACAATCATTATTAAAGAATTAGCATCTTTTACAATCATTTTCTATCAAAATCTAACAGAATCAGTATCTTTTACAATCATTATCTATCAAAATCTAACAGAATCAGTATCTTTTACAATCATTATCTATCAAAATCTACCAGAATCAGTATCTTTTACAATCATTATCTATCAAAATCTACCAGAATCAGCTTCTTTTACAATCATTATCTATCAAAATCTAACAGAATCAGAATCTTTTACAATCATTATCTATCAAAATCTAACATAATCAGCATCTTTTACAATCATTATTAAAGAATTAGCATCTTTTACAATCATTTTCTATCAAAATCTAACAGAATCAGTATCTTTTACAATCATTATCTATCAAAATCTAACAGAATCAGTATCTTTTACAATCATTATCTATCAAAATCTACCAGAATCAGTATCTTTTACAATCATTATCTATCAAAATCTACCAGAATCAGCTTCTTTTACAATCATTATCTATCAAAATCTAACAGAATCAGTATCTTTTACAATCATTATGTATCAGAATATAACAGAACCTGCATCTTTTACAATCATTATCTATTAGAATCTAACAGAATCAGCATCTTTTACAATCATTATTAAAGAATTAGCATCTTTTACAATCATTTTCTATCAAAATCTAACAGAATCAGCATCTTTTACAATCGTTATCTATCAAAATCTAACAGAATCTGCATCTTTTACAATCATTATCTATTAAAATCTAACAGAATTAGCATGTTTTATAATGATTTTCTATCAAAATCTAACAGAATTGGCATCTTTTACAATCGTTATCTATCTAAATCTAACAGAATCTGCATCTTTTACAATCATTATCTATCAAAATCTAACAAAATCTGCATCTTTTACAATCATTATCTATCAAAATCTAACAGAAACAGCATCTTTTACAATCGTTATCTATCAAAATCAAACAAAATCAGCATCTTTTATAATCATTATCTATCAAAATCTAACATAATCAGTATCTTTTACAATCATCATCTATCAAAATCTAACAGAATCAGTGTCTTTTACAATCATTATCTATCAAAATCAAACAGAATCAGTGTCTTTTACAATCATTATCTATCAAAATCTAACAGAATCAGTATCTTTTACAATCATTATCTATCAAAATCTAACAGAACCAGTATCTTTTACAGTCATTATCTATCAAATTCTAACAGAATCAGTATCTTTTACAATAATTATCTATCAAAATCTAACAGAATCAGTATCTTTTACAATCATTATCTATAAAAATCTAACAGAATCAGCATCTTCTACAATCATTATCTATCAAAATATAACAGATTCAGCATCTTTTACAATCATTATCATCAAAATCTAACAGAATCAGCATCTTTTACAATCATTATCTATCAAAATCTACCAGAATCAGCTTCTTTTACAATCATTATCATCAAAATCTAGAGAAATATATAATGACTGTACTGACAAAATCTAGTATCTTTGGAAGAGTCAATTTAAAGGAAGATTGACACTGACTGTTAACTTGGTTTCATAGTTGTGATTAATAATTTAAGAGATTTTTGGATTTTCCCTCATAAGGTTAAGGGATGCTATTGTTTACAAATATATAAGTGATATTTTAATATGATGGTGATAAAACAGACAAAGAAACTCAGTTTACAAAATAAACATTAATTAATATAAAAATATTTTTAAAATCTGCAGACTGACTGTACGTGCCATATATACAGCTAAAACAGAGGATACAGGTTATGTTCCATACATTTGCAAAACATGTAAATGTTCATGTGATCGCAAAAGAGGATTGTGGGGTCTTTATTGAGCAGGATTATAGTCTTGGATATACAGTGGACTTATTATTATTTTCTTTACAATGTGGGTTTTCCATTTTAAGCCCCCCGCCCCACCAACTGTGGCAGGATTGACCAGAGAGCATCTGTGATTGTATAAAAATGAATGTACTCTTCTTATTGCTATTAAATTCTGTTATATATCATCATTACAACATCGCTGTCTCAGATCTATTAGAGAACTTGCAAATGTTATAATTAATCTAGATTTGCTTAGATTAGTTTGAATAAATCTAATTTTATTTTAATATATTTATGTTAGTGTGTTTGTGTTTATCTGTTTTTTTCTCTTTTTCTCTTTCTATTTATGTAATCTTTTATAAAAAGGAATTTCATTTGATTTTATTTATCCTCCTGATTTAGACACACCTCTTGGTAATTCTCTCCTTCTCGACACACACTCCTAAACGGATTAGCTAGCAGCCGTTCTGGGAAACACACTCTTCACTGCAGTGTTCTATTATCCCTCTATCATCCCCCTGTTTTTTTCCCTCACTACCCCTTTGGCCAGTGACACACTGACCAGGCATGGGATTTACTGCCAATTCTCTCTCTCTCTCTCTCTCTCTCTCTCTCTCCACTCTCTCACTCTCTCTGCTCTCTATGTCTTTCTCTTTTCTACATCATCTCCCTCTCCCTGTGAGACAAGAAATGTAAGTTAAAAATAATGCATAATCGCAGTAACAATGTTTTACTAATCCAGTGTTGGCTGGCTGCTCAGTCTCCATAGGAGTGCTGATGTTCTTCTGAAAATGTTGTTTTTTAGTGTGTTAATGTGCTTTTCCACACATTAGCTGAGATCTTACACTTAATCTTTTCTGTCTTTGGTGAAAGTAAATGAGTGACATTTCACTCTTTCCATCATTCTCTTGGAAAAGTGGGCTAGATTTCAGATTTACGAACAGGCTGCAGCATATTGTAAAGTCTTTCCGACGCATCCTAGGCATAGTTACAGGTGCTGGGCTTCGAAGAACCACCTGGGAGAATGTTTGTTGCGTCTGAGGCAGACCAGTGCTGTATCTCTAGATAGTCAGGAAAGATGAAAACTCAGCAATTGTGGGTGAAACAATGACAGTATATAGTCATAATAAGACCCTCCGGAGTTAAGATTTTAGATATTTAAGGGGTCCAACAGGTTTTTTTAGGGGGTCCTAGAATCCTCACCCCTAACATAATAAACAAGAAGATGCATAGTCTCTCTCCTCAATGTAAGCGTTAGCAGCTGTTTACTTAACAGCGTAAAAGAAGCGTCCGGCATAAAACTTAATCCGTTTCCATGCCAACAGCATCTCCAGTGGTGGAAGGCATCACCAGTGTTAACTGTATGTTAGATAAATCTGCATTATATCTATTTCACAGATTTATCTGTATAACTGTATGTTATATATTCTACACTGTTAACTATATATAATACTGACTATACTATTATTACTACATTATGCCTATTATATTATCCATCATGTATACAGTCTATGAATATAAATAGTGCTGCTGCTCTTTATTGCATACTGCACTACTGCTATCACTCTCACATACACACTGTTAGACATTTTCTATTTCTATTTTGTATATACTATTTATTTTAAATTCTATCTTTAATTTTTGTTGTAACTGTCCTGTTTTGCCTTATCCTGTGCACTTGTGGCATAGCCACTGGATATCTTGAATTTTCCTCTGGGATCAATAAAGTATCTATCTATCGATCTATATTCTTCATATAACTACATACACCGTAACATGCATAGTGTGGCAGTTCAGTACAAATACATGTATTGCTACTAAGGTGCTGCATTGCAAATGAAAGTGCAACTAAAAACATTTTGAAAAGTTTTGTGTCGCTGAACTTTGGACAGGTGGTGCATTATGTCAAACAGAGTTAAACCCTGCCTTCCGGTCGTGAACATGAATAAAAGCATCAGGTTAGCACAGTGTCCTGTGTTCGTGCACTGGGTGGTGGAGATGTCTAGTGATAAAGCACAAAGCCAGGCAAGACCTTTTCTTTTTCATTCTACCCTCTAATTACTCCTATGAGGCCTATTCATGTATGCGAGCACCCACTCAGCCACCGGCTCATAATTGGCCCCTACTGCTCTATTCCAACACTGCCAATTAGTCCGGGATTAGAAAAGCCAGAATGTGTCACGGGCAAGTATCAGAAAGGACGAGTGAGGAAATAAAGGAGAGAGAGAGAGAAATATCAGGAAGTGAATTAATTAATAACTACAGTAAACAGTTTGCAATGTGTGAAGGCAGTCACACACATACACACACACACACACACACACATAGGAAGAGCTTAGAGTGAATTAACTTAATATATACTGCAAAATAAGTTGCCCAAGCATTGGAGGAGGTTCAAGTAAACAAGGAAAACATTATTTTAATGTACAAGCAAATTTAATCAAGTACAATGTTCCACCCCTTAACCCCTGATTTCCCAGATGAACTAACACACTGGTGTTGTGACTTTGTGTTGAGCTGCTAGCGAGCAATGAGAGGTAAAAGGGAAGGGCACTGCAACAAAAACTATTTACACCTTACCACAAAGTCAGCCCGGCATAGATAAAGTGCAACTTTATTCTTCCCAAACAATGCAATAATGTGCAAATCATTTACACAGGTATGAAAATAGTGCAGAGGCAACATATCAACAGTTGCAACTGACAGTTGATATATCCCATATGCCCAGTTTGAATTTGATGCCAGCAAAATGTTGGAAAAAGTTGAGATAGGAGCAACAAAAGAGTTGTGCAGTGCTTTAAAAAAAACATCTAATCATCTAATTAGATTAATCGACATCAAGTCATGAGTATAAACAGAGCATCCCTGAGAGGCTGAGGTTTCTGTAGTAAAGATGGGGAGGCGTTCACTGTGCCAAACAGTGCAACAACTCAAGAATATTGTTTCTCAACGTAAAATAGTGAAGAACATTGAGATTTCATCTATGCTACAAAATATCATTACCAAGGTTTAGGGAATGTGGAGAAATCTCAGTATGTAAGGGATGAGGCCTGAAATCAATACTGGATGGCTGTGAGCTTTGGGCTCACTGCATTCAAATAATGGATACCGCATCTGCCAGGCTAAAGAAGGACCATCTGGTTTATTCTCAGTGCACAGTTCAAAAGTGATGGGGGAATTACTGCACGTAACATGGGTGACTTGCAGATCTGTGAAGGTATCATTAATGCTTACCAATATATGCAGGTTTTGAAGCAACAAATGCTGCCAACTAGACAACGTCTTTTTAAGGGACCATATTATGTATTATACCAGCAAGGCTTTGTAGTAAACTGCGTGTAGTAAAGTGCGGCTCTGGGTGCTAAACTAACCTGCCTGCAGTCCAGATTGGTCACCCACTCATAACATTTTACACTTTATAAAAAGGAAACTATGACAAATGAGGCCAAAACTGTTGAGCAGTTGAAATCCGATATCAACAGGAATGGAAAACATTTTCCAATTTCCAGTCTTCTCAGTTCTCAAAGAGTGCTGTTAAAAGAAGAAGTGATGAACACAGAAGTGGACATTCCCATTTTAAAAATGTGTTGCTGGAATCAAATTCACAATGAACATATATGTTTCAATGACTTGCACATCATTGCATCTTGTTTTTATTTGTAATTTTCAACTTAATAATGCAATTTACAAATAATTATATTTGTATATACAAATAATTTATATTTGTCTTTTTGCTATACAAATAAATTGTATAGCAAAAAGAATATTACAATTCTAATAGCCACAAGTGGGTGCTAAAATATATTACACAATTTACTTTACTTGATATCTTTGCTTCCTTTACTCTGCTTCTGTATTTCTTCTCTGATTTTTGCTCTGAATGTGGTTTTGAATTGATCATTTTTAATGTGGGATATTTCTGATCCCACAGTGGTGAGTTACATTACTCGCTCAAAGAAGATAGCAAGTTATACAAACTGAAAAGAAGAGTATATTAACACATGGATAAAATGTATTACATGCTCATATGATATATTTAACTAACCACATTCATTCATCTATTATCATTCATTTTATCTGGCTAGTCTGGGTCACGGCAGGGGTTGGAGTCATTCCCAACGTTATCAGGCGAAGGCGGTTTTAACTAGCTAAATCACATAGTCAATCAGTTTTGCTTTGTTCTTGGAGGGATACATTTTTGGTACATTTATCAACTTGTTGCCAGATGTTCAATACAGTAATGACTATGAAAAGGTTTAACACATTTTTTTTCTTTACTTTACCATGCAGGATTATGACTGTGCAGACCTTCATTGCCAAGATATAACAGTTCACTGCTAGCCATCCGCGTTAGACATTAGTACCTAAGAAGGCAAGCATACTGTTAGAAATTCAGCCTTCAGGAATCAGAAGTCAGGAGACCTTTGGTGTAGACTTAAGTTTATTGACACACAGGAATATGTGGGTACAGTCGATCACAACCATTCTGTTAGCAGTCTTAATCACGTGCATGTCAAAGCACAGGCACATTCTTAGGTCATCATCCGTTGCCGGTTCAGTCTCTTGACGTCCAGTCCATCTCTGACTCAGTCTAACCCACTAACTCCAGTTTAAGTAGGAGGTAAGAAAAGGGTCAAATGGGAGGGGGGAGTTTGGGGTGTCAACATTAAGCGGGGGTGGTATGTTGCCACCTGGGGGGGTGATAGGTATCATATTAAAGGAAGGAGATAAATGGTCATTTAAATACAAACAAAGGACGGGGGATGATCAACTTTCTGAAGAGAGAGGGTATGAGATGGTAATAGCAAAAAGTCCATTTGGTAAGTCTCCACAAATACAAGGCTACAAGAAGTGCATATGATGATAATTATTTCTCTCAATACTTATTATAACCAAAATAAAAACTATTGTATTTGTACACAAACTGGTCTCTCACCTCCACAGTGGCAGGGCTGGTATTTCCTCTATTTTTTTCTAACTGCATCAGCACTGACGTTGAGGATTATGGGATATGCAAGGCAGAAAGGATCCATCTTTGCTGCCTTTAAGAATTGCTGAATGGAGCAAGAACGATTCCTACAAACAGTTGATTTGATTCAACATGACTGGGGGGGCCTCATGCCTCAGGACACAGCATGCGCAGCAGAGTTTATTACATTTCAAACACAGCCAATGTGCTTTTCTCATGATAACTGATAAATCATTCTGCTGAACAGCTATCAGTTATGACTGCCATGTAGCTAAACATTAGCAGGCTTCTACTTCTTCTAGCAAATACAGTAACAGAAAATGCACACACTGAACTACTTGTATAAGACCTGACCAGCGGATCATTTGTTTCTGAGCCTGAGCCAACTTTTTGGTTTATGGCAATCAAACAAACTGAACTCTACATGAAACAAACATCATACAATACAGCAAACTAGATGGGCTGTAAAAAAGGGGGTTGCAGAGCTTTATATTAAAAAAAAAAGTGTGCTGAAACTCAAGTTGCTGTCAACTAATTGCTGATGACATCATGAATACAGCCACAGGAGAAAGGAATGCTTTGCAACCAGTGACATTAAAAATCCATGACATAGATTAGTATAGTATGATGCTCTTTCCCATGACCCTGGAGCATCGCTAGCCTTCAGGGAACCTGAGATATGGAATCTTGCACCTTAGACGGCCTTGCTGAGATGCTCAGATGTCTAGAGAGCCAGAGAAATTTAGAGCACTGTAACTCCGTAAGAATATGAGCAACTGACTTCAGTCTTCAGACAGGAATATAGGGCATTGCACTGTTATATTGTTATTCTTCAGGAAACCACACATAACAACATTCAATATCTGAACTTTGATGCTCTGTACATCAGTGGAGAGAACAAAGCCAACATCCACAGATCAGTACAGAAATGCCTTTTCCAATAAGTCCTGGATTGCATTGCCAGCCTTGAGGAAACCAGAAATGTGGTCCTTAAAATCAACAGACCCATCAACTGTTGTCTTCTCTGAAGCATTCATGTTATTAGTATCATAATCATGTGACCAGCTGGCAACAAGCTTGAAGTGTCAAGTTAACTAGTCGAACTAGTCGACTGGTCTGTGCAACCCCTTCTGTGAAACACTTTACAGACCGACTGGAACAAAACCACATTCACATGGTTGTATGGCTCTACCAAGGGTATAGACTTGCATATGGATGATGGGGACATGTCCCTAACAATATTATGGGTTTAAAAAATTGTCCCTGCCAATATTTAAATGAGCTTGTTCACTTTATGTTTTATGTGTCAAGAAACTAAACTTGTGTTTTCTCACTCCTGGAAGAGACATAACAAAACTACAAGCAAATGCATTATTGAACCATGTGTAAATGTCATTAAATATAACAGTCCAGAAACTCAGTCATCAAGTGCGTAATATGCTAGTTTTATTTCCCATGCATTTAGCTAAAATCACATCAATCACTTTGAGTAAACGTGGCTCCTCTTAACAGGGACCAGTGCTGGATGCTTTCTTGGTGAATGATTGCTGATATTAAAGCACATTTCATATAATAAGCTGGTGCCCAGTGACATACTCAAAACTAAGAAAGATGTCTGAGGTGATTAACATGTACAACTGTGCTGCTGGTGAGAACCAACAGATGGGTTATTTTACTCCAACATGTTTACTGTCGCTATTGTCCTCTAAACACAATCACATAGTTCACTATGTGTAGTTATTTATATTTTGTGGCCTGTATTTAAAATATTTATTGTCTACTCTGGTAACAGCTGTGAGGCACTGTGTTCTGGAGGAACTATATTTTATTCCTCACCTATGTCTACACTGGGATTTTATGAGATTTTAGCTGACCTTGGCTTTGGCTTAAAGTTATTACATTTTGATGGAAGATATACGTTTTATTTTTAGTGGTATAATATGATGAGTCATGGTAAATGTAATAAGAGATGTAATAAAAAGGTAAAAAGGATTGATTTCAGAGTGATTTCAGAGTGATGTGAAATGGTATATACTTTATCACGTTGTCTGGAGGTTCATTAAAAGCTTATTCAGTTCACACGTCTAATTGACCAGTAATAGTCCTTTGGATAAACATCCACTGAAAGGTGGATCCATGCAGTGAGAGAAAGAGTGTATAGCAAGAGAGATAGGACAAGAGAGAGAGGGGGTAAGAAAAAAGAGGATAGAAAAAGATGGACAGGCGAGAGGGAGAGAGAGTGAGAGATGGGGAGGAAGGAGAGAAATAGAGAAGGAGTAAACAAAGGAGAATGATTAACAGAGAGAGGAAAGATATTGAGAGTGAGTGAAAAAAAGGAGAAAGACAAACTGAGAGACGGAGAGAGGGGGACAGCAAAAAAAGGGGGAGGGCGAGGTAGAAAAAGAAAGGAAAGAAAGAGGAGAGAGGGACGAGAAAGAGAATGGAGAGAGGGGGGAAGACGTTGAGAGATAGAAAGAAATGGAGAAGGGGAGGAAAGAGATAAAGATTGAAAAAGAGGGTGAGAGAAAGTGAGAGATGGAAAGAAATACAGAGAGAGAGACAGTAAAAGGGAGAGAGAGAGTGAGGAAAAGTGGGGAGAGACAGAGAGAAAGAGAAAAGGAAAGAAAAAGAGTGAGAGTGAGGAAAGACATTGAGGGACAGAGAGAGAGAGAGGAAAGAGAAATAGAGAGAGAGTGAGAGAGAAAAACAGATAGGGAAGAAACAAAGAGAGAGACTGTAAAAGGGGGAAAACAGAAAGGAGAAGAAAGAGAGAGTGGGGAGAACGTGAGACAGAGAGAGAGAAAGTGAGACAGAGAGAAACAGACTTAGGAGAGAGTAGGGGAAAGGGTAGAAAGATAGAAAAAGGAAAGAGGAGGGAAAGTTAGAGATAAAGAGAGATAGAATGGGAAGGGAAAGAAAAAGAATAGAAAGGGGGAGAAAAAGAAAGAGATAGGGAGGAAACACAGGGAGAGACAGTAAAAGAGGGGGAAGCAGAAAGGCAGAGGAGGAGAGGAGAGGTGAGGAGAGTGTGGAAGAGAGAGAAAGACAGAGAATGAGGAGAGTGTGGGAGAGAGAGAGAGTGGGAGGGTGATTGGGAAATAAATATGTTCCAGCAGTCAGTCATCTCGTCAGACGGATGTGAATGCATCACTCTCGCTCCGTCCGTCAGGAGAGAAATAGAGGGAGAAATAGAGAGAGGGAGACAGAGGCCTGATCTATTTGTATGACGGATGAACGGACACATAGGACGCCTTTGCCCCAGCTGCTGGGCCTAATGAAATGTGTCCCACTACAAGATTGAGCAAAGTGATTTAAACATGACCAGCCATGCTTCTCTCTCTCTTTCTCCCGCTCTCTCTCTCCCTCTTCTGCTTAGCTGAAGCTAGAAATAATCTATTACCGCACTTGAAGACGGTTGCCCTCTGCTCCGCTCTGAGGAATATTTTCATGAGGCAAATGAAAATTATTTTCCTTATTTGACAGCCTGCTGGTCGTTCAAACCCGCTGTTTCCACTGCACCTGGAAAACAAACAAACAAAATTAGAAAAATACAACAGGAACTGTGCACAGAATTCAAATTTAAACATGACATTAAAGGTTTATTAGAAGAAGAACAGACCCTTCAGTAAGACTTTTATTATGAAGATCCACTAGCTGCTCTATACACTTTTGTTTAACTTGTATTCAACACCAATCTTCACATTTACACCAACCATAACCCATATAAAACCCAAACCTGAACTGAACCTTAATATCAACCAAAAACCCAAACCTAAAACTAACCTAAAACCCTAACCCAAACTTAACTTTGAACTCAGTCCTAAACCCAAACGCAAATTTTAAAGTCAACCCCCACACAAAAAGATTCAACCTCAACCTTAATCTTCACCTTAAACTTAAACTTAGAACCAGACCCTAACTTAACCTTAACCCCAACCCAAATTTAACCTTATTACCGACGTTAATCTTGACCTCAACCCAAATGCAAATGTACAGTTTATCTTAAGCCCAAATCTATACCTGTACCTACTATACCTTATCTTCAACTTTAATTATAACCTTACCCTCAACCCAAAGCCCAAACTTAACTTTAAACTCTTTTGTAAATCCAAACAAATACCTAATTTTAATATTGATCCTAATCCAAACCTTAAACACAAACCTAAACTTAACCTAAACCAGAAACCCAAATCTATACTTAAAACATAAGGTAACCAAAACGTAACCCTAAACTCAACCTTAAACCTAAGCCAAACCCAAATATACTATACCTATCCTTAACTATAACCTTAATCTTAACCTTAAATTCAACTTTAAACCCTAAATGAACAAAAGCCTAAATGAAACCTTACCCTTAACCCTAATTTCAAAATAAAAACAAACCTCAATATCAATATCAATAACTTGGGTCTTAACCTTAAACTCAGCCCAAAACACAGAATAAAACCTTACTTTAACCTCAACTTGAAATTCAAATCTAAACTTAAACCAGACATTAACCTCATCCCCAAATTAAATGTGAACCTAATCCTCATCTAATGTTTACTTTAACCCAAATTACAAGTCTTAAACCCAGAACTAACTCCAATCTCAACCTGCAGGTGCATTATTCTCTATATATATAGAGATTATAACTATAGTTATAATTATAGATATAGTTCTAATTATTTTCTGGCTATGGTTGCTTGTCAGGTTGTGGAGTGTATGTGGAGAATTTTTATGTTTTAAAATGATCAAAATAGAGTTATCAATATAGAGAGTTATCAATATATCAGATTTAGCCTTATGACTCGCCTCCATCTGGAACACATGTTTTAGAGTTTGGGAGAGGATGGAGGGGAGGTGGGGGTGGTCTAAGAACTGTGAAAGATCCATCATCCGTTTCCCCATCCCTGTGTGGCCCTGGTGTCCCCCTGCATCGCTCCACTGGGTGATTGACAGCAGAGAGGTAGCTGGAATAAATGAATGATTAAAAGCGTCATTGAAACGCTGTTTCCAGGGACGACCCACCGCAGAGCCAGAGACGGACAGATAGGCGACCCCCAGCAGCCTGCGGTCAAGGAGAGATCTCATAACTTATTCAAACGCCAGGGAGAAGCATGTGCTTGTTTTTGTACATTTCCAATACAAAACATCCTGACTTTGGAAAAACTGACCTACAGGAGCAACAAAACACTTCTTGACTTTAAAACGTGCTGGTTATAAACATTCCATAACTCAGTCTTGAAATATTAATCATTTAGTTCTGGCTCATGGGGTTAAGATTAGGATTACACTTGAGCAACTCTTGTAACAACTAAAAATGTACATATACAGTGTATATTGCTTTTAAGACATACTGCATACATGCATATAATTACATATATCTCTTATATATCCATCCATTAACTGCCACTTGTCCCGCTAGTCAAAGGCGGGGTACCCCATGGACAGCTCAGTAATCTATTGCACGGGCAACACTCACACCTACGGGCAATTTAGAGTGACCAGTCAACCTAACAAGCATGTGTGGGAGGAAACCAGACTTATCTCTTATATATATGCACTGAAACACATTACCCACAAATTTGTTGTATGCTTGAATAACTAAGCATTGTAATCCATACTACCTGTCTGCCTGAGAGTTTGAGGTGTTCAATCCATCCATCCATCCATCCATCCATTATCTGCCACTTAATCCCCCTAGTCGGGGTCATGGGGTGGCTGGAGCCAATCCCAGCGTCATCAGGCGAAGGTCGAGTACACCTTGGACAGTTCGCCAGTTCATCGCATGACCAACATTTACTCACGCACTCACATCTACAGGCAATTTAGACTGACCAATCAACCTATCATGCATGTCTTTGGACTGTGGAAGGAAACCGGAGTACCAGGAGGAAACCCACTCAAGCACAGGGAGAACATACAAACTCCACAAAGAACGGCCTGGACCGGAAATCCAAACCCAGATCATCTTGCTGTGAGGCAACAGTGCTAACCACTATACCACCGTGCCGCCAGGTGTTAAATCATTAAAAGTGCTTCTGAAAATCAGCAATAAGACTTCAGTTTAACTAACAATTATGTGTATATATAAACTGTACAAGACATATTACTATTGCATGAAAAAAATAATATCACTGCTATAAAAAACAAATTCAAACAAACAAACCTAAAACTAAGCTCTTCAAAATGATAACTTTACACGAGAAGGTCAATTTGGACCACTTCTGTTACTCCACTCATCTTAAACTCTACACACATCCTAAAGAACCAACAGGTTTTTCAAATTTTGTCAACAACAAACACACATCTAAAATGTAGATACAAGATTTTTGTTTCAATTGCAGCAGAAACTACAGTCTGGCTCCCCCAGACCTTTAACAGTGACTGCTACACAGAGCGGGTGCATCGCTTAATTCATTGCCATTGCTCTGGAATAGGGTCAGTCTGGACTCATTAGACTACATGACCTTTTCCATTCCTCCAGAGTCCAATCTTTATGCTTCCTAGCATATTGGAGCTTGTTTTCCTGATTAGCCTCACTAACAAGTGCTTTTCTTCTGGCCGCACAGCTGTTCAGTCCCAATCCTGTGAGTTCTGTTCATGTGGTTCTATTGTTTATGTTGTATCATTAAACCAAGCAATCTTTCCCAGTCATTCAGCATAGCTCATATGATACTGCACAGTTTGTGTTGGGCATCATCTAGTCCTTCATCAGTGGTCAGAGGATGCTGCCCACAGGACGCTGTTGACTGGTTAGTTTTGGTTAGTGCACCATTCTCAGTACAGCAGTGACACTAAAGTATTTAAGTACAACACAACACAAGCGCAACACACAGTAACACACCACTATCACATCAATGTCACTGCAGTGCTAAGAATGATCCACCTCTCAAATAATACCAACGCTGTGTGTGAAAGATACAACAGAGGGTTTTAATGGTATGGCTAATCAGTGTATATAAACTACATTTGTCAAAAGTATTTGCTCGTCTGCCTTCACAAGCATATGAACTTGAGTGACATGCCATTCTTAATCCTCAAGGGTTTAATTTGATGTCGGCCCACCCTTTGCAGCTTTAACAGTTTCAACTCCTCTGGAAAGGGTCTCCACACGGTTAAGGAGTGTGCTTATGGGAATTTCTGACCATTATTCCAGAAGTACATTTGTGAGGTCAAACACTGATGTGGGGCGAGAAGGCCTGGCTCGCAATCTCTGTTCTAATTCATCCCTAGTTCATCTCCCACATGTTGCTCATCCATGTCTTTCTTTAGCTTGCTTTGGGCATGGTGCACAGTTATGTTGGAACAAGAAGGGGCTATCCCCAACCCCAACCACCAAACCCGGTCGTGTCCATCAGGTTACCAAATGGAGAAGCATGATTCCAGAGAACACGTCTCCACTGTTCTAGAGTCCAGTGCATCCAACGATTTGCATTGCACTTGATGACGTAAGGCTTGGAAGCAGCTGCTCGGGCATGGAAACCCATTCCATTAAGGTCTCTACACTCTGTTGTTGAGCTAATCTGGAGGCCACATTAAGCTAATTATTTAGTGTGTAGTGATTGAATCTGCAGAAAGTTGGCAACATCTGCGCACTATAGCGACTGTGGAATATTTAGTAGTGAGGAAATTTCACGACTGGACTTGTTGCACAGGTGGCATCCTATCACGGTACCACGCTGGAGTTCACTGAGCTCCTGAGAGCGACCCTTTCTTTTACAAATGTTTGTAGAAGCAGTCTGCATGACTATGTGCTTGGTTTTATACACCTGTGGCCTTTGAAGTGATTGGAACACCTGAATTCAATTATTTGGATGGGTGAGTGAATACTTTTGGCAATATAGTTTATGATGTTTAAGGGGCAAATTACTATTACATATAGCTACACATAAAACACAAACTGGATATATTACTATTGCAAGTTTACCTAGATACCTGCATATATGCATAATACATATGGGGCATATTATTGAACTAATTCCTCTCACAGACGAGGGCCTAGGAGTAGTGATGGGAGAAATTGGAAGACAGAGAGAGAGAGAGCGAGAGGTACAGAGAGAAAGAGAGAAAAAGAGAGAGAGAATTAGCCAAGGAGTTTTTCCCACTCTCTCAGTGGGGCTGACATTTCTCCTCTCACTGTTCTCCACCCCTCCTCTGTTTCCATTTGTCTTGCAGCTCACACTGTCTGGTCATCCTTTTTCCTTTCTCTGTCCATCATTCTCCTGTCAGTCCATTCTTTTACTGCCTTTAATTCCACCAATACAGCACATAATTGTTGTTTACAATAGAGTTGTATCCCTCATTATTCTAAGTAATAATTAAACTTATAATAATTATATATTTTCCTTTTCCTTTAGTGGGATGAACGGGGGAACGGAGTACATAATTTGCATAATTTCTCCATAATAATATACATGACATCAATGGTAGATTTACTGGTTTGCTTACTTTTGCCAGTGATTGTGTTATAAAGCTATTAATGTTTTAATGCTTTCATCTAGAAATGAAGAATGCATTTGGATAAAGTTAATGAGGTTATTGTTTGTTTGTTTGTTTTTAGTATAGATTTTGATCTCGATGTTTAGATATCAAATGCAAAGACAACATCATACTAATAAACATATGATGACAATAGTAGATAATTTACTTATCTTTAGAAGACATGCAAGTTTAGACTGAGTTCTCTTTGAATTGTCTTTCAATCATCAGACTTTAGGCCTACAAAAAATGCACACTGGGGTCTCCAAATCCCCAAATTGTGATAATTTAGGCAGTTTGCATCATAGTGCCTGTTATAAATATTTATTTCATGGATTATATTAGTTTAATAAAATGTATCAAAAAATATAATATATAAAAAAGTCAAAGGAAATAAGCTTTTCACCATTTTAACACATTACAAGAAAATTACAAAGAATGTTCATTCCCAAATGCATTATATGATTGTCATGATATTTACAACAACAACATACGTTTTATTAGTTATTTTTGTTTATTTATTTATGTTAATATGTTTTTAATATCCAATGCATGTATTTATTATGGTCCAAAAAACAAAAGTTGGTTGACTGCATTCTCTATCAATTCCAGTCCCTCTCTCTCTCTCTCTCTCTCTCTCTCTCTCTCTCTCTCTCTCGCTCTCGCTCTCGCTCTCGCTCTCTCTCTTTCTGTCTTTGTCTCTCGCTCTTTCTGCTCCTGAGGATCTCCTAAGGGAGGTCGGTTTGGTTTGTTTGTGCTGGCTGTAAAAAGCTCCGCTCCGGAGCAGCGGTGTGTTGAGCTGATGTTTACACACCTCTTCACTTTCCCTCTACAGCTCAGTGGGGTTTGGCCCCCTCACTCCATCCTCCTCAAATCCCCCCCTTCTCTTCCCCCCCTAACTGTGCCTGTGCGTGCTCTGTGTACACACACTAGTGCTGGGTGATATATCGCCTATAACAACATACCAATAGGTCGATTTGGGAGTGGAGGGGGGTGGAGATGGAGGGGGGGTGGAGATAGAGGGGGTGGAGATGGGAGGGATGGGGTGCAAGGGGATGCCATAAAACTGAAAAAAGGGTCAATAAACCTGTAATATAATATTCACGGATTATTATACAAACTGGTCAAGAGGCAGCCAATTATCTAGAACCCAATATAGCGAGGGGATGCGACTGACCCCATTGCTAACTGACAACAGCAAATCTAATGGACGTGTTTCAAGTTTAAACATGAGGTTGACCCATTCTGCATGTATTATTAAATACACATTCAAGTGTTGTAACACATTGAACACGTTAATGTTATAAAATTTAAATAGATTGTAGTTTTTATGCTGATATGTACGTATGCAGTATATAGCAAATAGCAGGCCAATCACAAGTCAAAGAGGACATATCTGAACTGAACTGGATTTTCAATTAAATAACATAAAACAATATTATTTATTAATTATCATGTTTGGTTTTTTATGATAGTGAGGGAATATACCGTCATGCTGTCCGCACTCTCCCTGCACAGACAAGCCAAGAAAGAAGTGGTTGCTGCTGGTAGCTCTATAAAAGCCTGAGGCTGGCTCAGGCCATTTCAGGCCCAGGAGACAGCAGGGACCCATTCTACATTTTATTGGTGTCCTGTGGCTTGAAGCGGCTGCTGTGTGATGCCCTCCTAGACCTCTGGTGGCACTGTGACCACACAAGGTTCTAGCTGGCATCTGCCAGAACATCAGGTGGCGCTGTGGCAAGATATGGCTGCTTCATGACGAACTCCAAAGGTGGGAAGGTGCATTCTCCACTAATGTGGGATGGCAGGCACACACACTGAGCGGTGAACCCAGCGAGATCTTAGATACATACCCAAACACCAGCATGAGTAAGCCAACATGCTTCATTTACACATAAAGATAAATAAATACAGATCAGTAATCCTACTTATTTAGTCCTTTTAAACTCTTTGGTGCTCTCGTTCCCTGCGCAAGGTCAGCGTCCGCCCCCCTCTCACACACACTTTATAGCATATATGATGCTGGTGCTCTTTCTAAGATGAGCAGCTGTCTGTAATCCAGGGAAGAACAACCACAATGTGCTGGTGGGAAATGTATTTATTTATTTATGTAATTTAACTTTTGCCTTTTCGGACTGGACTGATAACTATGTATTTATTTCCTTATGTATTTATTTGTTTATTTAAAAAAATGTTTGCATTAATTATCTTACATATTCATTTGCTAGCATTCAGTATGTTCATATCAGTAAAGGTACCAAATAGTTTTTTTAAGCCAAAAAAACTTTCATTGAAAAATTCTTTAAAAAACATTTATTTTTGCCTACAATATTTTTTTTCAAGAATTTTAAAGAACCTTATTAAAATGTAAAGAACTTTCTCTTAATATAAACTTCCTATACCTTCAATATATTCCTCCTAGAACTGTACATCCAAATGAGGAACCATTAAAGAACCTATAGGACTGTGTAGCATAACACTCTTGTGTTGAATAGTTAGAAAGAAAATGTTTACTTCTTAAACAAATGCATGAGCCACTGAGACGACCAGCCAGACTGACCTTAGAACTTACAACATTTGCCTCTCTCATGAAAGATAGCGTCTCTCCAGCAATGTGTTGGAGCGCAGTGCTACCGTCTCGTCTGGTGAACTCTGGTTTTATGTCGCTCGGCGTCCGTGTGGAAGCAGAAAGGGAAGTTTCTGTTCCGCGATAATTGACTTAACAAATTGCCGTCCGTGTTTGGTAGGGGAAAGTGACAGTGAGCGAGGCAGGGAGCCGAGAGCCTGGAGATTAATTAGGAAACAAAGTTGTCTTTATGGAAATTAAGCACGTCCAATAAAAGACAGGGATGGGTGGTGGGGGACGAAAAGGAAATGGGGGGAATGGAGAGAAAAAGAGAGAGAGAGAAAGAGAGAGAGAGAAAGTGTTATATGCAGAGCTCTACAGAATATTTAAAAAAAAAGTCGTCAAGGCTGAATTTTGAAAATACTAATCTGAATGTATTTAGTAACTTGTAACATTACAATCCATCAAAAAGTAACACATTAAGAATATGTAACAACCCATCAAATTCATACTCCAAACAACAGGGGGCAACATATCACAAGAAAGGTGTAAAATTCACCCCATCATAGCAAAACACACAGTTCTTTCTCTTTAGTGTTAGCATTAATGCTGGATTGGAATAACATTGCAAATTACTATAACTTTACTGCTAACTAGTACTGTAGCTTTAGTTTTCATTTGCTGTAAACAGCACCAAACATGGCAAGAAGAAACACAGCCTCTCCATCACTAACAGCTAAACACACACGCCTCTGGAAAACCCAGCACTCAATCTATATTCAGACTGTTCAAAATAAAAGTACTTGTACGAATAAACTACAACATGGCAACCGCATGTATTCTCAGGGCAGCTACAAACAATGCCCGGTCATATTGGACGGTTACTAAGGCCGTGATTAATGCCCGTCAAACCGTAATATTGTTTGATCAGTTTACTTTAGAAGAGTAGCTTTAGATAAGCCCAGTAACACTGAGACTAATAACTGATCATCACACTGATTTATCAGTCTACTCAGGCCTTAGTAGAGCTCAGTAACACTGAGATTAATAACTGATCATCCCACTGATTTATCAGTCCACTCAGGCTTTCGTAGAGCTCAGTAACACTGAGATTAATAACTGATCATCACACTGATTTATCAGTCTACTCATGCTTTAGAAGTGCTCAGTGAGACTGAGATTAACTGTTAAACACACTGATTTATCAGTCTACTCAGGCTTTAGAAGTGCTCAGTAAGACTGAGATTAGCTGATCATCCCACTGATTTATCAGTCTGTTCAGGCTTTAGTAGAGCTCAGTAACACTGAGATTAATAACTGATTATTACACTGATTTATCAGTCTACTCAGGCTTTAGTAGAGCTCAGTAACACTGAGATTAATAACTGATCATCACACTGATTTGTCAGACTACTCAGGCTTTAGTAGAGCTCAGTAACCCTGAGATTAATAACTAATCATCACACTGATTTATCAGTTTCCTCAGGCTTTAGTTGAGCTCAATAAGACTGAGATTAACTGTTAATCACACTGATTCATCAGTTTACTCAGTGTTTAGCAGAGCTCAGTAAGACTGAGATTAATAACTGATCATCACACTGATTTGTCATTCCACTCAGGCTTTAGTGGAGCTCAGAAGCAATAAGATTAATAACTGATCATCACACTGATTTTACAGTTTACTCAGGCTTTAGTGGAGCTCAGAAGCAATAAGATTAATAACTGTTAATCACACTGATTCATCAGTCTACTCAGACTTTAGCAGAGCCCAGTTAAACTGAGATTAATAACTGATCATCACACTGATTTGTCAGTCTACTTAGGCTTTAGTAGAGCTCAGTAACCCTGAGATTAATAACTAATCATCACACTGATTTATCAGTTTACTCAGGCTTTAGTTGAGCTCAGTAAGACTGAGATTAACTGTTAATCACACTGATTCATCAGTCTACTCAGTGTTTAGCAGAGCTCAGTAACACAGATTAATAACTGATCATCACACGGATTTGTCAGTCTACTCAGACTTTAGCAGAGCTCAGTTAAACTGAGATTAATAACTGATCATGACACGCTTTCACACTGACTTATCAGCCTACTCAGACTTCCGTAGAGCTCAGTAACACTGAGATTAATGAGTGATCATCACACCTTAGCAGAGCTAAAAAAACACATTGTCCGGAGAGATAAGGGTAAAATATGATTTTATTAGCCTTTTCAAAATAATCAAAACATCAAGTTTTCTTTTATTTTCCCATGTCTCTTTCAGCTTCAGCTTCAAAGGCAGCTCGAGAGCCAGCAACTCACAGCACTTCTTTATGAGTTGATTTGTTATTCAGAATTTAAATTTAAAGGCAATTAGTCTTTAATTTAGTGCATAATCAAATGGAGATGAAATGGGAATTCATTGAGCCACTAGTCAGGATCTCTGCACTTCGCTAACCTGAGAGAAACACTAACAGCCATGAGCATAGATTCTAAATGTAGGCAAGTACATTAAGCATTAGAGCATTTCAGAGAATTACATTTGTACTCTTAGTGGGAATACATCTTCTGTACCCTATTCACACCACATGAGTCATGAAACAGAAGGTATGGTGTTATGGTTTGGGCACCTTAATTATCAGTACATTCACACTTTTAGAAGAAAAAAAGCAGGTCAAGCGCGCTGAGAACAACAACAGCAACAACAACAAATTGTATACATAATTAACACTTAAGAATAATTAAACTAAGCATGTCGTACCAGTGTGTTGTTCAAAGGACCAATGTTCTGGAACCAGTTCACATATGATCATCAAATTATGATGTCTATCCAGCTTCCCTTTCTTTTTACACATTCTTTTGCTCTCTTTCTGATCTTTCTCTCTTCTTGTTCTCCTTCTCTCGCTCTCCTTATCTTTCTCTCTATTCCACCTCACTCTCTCTCTTTTCAGTCTCTCTTTCATTCTCTTTTCTCTCTCATGCTGCCCTGTCTTTTTCTGCTCTTTCTCTCTCTCTCTGTCTCCTCTTCTCCCCTCTCTTTTCTTCTCTTTTCTCATTGTCTGTCTCTCTCTCTCGCCTTCACTACTTGTAGCAACATGTTTTTAGTATTTTTATTACTTTTTCATAGAAGCCCACCCGAGACCGGATCCAAATTTCCTGAGGGGCCATGTGACACAGAATGACAGAATATATAATAAGTACAAAAGAATCATAAAACTATAAATATAAAAAAAAAAAAACCTGCAAGCTGCCACATTCAACAAGCAACATCAAACACAAACACGTGTATATTATGATTAAATAAAACATGCACAGTTTTCAGCGAACGGTGGAAACAACAGCATCAAAAATAAATAAATAGCTCAGAGATAAAAAAGTGCAACTCCTGTTTATTAGGCTGCACTGTTTGTTCTGAGTGCAGTTCATTCAGTTTGGAAATTACAGAGACTGAAAGAACAAGAGGTCAAGGGAGAGAGAGGGAGGGAAAGAGAGGAAACAACATGATGGTTATCTTCCAAAAAGCTTTCTTATTTAGTTCATGTTTTTTTTATAAAAAGCAAACAGTTTAAGAATCTGTGGTGAGATAAAGAGTCAAAGTAATTCTACTCATATATGTAGGATTGTTACTTGTATATGTACTGAGTGATCTATGGATTGATGTATAATCGTAAAGTATAAACAATACTGTAATTGTAAATTTCATCTACTCAGAATTCAGAATTTCTGCATGAATCAATAACAGTCATTCCGAGTGGTTCGATATGAAATGGTTCATTGCAAAGTAACCTGCAGACTCAGATTTCTTCATAGCAGCAGTGATGGAATCCAGGAGTCGCAATGAACCCAAGTATAGACTTTCTGACGTATGTAATGTTGATTACAGTAAAAATCTATAAAGTCAGAATGCAGAAGTTTCTTTCGGGGAGCAATTTGCCTTGTCCTGCATGTACCTAACTCCACCACATATGAACAAACTTTCTGTCAGGCCAAGAACATCTTATCGTCTTTCTAGTATCATACTAAACCACTCTAAATGACTTTGTTCACCTTAAATTCACTGCAGTTTCCCTTTTAATAATATTCATGGCGGAAACAGGCTTTAGTTCAACTAGGTGTAGAGAGAAAGAGAGAGAGTCGGACAGCGAGAAAGAGAGAGAGCGCGGGAGTGAGAAATTTGCACTGACCATTGATCCATTGATCTTCTTGCTGTATTTGGTGGACTGAGCTGCTATCCCTATTTCCATTATCCTGCGCCA
The DNA here is from genome assembly GCA_021613375.1 of Megaleporinus macrocephalus. Classification (NCBI taxonomy): domain Eukaryota; kingdom Metazoa; phylum Chordata; class Actinopteri; order Characiformes; family Anostomidae; genus Megaleporinus; species Megaleporinus macrocephalus. The sequence goes on along the minus strand of CM038720.1, from coordinate 23,406,880 downwards.
TGATGTGAGGAAAATGAATGACTAACACTCCATCTAAGACCCTGACCAAAGAGAGAGAGAGAGAGAGAGAGAGAGAGAGAATAAGTGTTAGTAAATGTGATATATAATTTTGAAGTTTAAGGAACCTCCACATAATGTAAAGTCTTACAAGCTACCCTGCTCTCCCACTCCTAATGAACTCTTACTAAAACATCTGGCAGAATGCTAGCACAAGCATCCACAATTCTGTCTTTCAGATAAACAGCATTCTGAATCTTCTCTGAGTAAACAATTGCATTAACATGACCCCACAGATGTATTTCCCAAAATGCTAAACCAGGGGGACATAGTGGCCACTGTATTAGACCTCAACAACAAGTCCACTTTTGGGGAAACTTCATAACAAGATAGGAACATGTCTGTAATTAGGTGAGATGCCAGCTTGTTGGAAGAATTCTGTAAATCCTGAATTCATCTTCTGACACAAATGAAGTAAACACATCTTTATTTAACAAACCTTCTTTCCCAGTTTGATTGGCTGGGCCTGTGATCAGTCTGGGTAGTTCCAGGCACTGTTGAACTGAACTGAAGTGAACTGAGTAAGAGAGGAAGAGAGAGCTAAAGATCCTGATTAGAGAGTCAGTGAGGTCCCCCTGTCCCGGCCAACGAACGGCGGAGAGCGATGCTCTGCTCTGTCCTGACAAGCTGCTCGCGGCCTACTCAGCAAACGACTGTGAAATCGATTGGACCACTCCATCCACTTCAGAGAGAAGCTGAGAGTGACATGGCGAAAAAAAAAAAAAGAAAAATAAGATGAAAAAAGGAGAGACTTATGAGAGGCGATCGGTTCACAGAAATATAAATATATATATATATATATATATACGTGTATATCTGTTTCCCTCTGAGAAGATGACAACTGAGGCTTTTTTAATGCATAAACTACACTTGACGAACTGTTGCGGGTGAGATTTAGCCTGAGGACCCTGTCCATCAGAGTTTGTGATCTTCACTTCATTTTTTTCCTCATTTTTTGAATGCATTGCTCAGTGAGACTCGGCTACTGAGCGGTTCTGCAGTAAATTGGATGGAAATGAGCAATCACTGTGATGTGAGTGGCTCTAACAGAATGAGATATGACTGAGCATACGTTAAGAGTGTCGCCGAATCTCCAGTTCGACTCTCGCGTAATATGCCTTCAAATGATGACAAATTAGCCGTGCCTTCCAGCCCTTGCTCCTCTTCTCTTCTTTGCTGAGCTGTGGCTTTTGGAAAAACCCAAATTAGGTCTTGATATTGTCATGTTAATGTCAAAGACTTGTAATTCCACCCACCCCCCACTTATATATACTACACACTGATACAGTCATATTTGGACATCATAAGACATGAACAGTTATCATTACTTTGCAGAACAATCATGTTTACTGTAATATTTTTTTTTATCTCAGTAAGCAATTAAAACAATTTTAAGTATATCACCCTTTACAGTGCATAATGAAAAGGGCTCAAGGAACCCACAGGTATCTCTGTGTGTAAACGAACAGGTTAAAACCCACAAATGAAGGCCCAACACTGCTCATTTGAAAAGAACTGATGCTCAGAGGAATCATGTGTTATGGTCTGATAAGTCTATGTTTTAGATTATTCACATAAATAATGGATGTTGTGTTTTCCAGGCCTAAGAAAACATCCAGATTGTTAAAAGCATTGAAAACCCAACAGCTCTCATAATACCTGGGGGGAGAGGGATAGAAGGAGATGAGGGGGTATTTATGGGTAACTTGAACCCCGACTGCCATCTAGATGCCGTATTTTTATTTATTTATTTCAACAAGACAGCTTCGAGAAACATTCTACAAGTGTTACAACAGCATGGCTATGTAATCAGAACTGACCTACCTGCAGTCCAGAAGTATCTCCCACTGAAAATGTACATGTTTTTAAGCTTAAAATGAAACAACAAGCAGTTGTGCAACTGAAGACTTGGGTAGTAACTAAATAATGGGTAAATGTTTCTCTTTCAATGTCTAATGTCAATGTGAGTTTTTAGTCCCTGAATGACTATTCATTGCGTTTAAAGAAAAGATGATATAGCACAGTGGATAACATACTACTGTCCCAACTCGTGGAGGACCCCACTCACCCCTCCTGCACTCTCGGCAGCATCCAGGCCTCTACTGCCAGGCTGGGGAGCAGCTTCTTTCCCCAAGCTATCAGACACCAGAACCACAAACCACAATCACACGCACACACTAAATGGTTTACACAACATAAGTTAATCCTGGACTGGTCACCACCATAGTACATTTAGTATCCCTTTTTTGCATATTACCTATTTTGCACATTCTGGAACTGAAGGTCGGCTGCTCTGTGTTCTATTGTGCTGTGTTTCTTGTATAGAACTTCTTTTAGCACTGTTTGTACTGATGAACTATTGTATTGTTTGCACTCTCTAGTCATGCCGCATTATTCAGTCTGTGTTAGGTTCTTTGTGTGACCATATGGTCCTGGAAAAAAACGTTGTTTCATTTCACTGTGTTCTGACTTGATGCTTCAAATGACAATAAACTCCACTTTACTTGACTTGATGTTATTGGAATGTGTTGCGAGCATCAAATTAGAAATGAACACGTTTACAAAAAGATGAACATACAATTGAAATGTAACACAGGTCAAACTAAGTTTACTTATTACTACTTTCTGTTCTTATTAGCACTTTACATACTGTCCCAGTACTCCAGTGTTTCCACTGTGAATGTTTCCACCTCACTTAACAAAAATAATAACTACATTAAATACAAATGCATTTAATAGTTCCTCATATACAATGTACTGCAAAGAAGAACATTAATGATCCATTACTTCGCTTGAGGAACTTAGTGATAGCATTTGTTATTACATATTACAGAAGCTTTATAATTATGCACATATCCCTGACCCATTTATAGTCACCATAATAAGTATTTGTAACATATTTATAAGCCACAAAATAATGAATAAATGCTCCATAGAAAAGTTTTATCAAAAGGAAATAATTATTTGAAAATACTCTTAATGTTTTACTTAAAACTCAAAGAAATGTACCTACTTCCAGCCCAACTTTGCTTACCATATTGGAGATACAGGGTTTCCATGAAATAGTGACTAAATACAGTCCAGATAGTCCAGACTCCACTGCGCAAATCCACTTTCCTGGAAAGACTGTGGTTTTGAAGCTAATATCAGTTGACTGTTCCATTGTACAAACAGTATATTCCAGATATCCACTATCAGCCATGCCCATTGTTCAATTGAGCATCTCTTTGGAGATATCCTGCAGCGTGCTGATAACATCTCCCTCCAGCCACCGGGGCGGCGATAGCGATCTCCTCAGCCAGCGTTTAGCCTTTAGGGGGGAAAAGGGATTACCTGCCGTGGCTGGAATGCTCTCAGCCCGTTCTAAAAAAGATGCCCTTCCTAATCGTCCAAATTGAAAAAGTATTTATAGTCAATCTGACTTGCTCATCTGGTGGTCAGCCAATCTGATATGGGCAGCGGTGTCATTAGTGTGGTCAGTGGAACTGGTGATTCTTCTGGGATGGAAAAGCAGGAGTTACCTGTTGATTACAGAGCAGCTAAATTAATGAAGGGACTTGACATTCATTTACAAAGCTACAAATAATTTCAATGCTCTGTGGAACAGTATTCAATATCTCCTTATTATTTGAAGACCACCTACATTAAAAGCTCATAACACATTTATAAGCACTGATTTATATTCATAAAGCTAAACATTTATGAACAGTTTATGCTTGTAATTGCAAGATGATGTACAAAGTTTTATAAATCACTGTGTCTAGCCTACAATCATAAAAGACTAAATTACTTTACTTTTATTATAATTTATGTTTTGCACAGTGATGATTTTCTAGTTGGGGATACTCACATATATTCCCTTTTTTTTTCTTTGGGATTACATTCAATGTTTGGCTTACATGCCAATCTTCTCTGACCCAGTGACATTAACTAAAGGTGACTTTTGCCTCGTAGGCAGACGGATGGAATGGAATACAGATTAGTAATAGAAGCATCCGGTCTGCACTCACCGTTATCCTGTAACTGGATTTTGCAGTATCAAGAAAATATCTTTTTATGTCTAATTTGTATTTAGCTTAATGACTGACTCTCTGGAAAGTTCTAAAAATCTGTAGTCCATCAGGTCTTTTTTGACCACCTTATATGCGTTTGAAGTTAGTCACTGGTCAATCAACCAGATCTTTCTTCTGTACCTTTTTAATCTTGCTTGTGAGAAGGTTTTTAATGGTATCATTACTGCACTGTCTGATGTCATCCAGAGAAAGATGAAATCCTCTTTAGAGTCCTTGGTTTCTCTTTTTCATGCTCTTACAGGATGTTTACTTTTTAGCTTTGGTTGTTCTTAGTAGTTACATTGCATGCTCTTAGAGAACCAATGTTTTTTCATTTCAGTTCTGGTTTCTCTGTGGTTCCTCATGTTCTCATAAAGTTTCTACTTTTGAGTCTGGGTTTCTCTCAGTGTTTCTTCCTCCTGCTGGTTCTTCTGAATTCCACAATGAAATGCAAATGGTGAATTGAACTACATTTGTGGCTTCATAAATCCCTGGGTTTCCCCACAGATTTATGAAAACAGCTACATTTAAAAGTTGGCAAAAAAAAGAAGTTCCCATAAAACCCCTTTAAACAGAAAGGCATAACCTGCAATGACTCAATCCATGACACAATGCATAACCCACTGAAGAGAAGGAAACAATACAGTGAAGGAAGAACATGACAGGATAAATGGCCAAGTTCCAAGCATCTAGTGACATGGAATGTTCGTAACTTTAATCAACCATTTAAAATGTCATTTTCTGACAAGACAAACACCCAATCATTTTCTCCATCAACACTCTGACACTTGAAAAGTGCAGCAATTTGACGACGACTTAGCTTAAATACAGGCCAAAAAGTTTGCTGGTGTATACAAGACAGGGTAAAGGCACTCCAGCTGGTTCAAAATCTACCGAATGCGGAGGAAATTATATAAGTGAAATAAATATAAAATAAACAGATTTGTGCATAACCGCCCACCTGCGGCACCTCGAGAGCCATAAAATGCCCTGTTCTTTCTCTCTAAAGCCCACATTAGCATGCGGTATTGGAGCAACATTACTTAAATACTTTACCTCAGTAACTGTGTTTGTACAGTCTGTTTGGTCTGTGGTAAAATTCAATTATCTAATAATACCAGACTAAAACGTAGGGCACAGAGAGCTATAAAAGACTTCAGTGCTCTCAGTGCGCTTTTTCCAAATAGCTGAAAGAAAAAACCAAAGCCCTCGTGTTCTCAGAACGAAAAGCACTGTACAGTGTTTCTTCTGAAATCAAAGGTAGTAATGAAGCCCCTTTGTTGCAGAAACAGCCTTTACTCTTCTGGGAAGGCTTTACAAAAAATGTTGGATCCTGTGGATTTGATTGCATGCAGCTGGTCAGGTAGAGATGTCATTCCTTCCAAGACATTCATGCGGTGCGTGGTTCGAGTGGGGGCATCCAGCTGCATCATCTGTGAGCAGCTCGTCAGGTTCATGCTGATCTGACGGCGGTTGTTGTTCTCTTTATCTTGTGCAGACTATAGATGCAGGGGATTTTTTAAGTACAGAGCATTAGGGGCCATCACAAATCGATATGAGATGGTGCTTAATAGAGACTGAACCCCCAACTGATCTGTATAGCTCTATAGCTGTTGTTAATGTTTGGTAAAGCAGCTTTTCAAAACCTTCAAGCAGCTTTCCTCCACAAAAAAAGCCCACAAAAACAGAACAAACCACAAGACTGTGGTTGCAGTAGCACCTTGGCACCATTCGGGGACCTTTTCCACCTCTACCTCTTTGAAAGTTCAGAGTTGTGTAGGTGTATGTGCGCGCTTGAGAAGATCACTCTTGATCAGCGTTGACGGATAAACTAACGCCGAGCTCTCCACTGGCTTGGGGCCACTTCAGCTGCCTTTCAGGAGAGTGCAGCCCGGAAAAGGTCGTCCTCGGAGCGACCGCATCGCTTCAGTGCTTGAGAGCTATTTGCATGGGAATTACTGGCAGCCTCGTTCACGGCGGCACAGGGTTCTACCTCTCTGGAGCATTCGTAAGCTCTTGCACAGCTGCAGTGCCACTTACAACCCATTTACGTAATACAATAAAGGTCATTGAGCTGTCAGTCAGCAAGCTCCGTTAGCTCCTCAATGGTCCCCCCCCCCTTGTTTTAATGCATCGCTGGATGGTATTAAGTCCCAAACGTTGGGCACTAAGAATAGAAATTCTGCAACTCTTCCTGGCCGACTGCGAAAGCTCCATCCATACAAATGCAGAACGTCGCTGCATTACGGTCTGGAAAGTGCTTGGTGCTGTCGCCATGGCAGCCCAGGCTTTCTTGTCTTCTCGCGCAACCTTTTTCCCTCTCGGTGCGACCGCCAGCTGAAGGACGCTTAAAGCAGTGGATTGTGTTGCTATGACGATTCGTTTCCAGGCTCTTGAAAAAGGATGGGGAGGAGAAGGAAAGAAAAAAAAATGTTTGGATTGTAGAACAGAAACTGTACAGTGGAAATCCTTTAAGTCAATGCTATGGAGAATGGTAGCCATGTCCAGTCATATGGTGTATTTAGAACAGTTCTACTCAGTGTAATCAGTCTGAAGCTGGGGTTAAAACTCTTTTCGGCTAACCAGGAAAGATGAGCTGATTAGTGTTATTCTGCGATCCGACTCAATGAATTCAGATCAGTTTTGACATGAGTTTGTTTTCACTTATGTCATTCCGACGACCCTCGAAATCCAGATGGAGGCAGTAAAGGGAAAAACAGAATGGAGATGAGAAGACGAGGAGCCAGTACTGCACTAGTTTAGACAGTATTATGAGAGAAAGGTACAAACACAAAAATCACAGCATATGTCAGACATGCCTCTAATGTTAAGAATAACAATTTGAACTGAACTGAAAGATTAGCTGCTATTCAGGCAGCAGATGTAACAATTATCTTTCCCTCCATGTGTCCTTCTGCTCAGGTAAACAAAGGAAAACATACAAAAGTACTGAGGTACAGCTTGTGTGCTTGCGGTTGGGTCGACCTCGGTACCAAGAAGCTCCACAATGTCTGTTGTTTGGTTTTCCCTTATTGTTCTGTGGGCTAACCAGCAAAAACATTTAACTCCACAGTGCCTATGAACATTAATGTTACAACTGTTTAATTGCTGTAATATTACATGTTAAATCTATCCCCAGGTCACAGTCACAGCACTTGCAGATCAGCTGTATGCAGTACAATACTCGCTCTTACTGACTGCATGAGAGTAAAGTCCGCTTACTCACCACTTTTTCCCGATCCACCTTAAACCATGCAGCACTTAGCCAACACTGGGGCACCTGTGGCACCTTTTAAGTTGGAACAGCAAAACTGGCGAATAAAATGCTGACTCTCATGTGGTTGGTAAGAGCGAGGATTGTATGGTGAACGGATGGTCTGTAGGTGCTGTGACTGTGCATTGGTAATAGTTTTAAAACAACAACTACAAGAAACTCGAATAGGAAGCTCCTTCAGCCTTTAGCTTCATCCTGACCACACATGAAGGCTTACAAGCCATTTTGCTGATGTTTTTTGGTCAATTTCTTGCATTGTTGTCCTCATAAGCAACAACTTTTGGTACTCGATAAAAGCTCCTCATGGGTTCTTGTTTCAACTGATTTTGAAAGGCTGTAAATGACCCTTTGCCCTCCACATGTGAGAAACGTGATGTGAGCTGATTTGCAAACAACATATTTCCAGCATCGGGTCTGAATATGAGCATCGGGAACAACAAACAGCACATGCACTGTGACATAATCAAAGAACAGCTACGTGACATCTGGGGCACCCCAAGAAAATAGCTAGCATGTCAAAATATTTTTGTATTTTTTCTGTTTCCTTTGACATTTGATGATGTTATTATTGCATTGACCAATCAAAAGACTGAGTGCAATCTGTTGCAGCTCTACAAACACTTCACCAACTAGCAACTACTTACTGATCACAGCAGCTCACCTACAGCTGCCATTTAAACAGTTTTTGACATGTTAACACATTCACTAGACTCTAGTTCACTTTAAAGGATAGACAGCCAGGAACAGGAACGACTCGGCAAATTGTTGTGGTCACTTCATTTTCTCTCTGATGTTGAAGACAGCGCGGTCCACATTCACTTGCCATAGTATGCAAGCACAAATTTAAGATTTGAATTTATAAAATAATAGGCTTGACACTTGTATTACAACCACTTAAAACCATAATTTGCTGTACCTTGTATAATATATACAAGTGCTGAGTGCTGAACTGACTAGAATGTAAAAATCATAATTCCTTTGTTTCAGATTTGAAGCAGGAGTGGAGCTTGATTTTTCTCAAAGACTTTTAAATGCTGTTTATCTGATATGGTGGCAGTTGTGGTTTACCAGGTCTTCCATGTGGTTGTTAGTGTTGTTTATTCAGAAACAATTAAGTGGGGCCCCTTATCCTATGGAACATATAACGTGAGTCCCTATCTTAAAACATTATAAAACTTATATGGCTCTGGCATAGGCCTCTTCCTTCAAGCTAATTCATCACATGAGGAGATTTTGAAGTCCAGTTTTGAGAATTCCTGACCTGGACTTGGTTTTCTCTGACTTATCTGAGAAATTAATATCTTTTACATAATGGCCATTCTGACTGGTGTATTAAGAAACATTGGATTTCGAACAGAAGTCCTACAGCAATGTTGTAAAAGTGATTCTGAAGCTGTAGGAACGTTTGAAATGGTTTAAGGCAGAAAAGCGAACCTTCCCAGTGGCTCCGAAGTTGCTTGAGTGCAGATGAGTTTTTTTTTTGCAAAAGATTTTGCCAAATTCCTTGTTGCCATAGCAACAATAAACCTTGTTAAGGGCATTAGTGTCCTGCTTATTACTGTTAAAGTGTCTTTTGCTGTATTAAACACATTTTGTAGGTGCAGCACTGTTGGGAGCACAGTTTAATGTACCATTGTTATAATTACTTATTACAACCTAATCACTAAAATAATTACCAATATTTATTTTTATAAACAACAGCAACAACATTAATAATAATGATACATTGTGAAGTACACTAATACACTATTAAAACAATAATAACACTCATTTATTACTTATAGTGCATATATTACATAATGATAGGTTATCATTGCTAATAATAATAATAATAATAATAAGAAGAAGAAGCAAAAGATGTAGAAGAAGCATATCTTTTGCATAGCAAAGAAAATCATTATCCTTAATTGTTTGTTGGTGAAAGAGCTTTACAAAAGATAAAGTCAACACAAAATGGCAATAGATTGATTTAATGCCAAACTTTAATATTAATTACCTGGAAACTATGGCAGCACAGGGGTGCAGTGGGTAGCACTGTCGCCTCACAGCAAGAAGGGTTTGGGTTCCATTCCTCAAATTCCTGCAGGGTCCATTCTGTGTGGAGTTTGCATGTTCTCTCCCTGTTTCTTGTGTGGGTTTTTCTCCCACAGTCTATAGACATGCTGTCAGGATGGACACACTAATTTGCCGCTAGGTGTGAGTGTGAATGGGCGAGCCGTTCAGGGTGTTTCCTGCCTTCCGCCCAAATGAGTGCTGGGATAGGCTCCAGCACCCCCGGAGACCCAGGAGGATAAGCCGCTTAGGTGATGAATGTATGAATGAATGAATGAAGGAACAGACAGAAACACATTTAAAATACAAATAAAAACCTCAAATATTACGACCAACAGAGTGCAAACAAAAATAGAAAACGAGTATGGTCCAGGTTTATGCCACATAGTGGGGACCAAAACCTGCGGGGACTGCAAGCTGGTCGCCACAGCATACATAATTAAGTGTTAAGGTTAAGAATAGGTTATGGTCTGGTATAGGTTCCTAGGAAACAAATAGAAGTCCATGTAAAGGCCCCACAGTTCGCAGAAACAAGTACGTGTGTGTAGTTGTTTTATTCTCCTGTGTGTGTGTGTGCGTGGGTGGTGTATCAGAGAGCAGGTCTGAGTGAGTCTGAGGGGGAGTGTGTGTTGAGGGAGCTCCTGTCTCTCCTCTGAGTGTTCTGGCAGCACTGCAGGCAGCGTGTGCGTGTGTGTGTCAGCGAGTAGTGATTAATCACACACTGACTGTCTGTCCTGCGGTCATGTTCCACACATGCTGAGCAGTGGGTGGTCAGGATTTCTCAGGACGTCAGAGGTGACCGTGTCCACCAAATACGCTTTTCGGTCTTTTACTGTTATAAAAATCTAATCTTTTAAAGAAGAATAAGATAAAATACATGAAAGCACATCTGATAACCACTCCTGTTCAAAAGTTTAAAGTCATATTTAAAAAAAATATTACCCCATATGTAAAGTTCACTGTTTGGCTGTTGCAGTATTGGTACAAGCCACATTTTCTCTTGTGTCTCTTTTTCTCCAGTATGTAAATTCAGTGAATAAACGGTACTACAACGTGCTGAAGTGTGTTCTCTGTCACATATTGAATGAACTCTTGCCCTTTCGTTAGCTCTTGTGTATAAAGTAACGACACGGCTGGTAAAGAAATAACTGAGTGGCCAAAACCATCATTTCTTACTTCATAGCAGTCTTTTTATTTCAGTCTGATTGTGCTGAAATACAAACCAAACACAGCAGCAACAACAAGTGTCACCATCCAATCACAGCAGTTTATGGACTAACAGCAAAAGTGGTGTCATTTCAACATACCGTTTCCATGACAACCTTAGCAAAGCAACCCAGAAATGTCACGAGAGGCTGCACTTAGTGTATCCGATGCTCAGGAACTGTGCTTGAAATTACCTTTAAGCATTGCTGGAGAAAGAGACTACAACAGGACCAAACAATCCAGAAATAGTCATAAATAGTCAATAAACATACATCTGCTGCTATTCTTCCTACATGAAACTGGCTCTCTGTAAAAGAAAACTAAACAGTCCTCTTTATCTAGGATGTGTTCAGATTCAATTTTCAGAGCAGTGTGAACTGAACACGGCAGGTCTACAGGGCGGCAAGGGGTGCCACCTCCTCAGTGGCACTTGCCACCCTAGATTTGTATCTCTTAATCTCTTAAATGTCATACAATTTTACCTAAATCCAGCCTGTGTGTGTGTGTGTGTGTGTGTGTGTGCGTGTGTGTGTGGGGGTGAGGGTGGGGGGCGGGGGGGGTTCTTGGGGTGCAGTGTTACAAAACCTAATCACATTTCAGGAGAGCATGGGCCACATTAACCACCCCCTTAAAACCACTCAGGACTTACATATTTCCTACCCAAACTGTGACACTGGGCAGGTGACAATTAAACTTCAAGAGTGCCTCCACCTATAATTTGTGATGCCCAGTTTTAGCTGCTTCTGGAGATACCAACACCATCCGTGTTGAAGCACAGGCAAACTAGTCCCTTTGACATTAGTGAAAAGGTTGTAGTAGCTGGGATGCAGTCAATATCTGTTGGCTTGACTTTTGCCATGCCAATGATTGGTCGCTGACCATGTTATTTGCAAAAATAGTGTTGCATTTTCGTCATTCGAAAGAAATCACATTGGTTGTACAAGACAACCTCAGTAGTCAGGGCCGGAGTGGGCCCCTTTTTTTAGCCCGGGAGTTTCATGCCCAAATCCAGACCACCTTTTCCATGGAGGAGGAATCTGAATAAATGAAACAGGAGCTAGCTCTTACAATGCCTTTTATTGAGTATAAGTTCAGGTATATGTTGGTAGGCTAACAGAAAACACTTCACTTAAATATGTTTAATTTAAAAGAAATTTAAATAGCATTTTTCTCTTTTTCCTACAGAGAGGTGCTCTATTGTTAGATTTACAATAAACTCTTATGTAGCTTCACTACACGCATGCTTAGTAGCTACCTACAGCATCAAAAGCCTCCCAAAGCAGTGCACTGGCTTCTCAACTCAGACATGAGAATTTCCTTCTCTGTGTACATTAAGATTAACACAATTTAACATATATCACGTCTCTAAGTTATATTTTACATTACAAATAACTGTCTTAGTAATTATACAGAGTTTAAATAACTCTGTTAAGACTATCCTCTACCTGTCTCTTCAGTAAACATGGACTCCTCGGTATCATCAGTAGTGTCGGAAGCGGTTTGCTGCTTCAACGCTCCAAAAACATTCCATTAATGAGTTCGTCTATTAGTATTTGTGATTAATGGTGTGTACTGGGCTCTACAAAATAAACTATGCTAAGCTGTCACTGCAAGCGTTAGCCTGACAACACAGCACTGACAATACAAATTTATTTCCATATCTCTGTTTACCGTCTTCTGGAGAACATCTCTGTTAATTTGGCACATTTGGCAGCATCTTCTTCCAACGCCTTTCTTTATTTTTAACCTGGTGTTTTCAGCTCCACCTGGACTCTTCCTGCCCTCCATCACCACTGACTGATGCCTCGCGCTATTCTGTTGCTATGTTTTATTTTCCCGCTCCAGAAAAGACGACTCTTGGTCGCAACCAACATTTAGGAGGGCAGAATTCCCTCAGATGGTAGAACCCAGTTAATCTTCTGCGATGCAGGGGCTGTACTGTCAGATGAATGGAGAATGAAAGCATAGTTGAATGGAGAATGAATGCATAGTTGAATGGAGAATGAAAGCATAGCTGAATGGAGAATGAATGTAAGAAGAAGATTAGATAAGTGACAGATAAGTGTAATAATTTTTTTCCCATCTAATCAGCCCATACCTGAGATTGACACGAGCCAGTTCATCAGGAATCCTCCCAAATCCCCCAATTAGCCACTCCGGGCCGTCACTAGTACATATCCTCAATTTATTGCCACACAAATAATTTATATGAATAAACCAGGATTTAATATTGAACTATTAAAGTGGTTTGGATCTGTTAGAATTTGTGTGGCTTATTGTCATTCAAACTCTGAAATAAAGTTTTGAATATGTTATATATCTTTTTTTTTAGTTTGACAGAATGTGAAAATTGCTGTTGCTCTTTATATTTTTTTTAAAAAATCAAAGAGCAATATGTTGCTTCAATGCTTTTTCAGTAACAATACAATGTCTAGCAGCTCCACACATCTCACACATAAAGAAACAGTGTATTTATATATATTAATTAAGAATATTAAATGAGTCCCCAGCCACTAGGGGACCTGCAGGAACAGGGTCTGTTTTTTTTTTTTTTAGTACACATGATATAGGGGTTTGTGAAAAGCTGATGAGTTGAAGTGTTTTGGGAAGCATTACTACATCGTTCCCCTTCAGAGCTTCAAAAGCTCCAACATTAGGTTAAATGAAAAAGCAGTTGGTGTTTATTGCTCTAATAGATGTTTTGTATGCTGCTCACCCTGCGTGATCTTCTAATTTGGCAGGATCATCTCATCAATGATCAAGGATAGCACTGGGGGAAAGGCAGGGGTATAAGTGAGCATTTGGCTGCTTTGTTAGGCTGTGGATGAGAGATGGGGAAGAGAGAGAGAGAAAGACAGACAGAGAGAGGGAGAGAGAGATAGAGAGAGAGAGAGGCCAGCAGCCTGCAGTTTCCACACAGGACTTGTTCATACGGATTTAAGTGTATTCCCGGAGTGTGTGTGTTGGCAGGTGGTCACACACACACACATGGAAAAAAGAAAAACAATTTGGCTTGGCTTTCACGCAACAGTTTGCCTTTCATTTAGAGAAAACATCACTGCTATCACACATGTAAAAGAGGTGTTTATACTGAAGTCACACTTGAGACTGAAGGCTTTCTTTTATCAGCTGTAAGAAAAGCTCAGAGTTCTTCTCCTGTTTACAGTTTATATTTATCATAATAAATATTATGTGCTGTGAATGTCAAGATGATGCAGTAAACAGAAATGCTACAGTGAATTATTAGAACATTAAACTGACTTGATTCAAATGTGCATGTAATTTTCACATAAATATTTATAAAAAAAAATCTAAATGTGTCTTTAACTCTTTTGATGTAATATATTTTATTTATAGTGGTGAATAAACAATTAATAGCAGTTACTGAATCATTCATAGTATGAAAGTTAAAAAGTCCTAGTAAGTACTTAATAATTTGTGGTAGTTTCGGAATAATTAGTAATGGTTACTTAGTTATTCATAGTAGATATAGAAAATTCATAGTAGTTACTAAATAATTAGTAGTGGTTACTTAGTAATTCATAGTAGATAAAGAAAAAATCATAGTTGTTAAAAAATAATGTATAGCAATAAAAGAATAATTCATAATAGATATAGAAGATTCAAAGTAGTTACTAAATAATTAGTAGTGGTTACTTAGTAATTCATAGTAGATAAAGAAAAAATCATAGTTGTTAAAAATAATGTATAGCAATAAAAGAATAGTTCATAGTAGATATAGAAAATTTATAGTAGTTACTGAATAGTCAGTACTGTTTACTTAGTAATTTATAGTAGAGAAAGAACCACTTCATAACACATTATATTCTTTATTCATAAGAACATTTGAACATTCTTAACATAAATGCTTGATATATTCCACATTATAACAATGTGTTGCATCAAAACGAGACTAACAGCAGGTAAATATGTGTGTGGTACAGCCACTTTCACTTCCTTAAGAAGTAATATATATTGTCACAGTCCAAAGAAAAATGTGTCTCCATTTTTGATTATTTTTATTTTTTAACATAATTTGAACATGATAACTGCTTGGCTGGACCCACCATCCATCAATATCTATGGCAGACAAGCGACAAAACTCTTCTCTGTCCTGTGGAACGAACTTCCACTGGTTGTCCGAACATTCAACTCTCTCATGCTCTTCAAACGCAGACTGAAGACCCATCTCTTTGTGAAGCACTTATAAGCACTAATCTACTGAAGTATTGCTATGAATCATAATTGCACTTAAGCGCAGCTGCATAACTCTTTATCTACTAGGAACACTGGCTAAGTACTGCACTTAAACTGTATGTAGTCTTGTATTTACTCTCTTCTCTGTAGGCATTCCTGTCTTTCTAGGTATCAGCACTGGCACTTGTTTATGGCAGTGTTTGAGTGCAAGAGTAGTTTGGACTTAAACCTGTTTGTGCTTAGATAGAGATACATACTCTGACTGAACACATAGCACTTATGTAAGTGGCTCTGGATGAGAGACTCTGCTAAATGCCATAAATGTAGATGTAACTGCTGTTTACATTGTCTGAAAATTTTATGATGAATGGAAATGCTCCAAAATAACCTGGAAAAAAATCTGGTTCCATTGACTTACACCTAACATAAAGACTAATTTGGGCTGTCCTGTAAACATACGAATGTGGGCTTACTTGTTTTTCTTTGTACAGTGATGATATGCTTGCCTTATAAATCCTATGCATATAATTATAACAATTTCAGAGCAGTTTTACAAGCATATGCCCTGTATTATAAGGTTTTATGTATGTCTTTTTATTTAGAAATAATAATGCCTTGATAATGTATAATATATTGTGAATATAAGATTCCTGGGAAGTGTTCCTAAAGTTTAAACATATCAGAAGCAATTTTCAAACATTTTATTCAAATTGTAATTTCTAATAGTTGTGCATAATAAGGACTTACACTCCTACAGGTGGTAAAGAGAGAGCTGGCCTCATCCATGGGTTAATTCACTGCGAAGGACTTTCATCTTGCTTGGTTACAGTGGATGCAGCAATATTACTGTTCCGACTACTAAACAACCGCCTAATGCAGAGAATCCCCTGGAACAGAAAACGTAAACAGCACAAAACGTTTCGGCTTTGTAACATATTTGTTTACCGCAGAGCTCGACAGCAGTGATTTTAGCAAATGCCATTCATTTTTCCCCAAAGAGAAAAGCAGCTCAGAGCTGGAGTTCATTATACTTCGGTGGTCTATTTGTTGACACCACGCAGCACTTGTTTGATTGGCCATTACCTACACAAAAAAGCCAAGAGCAGAACGTTACGAATAATTTTGCGGAGAATAAAGCGAGCCGGTTTTCCGTTTGCTTTTGGATAAAGCACGCCAGTGAGCCAACGCTAGCTTAGCCCAAAACTAAACAAGGGAAAGAAAGTGTGCGAGCACAAAACCTGGAAGTGACTCAATCAGCACACAAAGATGTGCTCAAGTGCTCTGCTGTTGATTTGATGTTGAAGGCCGCGGTCCAGAGGAAGGAAAAAGACAAAAGGACAGGAAAAACGTTCAGCAGCTAAGCGGGACACAAAAGGCTGCTGTCCGTGGTGCTGAAGGATCTTGGGTGCTGTCCTTGGTGCTGATGTGTTTTATTAGTGGAAATAGTCACAGTTTTTTTTTTATTCCTGTGTTTATTTGCCTGCTTTTTTGTGTGTAATGTGTTGCCAGGCCTCAGCTCAGAGGATTGGACTGCCTTTCACATTAAACAGCTACAACTACAACAGACCTACTGCAGATTTAATGATGTAAATAGCAGAATTGCCTTTAGGACATTCTGCTTTCTGCTAACTGCTGTAGTGTAAATCTTATTATATCACAGATACGATTCATTAAAAGGGGGAGTGAATCATGTAGTACTATGCTGTTATTAGTGTAATAGATCTTTACATTTAATCGTTACACAATTTTATCAACACAATTACATCATCACAAAAGTGATTCCATTCAACATTGGGGCAGTTGTGGGCTGGAGGTTAGGGAATCAGCCTTGTGACCAGAAGGTCGCCGGTTCAATCCCATATACTGACAGGACATGATTAAAGTGCCCTTGAGCAAGGCATCTAACCCCTGACTGCTTCCCGGGTGCTGTGGTAGGGCTGCCCACTACCTCGATCATTAAAACTACCTCCATGTATCTACACACACTGTGTGTTTTATCAGCTCCACTTACCACATATGAACATTTTGTTGTTTAATAGTTACAGACTGTAGTCCATCTAATTCACTGCATACATTGTTAATCCCCTTTCACCCTGTTCTTGAATTGTCAGAACCCAAACAGGACCACCACAGAGCAGGTACTGTTACGGAGCTTGATCATTCTTAGCACTGCAGTGATGCTGAAATGATGGTGGTGTGTTGGTGTGTGTTGTGCTGGTATTAGTGGATCAGACACAACAGTGCTGCTGGAGTGTCACCTCAGTTTCACTGCTGGACCGAGAATAGTCCACCAACCAGCAACATCCAGCCAACAGTGGAAAACCCAGAGAATGACCAACACAAACTGTGCAGCAACAGATGAGCTATCATCTCTGACTTTACATCTACAAGGTGGACCAGTAAGGTAGGAGTGTTTAATAGAGTGGACAGTGAGTGGACACAGTGTTTAAACACTCATGCAGCACTGCTGTGTCTGATCCAGTCATGCCAGTACAACACACACTAACACACCACCACCACATCAGTGTCTGAGACTGACCCACCACCCAAATAATATTTGCTCTGTGGTGGTTCTTTGAAGGTCCTGATCATTGAAGAACAGGGTAAAAGGGGGCTAGCAATGTATACAGAGAAACAGATGGACAGCCTGTAAGTGTAGAACTACAGGCTAGTGCCAGTGTAGTGGCCAGTGTACAGGCCAGTGTAGTGCTGTATTGTAAATGGAACTGAAAAAAGGGACAAAGGGCACAAGGATTGACTTGCGTTGTTGCTGGAGGAATTGTAATGAAACTGATGAATCTTGCTCTCACTTTCTGTCACATGAAAAACTGAAGAAATATTGGTTCTACAATCTCCATTTTTTTTGCAATAGCAATTAAGCAGTTTAATAGTTAAAGCTATTGCCCAAACACAGGAATCCTGGATACAGCACCTATCTTTGATTTTCTTACACCCCCTTCCCCTCATTCAAGTTATTTGATTATTATATGTAATATGTGTGAACATCAATGTAACCTTCCCTCTATCTGTATCAGGATTTAATTCCTTTAATAAACAATTGGTTAAAACAAAAAACTGTAACTCAATTGCATATTGTACATTGTAATACAGTTCACTTACTTATTACTGTTATTACTTTTAATAATATAATATACATTCACCAAGCATTTTATTAGGAGCACCTCCCTATTTCTACACTCGTTATTCATTTTATCAGCTCAGCTAACCATATGGGAGCACTACAGACTGTTCATCTGAGATGATAGCGCATCTGTTGCTGCACAGTTCCTATAGTTCGTCATTAGTGGTCACCAGACTACTTTCAGTCCAGCAGTGACACTGAGATGCTTTAAGACTTCAGCAGCACTGCTGTGTCTGATCCACTCACACAAGCTCAACACGCATATAATATAATATAATATAATATAATATAATATAATATAATATAATATAATATAGCACAAAGATACACACTCTACTAGCATAGTCTCTCTCTCTCTCTCTCTCTCTCTCTCTCTCTCTCTCTCTCTCTCTCTCTCTCTTTCTCTCAGTCCTGGAGCACAGGTCTCTGGACTCCTCTTTTGGAAACACTGGCTCCTCATTAATCTCCTTTTGTCTGCCATGGAGGGCTGACTAATTAAAGCCTGTTTACCTCCATGCTGGCACCACTTCTGCCTCACTGATGTTTCACCTACTGGACCCTCTCTGCCACTCCAGAGTCTGCCATCACAATCTCCACACTACAAGACACCACTCGCCAACACACAGTCTGCCCTCGCCAGACATTCAACCCTCAGAATGCTTTCATACATCTTTTACATGTTTTGCATATTTTTGTCATTTGTTTGGCATCAATACATCCAGAAAAAGCCAGAGGTCCTGATGTGAAATATAAATGTAATTTATTTTGTTACTATGTAATACAGTGTAGTTGTAAATATGTAACACAGTGGAAGACAATGTTGTTGCAAATATGCAATACATTGTAATATACTGTAATGTTAACTATGTAATACACGGTAGATGTAACGATAATTACATTGTAATACATGTAACACACTGTAATGCATCATAATTGTTACTATGCAAAAAGTGTAATTGTAACTATGTAATGCAATGTAATACACTATAATTGTCACTATGTAAACTATTATAATTGTAACTATATAATACAATGCAATATACACTGTTTTGTAACTAGGTGACATGCTGTAAATATTATTTGTAATATAATGTAAATGTAACTGTGTGATAGATTGTATTTGTAGCTATATAATACAAAGTACATGAGCAATTACAATGAAATTGTGCTGTAAATTGACAGTAATAAGTCAATTTCAGTAAAGTTGTGAGCCACACAAATACTGTTGACTATGCTTTTGAATAGGTCTCATTTTAAAATAGGATCTTTCTGGTCTCAGCATTAAGTTGCATTACTAGGTCACAGAAGGCAGCAGGTTATGTACTTAGAGAGATTAATGACAAATTCATTTCTTGAGTGGATTTATCAGCTTGGTTCCAGATGTTCAATACACTCACACCGTAATCCATGCTTAATGATGTAATTATAGCCACACTAAAGGTTCCTGCTGACGGCAACAAATAATTTGATGGTGTTTCCTGCAATGTGCTTATTTATCCAATAATTGTTTAGAACAGCAAAACCAGACCTGCAGAGAGCCTCGACCTAATGTTTAGAAATTCAAAACAGTCATTCAGGAAAGTCCAACTGCTAATGCGCAGAAACGTGACGAGCATATGCGGACAATCCTTTAAAACTGTGCACATACACATCCACACATAATAAAAAAGAGATCCATCAATGATTGCACACAATAAAGAGCCAAAAGCCTCAGAGCTGAAATTTATTTCTTCTCCAATTCCACTTCCAAAATGTAAAGCGTTATTAGCAGAGCTGAGGATTTAACTTAAACGCAGGTTTTTAAAAGTGAATTGTTCCACACTGCAAAACCTAGAAAAGCTCTACCTGCAGCAAAGACTCTTTCACTCTTCTTCAGCAGATCTACCTGTCTTATCCACACAAACTCAGCTTCATCCTACAAGAAGACACAAGAACAGTGTAGTCACATTTCCCTTTGGCTTTCCTTCTTCTTTTTCTCTCCGCTTTTCTCCTCTTTCTGTCTTGAATAAATTTGTTTTAATGATTTGCAATCCAATCTACATAAATAATATATGTTTCAGTTTTAAATGACCACTTTATCAGAAACATACACCTTGTACTTCCACTGACTGGCCATTTTATCAGAAATATCCACCTTGTACTTTCACTGACTGGCCATTTTATCAGAAACATCCACCTGGTAGTTCCACTCGCTGGCCACTTTATTAAAAGACACCTAAACTGTACTTCCAATCACTGGCCACTATTGAAACCTGTGTTGTAATTTCACTTGCTGTCGTGTCAGCTTCGCCAAAAAGGCCTTATTTTAAAGCTGTATTAAAAATTTTAAAGATGTATTTAAAACTGTATCTTCTTTGGTGTAGTTGAATATGAGTTCAGTACATAGAACTGACACACTGGGAACCCCAAACACTGTTGTTCCCCCTGTTACGACCCCATAAGTGGTGTGAGGGTAAAATGGGGTCAGTAACATTTGGTTTCAATGCCAATGTGAGTATTGCGCAACACGAGAGGAAACACAACACTTATTACAGCCTTTAACTGTGTTTAATGCACAACACAACAAACATCCACCATTTACCACAATATTTTACAATATTTACAATGTTAATTTACAAAATAGACGTTAAAGGGAGTCTGGACTAGGACAGCGCTAAATAAAAGAAATAATCAAACAATACAAAAAACAAAGAAATACCCTAAAGCTCTATGATTAAACTTCTCTAAACAGCACAAAAACAAAAGGCTACCTACTCTGCTCTAAACTATACCATAAACAGAAATACAGAGGTTGGCGCCCGCCCCTAACGGAATGTATCTATACATAAGGTCACTATGAGCTGTACAATGTATGAGCGCGCCCGTCTTACCTGCTCAGAACCCAGAATAACCAGCAGCTCAAAAAGTCAGCAAACGATTTCACTGCTATCACATTCTGCCCTGTCATTCCCTCAGGTTAGCCATGTGCTCATGTTTGTTTTGATCATGTGCTCCGAGTGTCTCCGCCTCCCACCTGGTTCATATCTGTAACTCCATCTGTGTCCAGTTGTTTCATGTTCCTTGTCTATATATATACCCTCTGTTTTCTCCTGACCTTCATCCGACATTTTGTTGTAAATGTTTGTTGTGTACTTGCCATGATTTTGATTTGTTTCTCGCTGGTTTGTTCAGTCCTGTCTTCGTCATTATTAAGTTTTTAAACCTCATCTGCGTGTGCATTGGCCTCTCCAGTCACCTCACCCATTACAAATGCTTGTAGATTTGCCTGCGTTGCATCATGGGATTGCCTTAGCGGCTGAGGAAGCGTTGGATGCTTCCTTAAAATCGGGTCAAAATAAGGTGCCTTAGTAGACAGCATGTTTAAGGTATATGAGAATTGGGACAGCCTACATGTCGTACACCCTATGTGTAGAAATTTGTTTGCTGCTCCAGGATGTAAAGCAGAAGTTGGCACTTTTCATTCCCTTCCCAAGAAACTGAACTATTATCAGTCATGGATGATGTTCATTCTTAAAAGAGGCTAAAACTGGCTTTCTGTTCACCAGCTTCTTAATCATCTTATACAAGCACTAGATTGTAACTGTTGTACAATTTAAGGTTCACAAAACAAGCAAGTAACTTCAGCTCCCACATCGTTTACAGGATCCTGGACAACTTGAATTCCGAGTTGTTAACTGGCTCTGCACATTTCACAGTTTCTCAAATCTTGGACAGAGTTTGACACTGCAGAGACTGAAGAGATGAGCAGTTCCACATTATTAGCATCACTGTTTGCAGCCATGCTGTGTAATCATTTATCATTGTTTGCTGGCTAAAGCAGATCATCTTAAATTGAAAGTTTCAAAGAGAGTAACGACTCTCTGATGTTAAAACAGAAAGATGACCACGTTTATTTATACAGGTTTACAGATTCACTAATGCCTGTGTCCATTTCAACATTTTGCTGGTGTCGGATCATCGCATCTTCTCGCTGTAAACCAACTAATCAGAGCAGAGCTCATTAGATTATTCAGGAACTCGCTCGTTTCTTTCTAGGACTTAATCATAGGGCTGTATTTTTGGTATGTAAGTTTGCATATTCCACCCTAACCAAAGCTGAATAAATGCATTCTATGGCAACCCTTAACCCATAATAAATCCTATATCTGCAATCCAAATTAAAGAACATGAATAATAATAATACCACAGATGAAAGGAACGACATCACACAGCGATGTCTACTCCATAGCCAATAAAAGCTCAGACTGAGCAGTATAGAACTATACTATTTTCCAGCTTGCTCGGCTTATTTGAAAGGTCCATCATCAGCACTAGCCTAAACAGGATGATATACTATTACAATCATGACTCGCTAGCAGGCCTACTGGATTGAGGAATGACCACAAACTTTAGCTGATACTAGCCATAGCCACCTATCTTGCAAAGCCGACTTCTCAGTTTGCTATTAATTGTGTGTTGAGAAAGGGACTGGTGCTCCACTAACCATGTCAGCAACCTTGATTCATTGTTTGACAGTCATTAAACACAATGTCTCAAATGTCTGCAGACAAACATATAAAATGCGTGTTTATTAATAGCCTTTATGTCTTTTTCCATTTTCTTCTCTATTTAGTTTTTTCCACTGACATTACCACTCTGTCTCCTTCTGCTTTATATCACGCACACACCCACCAGAACTGTAGGAACACACTCTGCAAGTGGCACTGGTTCCCATTAAATAGAGTCTTGGACACAGTTAGGCAGCGCGGTGCCAGTGCAGCCAAAAAATTGTCTGACAAAAGCGGCTAAGCCTTAGAGGGATGAGGGAGCCCATGCAGAGAGTGGAAAAAGTTTTAAACGGAGACGGAACAGATATGAAGTCTCGCTCCATGGTTTGAGTATATATAAGAGAAATGCACCATCAGTTTAGAGACTGATACAGAGGGGAGGGGGTGAATAGATGATGAAAGAAGGAGAGGGAAGGAGGGGTGAGAGTAGGAAAAATGTCAGCAGGAGAGTAAGGCCGTCAGTATTATTAACCTTTTAGTGGTAGTATTATAGTTTCTTTTTAGTGGCAAAAAAAATTCCCTTTTAAAGATAGTATTATTCCCTCTCGTAGCAGCAGTATTATCAACCACTTATCAGCAGTATTGTTCCCCATTTAGCAGCTGTGTTATTCCCCTATTTGAAGCAGTATTATCCCCCCTTTTAGCAGCTGTATTATTCCCTCTTTTAGCAGTAGCAGTATTTCCCCTTTAACAGCAGTATTATTCCTTATTTAGCAGCAGTATTATTTCCTCTGTAGCAGCAGTATTATTCCCCTTTTCATAGCAGTATTATTGCCCCTTTACCACCAATATTCTCCCTTTAGCACCAGCACTATTCCCCATTTGGCAGCAGTAGTATTATTTCTTTAGCAGCAGCATTACTCCCTTTTCAGCTTCAGTAATATTCCCAATTTGACTGCAGTATTACTTCCCCTTTAGCAGCAGTATTACTCCTCCTTTAGAAACAGTATTATTCTCTCTTTTTCACTCTCTAGCAGCAGTATTCACCCCTTTTAGTGGCAGTACTATTGCCCCTTTAGTGGTAGTATTATCCCCCATAAGTGGCAGTACTATTCCCCCTTTAGCAGCAGTACTATCCCCCCTTTAGCAGCAGTACTATTCCCCCTTTAGCAGCAGTACTATCCCCCCTTTAGCAGCAGTACTATTCCCCCTTCAGCAACAATATTACTCCCACTTAAGCATTAGTATTATTCTCTTTTCTTAGCAGTATTATTTCCCCTTTAGTGGCAGTTCTATCCCTAATGGCAGCACTATTGCCCCTTTAGTGACAGTATTATCCCCCATAAGTTACATTACTATTCCCCCTTTAGCAGTAGTATTATTCCCCCTTCAGCAACAATATTACTCCCACTTTAGCAGTAGTAGTTTTTTCCCCTTTAGTGGCAGTTCTATCCCCTTTTAGTGGCAGTACTACCAACCCCCCACCCCCTTAACAGCAGTATTATTCCCCCTTTAGCAGCTGTATTATTTCTATTATTCTCCCTTTAGCACTAGTGTTATTCTGGCTGCGGCAGACTCAAAGCGTGGGTGAGCAATAATGTTGGGTGACGGAGGGTCAGTGTGAAGAACCATTCAAGCTGCGTCATTTACATTTACAATGCAAACCACCAAACGGCAGTAAAGAAAAAAAAAGACAATTAAAAAATGAAAAATGAAAAGCACACATGAAAAAAACAACTTTATCTAAACTGAAATCACCCCAGATTCTCTGCTGGGTTGAGCCATGTTGATTCTGTGCTGTTAGGACAACAAAAGCAATTCTCAGCAGCATACTAATCAGTTAATGAGTGCAATGCCTGAAAAAGAAACGCTCCTGTATTCTATTATTCATGTAGAATTGCTTTGTGTTAAGAGCACATTTTCCGTATCACAATGAGCACATTCAAATTCTTAGAAATAAGAAACTCTGTCTGCTGTTCATTGAAACAAATGTTAAATGACAAATTATTGGTTGACCAGCATATTTATTACATGTTAATATACACTATTTGTCTAAAATACCCCTGGAAAGGAGTGAGTTCAGCTACTTTTAGCTGTAGCAGTTTATGGCATAACTGACCACTAGGGTGGGGTGCTCTGGATGGAAAGGCATGTTAAAAAATGTACTGAGACAGGCCCCTCTGTATGTGCTAAGTAACGTTAGTTACACATGCGCCTGTGTTCCACAAATGTCACCATGTTTTTCAATGTGTATGTGACATGGTGTTAAAAGTCTTCTTTAGAGAAAGCTGACAACATCTGTCCATATCCTGAAATATCCATATCCTAAATATATATATATATATATATATATATATATATATATATATATATATATATATACATATTGATTTATGACTTGGCTGCTAATAACATTTATTTTCTCTGTGTGTTCACCTCTGTTGCAGAGTCAATAGTATTTAAAGTTCTTCAGCAATTTGTGATGCGCTCAACCTTTGAAATTCTCCAGTTTACACCAGT
This sequence comes from Megaleporinus macrocephalus, assembly GCA_021613375.1. Taxonomy (NCBI): domain Eukaryota; kingdom Metazoa; phylum Chordata; class Actinopteri; order Characiformes; family Anostomidae; genus Megaleporinus; species Megaleporinus macrocephalus. The sequence continues at coordinate 23,381,893 of CM038720.1, read as the reverse complement.
GTGTAGTCTATTTATGATTTACACAATGTTATTAGATAAATCATACATATCACTGTCTCCAATCAGCAGCTCTGGGAGACACCTTTAAAGCTGCATCTGCAAAATACTAACTTTACAGAAGAAGGATACATACTATACCTTTAATGTGAGTCAATGCAACCAGACTTGTTTCCAAGTCATTTAAGGCCACTTCATTTATCATTTTATTTATCATAAAATGTATTACAATGTGAAGGTCAGCAGTTATTATGTCAACTCAAAAACTTTTTACAGCCTACAGCTCCTGAAGGTCTTCATTATTATGATTATGTGTTATACACTATGGTTGGAGCTAAACTCTACAGAGTGGTAGATCTCCAGGCTATGGATTGGGCATTCTTGTCCCAAGGCCACAAAATGTTTTAATAAGGCTTCATAAAATAAATTTTGGATTAATTAGACTGAATGTTGCTAAATCTTGGGTAAAGCCCTCCCGGAAGAGTAGAGGCTGTTACTACAGTAATGTGAAATAACGCCCTTTTAATAAAAGAAAAACACTGATGTCTAAAATCTTAGCAGTGTATATGTGTATACCCACAGATTTCCCCATTATTTGTATCCTAAATATGTAAATTCATTGCTACATATTCATATTCAAAGTATTAAAAGATGTTTTTGCTTCAACTGCCTAATAAGATCTGGACAGGTCTGCTGATCCTTTGGGAATGCCCTAATGTCTGTAACTGACTCTGAGCTCTTGATCCAGGGGTATTAAGGCTCCCTTTCTGAGCTAATGTCAACAGGCCAGCGCTGCCACAGCTGTGTCTAACACAGACTTTAATATGTACATATATAAACTTACTGATCAACATACAAATTTCCACTTGCTGACCACATTATAAAGCCCACCTATACTAAAGCCCTTATACTAGTGTGTAGTTACTGACGGTAGATCTGTTGCTACATATTTTTATTTGCTCTCTGCACTCTAATATGCAAGAGTGTGTGTTGCTGGTATGTGTGTTTTAGACACAGCAGTGTTACTGGAATTTACTAAAGTCAGTGCCACTGCTCGGTGGAGACTAGTCCTAAAATACCACCCAAAAATATCCTGACGGGCTTCTTGTTTCACCACATACCACCGATACTTGACTGGAGTGAGATCTAGGGAAATTATACACCAAGGCAACACCTTAAAATCTTCATATTATTTCTCAAACCAATCCTGGACAGCCTGTGCAGTGTGGCACAAAACACTGGGCCTTATTCAACAATAATTTTTTTCTTTAACTGCTCCTTGAGGTGTAGTGGTTAGCACTGTCACCTCACAGCAAGACGATCAGGGTTGGATTCCCAGTCCGAGCTGTTCTGTGTGGAGTGCATGTTCTCCCTGTGATTGAGTAGGTTTTATACCACAGTCCAAAGACATGCATATTAGGATAATCGGTCAATCAAAATCGCCTGAGTGTGTGCTGTGTGTTGGCCATGCGATGGACTGGCGACCTATCCATGGTCTACCCCGCCTTCGTCTGATGATGCTGGGTTTGCACGTGACACCGACTAGCGCAATAAAGCAGAAGATAATAGATGGCTGGATGGGTTCTTGAGAAATGTTATAGGAAAAAAGTATCTGACGGATTCAGGATGTATTATTAAACTACAGAATTCTTCAAACCTTTGTGCTATTGAGTGTGTGTAGGTTCTGTTCTTAAATAATAATACATTGGTCAATGTCAGAATCCAGGAAAACAGAATTCAGAAAGTGGGTTGTAAGGATACATTTGTTCCAATGAACGATTGGTAAACAGTCCTTCCATCTGGGAATATCATTACAAAGAAGGTGTGTACCGACATCCACGTGAATGTCTGGATCTGGGGTTTCCCAGTTGAACATAGCCTAGAGCATCACGCTACCTTCTCCAGCTTATCTTCTTCCCACAGTGCATCCTGGTGTCTTCATTTCTTCAGGTCAATAGCATACATAGCATATACCAGACCATACGCAAGATCTAAAAGTGAACAGCATTCATGAGACATTCTTTATCAACTTCTGATACTTTCATGCCCCTTGTAGGCATTTCCAGTGGTGGGATATAAAGGGCAGCCTGACTGGTTTGTATGTACACAGGGACATTCACAGCAGACACATTCCTGCCTTGACCATCATTAAAAATGTATGCCACAGTAGCCTTTTTGTCAGGTCAGCCCTGATACGTATAGCCTTCAATCCCCTCACACTGAAGGTCCAATATCTTTCTGCTCATGTTTTTTGTCTCTTCATTGACAGTTGTTGGTCAGTACTCACCATTGCTGACTGGGAGCACCTAATGATCTACGCTGTTTAGAGATGTTTCGCCTCGTTTGTCTTGCCAAAACAATTCAGTCCTTGTCAAAATTGCTCATGCCTATTTCTCCTGATCACATCAACTAGGAGAACTGACTGTTCACTTATCATCTAATTTTGCAGACCTGTTATGAGTCAATCAACATTAGCCACCTCATCTGTGAACGTTACACTACTGTACAAAGTCCTAAGCACCTGATTGTTTCAAACTTTTCATCTTAGCAATAAGTATATTTTCACCCATTAGAACACCATCTATCATTAGAACAGATGTAAATAAGCCTTAATACAATATAAAGTAGCACAAATATCTTGTTTTAAAAGAAGTAGATAATATCTTGTAAGCTAGTTTGAAGAACAAAGTTATTTTCCCATGTTATTATAAATTATTCTTTAACCAGCAATCTTGATTTAGCTTAATGAAGTACGCAATGACGTAGTCAAGCAAGTATTAGATGATAACTGCAAATAATACTGGGTTGTTTTCACAAGGAAAAGCTTGGAAAGGGTTAAAAACTCTCTGACATATGTAAAACCACAACTTACTGTTTTAATACTATTTGAATATTTAAAAAATAAAGTGTAGTTTAATAAATAAAAACTTCCTGTCTGGAAATTTTGAAATGTCTTGTCCCCTAAAACTGTATTACTCATTGCTCTGTTTGTGTGTAATATATTTAATTACAGGCTAATTGTAATGATACTTTACTTTGTAAGTTGACATGGTTCTTCTGATGTTGTCTTTACAGTTGTTGTGCCAAATTCCAACTACCTGGCAGAATCCAGCTCTCTATTGTGTGCACACGCATCACACATGCATGTGGATGCTACAGGTTACACTCGCGATTTTGGTTATTAATACATAGAAACAAGCAACATTGTGTGTGTAATCTGCAGAGTTTTCAGATCTGTGTGACATGCATGCACTTACAGGGGAGCTTGCTAACAAATGCACATGTACAGCTGTTCACTAGGGGGTGTAAAAGTGAATTACAATCCACAACTGTAGCACTCCAGGAGCAAAAATGCCAATTCTTGCATAATGCTGCTTTAAAATGAATTAATTACTTGAAGTGCCCATCCAAAAGATTATGTTGTTATAGAAGCTGATTAAGCATTTCTGGATTTGGTCCTGATTTTGGTAGAACTGTGCACTTCAAACAGTATTCTGTAAAAACTGCCAGCTAAGCACTTCTTAATGAAGTTAATGGTGAGTTGCCATTGAAGGAACTCTGCTTTCATGTTGTCCATGTAAACAATGCTATAAGATAATCATATCCCGAGTTTTCACCCTTTTTTTTCCTGCATGCCTGAAGTTCCTCTAGCCAAGTGTATAAAGCACACAGTGGTGTCTGAATAACAGGAAAGCATCTAATTCATACAATCTTCCCACATATTGCTCTGCATGGTTACATTTGCCTGCTTTTCAAAGCATGACTGAATGAGGCCTTGCTTCACGTATCCGCTTTAAAAGAGTGATGTCCCTCTCAGATTCAGCTCGCTTTATTTACAGTCTGAGGTTCTGCGAGATGGAGGAGACTCCACAACTCCTGAGGAATTTCTATTAGTAGACAGAGGAGGGTCAACATTTTGGGGAGAGAATATTTCTGAAGGCAAATATTTGAAATATGATGCAGTAAAAACATTTCTGGCTATTTCGTTGTGTTATGCTCAGCAGAAATAATAATGAGTACATTTTTGTTCACCTTCCCCTTCATAGCTTCTGCGTGAAGCCTTTTACTTCCAAAGAAAAACATCTTGTTGTATCATAGTCTCGCAGTTGGCCTGGTATGTGTAAGTCCAGGTTCAAAACATCTGGAACTTTCAACTGTCTTTAGATTTTAGACTGAAGACCTTTAGCTTTACATTGCCTTCTACCTTAACTCTGTTTGCAACAGTGCTGCTAGGTTGTTGCTATGGTGTTACTAGGTCATGACAATGTTATCCTAGGTGGTTGCTAAGCTGTTGCTAGGTCATTGCTATGTTATCCCGGGTCTTTGCTAAGCTGTTGCTAGGCCATTGCTATGGTATCCCAGGTGACTGCTATAGTGTTTGTAGGTCATTGGTATGTCATTCCATATTGTTGATAAGCTGTTGCTAGGTCATTGCTATGTTTTTGCAGGTGGTTGCTATGGTGTTCCAAGGCCATTGGTTTGTTATTACAGGTGGTTGCTAAACTGTTGCTATGCCATTGCTATGTTTTTGTGGATGGTTGCTAAGCTATTGGTAGGCCTTTGCTATAGTATCCCAGATGGTTGCTAAGGTGTTGCTAGACTACTGCTATGTTATACCATGTAGGTGCTAAGGTTTTGCTAGGCCATTGCTATAGTACCCTGGGTGGTTGCTAAACTATTGCTAGGCCATCCATATGGTATCCCAGGTGGTTGCTAAGCTGCTGCTAGGTCATTGCTATGTTATCCCAGGTGTTTGCAAAGCTGTTGCTAGGTCATTGCTATGTTTTTGCAGGTGGTTGCTATGGTGTTGCAAGGCCATTGGTTTGTTATTACAGGTGGTTGCTAAACTGCTGTTATGCCATTGCTATGTTTTTGTGGATGGTTGCTAAGCTATTGGTAGGCCATTGCTATAGTATCCCAGGTGGTTGCTAAGGTGTTGCTAGACTACTGCTATGTTATACCATGTAGGTGCTAAGGTTTTGCTAGGCCATTGCGATAGTACCCTGGGTGGTTGCTAAACTATTGCTAGGCCATCCCTATGGTATCCCAGGTGGTTGCTAAGCTGTTGCTAGGTCACTGCCATGATATCCTAGGTGTTTGCTAAGCTGTTGCTAAGTCGTTGTTATGGTATCCCAGGTGGCTGCTATAGTGTTTCTTGGTCATTGGTATGTTATTTCACATTGTTGATAAGCTGTTGCTAGGTCATTGCTATGTGTTTGCAGGCGGTTGCTATGATGTTGCAAGGCCATTTGTATGCTGTTACAGGTGGTTGCTATGGTGTTGCTATGACATTGCTATATTTTTGTGGATGGTTGCTAAGCTATTGGTAGGCCATTGCTATAGTGTCCCAGGTGGTTGCTAAGGTGTTGCTAGAGTACTGCTATGTTATACCATGTAGGTGCTAAGGTTTTTCTAGGCCATTGCTAAAGTACCCTGGGTGGTTGTTAAACTATTGCTAACCCATCCATATGGTATCCCAGGTGGTTGCTAAGCTGTGCAGGTTCTAGCTGGAGAAGAAACAGTACATAGGGGTCGATAACAGTGAATCCAAAACTGTAAAGTGACTGAAAAAGTGTTTGAGAAATTCAGACAGGGAGGCTTATAAACACAACCTTTCTCACTTTTTGAATGGTATTGGATGTGTGTCTATCTATATGATCTGTTCTTATCTATTGTTTTTCTGTATTCTATCTGGTTTGGGGTGTCTGTGTCTTGATGCAGTGAGAAGAAGAAAAAGAAAAAAGATGATCTGACGGTTGTGATCATGCAGAGCTTGGGCCTTTAGGCTTTTAAACCCTTCTGCTGATGCCCTGAATGACCTGCAGCTCCAGCAGACGCACTCGCTCTGTTTCGCTTCACTTCATAGACATGCCCAATGCTGCAGTGCTCACGCTGTGCAGATGGACTCTTTCAAGAGTGTTTTATGAAGCCCCTCCGAAACAGCCTTTTTGTTTATCGGCAAGTGATACAGGCAAATAAAATGGAGCGAAAATAACAAACCATACCCCTGATGTTATGGAGGAGCAAAGCGGGTCTCATTTAGTAGAGAGCCAAGATCTCGCTATAGTCGTTAACATGCAACATCTATTCAGTCTAGTCACGATTTCGCTCCTGATTAATTCCTCAGCATCTGACAAGAAGTGAGAGAGAAAGGGCGGGGGGAGAAAAAGCGAGTAACAAAGAGAGTAAATAGACAGGGATTGATGAAGAGAGAGAGAGGGAGAGAGAGAAAGAGAGAGAGAGAATGGAAAAGATAGGGAGAGAGAGAGCAATAGGTAGGGCAGAAAGACAGAGAGAGAGAGAGAGAGTTACAAATAGGGCTTTTGTCAAGACCACTTAAGTTAAGTCCTCTATACATTAATCTGTTTTTGCATGGCTTAATGAAGAATATTTATTTAGTTTTAAGTAATTTTATTTGTTCACTTTTGGTACAAAATTTAAAAAGAATATTTACATACTACATACAATTTTTATAAAAAAGAGGTAGGTCCTTATGAGAATGACACTGAGAGACAGAGAGAGTGAGAGAGAGTGAGAGAGAGATATAAAGACTAAAAACATGAGGACAAAAGGGAAGAGGAAGAAAGAAAAACCTTAAATGACATGTGACCTAACACAGACAGATGAGTCACATGACAAGCCAGCACTGTCCACAAATGAAGGACGATGGACATCATGAGAGTAGACAGTACAAGACAACAGAGGCGAATGTTTTGCTGTGTTCAACTTAAATCAAGTTAAGCCAGAGCACAGTTTTAAAAGCAATAACCTAGCCAGCAAGTTAGAAACATCTTAACCATACATGTATTTATACATGCTTTAATGTTCATGATGTATTTACCTTCTCAAAGCTGAGAACTTTATGGTCAGTGTTCTACATTTAACTGTCCACTGTGTCTGTCACTGGAAGTGGTTCTTTATTACTATTGATGGTGTGAGTAGCCACACTGAAATGATATTAAATGCTTAACTCAAAGTCTTACAAGATTCCAAGTCAGAATTATCAGGTGAGGAAACAACATTTCCAGGGACAGCATCAGCAGGGGACATGCCACCAAAAACAGCATTTCCAGAGACAGCATCAGCCGGAGACACGCCATCGAAAACAACATTTCCAGGGACAGCATCAGCTGGGGACACACCACAAAAACAGCATTTTCAGGGACAGCATCAGCCAGAGACACGGCACCAAAAACAACATTTCCAGGGACAGCATCAGCCAGAGACACGCCACCAAAAACAGCATTTTCAGGGACAGCATCAGCCAGAGACACGGCACCAAAAACAACATTTCCAGGGACAGCATCAGCCAGAGACACGCCACCAAAAACAGCATTTTCAGGGACAGCATCAGCCAGAGACACGCCACCAAAAACAGCATTTTCAGGGACAGCATCAGCCGGAGACACAGCACCAAAAACAACATTTTCAGGGACAGCATCAGCCAGAGACACACCACAAAAACAGCATTTTCAGGGACAGCATCAGCCGGAGACACAGCACCAAAAACAGCATTTTCAGGGACAGCATCAGCCAGAGACACACCACAAAAACAGCATTTTCAGGGACAGCATCAGCCGGAGACACAGCACCAAAAACAACATTTTCAGGGACAGCATCAGCCAGAGACACACCACAAAAACAGCATTTTCAGGGACAGCATCAGCCGGAGACACAGCACCAAAAACAGCATTTTCAGGGACAGCATCAGCCAGAGACACACCACAAAAACAGCATTTTCAGGGACAGCATCAGCCAGAGACACGCCAACCAAAAACAGCATTTCCAGGGACAGCATCAGCTGGGGACACCAAAAACAGGGAAAGTCTTAATAAAGACCTGCAGCAGAGCAAACGGGTAGATGTCTTACACTGTGCTTGGTTTGTGCCCCAAAGAGGGCTACTGCCATCTATTAACTATTCTACCACTTACTGCGCTGGTTTTGAACACTGCTGTGTAAAACTCCACCAGAATACAGCAAATATGAAGTAAGTCCACAACAGCATCACAAATGCCTTCACAATACACAAGCACACAAGAGATTAAAAGGAGTGGTGGGTTACAGACCCTGAATCGTACTACCAGGTGACAGGTCGATCCGATTTGAACAGGCATGATCTGTGTCTAATTGAATGTAGCTGCAATCTCAACGATTTGGGTGTGTTTGGGCAAAAGCCAACTATTTTTGTAATGCTAAAATATTTATTATAAATATAAATGATGGGCTCATACAACCACTGAACCTTTTGCGACAAACTTATCCCTGCCTCATCCCTGCCGCTAGACCTAATGATTTCTGAGGCCCTTCTTGCTGGCTATTCATCCAAAAAGTGACAATATGTCTGATTTAAAATAAATCTGGTGATCTGAGGAATTCAGTTTTTTTCAATACAAACATGTAAACACAGCATGAATACTAAGCATTGTAAAATAATTAATAGCTAAAGAACAAAATGCCTCTGGTCTTAGTGATGTCTGGATAAGTTCTGCTTAGCTCTAGTGTTCATTCGGTCCCTCGCCTCTCTAAAGACTCATCTAATAAACTTCACTTGAGTTAATTAAGTAATGGAGCAGCCCTCAAGATGACGTCTGGGCTTCTCCCGAGTGGAAACAGGAAGGCCGAGTGGATGAAGGCTTGTTAAAGCCCCTTCTGAAACAGGCAGCTGGTTTACACAGCGCTGATTGGCATCCATTACTTGGTGGCCACATTAGCCTCGTAGCTTTAGTGCCCAACTAGAGAAGCAAACATGTCTTGTCTGATCAAATAGTGAGTGAAGTGGGGAAAAACTCCTGTAGACTCGTTTCTCACACCAAAGTATCACTTTAATCTGATCGTAGAACAGTGCCCTATGCAAAGTCCTCAGAGCTACAGCGCTGGCCCTGGCACAGTGATTAATGAGCAATGGGTGTGAGAGGAGTGTTTCTCTGCCTCAAAGGAATCCCGCTTTCGCTCCGTCTCTGTCTCTAATTCGTTCCCTCTTTGCTCATTTTCTCTCCCTCCTTTTCTCTTCCTCCCTCGACCTCCTTCTGTCTCTCCCTCTCTGCCCCAGCCTGCGTAAATGCAGAGACAGAGGCGGTATGTATGACTCCCCCGCCGCCTCTCCCCTGCATGGCCGTAATGATTACAGTTCAATAATGCCTCCTTTAATTGGGCACGTGTAGCCCGCGCGCTCTGGCGTGGTCGGAGAAAAAAGCGAACTCCTGGGAACGAAAACCATCATTTTTAAAATTCACTCACACAAGCAGAACTAAACACAGAGGAGTGGGGAATACTTCTTAATGTACATTAGCAAGGTCAGACAGGAGTGATGTGATTCATGCATGCTCTTAAGTGTGTGTGTGTGTGTGTGTTTGCTTTTGTACATTTTATGCTGTAAAAAAAAACATGTCTTACCAGCAAGACCTGCAAAAGCTCCATGTTTCACATGATAAGCTACACTATATGTCCAAAAGTATACAGACACTTCTTCTAATGCGTGAATTAGTTACCTGCAGGTGCACGCAGGTGTTCATGTGTACAGCTTGTATGACATAAAAGCAGTGGCCGATGATTTTTCACTGTTTATCCACACCACCAAAGTTCAGTCTTAGAAGTTGCTTTTGCATTTTCTGCTTCTAACCATCCACATGATCCCAAACACATTGGAAACTCTGGGGTGGTCAGTCCCTCGTTCTGAGAACACCAGCGGCTTCTTTGTTTAATATGTCTATCACCTTTTAACAGGGAGGAGCTTCTTTAACAGCTGCACATCCATTCAGGTCTATAGTGTTGTGCTGTCCTCTCTCAGCGGAAGGATGGATAGAAATACAGAGGCGTACTTTTTGGGTAATTTACATTACACAGTATGGCTACTATGAAAAACAGATAAAGTTTGATTAAGTAAATTATAGTAAATTATTATTATTATTATTATTATTATTATTATTATTATTATCTATTCATCATATTCTGCTTTATCCCACTAGTCGGGGACACCGGGGGGGGGGGGGGGGGGGGGGGGGGGGGGGGGGGGGGTTGGGGGGGGCTGGGGCAGTGCTTAATTTGTTAAACATCAGGTAATGGAACACTAAAGGTGGGGTGATCCAGTAAGTGGCAGTGAGGGAAAAGGTCCTGGAACGCATAGGCAGACCAGTGCTTCAAGTGTCCATCTAACATAGTAGCATTCTATACAATAAATCTTAACTTTAATGAATGCAGTAAGGAGCTGCAACCATAAAATCTGAGATATGCCACTGGACGAATAGTTTTTGGTTATTTATGTGGTGGATTCACATAAATAAGTTCTGGAACACAGATACCTGAAATATGAGAGGTGCAAGATCCAGCACAAATTAAGCACTGGCTGGAACTAATCCCAGCGTCATCAGGCAAAGGCAGGGTACACCACTGACAGGTTGCAAGTCCATTGCATGGCCAACACACACTCACGCACATCCTTACACTTACAGGCAATTTAGAATGACCGATCTACTAACATGCATGTGTTTGGACTGTGGGAGGAAACCGGAGTACCCAGAGGAAACCAACTCAAGCATGAGGAGAACATGTAAACTCGGGCCGGTCCGGACCAGGAAACAAACCTGGATCATCTTAAACTTGGTGAGCTCATAATTTCTCATGTCATATTTGAAAAAGAAATCAAATGGAGTTAAAAGCTGCAAAAGCTCCACTTCCTTATTTGATCAGTGTGCGTGTCTAAACCCGTATGGTGACTGTAACCAGTTGTGGATTACGTTGATCCACCATTGGTTAAGGAGATCATGTGGAAAGAGCCCCCAGCCCTCCAACACAAACACTTCAAAGTTATGACAGTTACACTAAAAACCCTTTAATACATGAGCAGAAAAATGAGCTTCCTACCTTTAGAATATGTCCTTTCTGGGATTTATTGCTGAGAAATCGTTTATTAAGCTGGTAAAATCAAATTTGTGAAGAATGTTATCGGGTCACAGGTGATTCAGTCTGCAGTGAACTATTTTTTCGGCAGCTTTGAAAAAGGGTGTTTACCACTCGCGTTGGTCACCAGCTAAAGAAGCAGAGTATAACAAACACTTGAACGGTGAAAACAGTCATTCTCTTTATTTGTACTCGCTATATGCCAGTTTACTTTAGACGAGCGTTGTTAGAGAAGTACATCTTCTATAAAAACATCTGTTCGGCAAACATAGTAAGGTATGATGGGTCCGAGCTGTGAGAAGGAGGGCTGCTGTCGAAGCCAGCAGCTGTTAACGGTAGCTCCGCTGCAGCAGTTGTGGAGACCGTGGCAGCTGCTGGTGGTATTCCAGGTGCCTCTGCCTCTGTCTCAGTTTCTTGGCTCCTCATGATTGCAAATAATGTTGTTTGCATCAAGCCTAGTATCTGAGCTAGCTGCAGCTACTTAGATGCAGGAGCAAACAAACTGTCCACCAAAAATTTGTGAACATACAAACATTTCTAAACGAAACCTGAACTGACAGTGTTTGTTATTATAATTGGTCAATATGGGGGGGCATATGTTTTTTGTTAAAACCTGAAATATAGAATAACTACAAACTATGAATCTTTAAAAAACTTAAAATATAGAATATAAATATATTTCTGGCCAATCAGTGAACCTTAAAACCTGTGTGAGTATCCTGTGCACTCCAGCTCTAACCATGTAAACGACCCACCGCAGCAGATTCTTTTCTGTGGTATACCTCCGTTTTTTTAGGTATTCTCTGGACTTTTATATGATGTCAAACATATCAAACAACTAAAGACACTTTGCTCAAGTGGGAACGACTACCTGGCTGAAAATAATGTTCTGTGACTGATTCCAGATTCATTTGATGGCTTTCTAATGGGATCTAAATCTGTCCTACAGGGAACTAATGGTCATTTAATAGTAACAACTGAACCAATTCCCATTAGAAAGCAACACCATCAGGTTTAAATCGTCATGGTTGTAATGGTTACTATGATCATCTTCCTTACCAGCTTCTCAGTTTTTTTTTTTTTCCATTTCCCATTAAATCATGCAGTAGTTAGTTGCACCAACACAGTTACCAGAATGCAACTGCTGAACTATTTAAGGTGGAATTTATAGCTTCAATGTGAAACTAGGACATTGAAAGCAAGTATAGCTACAGTGGTTCTGTGTGTTTAGTAGGAATTCAGGTAATTTGTGAGGTGAATCTTCAGAAGAACTTAAAATGCCACA